>CM049439.1:319940-919940 GCA_026929855.1 Poa annua | reverse complement strand
TACTTTTGGCTCTAGAAAATGGATCCCAAGCATCTGATAGAACAATACTTTTTTTTATCCCTAGCTTTGCCAAAAAAGCAAAGTTTCCATACTTAGACATTGTCACCATCTACTTTCTTTTTCCCTAGGAATATATATATATCTGTGAAAACAGAGGAGCATCAGGAGTCTTATTATGACCAGTCAAGCACAGTCAGTCTACCAATAACTTTGTTTTCAGATGTAAAAACAGCTTGTAGGGGTACATATCAGTCACAAAGGAAACCGACCCAACAATTCGGCGTCTCTGTCGATAATCCCAGGATACACATTCTGAGAACAAAAAATACGCATGGAAAGCTGTCCACCGAAAGAGACTAACATGACAAGGTTCGGAACTCTTAGGGATCGACGGCGATGGATTGATCCACACAGACGCAATCAACCGACACATCACGCGGATGATTGTGAGTAGAGCCATCCTTGTTCATATCAGTCATGTATATGCACCCCAAGAAACAATGACCCATGACTAATCATCTCTATCTGTTCTTTCTTTTTTGGAGCAAACACATCACTTTAGTTAGTTATAAAAATATATATATATGCACTTCATGATGGTGCCACTGTGGGTAGTATCATACCATTTTTTAACAAGAGAATTTCACAATCACAACAGTAGCTAACCTAGCTGTGTATGTCAAGGACAGAGGCCATCTGCATGCACTTTCACACTGGTCAAAGACTTACCTATTTTTCCAGTGCGTGCATGGAACCCTAGATGCTACTGGGCTTCCTTTTTCCAGTGACAGGTACATTGTGCACATATACACCAAGGAGGAGAGGGTGGCACTGTTTGCTCAGCCCTGTCAACATTTACTCCTCAACAGATTTGCCCATTGGTCTGAGTCTCTATCTGTGCCCTAGTGCCATGAGTAACCCGATAGCCTTTCTGGAGGAAACCTTCTGTTGGGTATTGCACACATTTGGCAGCTAGCACAGGATAGAACTCTGAAGGAGATTGAGTTATGTGTTTTTTTTAAGTTGTAGGAACAAAGCATGATCAAATCCTGTCCAAGATACTGGACAATGACATCCAAACAATACAGACAACTTGGGCAAGAAAGAAAGTATAGGAGGAACAGAGCACCGAAATGCAGCATGAATGCCTGATCAACTAGACTGAGTATTTTTTTTTAAAACAAAACTAGACTGAGTATTTAAAAGCCTCTATTTCTGTTGATCTAGTTCCACTTAATTGTTTATTTTTTTAAAGAAAAAGAACATAACGTCTATGCCTCGCTTAAATATCAGCAACTCTTCAGCATTAGATAGACCAGTACTTTATTTGTTTTGTGAGTCCAGAAGCAAAGCCTTTACATGGACATAGAAAAAAATTAAAAATTATTTATGGTACATCTCTGCAGCTTTATTCTGCTCATGAAAAAATCCTGCTAAGAATGTAGGAAAGGGGTTGCAGGTATATTTTGTTTAGATATATTGTTCGGCTCATGACAAAATCCTGTGAAGAAGGCAGGATATGAGTCCAGAACTCTTCAGCATTACTCAAACATCAACAACTCTTCAGCATTAGATAGACCAGTATTTATTTGTTTTCTGTCCGGTGGCTGAAGGTGCACTGAGTCCAGAAGCAAAGCCTTTACCCACAGGGACGTGAGAAAAACCTTGGAAATTATTTATGGTACATATGCAGCTTTATTCTGGTTATGAAAAATTCTGTTAAGAATGCAGAATAAAGAAGATACATTTGCAGCTCCCATGACAAAACTCTGTCCGAAGGCAGGAAAGGGGCTGCAGCCATCAATTGCAGTCTGACCACCATTACAACATGTGCCTCCAAACCTAGTACTGGTAGAAGGTGGAAGCAGGGCAGGCAAAAAAAAAGGGCTGCGGCTGATGCAGAGATATAGAGATGCTGGCTGGCTAGCTCCATTGACAGACACAATCAATCAACCAATGCGCTTCCTCCCAGATTAATCTGACCACCCAGCTAGAAGGCTACCTTGGCATGCATAGAGCTTATATGTAGCTTCAGCAAGCTAGAACATACACCATTATCTAGTGTACATAGTGTATAGGTTCAGTGCATGAATAGTGTACATAGTGAATAGGTTCAGTGCATGAATAGTAGTTGCATAGTACTCTGCTGTCTATATCTAGCAGCAAGGGAGAGACAAATGGACAGGGCATCACTGTAGATAGCTTCAGATGAAGAGAATTTAATTTATAATGGTATTTCCTCTATCATACAAAAATATGGATTCAGACTTTAAGACTGGATTATCTAACCCGACACCGAAAATACAAAATTATAGCCGGCCATGGATTAGATATGCATTTGAATGATGTCTTGTATCTTTTCCGCGGTTTGGGAGTGTCCAGTTCTAGAAGCATCTATTAATCTGGATACTAGCTGGGTTAATTATAGGTCCATTTGTCCATGATGGGTGCAAGCTTCTTCTTGCATCTTTGCTAGCTAGCGTGCGTATAATATGTAGTGCCTAGCTAGGGATTGGATTTTGAAACTGCCACGAATAATGAGCACGGTGGAGACTGGAGTATTATTATTGTTTTGGAAAGGAGCCAGCTTCTAGCTAACACATTAAACATTGCGTTCACAGCTTCTAGATAAAGGAGACTGGAGTATTATTACTGTAACCAATTCTAACCAAAGACAATCTTGCTAAACGAAACTGGCAGGTAAGTAAGAGTTGTGTTTTTTGTCATCAGAATGAAACAATAAAACATCTCTTTTTTCAATGTCGGTTTGCGAGGTCTATATGGTCAATCATCCAGGTAGCATCTAACCTATATCCCCCATGCAGTGTGACCAATATCTTTGGAAATTGGTTAGATAATAGGTTTAGGAAGCTTATTAGGGTGGGAGCGCTTGCCATTATTTGATCGCTATGGCTATGTAGAAATGATAAAAGTGTTTAACGATAAATTGTCTTCTCCCTTGCAGGTCATCTACCGGTGCACCAGTACACTCCGTTCATGGTCTTGTCTTCAGCGAGTGGAGCACCGAGACCTATTTACGGAGGTCTGTGCACGGTTGGAGTCTACGGCGAGGGATACTTTTTCCCATCATGGGTGACAGCATAATCTATGGATAGAGCCACCACCACTTCAGGCGTAGTTGCAGTTGCTCATTTTGTTTTGATATGTAATTCGCCTATTCAGTTTCGGACTATGAACTGTGGGACAGCTGTGTGCATCTTAGTTATGCAGAGGTTGGGTGTAAACGCATAAACCTTTTAAGTAATAAAGCGCCCTTTATCGAAAATGTACATACATGACACATCCTTTAAAAGGTGTAGACTTTATTGTGATCTGAACCATGAAAATTTGTTCAACATATTTTTTGGCCATTTGATAGATGTTGTGTGTGTTTACACTATTGTACACTCTACCTGCTTACCTGCTTGTGATTAATTTGAACAGAAGACAAGAAGCTAACTCAAACTACCATAATCAATTACATTTCATTCAGGATAACCAGCAGCAGCTGCGTGCTGGTACTGTGCATTCGTCAGCTGGCTCCATGCGTGACCACACAAGCAATGCAATGCAATGCAACAACATTGCGGCAACCGTGGACTGAAGGATAATGACCTCTCAACCGTACTTTGTAGCGTTTTAATTTCCACGTCGTTGGTTAGAGGTTGGAGAGGCCAGGGAATCACTAACACCTGCGTTTTCCTCGTGAGAAAGATGCTTTTTGTGACACCTAAATTTATCGTATTGACTTCACAACGGTTTAGGCTGAAGTTGATTACAGAGTTTATGAGACGAGATAACAGACGATTCATGCGTGCGTGCATGGGCCATGAAAATATGGTCTCTTCCTCGATTTCTTTTTCTTTTCCAGGACTTCTGATTGAGGATAGTGTCTGCCATTTGTGGGGGTATATAGATATAAATATAACAGGCACCGTTTACGTGTGGATATCAGTGTACAGTATAAAGTGCATCATGTAACGTATGAAGTTTTTGTTTCACAAAGGAGGATAACCCTCGACCTCTGCATAAACTGATTCACACCGCAAATTTCTACGGTTTTTCCATCCGTTTCAATTTCCCCAAAAATAAATAACGTAAATAAAATAAAGAGCTCACTTTCAAGACATTTAATTGAACTAACAGTAAGAAGAAGAAGAGTGTTATGGGAACATTATTGCGGGCAGACATGGACCAGAGCGTGTGGTCCGTGCGTGATGGCCCCAATTATTGGCTCAATCTTTCCTGCTGATGCATCTTCTTTCCCAAGGAAGAAGCAAAATTATGTTATGGTGATGAGAGATATATTAAGAGGGATGGGCCAAGATACTGGACGGATTGGATCATCATTGTGCGTGATTGATCTGGCCTTGCAGCCCACTGAACCCAAAGTCCCAGAGTGCCCACACCTCACTGTTCTTCATTTCATATATTTTTGTGTGTTTCTTTGTAGTATTTTATTTAGTTATTTTTCAGCGGATTTTTTTTTGTAGCTTGGCAGATTATACATGCTTCATGTTTCAGAAATTCAAGCATAGCGGTAGCAGAAGCAAAGAAAATAAAATAATTCTTCCACCTATATATATTCATCATGTAACAGTCATGACAAGTGACTTACATCACACGGCCGGCCGCATCATGTAGACAAGTTATTTTTGGTGAGCTTCTTCTACCCTACGGTTTAGTGTTTTTGTGCGGGGTTGCTCCAGATCCTCTGCTACGCTGCTACCATCAGGTCACCTGAGTCTCTGTAGTATATGCGTATCCAGGGACGGAGCCAACCACAATGCTTTGAGTGGGCAAAATAATGTGGGAGGAGGCAAGATGGCTTAGAATTACTAAGTAATAAGTGTGGTTAGTACCATGATTATGAAGAAAATCAGATTCATGGGATGGCTTAGCCCCTGCTCGTCTCCCTCTCCCCTTCCTCCGCCCCCGTGCGTATCTTCGTCAGTTTTGAGAGGAGTCATGTTGGATCATTATCTCCATGGGCAAGAAGGGATCAGATTGACGTTAATCGTTTCGAATAGTTGAATTGACAGCCCATGTGTCATGTCCGATGTTTCCACTCATCCCTCCTCTCATGAGATTACACAATGTCTCTGCAGCAATATGATACCAAGAGTTAGTACTTAGTACAGACATAAAAAATGCATAAATCCTTTTAGTGCAAAATGGAAAGAAGAACAAATAGAGTTCATGCTGATTTTTACCGGTGTCTAGGAAGGATTGTCAACTTGGTGCACGAGGGATTGGCAGAGCTAACATGTTGTCAAATCTTGGACACACTTCGAGTTAAAATACTTAACTTTGGTCTACTAAGAATCAAAAGTATCATTTATTTGGACAAATGTCACGTGAATTAACACTGTCCCATAGATCATAGTGTACTTTTTTTTTGACATTTACAAAAGGGAAACGATACGGTTCAACCGGGGGGGATCGCGCGTCGCGCATCCTCCGCCTCGAGCGGGCGGCACGTGCCCCAGGAACAGCTATGCTTTTGACCACCTGCTCACCTCACCACGAACCTTATCTCTTCCTGTTTTCCCTTTCCTCTTCCCCAACCGAACGTCATGGCCGCCAGCCGCGCTCCTCTTTACCCTTCCCTCCGCTCCCTTGCTGCTCCGTCCCGCCGGCGAGCTCTGCCGCTGCGCCATGGCCTCCATCCCCTCGTTGTCCTCTCCACCAGGACCTTCTCGTTTGGACGCACGGAGCTCGCAGATGTGCAGCCATGGCCACCCACGATGCGCCGCTCACCGGCGCCGCCCATAGGTGTACGGCGGTGCTCCGACCGGCAGGCGGCGGTGCTGCAAAGGGCTTGAGAGCAATTCTTCTCTGTTTTTGCTACATACGATGCAAATTTTATAAGATTTTGTAGCAATTTTTCTCTGCCTTTGGTGCAAATAGACAAATCAATTGCAGCAATTTCTTCTTCTGGTTTGCTACATGCGGTGCAATTTTTCTCTGTTTTTTTGCTACATGCGGTGCAATTTTTCTCTCCTTTTGATGCAAATAATAAATTGATTTTAGCAATTTCTTTTCTTCATGCGATGCAATTCTTCTTCTCTGTTTTTGCTACACGAGGAGCAATTTTTTTCAGATTTGTAGCATTTTTTCCCCTTTTGATGCAAATCCATTAATTTATCGTAGCAATTTCTGCTTCATTGATGCAATTCTTCTTCTCTGTTTTGCTACATGAGGAGCAAAAATTTCAGTTTTGTAGCATTTTTTCCCTTTTGATGCAAATCCATTAATTTATCTTAGCAATTTCTGCTTCATGGGCTGCTATTCTTCTTATCTGTTTTTGCTACATGAGAAGCAAATTTTTTCAGATTGTAGCATTTTGCCCCTTTTGATGCAAATCCATTATTTTATCATAGCAATTTCTGCTTCATGTGATGCAATTTTTCTTCTATGTTTTGCTACATGCGGTTGCCGGCTACGTCTTTCTCCTGCTCATTGAGGATTTTTTTGCATTAATAGTAGGATTTTTTTGCTACAAATCTTATTCTCTTTTGCATCATTACAAGAATTTAGTTGCTACCACAATTCTTTCGTTGACGCCGCGATGAGGTTCACGGATGACGCCGCCACGAGCTGGTGGGCGAGGGGGCTGCTCCGGCGACGCCGCCACGGGCTGGTGGGCGAGGGGGCTGCTCCGGCGACGAGGTTCACTGGCGACGCCGTGACGGGGTTCGCCGCCGACGACGTCTTCTCCGGCAACGGTGGGCGGAGCACGGCAACAGCAGGCGGAGCGAGGGGCGGGATGGTGCGCAGCCTCTGTGGTGGGTTGTTGGAGATGGGGTTTTTTTTCGAGTTGTCTGGGTCTGGTGGCCCATCGCGGAAATCATGCGGACACGTGTCAAACGCTCGACCCGGAGGATTTTTGCCCCGAATCCTCCGGGGGACGCTCAGCACTGTCCTTTACAAAAATATCTTCTTGGTCAGGCTCCAAATGATCGACCTTAAAAGCTACTGGCCCTATGCTCGCTCGCGTCGCTTAGTGCGATCCGGTAAATGTGCAAGGCCCAACAAGCTGGAAGAAGCCACGTAGAACAACCACACCATGCTCATCCGAGCGAGCAAAAAAGCGCATTGTTCTGATTTTTTTTCTCACTTTCTTTTTATTTCGTCCGGGTTTACTTTAAACAATATTAGTATGCAAATACGGGTTTTTTTTCAACAATTCAGAAAAGTTTGCAGATTCATTCTTTTGGTAAATTTGAACAGTTGTTTGCAAATTCAAAAAACACATGTTTGGAATTCAAAAGAGTTTATGAATTTGGAAAACAGTTCATGATTTTGTATTGTGTTTTGTATTACAATAAAAAAAAAATATGTAGTGGACAATTTTCAAATAAACACCGAACAAAATATTGAGTACACAATGAACACTTTTTTTTAATTCGTGAACAATCAGGAACCATGAAAAAAATTCAACCTTCATGAAATGTTTTTTTTATCACACGGTCATATATGTGTGGAATAATGTTTTTTTCCTGGATGTAATTTTCTTACTATTTAATAGATACGAGTGCGACACAAGCCCAGCGCGTGCGTCCGTTCCGTCCCCTCCCTTTACCCAGAATTCTCCAAAACGTCTCCCGCGCGGCGCCCGAGAGAAAACTAGCCGGAGCGGTGGCACCAATCAGAGCTCGGCGGCGGCGCAGGTCCGTCTCTCTCCCGTCGTCCTCCTCCTCCCTGGCCCGTATCTCCGTCGACCGTCCTTGCGCTCTCCTCGTCCTCCCTGGCCCGTCGCTCCTCTTCCAGCTGCCCCATAACCCTAAATCGCGAGGTGGGAGGCACAACGGCGGCCAGAGGCGGAGGCGGGAGGCGATGTTGAGGCCGAGCTTACCCACCTCCGCATCTTCCCAGGCCTCCTCCCCTTCGAACCTTCTCCTTCCAGCAGCCCAACACCCCCTCTCACCTTTTTGTTGGATCTGCTGCCTCGATTTGCACATGTGCTCCTCTTTAATATGCGCGTCTCCTTGTATCTGTAATCCATACTTATCAATCTGTAATTTTCTTCTGTTTCCACCTATTGTTGTATCTGGACGAGAGGCTAATTAACTCTATATATATACTGTAAACTGTAGGTGCTAACAATTTTATACATGGCACGCAATGTCATACTATAAACCATGGGGCTGAGAATTAATGTAGGTAAAGAGGAACCATCTGCTTAAAAATAAACCTGAATCCTTTGACTTTGCTAACTACTTACTAACAAGGCGTGGACATTTGATCCCAAAACCTAATTGTTACTTTTGGTTATCGAGCTTTGTTTTTTACTCAGAGGTTGATGATATCGTGACCATGGATTCTATGACATTAAACAAGGCCCGGGCAGAAGACGCAAAAAGATTTAAGTACGGTATAGGTATTACAAAAGTAGTCATGCTGAACACATCCACGAGTTGGACACTCGTGACTTGATTTGTATATTCTCTGGACCCTGCGGAGAATATTAACATTTTTCTATTCATATGTACATTTTCATCACTTGTTTTGGAAAATTCGGTTTTACATGTGTGGGCTGCGGAGGCTGGCTTTGCTTTGTATCTCTCTCTCCGCTACCCAGCGGTGCCACTCTGCCTAACCAGTGGCGGAGCCAGGAATTAAACTGAGCCGGGTCGAACTCTTTTTTTTTTTTGACAGAAAAGCAAGCGTATTCAACCAAAAAGGTCCAAAACGATTTAATTTACATATTTCGTCAAGTAAAAGTATAAAATAACTATAAAGAACAAGAACATACAAAATAGAACTACATTTTGGTAAGATAGTATCACATCATTGAGTTGAATACATTGGCTTTGTTTTGGGAAAAGTATAACCAATTAAATGATTACTCGAAAAAATGCCCTTCTCATTTTATCTCTGGTTTCAAGGTACCATATTCATTAATTGGTCTTCGAAATTCAGGATCGGCAACGACATTTGCTAAATCAAAAGTTTCAGAAACATTTGCTTGTTCATTTTTCCTACAAAATTACAATTGAAATCAATCTTTCGACAATATCCTACACACTAGTAGTTACTAGACAAAGTAGACATAAAAAATCAAACCAAAATTTGAAACAAAAGTCCAATCAACCTGCTGTTCTTCTATTCGCAAACAAAAAAACCTGTCGTTCTTCTTCCTGAGCTTGAGTGGGCACCTGCCTGTGTGCTGCTGGCCGGGCAAAGCGTGCGTGTCTGACTTTACGCACCTGTGCACAACTCGGGATGGGATGCGGGGATTTTTTCTCTCGCACCTGTGCACGACTCGGGAAGGATGAGGGAAACGACTCGGGAATTTCTTTTTTTCTCGCTCCGATCGAGCCGGGTCGGTCGCCCCTCCTCGACCCCCTACTGGCTACGCCAAACACTTGGCTGGCACCGCCGCCTCCTCCGTATTCCGACGATTAATCCCCCTCTATGGCGGAGAGGTTCTTCTCCTGCAACCCCACCGCCGTAACTCCGTTCGACGACGCCGGCATCATCCTCCTCTCCGGCCCTGCATGCTGGTATGAATTTCACACACAAAAAATATTAGCTCCTTTCCGCCCTCTCCCTGGATCAGACACAAGTGTCACAGGCTCCGTGTGTTTGCATCAAGTTCGTAATCTCTGTGATCCGTGCTAAGCTCACCCTTTCTGTGCTGATTTGTCGCCTTCCTGATGTTAGAACAGCGGGAAGACCTCGCTACTTTTCCAGTTCGGAATAAACCGTGCGGCGCGTGGTGTTCATCTGCAGCAAGGGGAGGTTGGAGAACAGTCCTCCATTCCTGTCCCAAGTGAGAAGCCTTGCTTGTCAGCTTTAGCTAATGGGGTGAAACCGGGTACTCTGGTTTGTACCCGATGCCTGAACTCTGAAGCCACACCTTTTCCTCTTGCTTGCAGGGCGTCGATCCATCGTTGAACGTGCTTCAGCGAATACAAATCAAGTAAGTGAGTGTGAAACTCATGGATGTGGGTTCTTGTTATATTTGTTTTTATGCTCAGTTCTGTGTATTTCATACCTGCAGGTACATTGAAGACGATGAGGAGATCAGAAAGTACTTTGCTGCATTTCACCTGCTTGACGACTTTCCTGCTGCAGTCATTGTTGATGATTTTACCGGGTTCTTCTCCGAGAGGTGCTATGTTTTTTCCTTGCTGGCGCTATTTACCCGGTCCGTTGCAATTTGATTTAAATATTACGTGCCACAAATCTCTTTATGGGTTGCAACCCTGAGAGGATTCATGACAGATGTTTCTTCTAATAAACTGAATTGAGGATTTCTCAGCCATTTTAGCTCATATGGTGATATGTACCAGTCATTTCTAAAGCTTGTCGGATTTTCTTTTTGCCTCCTAAATCCGCCTATGATGATATGGTTTCGGTTATTTTACCCTGTTCAGTATGATCTAGTGTTATCTTGAAGTCCACAATCAAACAAAAATAAGTTACAAAGTTTTTAAATTGACAGAAGTTACAGACATGTGTACCTGGATAAGTCGATATTTAATTATTTATCTTTCTAGTTCTGACTATGTTGAATCTGTAATAGGAGCTGCCAGCAAAGATATGGAAATGCTAGGGCTCGTGATCTAGCGATGGTTCGCATCTTAGCTTTGTGTCAGAATGCTATTGCGCATGCAAAGTAAGTAATGAAGTCAAACCCAGATCTTTAAATATCGCATGTTTCTATGTTTATTAGAGTAATATCTCAATCTCTTTCCTAGTGCAAAGCTCGGAACACTTGGATCTTGCAATCTCTTGCTCTCTGACGTACATCAAGGCGACAACCCAAGATCCCTGTTCATCTACAAGAGATGGATAAGTTCCATCTATACAATCCAAGGTAAGTTGTGTAGGTAGCCATTTGTTCTTGTCCGTTAATTCCTAGTTTTATTAAGTAAACATTTTGTATTTCCAATAGTCACTCATTAGTAGAACATTTTGCACTCACATAGAAGGCATGACTGTTGGTAGATTTTCTTGTTGTCTTTTGCTGTAGAATCTCTCTTCTTTTCTAGAGTACCCAAGTGAAATGTTGAATTACCAATATCAAATAGTTTGCACATGAAAATTTAGTTTAAAATGCTGATTAACCTTGATTTTCATTTCAGGGAGCTGTCTCTGCTTTTAGTTCATGACCGTAAACTGAATATAAGATTGATAGTCCTTGAGTTATTATGTTTACATGATTGAGTTTTTGTGTCTTTCCTCAGGTGATGGCCTAGGATCCTACATACTAAAGAACATTAGCACTTCACAGAGTGGAACCAAGGGAGCAAGAACAGCTAAATACTCAATAGCTCTACAATATCTTGTTCTTGAGGAGATCAAAGAATAAACCCTTGCTCTTTATTAAATTTTAGTATTGCAAATTTTCGGTTCAGATTGGTGTATGAGATGATTGTAAATTCCAGTTCTGAATTTCCTACACTGGTATTGGGCATTCCTCTCGTCGGTGGGTGCCCGAGGGGCCCACACCACATGGCGGCGTGGCCAAGGAAGCTGCCGCGCCACCACCAGGTGTGGCTGCCTCGTGGCCCCTCTCCGTTTCCTCTTTGGTGTTCTGGATCCTTCCGGGAAAAATAGGAGTTTTGGCTTTTAAAGATAACATTTCAGCAAGCAGCAACGAAATTGTTGTGGTTGAAAGATGGGATTGCTTGGTTATTTTTGTTAGAAACCGTGTACGCAGGTCTCCGATCTATCGAGTTTCAGTGTTAGTTTCTGCTGCCTAACAAGAAATGCAGGCTTCTGATTTCTGTTGAGTATGATTGCTTTGTTTCAGTGAGATGTTAAGATGTTTAAAAGTTGCAAGCACTGGTGGTCATTTTTCAGAATTGTAATTGCCAAAATCCAATATGTGGGAGCACCAGGATTAACTGTATAATCCACCATTACATATATGTGCTTCGGTTGTCATATATATCACCATTACACGAAAATGGAAACTTGATACGAAACGTCAGCAAACACTAGCAACTTAATAAGTTATAGAAATGAATCAAATTGTTGCATTTATGGTCAGTGTGTAACAAAGCTGGCAGTTCATCTCGGGCAAGAAGCTCACAAGTCACACTATATTCCATTAAATATCTCCACATTGAAGAGATTGACATTGCAACAATCAAGACCCGACTCTACAGAAATGGCTGGGTTCAGTTTTGATATGAAGAAAAATAATAATCTGGCTGGATACTGTTCCATGAAGAAGATAACATACAGAAGTTCATGTGACAGATAGATACACAATAACCGAGAGCTCAGCATTCAACTGTTCAAGAACTTCATCTTCTCGCACATAAACCAGAAGCTACAACTCACAAATATCACTAGGAAGGTAGGACTGTAGGAGCGGTGTCGTTATTAAAGACAAACTAATCCACTCAGAGATCTTTGACAATCTCAATGCCCATGGAGTTGGCCGTGCCAATGATAGATTTGCACAATGCCTCAATCGACATATGCTTACAGAAGGGGTCAGTCTGCTTAAGTTTCGCAATCTCATACACGTGGCGGAGCGTTAGGGATGACACGATGGTGTGACCTGGACGAGTGCTGGCTGTCTCAATTCCTGCTGCCTTCTTGAGGAACCATGAAACGGAGGGTGACTTGACTACAAACTCAAAAGTGCTATCTTTGTATGCTGTTAGTGTGACTTGCATAGGGGTTTCTGCCTTATACTTCTGGGTCCTTGCGTTGAAATCCTTGCAGAACGCCATCAAATTGAGCCTATAAAAACCCAGTGCTGGACCAACTGGTGGTGCAGGACGGGCAGCACCAGCCGGTACGAGCAGGCGGATTGTTGCCAGTATAGGCTTCCGCGCTACTGCATCTTTCAGAGTTGCCATGTGACTGCTTTAATAGATCTGCAGAAAATAAGGGAGTAAGTGAGCTTTCATCAAAACCAGCAGAGCTTTCAGTGGATTTCGCAGGAAAACTGTAACAGAACTCAACAAAGTGTTTGCTGACAGCAACATCATATCCCACTTAGGCTCTGTCATCTGCCTTCTCAAAGGCTTCACCATTTGAATTAATAGACCATTAGTATGTCAAAGATATACTTCAATACTTGTAATGTATCTGAAGAGCAACGTCCTCAAAATGTTGCTTGTTGCTGGAAGCAACATGATATCTTTAGAGCTAGCTTCAGAAAAAAAGAGGTAGTTTACACAATCAAATCCAATATAGCTAGATGTGGTCAGACGATGAGGAATTCAAACATGTGGTTACATGCAGTCCAAATGATTGTTTTTTCACGATGAGGTAATATATTGCTGAATTACAGTATTGTTTTCCAAAGATACATACCAATTTCTCCATTCAAGTTTTTCATAAAGCCACTTGGCGAGTCAGCACACTTGATCCATGTATTGCCACAAGACTTTTAGTCCACAGATAAATTACAACAGTGCATCTCTTTGACACAATGGCCTGTTTAGGGTGCATTTCTGACAAACGGGTGTGATCCAATGCACTTCCGCAGGAGATTAAAACAACAAGAATGTCTATGCTGTATGACACAAGTCACCAGGACTTGACTCATTTGGATGAGGAGACCAACCGAATTATTTGAGCATGCGACTTGCAACATTAGGGTTTTATGTAAAGTACAGCTTCATAAATTACATAAACTAGCAGCTAAGCATCCGAAGGACCGAAAGAACAATGCAACTGGAATGTAAGTTGGTGTTATTATGCATGGTGATAATGTAACAGCAGGCTCAGAAAAGAGACAACGCCGCACAAGAATCGACCACCAACTCGACTTCCCAGCAACTACTAGCTGGAGATACATCAGCGGTAGCATTGCACGACTAGAGAAAACTAGCGAGCTGGAGATCTAGGTCTTCTTCACTGGACCTCGGCTGCCGGTCAGCTGCCGGCACTAATAGCGGGGAGCGACGCGCGTGAGATTTGGGGAAGCGGGCAGGTACGGCGAGGTGGGGTGGAGTATATTCGAGATAGGATTCAAGCGAGGAGAAGGGGAGGGGATAGGAGGAACAGAAGAGGAGCATACCGTGGCGGCGGAGACGAGATCACGGTGCGCCGTCGCCAGAGACGGGGAGGGGGGGAGGAGGACAGGAGAGGAATGGGTCTGGACCCTCTCATGAAAATTTCGCGCAGGTTCGCTGGGCCAAGCCCACGGGCTCAGCCCGTGGATCTACGGGCCCATTATGCTCGAGTAGCCCACGTGCAGGCCGTCCCTCCGCGCGGTCGTTATCCGGCCGCGCGCCACCCATTTCCGTTCAGTTGTGCAGACAATAGCCCCCCGGCGTGGGCCGATTAGTCTTCTATCGGTCTATGTCCTCCAAGACGCGCATCGGTGTTGGAGATCCCGGGAAAACCGGAAATCACTAAAAAAAAGCTTTCCCTTTGTAAAGGTCTATTTGTGGATGTTTGCATGTATGCCAAGTGTCACAACTAGAATAAAAGTGGGATGAGGATGTGAGAGAAATAGGTATGTGGGGTGAGGTTGGAGGGCAGTTTTTCACTTTATTTATCAAATCCGAATTTTGAAAATAAAATATCTTGAGAACCGTTTATCCAAATTACGAACCGTTTTCACTTTTGAGTTTTTCACGTTGAGATCTTCAAAACTAGATCCCATGTTGATAGGTTTCGACGAACTTTTTTTCTGTACTTCTAAATGTGTATAGTTGTACAACCTGAGTCTGTGTAATTGAACGTACAACCTGAAACCCATGTCATAAGGCAAGGACTGGTTCCTCTAATGAAATAGTTCCTATTTCGATTGTGGAACCAGTTGTAATGGTTTCTATTGCGGTCCGATTTCATTAGTCAGAAATCCCTTTCCCTCATGCGGAAGGATCCGCATCCTAATCAAAGGCAGAAGCTTACAGCTTTCTGTCCTTTTGCCTGCTATACAGTTGGCTAGGGGAAAGGTTTCCCCCCTACGAGGCTCGGACTATCGTCCTCTCCTCTCCCCCCTTCCCAAGATAAGGATAAAGACTAAACAACATACTACCCCAACCCCTATCAAGGGGCTCCAACAAATATCTTTTATCTCTCTTCCGGAGGCGCCTGCAGCGTGCCCAGCTCGATCGAGTACTGTTGCCCACCGAGGCAACACTACTCTTGCTTGCTCAGACGAAAGACAAGATTATAAACTGTCCCCAAAAGGGAGAGGAGCCTCTAACAGGTCGGGAGAGTACTAAAAATCTGACTCATTCGCAAGATTGAACATCTGCGAAAAAAATCCACCAGGACTTCTCCTCAAATCAGAAAGAGATCCGCCCACAGATTGGCAAAACCACACTCCCCCGTTTCCAGCTTAGTGAGGGGATTCCTTTAATGCTTTCCCTTCAAGGGAAAACCTCTGAAAGCCGGTGATCGAGTGAGTAAGTCCGCCAGGAAGCTAGTTCTTTAGGGCTTAAATGCGCCGCTTGTCGGCTGTGAAAAGTATACCTTTCCCACAGCTAGGGGAAAGGTTTCCCCCCACGAGGCTCGGACTATCGTCCTCTCCTCTCCCCCCTTCCCAAGATAAGGATAAAGAGTCGAGGACCTATCCGAAGTCGTTATACAGAGCGTGCTATAAAGGCCCATCTTTTTAGACCAATTCGCGTCAAAAGGTAAACAGCCCCCGAAGACTTTATCAATGAATGGATCAAAGAAGGAGGCTCTATCTAAGTCATCGTATATAAGGGAAGAAGCCCGCCCCTGATCGAAGAATGAAGAAGCTAGCCCGGGTAGACTTTAAGAGCTCTTGCTCTGCCTATCCGTCTCGCTCCGTCTTGGAGGTCATAGAAAGATACGAAGGGCCTACTCTTTTCATTAAAGCCCTACTCTTAATAAAAAATAGTGAAAGCCCCCTTCTCTTACCTACTTTGACTCATATCTTCGGTTCAGCTTGCGTAATGGCTGGAGCAGTGGAGATAGCATCTATCGCAACGACCCGAAGGGCCCAGCAAGAGGAATTGAATCTAAGCGGGTACACATAAAATGCATATTGTACACGTTAGACATAATAATAGAGGACCATGTACAAACTACACAGAATATTGTACATGTTATACATACATAGACATAGGTTGTACAACTGCACAGATTTAGGTTGTATGTACAACTACACAGACTCAGTTTGTACGTACAACTACACAGTTTCAAGTTGTACGTACAACTAATAGACTCAAGTTGTACGTAACTCAGGTTTCAGGTTGTACGTTCAATTACACAGACTCAGGTTGTACAACTATACACATTTAGAAGTACAGAAAAAAAGTTCGTCGAAACCTATCAACATGGGATCTAGTTTTGAAGATCTCAACGTGAAAAACTCAAAAGTGAAAACGGTTCGTAATTTGGATAAACGGTTCTCAAGATATTTTATTTTCAAAATTCGGATTTGATAAATAAAGTGAAAAACTGCCCTCCAACCTCACCCACGTACCTATTTCCCTCACATCCTCATCCCACTTTTATTCTAGTTGTGACACTTGGCATACATGCAAACATCCACAAATAGACCTTTACAAAGGGAAGGCTTTTTTTTAGTGATTTCCGGTTTTCCCGGGATCTCCAACACCGATGCGCGTCTTGGAGGACATAGACCGATAGAAGACTAATCGGCCCACGCCGGGGGGCTATTGTCTGCACAACTGAACGAAAATGGGTGGCGCGCGGCCGGATAACGACCGCGCGGAGGGACGGCCTGCACGTGGGCTACTCGAGCATAATGGGCCCGTAGATCCACGGGCTCAGCCCGTGGGCTTGGCCCAGCGAACCTTCGCGAAATTTTCATAAGAGGGTCCAGAGCCATCCAGACCCATTCCTCTCCTGTCCTCCTCCTCCTCCCCCTCCCCGTCTCTGGCGACGGCGCACCGTGATCTCGTCTCCGCCGCCACGGTATGCTCCTCTTCTGTTCCTCCTATCCCCTCCCCTTCTCCTCGCTCGAATCCTATCTCGAATATACTCCACTCCACCCCACCTCGCCGTACCTGCCCGCTTCCCCAAATCTCACGCGCGTCGCTCCCCGCTATTAGTGCCGGCAGCTGACCGGCAGCCGAGGTCCAGTGAAGAAGACCTAGATCTCCAGCTCGCTAGTTTTCTCTAGTCGTGCAATGCTACCGCTGATGTATCTCCAGCTAGTAGTTGCTGGGAAGTCGAGTTGGTGGTCGATTCTTGTGCGGCGTTGTCTCTTTTCTGAGCCTGCTGTTACATTATCACCATGCATAATAACACCAACTTACATTCCAGTTGCATTGTTCTTTCGGTCCTTCGGATGCTTAGCTGCTAGTTTATGTAATTTATGAAGCTGTACTTTACATAAAACCCTAATGTTGCAAGTCGCATGCCCAAATAATTCGGTTGGTCTCCTCATCCAAATGAGTCAAGTCCTGGTGACTTGTGTCATACAGCATAGACATTCTTGTTGTTTTAATCTCCTGCGGAAGTGCATTGGATCACACCCGTTTGTCAGAAATGCACCCTAAACAGGCCATTGTGTCAAAGAGATGCACTGTTGTAATTCATCTGTGGACTAAAAGTCTTGTGGTAATACATGGATCAAGTGTGTTGACTCGCCAAGTGGCTTTATGAAAAACTTAGAATGGAGAAATTGGTATGTATCTTTGGAAAACCATACTGTAATTCAGCAATATATTACCTCATTGTGAAAAAACAATCAGTTGCACCAATCATTTGGACTGCATGTAACCGCTGCTGCTCCAGCTCCTGCGCCGTGAACTCGCGCAGGCTCCAGGAGTCGGCGTAGTCATCCGCCGCCGGCTGGATCGTGTTGAAGGAGGCCTCCTCGGCCTCCTTCAAGCCCGGCCATTCCTCCTCCTGTTCGTCCTCCGGCTCGGGCTTTGGCTCGCGCTTGGGCTTGACGACGCGCGAGAACCATCCGGCCGGAGACGCCGCGCTCCGCTGGCGCGGCTGGCCGATGAGGAGGGCGCCGCTGCGCACGGGGGCAGGGCGCCCGGAGTTGAGGAGGGGAGGGGTTGAAGAGCTTGGCGCCGTGCGCGTACCTGGTGGAGGAGCCGAGCGCGCGCCGGAGGAGGAGGAGGTCGTCGCCGCCGAGGAGGACGACGCCATGCGCCGGGGCGCCCAGGCCGGCATGGTGAGCCGGGGCTCGTTGCCGGCGGCGATGTAGTCGAGCACCCACTGTAAAGTGCGGTGCTCGCCACCCCACTGCGGCTGTGCGCGTTGCAGCGGCCCTCCACCGGGCCGTTGTTGCCGCGGTCGGCGATCTCCTCCTCGCGGCGGCGCTGGAAGTACGCCGTCCAGAAGGCATCGTTGCCTTCTGGCCTCCAGCGCGGGTCCGCGGCCTGCGCCGGCGTCAGTGTTGCCCGGACCTCGGCGATGGCGTACTCGCGCTCGTCTGCAGCGGGCACGGGTGGCACGGGCACCCCTCCGGCGCTCAGTTGCCACGGCCCATGGCCGCCGGAGGCGCCGGGGACGCGCATGTCTGGAGGACATGGGTACCCGGCGCTGTACAGCGACCACGCCTCCTCCTTGCGGAGGAAACGGCGGACCCAGCCGTTCTTCGCGGCGGCGTCCATCTTCTCGGCGGCGGGCTACTGGGTTGCGACGGTGGAGGGGAGAGGAGAGTGTGAGGCAGAGGCGGCGAGAGAGGAATGGCGAGTGACGGCGAGGCTCGGGGGGGTTTTATAGCGCGGCGCGGCCAGGCGAAGGGGCGGAGAGGCGGTGGCCATTACTGCGCGCCGCGTGCCCCTTCGATTGGACGTCGCAGCCGCGCCACGCCATTACTCCGGCAGCCTTTGACTGGGGGAGCTCACTGGCCGCCCGCCACGCCATTACTCCGGCAGCCTTTGACCGACGCGGGAGCCGAGAAGACGAGCACGGGCGGTTTCTGCTCCGCGCCATTTTCTACCGCGTCGCTGACAGCGCTGACCCGCGTCGCCTTTCCCGCCATTTCGCCCGCGGGCGCCGGCGCTATTTTCCGCCGAAACGGCCCTAACTGGGCTTCTGGGGGGGGGGGGGGCTGGTGGAAAACGGCGTTTTTTTTGCTTCCGCCGGCGCCAAAAAGGCTTCCTGGGGGGCGCTGGGGGGGCGACTGGAGATGCCCTAAGCCCAGCTCAAAGAAAAGTATGCACGAAGCTGGATCAGAACATTACGTCCATGTGCTGCTCCTAATGGTAATGCAATTGTTTCATCCCAACTGCACTTGCAACACGTACCTCTAGGATACAACACTAGTAGTTCAGCTAGTCAACTAAACCAGCCAGTGATCTAGCAACTTAGTTGGCTCAATCAGAGCTACGATGGCTCAATCAGAGCCTGGAGCAGTGAAGTGCACTCAACTACAGGCTCAGATTCATGTGCACTCAACTAGAGTAGGGGACGGAGGGTTAGCAGCGGAGAGACGAAGCTATCTTTGGATCGGTGGTGGGCGGCAGTACCTTGCTGACTCGATTGAGCTGAACGGGAAACAGATCAAGAACGCCCGCATGAACCCTAGAACTATTTAAGCAAGAGGACGAGGAGAGGGGGAGGAGTTGGGGAATCAAGAGGAGCTTTTACCGGCGAGAGGAATCCGTCGTGGGGGAGGGACGAGGCTGGAGATGTGCGGAGGCGCCGTCGGCGACCTGGCGTCGGGATCGATCCGGGTCGCGCTCGCGCCGCCGCTGCGTCTCGCGAGAGGATGATTCTATCGACGGGGGAAAGGACGGGGTCGGAGGGGTTTGGGCCGGGTCGAATTCCGCGTCGGGCGTAACCGTACCGTAGGCGCGGTTTTGGATGGGCCGGGATTCAATCCAGGCCGGACCGATCCACGCGGGTTGGCAGGTATTCGGACCAGTTCCTCGCGGGGCTGGGCGTAACCGAACGGAGCCTAAGGCCTTGTTTGGTGCTAGAGGGTTTGAGACTCACCCAACCCCCTCAAATCCCCACTGATCCCTACTCACGGTACAAAAAAAAATTGAACAAAATTTTACAGGCTACTCTTGGAACGGGCGAAGATAGAGAGCAACAGATGCCAAGAACTTGCTCCCGATCAGAGAGAGCGAGAGACTGGAGCAGAAGTGGCGACCGGCGCCCAAGAAATTATCTGGAGAGAGAGTCCTTAGTGGAGGTGGCGCCCAGTTGCTGCGGAGATGGAGGCAAGAATTTCGCAAAATCAGAGAGAGTAGAGGGGAGCTATACCAGGGAGAGAGCAAGCGGTGGCGTTGCCTTGCGACGGGAGAAGGAAGAGCCGGCGCCTGGCGACTTGTGGAGGAGGTGGTGCCCGGCGGCGCAAGGAGAAGGCGCATGTTCCTCGCCTGGAGGCGCTAGCTTCTCGGTCAATCCGCGAGGTAAGCCTCAGGGGGCCTAAACCGCGTGGAAGTAAGCGGTTTGCCGTGGTTTGGCCGGGCTGGCCCAAGCCTAACCTCGTCGATCAAACGGACCTACCGGGATATTTGGGGTTTTTGACCCGCTCGTGGAAAATCCTCTCACATACCGGCCCACCCCTGCATACCAAACAAGGCCTAAATAGGTGTGCCCGGGAAAACCTATTTCGACCAGGTCGTGCGCTATTAGCGCACGCCCACCCCCTCCGGGGCGTTTTCTTTTTCCTTTTTTAGTTTCTTTTTTCTGTTTATATTCTTTTTTCATTTTTTCGGATGTTTCTTTTTTCGTTTTTCTTTTCCGTTTTTACTTTTTAAATATTTCTTATTTTGTTTAATTTTTCATTTATTATTTTTTTATGATTTTTAAATTCTTTTTCTCTATTATTTCTTTATGTTCACAGTATTTTTTGTGTTGAAATTAAAAAAATTCAAATTTGAAAATGTTCATATTCAAAAATTGTTTAAATTCGAAAATTATTCACATCTAAGAATTATTCAAATTTAAAAAGTTTCAGATTTTGAAAAAATGTTTAAATTTAAAATTTGTTCACATTCAAATTTTTGAAGATCAGTGAAAGTGAGAGGATTTCACGTTTGGAAGATGTTTAAATTCCGAAAATTGTTAAAGTTGAGAAGCACTGAGTTACATTAGTTCTTGTATTTATTACTTTTAACTATATTAGAATGTGTTGTTTTTTGTTTATCTAAATGTTGTACAATTCTCAAATGTTTTTCTGTAAGCCCTATAGTTAATATAAGAAGCTAGGATGTCTATTGGAACCATTTTTTTTTCTAAAAAAGCAGTTTGAACATACATGGATTCATACTAGTTGTAAAGTCATGTTTGTGCTCAAATGTTTTTTTTTGTGAATAACAGTTTGAAAGTTACAAATTTTGCAGTTCTAAATTTTATCTACAATTATCTAAAACCAACAGATGATTTTACAGAAGCTATATACTTATTATAGAAAGATATAGGGTTAATATTTGTGAATAACAGATGATTTTACAACTAGTGAACTGTGGACCCCGGTCCTTTTCTTTAAACTGATAATACAACCAACTGCAAATTGTTACTTTCATTCTCTGCAAACATCATCCTCCACACATACGTTTAATCCTTTGTTGCAGCAAGGCAGTGAGATTGACAACCTCATTGTTTTGTTGGGGCAAAGTATCTTGATTGTGTTGTGCAGATTCCACCTCCCTCATCAACTACACGCCAAGCTGTTTCCTGGCGCCGGGAGACCTTCAGACGTGTTCTTCATCTCCTACTGGTTCGATATCCTTGGTTTCATAACTGAGGGAAGACTTGCTGCTGCACTCATCATACCTTCCTCTTGGGATTTCCCAATAACACCACCGTGTGCATCAGATACCATAACACGCATATCATCTTGCGTTAAAACACGTCTAAATACATTTGGGCATAAAATGATAATATATTACCATTAGATCAGTGTTACCATTTGCATTAGTGATTCTCACACTCACTCGTAGGATTAAAGTCGAGATACAAGTACAATAGTGCAAAAGGGAAAAGGTAAGAACAAGGTAGGGGATTAGAGTCAAATGGGAGTAGGCAGTCGCCGACAGTTTGTTACCGTGATTGATCTTCGATAAGTTCTCCTTGATCACACGCCTGATTATGTATCTCACGATGTCCAGTCTGTACCGGTGACTCGTGGGTTGGGCTTGTGTAACCTCTTGGGTCTTGAGTCGTCGTTCTGGAGTGGTGACCCGTCAATTCTAGCATGAGATGGTAGGTCGATCTCCAACAAGGCGGAACCATGCTCTTGAATATGCATGTCCTTGGTCTCTAGGTCAAGGATGGTAACCGTGCAATAACTCACATGATAACCTAGCCCAGACACACTGAGCAACACCACATCGCATGTCCTCTTCTGCAAGTCACTGAATGCAATAGGTTTATGATCTGGACCGTTGAGAGTGATTTTTGGGTGCAGTGACCGTAGCTTGTCCTCCATGTCAATCACAGTCGACAACGACCAACCAATGCCACCCGAGGTTGTTTGTGAGATTGGAAGTTGTAGCCACACCGACATCTTGAACCCTTGAATGGCGAGTAGTTTCAGTAGTTTTCCATCGCACGATGTCGTCAAGTGAAGCTGGTCAACTTCGCATACGGTGGGCGGGAGCTTCACAGAGCCCATCTTCCGTCTACGCAAGTCGTAGCTTAGAATTGTCTTATCACGAGACAGCAACCAGTGTATGACGCAGCCGTAGAGGATAGCGGGGTGGCAACGCCTTTTGACAGGGAACCACTGGAATTCTCGATTGGTCATGATAAGCCTCCATTTACCACGTGGCGCGAGAAGAAGGGGAAGAGGTGGTCGGTGCAGATGGACTGGGCGGCGGGGGTGGCCGGGCGGACGAGGGTAAAGAGCGGCTCGTTGCGGTTGAGGAAGGCGAGGATGCGGGAGTGGCCGACGCGGCGGATAAACGCGGCGAGGAGGTCACGACGCAGCAGCTTGCTGGTGGCGGCGAAACGGATTAGGGTGCGGTGGCCGGAGCGGCCGGCGATCTCAAGGAGGAGATCCGCCGGAAGCGTCCACGTCTCCGGCGCTGCGGCACTCGTGTCTTGTTCTTGTCGGCGTTTCCGTGAAGCCGCCATGGCTGCATAGGAGGAGATTTTGATTATTTCAGGAACGGAGCGATCGATCCGCTATAAGTATTTATCTATATGCATACAGGTTTTGATATGGACGTATCCGTGTCATATCCCAGCATAACCGACGTATCGCGCGCATCCGTGTTGGAAATAATCCAACGTTCAGTCGGAGACGTCAAGTTTGCCTAGTCGATTTGTGAAGAAACAAAGAAAAATCATAGCTCACGACAAGTGCCCTTGGCGACATTTGACCTGATTATTCCGTGACCTGATCATTTCGACGATGGCCGACTGCCCTGTTGTTGCAGAATTGCTCGCTGCAACTCGCTCCCGCTCTCACAGCTCACGGCAGGAGGTGGAAGACGAAGTTCAGAACGCACTGACGAAACTGTATTTTGGCGCACGAACACCTTTTCTCTGTATTTCAACCCGAGCTCCTCCTCGTGGTGATCAACCATGGCAATTACAGTGGGCTTATATAGACGCTGGCTCGCACACACGATGCCACGCCGCGCACACACGCACCCACTACGCCCACGTCCTGCACGCCCCCAGCTCGCGTCCATGTCGCGCACGGAACGCTGACATCGTGGCCGGACGAGCCTCCAGGACATGGTCTTCCGCCTAACTCGCGATCACCTAACAAACCTAACACACACACACGGATACAAACACACGCGACTCGATCGACCTAACACGACGCGCCAGACGCACGACACGCCGTGCACGGACTCTACACGGGCGCGCTCACGCCTTGTCCACCGGTCCAGATCTTGATGCTCCGGTCGTTGAAATCGGTGACGAGCAGCTGGAAGGAGCCGGTGATGCCGTCGGCGGCGGTGAGCAGGATGTACCTGTGGTCGGTTACGATGGAGTTGATCTCGTTAAGAGGCGGGCGTGAGAAGAAGGCCTTGGCGCCGCTCATCGGGTCATACACGCACAGCTCGGTGTCGGAGTTGTGGCACCCCCGTTGGAGAAGAACGAGGCCACGTCGGGACGTCACGACACTGTATTCGTGGGGGATGTGGCGCGAAAAGAAGGGGAAGAGGCAAACCATTGGATGGTTAGCAGGGTGGTTGTACCCTCAGCCCACCAGAGTTCAAATCCCAGATTTGACGTCTGTGTGTTGCATTTAGGCGGAATATTCTTTCAGTGGGAGGCGACGTTCCCGTCGACAGCGAGGCGCCCGTGGTGACTTCGTCAATCTCAAGACTCGATCCGCCGGCTCAGTATTTCGGAGGTGCTCATAGGGGTAGGGTGTGCGTGTGTGCGTTCATAGGGGTAAGTGTGCGCGCGTGTATGTGAGCGTCTACGTTTGTACTGTGTTTCTCAAAGAAAAGAAGGGGAAGAGGTGGTCGGTGCATATGGCCTGGGCGGCGGGGGTGGCCGGCTGGACAAGGGTAAAGGACGGGCTGACAAAGGCGAGGATGCGGGAGTGGCCGACGCGGCGGATAAACGCGGCGAGGAAGTCACGGCGCAGCAGCTTGCTGGTGGCAGCGAAACGGATCAAGGCACGGCGGCCGGAGCGGCCGGCGATCTCAAGGAGGAGATCCGCCGGAAGCGTTCACGTCTCCGGCGCCGTGGCACTCGTGTCTTGTTCTTGTCGGCGTTTCCGAGAAGCCATGGCTGCATACTAGGAGGCGAGATTTTGATTGTTTCAGGAACGAGCGATCGATCCGCCATCATAATAATTTATATACTTCTCTTTACAAGGAAAGAAGGCACAGGTTTTTGATACGTATCCGATACATATCCCAGCATAACCGACATATCGCATCCACCGTTGAGCCGGAGACGTCAAGTTTGCCTAGTCGATTTGTGTACTTAGAAGATTTGTATCGTCAGCTTGCGAAGAAAAACAGAAGAAATATAGTTGACGTGATCAATCCGTGAGCCAAACCGAATCGACGATGGCCGACCGGCTGTCTGACCTCCTCCGCCGCATCCTCCACTTTGCCCCTCTCAAGGAGGCCGCCTCCACCACCGCGCTCTCACGCCGATGGCGTGCAACCCCGCTCTGGCTCTCCTCGGGCGCCGTTAACCTCGAGACCCGCCCGCCTCCAGAAACGGGAGGCGTGGGGTCGCTTCTACTCCTTGGTAACCGAGGCAGGCCGTGGCGGCGCTTGAGGCGGCCGACGTCCCCGTTACTAGGCTCACACTACGCCTCGATCGAGTCCAACCACCTGGAAAGCGGTGGGTGCTTTCCTGAATCGCGACGTGGAGGAGCCATGCCATGCGGTATGAAGAACTTGGTTGATTTCCTGCTCTCCCACCCGGCGGCGATTCAAAGTTGGTCACGGCGGCACGATCGGCTACAGGGTCGCCCTCGACGCTACCCTGTAACTGGAACTCACCGACTGTCTACCAGAGGCAGGCTCCCGCGGCTAACGTCGCTACGGATGAGCAACTGCTCCCAGCACCTCGATCGGCTCTCTCCAACGTTTCATCACCGAGGCAAGCCGGGTTCCGCTGTCTCCATGGAGCCTGGAGCTCCATGCATGAAATTAAGGGGACACTGCGGCCGGCGGTGACCATCGTGAATCTGCTCCGCTCCGGATCAGCCTCAAATAAAAAGGGGCCACGCTCACGCATTGCTCAAAAGATAATGCAGATTCCTGCCCTAGGCCCCGCATGCACCACCCGATGAAATGCTGCTTGGAGAGCTCCCTCACGAATCATCATAAGACTGAACGGTGGAACTCAAAAAGGAGAAAGCAGTCAGGGGCGACATGTTTTGTGGTCTTACCTCTTATTAAGAGGTGACTCTCCACTGCTCTGATATGGGCCGTTGAAAATTAAGTTGTGAAGGCCCAGCTGGAGTGGAAATGGCACGCACAGCCAATGAAATGACTCCCTTCTCCACCTGCGCAGCTTCCTCTGATCGCCCCACGAAATATTAGTGTCGATGAACTGCTGAAATTTGTTATATTGTGCTACTCTTTTAGTCTTTCTTTCGTAATATGACATTGAACACTTATCATTTACTCCCTCCGTATCTCTTCTCTATCTCTACTACTCCCTCCGTCCCAAAATAAGTGTCTCAACTTTGATAGAAAGTGGATGCATGTAGACATGTTTAGATCCACTTTTTATCAAATTTGAGACACTTATTTTGGGGACGGAGGGAGTATATATAATACGTCGCCACAGTTTTACACAAAACCCCCTAAGAAAGCTCAGAATCAACCCGCAGTTCTATCTGCTGAAGCGTTATGTGTTGCGTTTTTCGATTTGGTCCAGCACATATCAGGCAGCGAGATCTCCTCCGAATCCATCGATCCCCAATCTCCGCCTCGCATAACCCACGAGCGCGTACCATCGTCTGCTCGACGGCCATGGTAGCTGGTTACGCGCAGAACTGCTTGTTTGGCCAGGCGGTTACGGTGTTTCCTCCCCTGCCTGCAGGGGCTAGAATGGCTCGCTACTGGGGAGATGCTTCTTGGGTTCGTGGTCAAGCTGGGATTTGATGCAAATGCCCCGCTTTTGAATGCACTCATTGCAATGTATGGGAAGTGCGGGAGCATCACATCAACAAAGGAGTTGTTTCATGGCATGACCTTGCGTACTGTGTGGCATCCTGGAACACAATGGTGCCATGTATGAGCAAAACAGTGAGGGGATTAATGCGATCAAGTTCTTCCGTAGGATGTGGTTCAGATGATCAAAGTGGAGGACTCCACAATGGAAGTCCATTGCCTGTGTTGTGATGCTTGGTGACACTTTCTCGAGCTTTGTGTTTACATCGTTCGGGAAAGATTCAGAGAAAAATTCAGGTTGATTGGGGATAGGATAATAAATATATGAAGACATGGAGGTTTTCTTACGGTGATTAACATTACCTTACAATGACCGAACAAGATGGTTACTAGATGAGGGGACATCGCACTGGTTGTAACTGAGATGCTTTGAGATATCTTCGTGATGATATGTTGCCAATTAATTATCGGACAATTTTCTTCTAAATATAGAGGATAGCTGATGTTGCATATTAAACTCTAAACTTAATTTTCATTTTGAACTGACGCAAACAATACATTTTTTGTTCAGTCTCTTATCTTCATAGAATGTAACCTTGCATGGTCTTATTTTTATCAGGAGACGGGGACTTACTACTGCAATCCGGCAAAGACCACCAAATACTTATAGTCCAAATTATAAACTGAATTGTTTGTTTTCAGTTTGCAGCGCCAAAAAAGTACATACAGTGGAAGCTGCATAGAACTCGAAAAATTCAATCGTGGTCTGTACTATGTATATTTTTATAGCCATAAAAATCAAATACATATCGAATCTTGCTGGAGCTTTATGTATATATTTTTATTTGATGGAGTGTTGAATTGGGATAACACTTGCCACGTAGAATGCAAGGCGAAGCACGGTATGACTTGCTACATTGCGCAAAATATTTAAACTCAACATTATTTGCATTCTTATTACAGGTTATCACGGGTGTTAGCTCTCGTCGAAACGGGAGCGTTAATTCGGTATAACAGACTCTCAACAAGTCGTCACCGCCGTCGAACCACCAAGTACTCCTCAGGTTAAAAATCTGCATAAACTCCAAAAGACTAGTCATTGACGCCACCAAGACGCCAGACAACACATCCGATCTACGCGCCACCATCATCATACGTCCAGCGCCGAGACTCCGCTGCGTCGTGCCGCCAAGACTCGCCGTCGTTGACGTGTTAGATGCCTTGACACGCCACCTCCTCTTGCCCGTCCCAACCAGCAGCTGTTCCAAAACGATACCCCCGGGAGGGAGAACGACCCTGAAAGAGTCGTCATCGTCCGATCCGGGAGACCCAGATCTAGGGTTTCTCCAGGAACATCCCGAGCCTGGTGACGTGGCCCGCAACGACGATGTCTCGAAAAGGGAACGACGTCGGAGACGCCGTCATCGTCCGCCAAGACCGTAGTCGGCGCAGTTTTCACCGGAGGCCGTGTCGCCCAAAAACTCGCCGCTAGATGGATCCGCTAGAATCGACGCCATGGAGACGGACGACGCGAAAGGAACAACCGGTAGAGGGTCTCCAGCCGCCTCACATCGGCCTTGTCACGCATCCCGGCCGGCCAAAATCGGGCCAAGATGGATCTGGCGAGATCCAGATCCACGATTGCCGCCGCCGCCCAAGGAACGCCGCCACCTACCGTCGCCTGGCCAGAGATCCGCCCTGGCCGGTGTGCCCGGCGCACGCCCGGGGCGCCCCAGCCGCACCCGGAGTAGCCTCCACGACCTCCAACCCTCGGCCGTTTTTGGCTTCGGGTGCCGCCACCACCGCGGCCAAGGCCGGCAGCAGTGGCAGGCTCGGCCAACAAAGGAGTGGAGAGGGAGGGCGGCGCTGGAGTCCCCCTGGCGCCACCCTAGGATGGCGGCGCGAGGGGGTCGGGGAGGGAGTCGCGAGGGAGGTCAGGGAGGGAGTCGCGTACATGTGGATCAAAAAAAGGCTAGAACATCTTGCATTTTGATACGAAGTGATACGGAGGGAGTATTACTTATAAACCTTTTGAAATAAGAACACGCGGTTCAATATAAACTAGTATTATTTGATGTATATATATGTAGATATGCGTACATATATATTATCCATATGGGTCAATCTTTCAGCTTTGCTCTAGCCCCCCCCCCCCCCCCCCCCCCCCCAAATATAGAACCGGCCCTGCATATCCGCACGACCTGAGTAGCGGTGCAACTGGAAAACTAAAATCGTAGTCTTTTTTTTAGATAAAGAGTATATATTAATATCGCGGAGATACCAATTACACCCAGCCTCTGCAACAACGCATCGCCCTAGCGGCATTACGGATGCACACAAACCGAAAAACAAAGAAGAATTACAAAAAAGAAAAGTCCCGCTACAATGATCTATTCCTTGAAACAACGACATGCTTCAAATCACGAATCACCAAGCCAATTCTCATCACCACCCAGACTCGAACCACCATCACGAATCCTCATATCTCGACTTCCATGACCTTCTCCGCCAGCATCACGGAACGAAAACGTGCTCCATGATATTAACGGCCAGCAGAGCTTCGAAACGCCCCCCTCTGAAACCAAATGGCCAGCAAAAAACACGGGTGCGTACGACCGAATCCCACCCGATCCAGCAATCTCCAGGCATGAATTGCCCAATGGAGCACCAGCGGAGCCTTCCGGAACATGACACTTCCACCAGATCTATGAGGACAAGCACCAGTAGATCTTGATCTTGGGGCGAAAGAGAATCATAGAACTACCGCCTTTTATTCAAGCCGAGCTCGTAGAGGGGAAGCGAGAACAGAGCGCCGTCGCCAGATCGGTGGTGTGAACAAGGCCACAACCAGATCTGCAGCAGGCTCTGTTTGGGCTGATCGCCCTCGCCATCCTGTAACCGCTCGACAGGAACGCACGTCTGCCGACCGGCGCCGCCCCAGACTCCGGTAGAGGAAACCAATAGAGCTACGCCGAGCTAGGCGACAACCGCATCGCGCCGCAGACGGCAAGGCCGCCACAAGCAGCGCTGCACAGCCTCGCCATCCTTGCATCGGCCACAAGCCCAGGGCCCCAGATCCGGCCCTCACGGACCCAGATTGGGCCTGCCGGTGCGTTGCCGCTGCACCTCTACAACCTCCGCCAGAGCACCTCATGCCGGCTCCCTCCACCTTCGCTGCGACAGCCATCCCGAGCGCCGACGGCCTCCGCAGCGCCAGCACCATGGCGCCGCCATGCGCAACCACAAGAGGGCCTCAGCCCCGCGCGAGGAGATGGCCCTCGGGATCCGCCTTCAGCCCCGTCATCTTTGATGGCCGGGGCGCCGCCACCACCGCCGGCCGGCGGCAGCAGCGGCCACGGAGGCCCGACAAGATGGTTCTTGGTTTGAAGTACTGTGCCCTCCGGAGCCCCCCGCGCGAGGGGCCCGGGAGGGAGGGGAGGAGGGGAGGGGGCGGCGGGCAGCGGCGGGGAGAGCCTGGCGGCGGCGGCGCGCTGGTGGAGACCTAGGGTTCGGGGAGAGCCTGGTGGAAATGCAGTCAGTACCAGATCTTCCGCTGCTCACTAAAATCGTAGTCTAAAGCATCCTAAACAATATCAAGATGGAGGTTATGGAATAAAATTATCAACCATTTGGGACTTGGGAGGAGAAGATAATTTACTGGAACTACTGCCTAGTGGCAAGGGTTGCTGTGGCACACCTTGCGCTCAGAGTTCAACTCCCGTCGAGAGTTGCCTCAACCGGTTGGGATTCTACTGTATCAAAAAATTCATGAGTGATAGTGCCTATGATTTTTTTTTTTTGTAATTACCTCGAGAGCTCTCCTGCAGTGATGCGTACGTAGTCACGGAAGTTTCAGACGTTGCCCAGTCCTGTGCATGTTTCCCGAGTGGTGAGATCCATCACCCAAATGTAACCGAGCCTCCTAATAAAAAATGTGTTCTGTCACTCGGTTTTTCTCCATCAAACATTTTGAATTAAGAGCCGAGTCTAAACATGTCATGTTGTAATGTCAGCACACTTTCACTAACAAATCAGCATCCTTTACATGAATTATCCCAAATTTAGAATTAGAGCGCTGAGTCTTAACTCTGAATTAGAGGATTATTACAAGATAAGACTGAGTCTAGCGTCCAGAAGTCAGAGCAGATTTCACAATCAGAGCCAAGGCCGAGTCTCCATTGGATAAATTATCCCAAAAATGAAAGTGACGCGCCGTATTTACCAATGCGTCTCCGGTTTGGTGACGTTTCTAACCTAGCATCCGATTCAAAGTTTACCAGCAAATTGCAGCCCTAGTGTCAGCAATGGTTACTTCTTTATCAAAAAAAAAAAATGGTTACTTCTCAACATTGCCAACTCGGTGCACGAATTATACGGCCCAGCTTTCCTGTAGCTGCGGCCGTAGCCGAATGTTAGCATTACCTCTGAAGCGGAGGAGGGGCGCCGTTGTTCTACCCTTCCTCACCGAAGTCGGTTAAAATAAGAGAGCTTGTTGTAATAGACAGACGAGAAAATCGTCGTGCTAAGATCCTAACAGAAAACCTATAAAACCCTAGAAAACCTGTCTTTGCTTCCTTTCTTCCTCTCTAACCCCCTCCTTATGTAATCTGCTTGTAAGCACCCGTGGTTGGTTATAAAAGTGTTCAGGCTGGCCTAAGGCCCGCCGCCGTAGTTTCAGTAAAAAAAAGATCCTAACAGACCAACACACTAGAGCAGCAACCATCGTCAAATATGAGAACTGTCGATCGAAAGAATCTGACTTGCAACCACACCGACAAACACGAAAACTGACAAGATCCCTGAAATTACGTTGGACACACAACTCCATGCACCATCTGCTATCGCTAGACGCACCACCGGGGATAGAGCTAGGAGTACCTTATTCAAACACCGATAGCCGCTGCCTCAACACCCAGACAAAGACACGGAACTAACTAAAACAGAAAACGAAAACCCTCTCGTCGATGAGAGGCCAGGGTCCGCCGCCTCTCTAACGGCAAGGTCATCAGGGACGCGGAAGACTGGCACTATCGACAGCGGCTGGGACGGAAACCCTGATGGCCTCCTGATCGCATGTGCCCTCTGTCCCACGTGCGTACTTGTTCGGTCTCGTAAATCATTGTGAGCCGGAGTCGGTGTTAACTACACTTGTACGGTAAAATTACTGGAATTGTTTCCCGGTTGCGCAGCTAGCCTTTTCCAACCGGGACTCAACCCCTTTCCATTAAAGATAATGGAAATAACCAAATTTATACAAGCACACCACAAGAAAAGAGGTTTTGGGGGGACATAGAAGCAAGTCGGACGCAACATCAGGAAACTCGCTGTGCAACGCCTCGACTCGAGACACACACTATGGGACGAAAACCTGATGCACAGTTACACAATACGGTTGCGCAGCTAGCTGGGCATGATTGCTTGTAGTTTGCTATTTAAATTATAAAAGCTGAGCCTGCGCAGAAGTGGAGCCAATATTATTATTGTGTCACGTATGGTTTGACATTTTTGGCTTTTATGCATCAATCCACAAGAAAGGCCAAATACAAGAACCAAATAAAAGGTCCACCAGACTGCCCGTTCCTATTCGGCTGTTTCTCCTGTATCCACTGCCTACGCATCTATCCAGAGACCACATGAAAGCCCGAATACAAGAACCAACTTGCATCAATGTAACAGTGTCTAATATATCATGGCAGGACGACTCTCTCTGTCGTCAATGGGGGCCTTAAATAGCACAAAAATAGATCCACCATCCTGATCCTGCGGATTAATGGAGCCAAGAACAAGGGCAGTCATGATGCCATGGCTGCTGCTTCTCTTGCTCGCCGCTACGGGCGCCGTACTACAAGCAGCTGTTGCCCAGGATGACTTGGGTATGAATGATCGATATATATTCTTACGATATGGGTAGTACGTGCTTGATTTACGAATTGGTACTGACAAATTAATGTCGATCGATCGATGCAGGATTTGTAAGCATAGACTGCGGCCTCCCGGGAGAGACGGGCTTCGTGGATAACAAAACCCAGCTGTACTTCTCCACAGATGCTGGCTTCATCGACGCTGGCGTCAACGACAACATCTCCTTCCAGTACAAAGGCCCGTCGGTGGCCAAGACCTGGAACACCGTGCGCAGCTTCCCCAACGGTACCCGCAGCTGCTACACCATCGTCTCCCCCGAGTCCGGCCTCAAGTACCTCATCCGGGGCAAGTTCTGGTATGGCAACTACGACGGCCTCAACCGGCTGCCCATCTTCTTCGACCTGTACGTCGGCGTCAACTTTTGGACGACGGTGAACATCTCAGAAGCCGACGCCACGGTGGTGGTTGAGGCCATCGTGGTGGTGCCGGACAGTTTCGTGCAGGTTTGCTTGGTGAACACCGGTTCCGGCACGCCCTTCATCAATGGGCTGGATCTGAGACCAATGAAGAACACCATCTACTCGTTTGCCAACGAGACGCAGGGCCTGGTCCTGGTTGAAAGGTTCAACCTCGGACCGTCTGATTCAGAGACGCTTATCAGGCCAGTGAAAATTAATATATATTCAGATTCTTGGTTATTTCTAGTAGAGTACTAAGTTTAACTGATTCTCCAACTATGCATGCATGCAGGTACCCTGATGATCCACACGACCGGTGGTGGTTCCCTTTTACAACCGCCACAGCTGATTGGGCTGAGTTAAAAACGGACTTGGAGGTTGGAAATTCCGACGACGCCTTGGAGACGCCCACGGCTGTGATGCAGACGGCTCTCATGGCACGCGACGTCGAAACCAACATAGAGTTCAGCTTGGAACTTCCAAGTCCTCTTGACGGCACGTCGCAGCGGTACATATCCATCATGCACTTCTCCGATCTGATACTCCTCCGCAGAAATGCTTCCCGCCAATTCGACATCAGCGTGAACGGCAACCTGTGGTTCGAAGCCTACAAACCATATTATCTGTACAGCGACTACGTCTACTCCACACAGCCAACTCAATACAGCCAGTTCAGCGTCTCCATCAGTGCCCTTGCTAACTCGACGCTGCCTCCGATCATCAACGCCATCGAGCTCTTCTCCGTCATCTCCACCACCAACCTTAGCACAGACACACAGGATGGTGCGCGACACCGATCATGAACAAAACAATACGTTAATTATCCTTCACGTCTGTAGTCGGTTACTGACAATTAACTTCATTTTGCCATGCATTAACAGCATCCGCCATTACGGCGATCAAGAAAGATTACCAGGTGCACAAGAACTGGATGGGTGACCCGTGCTTTCCCGATAGTCTGGCGTGGGATGGCTTAAATTGCAGCTATGCCGTTTCCAAACATCCGATAATCAGAAGCGTGTAATATAATTAACCAACTTTATTTATGTTGGCGACTGCTCTGCCATAAAACTACTAATTAACTCATCTTTTTTCTATTTGTAGAAACATATCCTTCAGTGGTCTCAACGGTGTTATATCACCTTCTTTCGGAAATATCAAGAATCTCCAACACTTGTACGTTACATGCATGCATGACATGGATCAAATATTTATCTTTATTTTTTACTCAAGCTTACGGCGAAAGAAAATAACAATACCGGTCTTTCAGGGATCTGTCAAACAATAACTTGATAGGTTCAATTCCAGAGGAGCTTTCACTGATACCATCATTGATGTTTGTGTACGTTTAATTTGGTCACTTATTTCAACTTCTACACAATCTCATCTCATGCATAATATTTTACTTACGTTGATAGATTTTCTTTTCTTTTTTGCTCCTATAGAGACTTGTCAAACAACCAGCTCAATGGATCGATTCCATCTGGACTTCTCAAAAGAATCGAAGATGGATCCATGGTTCTAAGGTCCTTTTCCCCGTCATTTCCACTTAATTTGTCCAGTTAATATGCATGGTCTTATACAATATAGAATTTGATTAAACATATATCCTTTCACATATTTTGGTAGGTATGTCAACAACCCAAACCTTTGTACCAGTATCTCCTGTCATCCAGATCAAGGGAGAAGCAAGCGAACCATCATCATTGTTGTTCTCGTAGTTGTGATTACGGTTATAGTAGTATTTGTGGGGTTACTGATATTTTGCTTGCAAAAACGAAAAAACCAAGGTGAGTCTTTGGCATGAGCACAAAAATTACAGTCCATTATTAATTCCCCACTATAACCGTACCAGTTGTAATATTACTTGTGGAACTCATCGTCAATGAAGGTTCAGTAATCAACTCTTTAAAGATGAAGAATAGTGAGATGGCAAGCTCTACGTCGAACAATGATAGATACAATGCGACTTCACTTCAACTTGAAAACCGCCAGTTCACATACAAGGAACTAGAGATGATAACCAAGAACTTCCGACAAGTGCTCGGGGAGGGTGGATTCGGCCGTGTCTACCATGGCTTCCTGGAGGATGGAATTCAAGTAGCGGTAAAGCTGCGGTCACATTCATCGGATCAAGGTGTCAAGGAATTCCTCGTAGAGGTAAAGTTTCATTCATGTTTTCACATAAAAAATGTGCGACTTGAAATTTTGCTAAGCATGATCATTTATCCAGGCTCAGGTTTTAACTCGGATACATCACAAAAATCTTGTCACCATGATTGGGTACTGCAAGGAAGGGGAGCACATGGCACTAGTTTATGAATATATGCCCGAAGGAAACCTACAAGAACATCTTGCAGGTATCAAAACTAGCTTAATGATATACCTCCATATTGTTGGAAAATAGCTAAGATCAGGGTACCCCGCGTTTTGCCGCGGGATGTCAGCATGCCAATTTTATATAAAAAAGTGAACGCAAGAAATAGAGATTGTAAAAAAAAAAACAAATATGAGATGTTATGTTCTGAAATTTATATAAAATATAACATAAACATGTCTTCGAGAAGTATCATTGGATATGAAAAACATATCAGGATTCAGGAATAAAAATTCAAACGTTGGGAAAGTGCGAGGTGGAGGAATACATTATAATTTGGGGCCGAATACAGTTATAGAAAGCTCTGAAGTTCATCCTCTTACTTAACTTGCCATCTGCAAATTCCGAATGTCAGTTTATTCTTTCTGAAGTTACACACGTCATTGGCACATATAAACTTAGACTTGATGTTATTCTGGACAGTGCTCACAACAACTTCAGAAATGTTTACTGTACAAAAGACTAGAGAGAGAGAGAGCACACGTCTGCATCGGCAGAATAACTTCAGGGGATTGTTAGCGCCAAAAGTTCTCCATGGAATGGTTTGGTCAGAGGAGAGAGAATTAAAACAAATCATTTATTTGCATCAACTAAGACGGTTAGTAGCTAGGGCCTAAATATAATGTCATCAGTAACTTAGAATATAAATAATCTTGCATGAAATGAATTGATCAAATGGCTAAGAAATATAAATGAAATTTTTTCTTGTAAAGTTCAAAGCGGTCAATTCCAACTTAGTTGCACACAGAAAAAATCAAGATGAGCACTCCATCACTAAATTACGAATACTATGTTGGAAGAGCATTATGGACAATGCAACCCCACAACTATGTGGATCTCCCCCACTTATCTCTCACCGTTCAAATGCTTTATGATCCGTGCACAAATTATCAGTAAATTTTCAAATATCAATGGATCATCAATAATTTATGTACATGCATTGATAAAAAAATTAGATTCATGTACTATTTAGATTCGGCCCAAGCCTACCAGGCGACGGGTCTCGCTTCGCTCGTCCGAAGTTAGCTCTATCTCAATGAATTTGGATCACCAGAAAATAACAAAATATATATCCCATGCATGAACCAAAATATGGAGCTCGATTCTCTAATCTACAGCCTCATGGTGGGCTAGGTTTGGTTAGTTATGCTTGATGAGTTGGATAGCTTGCAGGTTGAGAAAAATATATTTAGTGGGTTGCTCCCATTTAGATACTATAGATCCGGTGGCCAAGCTGAGAGTACAATTTGAGTAACAAAGCTTAGCAATTTCCTTAGATCTCTTCTACGTATCGTATTAGCACATACTATTTTGATTGTGCGGTCGAACCATAACAACTTTCTTACATGTATTTACACATTACACTGAAATTTATACGTGGTCTAAAATTTATATGTGTGCAGGTAAAGATAGAAACGGAGGATGGTTAACCTGGAGACAAAGACTCCGAATTGGACTTGAATCTTCTCAAGGTACACTGAATGAGATATCATCAACACGAAACATTAGGTGTTTTCATAATGTTAAGAAGTTGGCGAGTGATGATGTGCAGGATTGGAGTACCTACACAAAGGCTGCAACCCGCCTGTCATCCACAGGGATGTTAAGGCCACCAACGTCTTGCTCAACACAGATCTAGAGGCTAAGATTGCTGATTTCGGCTTGTCCAAGGCTTTTAGTAGTGTCAACAGTAATGCTTATGCATCAACTGTCACACTTGCCGGCACACCTGGATATGTTGATCCAGAGTATGTTGAACTCAGCTTCCACATTCATTCTGAAAATCGATCGAGGTGAATGCCCTGTTTTGACGTACATCAGTGCATGTGTACAGGTATCAGGCAACAATGCAGCCCTCAACCAGAAGCGATGTATACAGCTTTGGTGTTGTGCTGCTAGAGCTGATAACAGGGAAGCCAGCCATCGTGCGTGACCCGAAACCCATCACACTAATCCGATGGGCGCAGCAACGACTCTCTCAAGGGGACATTGAAGCCGTGGTGGACGCACGCATGCAAGGGCACTACGACATTAACAGCGTGTGGAAGGCTGCGGAGATTGCTCTCAAGTGCACGGAGCTAGAGTCACTACAGCGACCAACTATGACCGAAGTGGTGGTGCAGCTACAGGAGTGCCTTGAGCTCGAGGAGAACCATATAGGTTTTGAAACAACCAGTGAACCCTATAGTGGAAGCAACAATACGTTTGAGACGGATCATCGGAGCTATAGGAGGGCACCGACAATGGACAATGGACCAGCCGCACGATGAAGATCGACTTGTTCTTCAGTTCTTCCCAATGCAGCTCTTCGTTTACTTTAAAGTCATTGGATGTCTTTAAACACGTTCTTTATTTGCCAAGATTGCATTTTATTTTTCTTTCTTGTAAGACCACTATGTATATCTAGGCATTTGTTTGCTTTATGGATAGTAGCATTACACCGTATAGTTTTATTTAAAATAAAAGTTAGGGTGTTTAGTCATTTCTGTTAATGCATGTTTTATAGAGTGCTCTCCATTGCTGACTGCTCGCCACACGCTGCATCTCTCTGGACATCGGCGCCTCAGCATGGTGTTGTTCTCGCCTGGAGTCACACCATAGAAGGGGGGACATTCCAGTGAGGATGATGAGATTGTGGATGCGGATGGGGAGATGCAACAACTCTTGCCATGCCTTGCGGAGCTAGGTCAGCATGTGCTGCTGCTGGACGGTGAGGAGGTGGCACATGAAGACGGTCTTAATAACATCGACGACTCGACGAGGAGAGTTTCAGCCCATTACGGACGTCATTGACGCTGATGCGTAGGCTGCTGCACTTGGAAACCTCCTCGCCACCGATGATGAGATGTTGTTGACGCTGATGGTGCTGCTCTCCTTGCCTCATCAACCACCGTGATACGTAGTGTCACGAATCTGTTCAGCATGTCGGATCATCAGACAACATGACACGTGCTCCTGTGGCCCTACCAGAACCCGCCCGTCGCAGCAGCAGGCTCGCGGCGAAACCACAATTCCCAGCGGTCGATAAAACAGTGCGTGTACTCCACAAGAATATGGGGCTTGTCGTGGGATTGTCACGACAGATGTTTCCGGGTGGAAACTTGAGTATTGGGACATAGCGACTTCTGACGTCGGGAGCTTGTCTAGCGTGGCATGGGGAAACAAGGGTTTACCCAGGTTCGGCCCCTCTTCTTGAGGTAAAGACCTACTCCTGATTTGCTTTATTGATATGGGGTTTCAAGGACTCGGCGCCTTAGCTTCCGGGTCTCGATTACAATCTCTGGTACTAGGTATTGCTCGGGCTTTCGACTTATCTCTCTAGGAAACAGGAGACCCCCCTTATATAGGCGGGGAGTCTTGCTAGAGGTACAAGCGGGGAGCCGGGTTACAATCGTATCCGGACTCTACTCTAAGTCCACTAAGTCTTCGCCTCCCTTATCTGGACTCCGTCTTATACTTGGTCTCTAGCCTTCTGGATCCTTCTTAGCTTGCGGGCCAAGACACACGTCGCACACCGGCTTACGTGGGACCCGGCCCATCTCTTTACGCTTGATCCGGTCCAGGTCTCTACCAGGCCGGCTTGTCTTCTAGGTCGGTGGGCCTACCGGGTTATGATCCCCCCAACAGTAGCCCCCAGGATAACTTGGACACCAGAATTGACTTGCTTCGCCTTTGCACTCTTGGGCACATTCTTGGGGAAGCCGTCATTTCTGTTGTCCGGGTTATCATCTGAAAAACAATAAACAACTTATTAAGCAAGCAGGCTCTCGGGTATCAGTTTGGCCGGCTCTTGCTGGCGGCCCGTTCATAACCCGGCCATCACTTGTTGACTTTCATTTCCCTAAGACTTTTGACTCTTTCTTTTCTTTCTTTAATCTTTTTCTACGCCGCCGGTCAACCTTCTGGTCAACGACATATTTAATGTCTATCTTTTCGCGAGAATCAAGGAGACTATAACCACCTCGGGGAAGTCAAGATTCTGTCAGGGATTATCTCTGCAGGTGAGATCTTGTCCCCAAGATAATCATCACGCCTTTTAGCCTTTCCCTTTTTACCCCTAGGTCAAACCCTAGAGGCTATAAGTAGGGTGCCGGGGGTAAAAATGATTCACTTCCTCCCGCACCCCTTCACTTCATCTCCTTCCTCGATCTGGTCGCGCGCCCGTCCATCTGCCCGAGCTCAAGAACCTTCCGAGCACTTCGTCCTCGAGATCCAAGCGAAGAACTCCTCCGCGCATTTCCTCCATCCGTACGGACTCGATCTTCTCCGCCCTTTCTTGATCGGTAAGCATTCTATCCCCTCTTGCATCTCCAATCTGCACGTATTCCACTGTATGAACTCCTCCAGTTCTTCATGTTCTTGAAGTTCCTCTTTAATATAGTAGTTCCGAGGCTCCTTAGATCTATTTTATTCGTGTTGTTCACTCTTTCACCGTTTTTTCCTTCACATCTCGACGTTCCTTCTTCCCGGGATTTCTCTGACGAACTGGCTCGTGCCCTTCGTCCTTACTTTTTCCTTCTATTTTCTGTGACTTTATAGATCTGTACTGATTTCTTCCTTTTCTATTTATCTGTTTTTGTAGATCTCCTGAGCTTCCACTCTCCGTAATGGGGCTAAAGTCGGCAGCTCTGCGCGCTCCTAAGAAGGCGAAGAAGTCAGCCGGCGCCGGCTCATCCACGGCGGCTGTCGCTGAGAAGACAAAACGTAAGATAGCCTGCAACTGGAGCAAATCCGGTATCCGGGAGAGCCGGCTCGAAGAGCTTGAAGAACTCGGCCTTCTTCCGGCTAAGTCGGAGATTTTATGGCGAGCTCCAGACGAGGACGAGACTCAGCCTCAGCCTGATCAAGGCGAGGTCGTCGTCTTCGCCGATCACATCACCCGGGGATTTCGCCCTCCGGGTTCTCTCTTTTTCCGCCAGATGTATTCTTGGTCAAACACTGAATGTAAATAATTTCTCATTTGTGTGAACTGATATTGGGATACATAGTCATCACATCCTGTTCACATTCCTTATGATTGAGTACCTTGATGCATGTGGTGGGAGGGACACTAATATAGTAATATTAATCATGTTATTTTGCTCTGTGGATGTAGGGACAGTAATATGGTGGTAAGTGACATATTACAAGTGGCAGTAAGTTATTCGGGTACACTAATTGAATCACTCTTTAGTCTTTATACTACATTAGATTTGTTTTCGGCCCATGCCCTCTTTTAATCTTTGGGAAAGAGGCGTTTTATGCTTCATTAGACTACTTGTGCACATTTTACATTAGATTGTTTACTGCACAGTGTGTTCTTTTTTGTTTTGTAGCTCCTGCCTGTATTATTTAGTGTGATATGTGCTCAAAGTTTTGCTCATGCTCAAGCTGTTGGGGGATGATTTCTCGTAGCTACGTAGCGATCAGTTTCAGGTCTGAACTTCACGCACATGAAACAAACGAGGTAGTAGACTAGTAGTAGTAGTCCACCCACCTATACCTCTCTTATTGCTGCTTCCTGCGAACTGTTTAGGTCCGATTTCAGTTGTGCTGTGCAGTATTATGCCTCCAGGAATCTTATTCTGATATTGGATCTTGAAGATTCTTAGTGGGTGTTTCAGAATTCCATTTTTTGTTCTGCATGTGGATTTCTATCACTCCCAACCTGACCACTCACGCTGGAAGGCTAGCTTTTATATATCTATGAAGGCAAACCTGACCATCTTTAGATAGTGACATTTATCACCTCATGTTCTTTTGTTAGCAGTGATGGCGAGGCATTCGTATGCAGATGATTTGAGGAGTTGGATGTTGGAAATTAGTAATCAAAGTTTCAGTATTGTTGATGTTGGAAATTAGTAACCACTTTTATGGGTTTTTTGCACTCAAGGTAATTTCTATTCATTTGGATTTGTTGTGCGTGTTTTGCAGGCCAATGATGTGCCTCTGGAGCCAACCTCCGCGCAACCTGGTGCTGCTTACAGCGTCTTCACCGACCATGTCCTGCAACACCGACTTGCCGCTCCGACCGCTGGGCCATATCCAGGCCACCACTCCGAAGCAGTGAAGATGCATACGAAGCTGATGCAATAAAAATCTTTGTTGTTAGTTTTTTTTTGTTGGGAGACATGATTTGTACATTGCTTTTGAGTGTGAGCTTCTTCAATGTTTTATTATGTGTGTATGTATGATATACTACATCATCGGTCATTTGGCATTGAAGAGACCGTATAATGTGATTTGGCTCCGAATTTAATATATATTATGGTGTTTATGTGAATTCAATTTATTCTGAGAAATTGTTGCAATTTTAATATAAAAAAGAGTTAATAATTATTGTGGCTCCCAGTGGGTCCCAAATAACAAAATGCCACATGGCGTAATATGGACCCACATTAGCATGACTGATCCACATGTAAGGCCACGTCAGGTTTTTTGGACCAATCAAAACCATCCTAACACTTTGATAATGACGAATTTTCCAATATTTAGTGACAAACCTGGTAGTCAATGATTAACGCTAAACGTTGAAGAATTATCATACCGTCACAATTAATCGTGACGGATTCGGGATATTGCATGACGAAAGTGATTTGTCAAGAAATAGCGTTTCCTTTGTAGTGTTTTCTCTTAATATTTCACATAGTCATCCTTTACATATATGCCCATTGATATATTTTGATACTTCAAAATTTGTTTCATGATTGTTTATAGAAGTGGAGTTTACATCTATTTTTCATGGCATTCTCCAATGTCTCTCTCTGTGAAGAGACACATGTTATGTCTTTAGAGAATGACTCTACCGTTAAGGCGTTATCAAATATGTCTCTCTTAATGTCTATACATATGTGTTAAGAGTCATTATGAGGAGTGTCTCAAAAGAGATGTCACTATTGTTTAGACATTCTGACAAATGTCTCTTAAAATGCCTTTAGATGATAAGTAAGAGACATTTTGGAGAATGTCTTTAGTTAGATGTCTCTTCTGTTATGGCATTCTCTAAAATGTCTCTCTTAATGCCTCTACAGTAAATTGGATTAGTCCGTAAGAGACGTGGGGGAGAGTGTCTCTATCAGAATGTCTCTAGTGCACAGTTTTGTTGTAGTGAAATAAAAAGGGGCCACGCTCACGCATTGCTCAAAAGATAATGCAGACCCCCCTGCCCTAGGCCCCGCATGCACCACCCGATGAAATGCTGCTTTGAGAGCTCCCTCACGAACCTGGGATTGCAGTTTTATTGGGACGAGTAGTCATCGAATTCTTCGCTAAGAATGCCATGGTTCTTGAAGAAATGCATGTCGACCAAAAGTTGTACGAGCACGTGAATCATCAGAAGACTGAACGGTGGAACTCAAAAAGGAGAAAGTCAGGGGCGACATGTTTCGTGATCTTACCTCTTAAGAGATGACTGATCTCTACAAAGAAGTTGAATTTTAATATGTATACAATTTGATTATAAATATAGGGGGCAATTTTGGTCCAAAAATAAGAAGGCATAATCATGGTCCATAAAAAGGCACAATTGCATCCAATATTTAAAGGAGCAACCCACCGAGTATCCAACGAAATAATTTAGCAAAAGGATCCATTTATCTGTTGAATCCAACAAGGTTTCACTAAGGTAGGAATGATACTATTTCCTGCATAATTCATGTGTGTTTCAATGAACCACTGCACATATTCGATCAGAGCCTCAAATAGATTGACATTTGGAGTTGAACACAGTTTTTCGTATCTACTCAGTCCGTTCCTCTTTGTTAAAATGTACCAAATCCACCACCATTAGCTGTTTTATTAATTAGCAAGCTTGTAATGCATTGGTATCTTAATCTTGCCAGCTTGCCCTCCCAATTGCATTTTAAATTTCCTGAAGGAAGCTTGCTGCACGTCTTCCTTCAAATTTCGTCTATGATTTCTCAGGAATTTTGGTACTATTTCGCCTCCTGATTTTATCAAAGCTTCATTTACCCTTTTAACTGGTTCTAATCAGAACCAAAAAAATATCAACCCATAAACGTTGTGGTGTCAAATGAGAAATTATACACTGGTGGAATAATTGTCAAAAGCACAACAACCAATTGACCTTGGTACCAATTAAAGCCATCAAAAAATAGAACTACTCTCAGACACTTTGGTTAACGTATGGCAACATGGCATTACATATATTACAGGGGATAAGGCAATGAACAGTGCAACTATATGCTAGTCGAATATAGCTACTTGGAGGTTTATAGAACTCTGCAAGTTTGCAAGAAATATTTGTAAACTACATCCAAGTAGATATATAACATGGAAGAACTGGATTTACGGAACTCTGCAAGTTTGCAAGAAATATTTGTATGCTACATCCATGACATATGTTAGACTTCTACCATTCTACTTATATCAACTCCATTTCTTTATAGATGATTAAAATATGATGCATCCATGATCTTAACATGCTGCTCATACATCACACACAGCGTGATAGAATAGTAGAGAAATAATGATTGATAGATCAAGTAGGACTTCTTTCAAACTTGCAAGGTTCATGCTGGAATAAAGATAGAAAAATTTATTGATCAAAAGTACCGACAACTTTACCTTTTGGCGCCACCTTACAGAATGTAAGTATACCAAGAAAATCAGCATACAATTCTGTCAAAAATATCAGCATTCCAACTCCGACTTGAGCTGTGAGTAAAGAAACACTTCTATAAACAAAGATGCATTAGATTCACTAAAACTAGCAGAAACAAGGTTGCAAGTTTCTGTCAGGAATTGCGAAGGAATATATCTGTAGTCAGCAGCTTACAGTACAGGACCAAGCAACAAGGAGATGAAAAAACAACCAACTAAAAACATTCCAGATTTTAAACTAGCATTCAAGTGTCACAGAAAAGGAAGTTTACTACTAAACTGAAAATAAACTACACCGACTATAACCCCTTCAAGCGGCAAGTTTGGATTTCAAGTTTGAGCTTATACACTACATCATCAGCCCAGGTAAAGTTCTGAGTATGTCGCAAAACATTTCATCAGTGACTGAAGTAGATCCTTTCTTCAATTAGACTAGAATTCATGAAAAAGAACCAGTGACAAATCGGCTTTGGACAGGACATGAAAATTGGGCATCAACGACAATAGAAGCAGCCTATGGAGAGCTTATCAAAGGGGTCAGCCATTGACAAATCATGGGTATCAAAGTGGTAGCAATCTCTCAAGGCACGGGGCGTCCTCGACGACCAACTCTTGTAAAAGAACAACACTGCCTTTCCTCGAGTCATTGCAGAAGCCTACACTCCTAATTGTTTGGGAGGTGATAGAGAGGCGGCCAAAGCCGGAATTCTTCTTGAGCTCAAGGCTTTCCACTAGTGAGAGCAGCCAGAGAAAATGCTGTGGAGAGCATCCTCCGAGATGGTGACGCGCGCTCTTCAGGGTCAGCTGCTTGAGGCACGGAAACTTGTTGAGCTCCAACTCTTGCAGGTTGTCCAGGGCTCGGGAACTAAGCCAGCCCTTCCATCTTCTGGTAAGAGTCGCTGTCGCTGATGTAGACGCGGAGCAAGAACCGGCGTGCAGGGCCAGGATGGTCGGCAAGGAAGGATCTCCTCCGGCCGCCCTTGTCCACCACGAGGTTGAGAGGAGCGGAGCACCAGAGAGGGCAGTTAAAATAGGTTTAGGGTTTCGGTGGTGTCTAGCACGCACCCTGATCTCTTTATATATAGGTGTACACGACAGTTACAAATACAATCCTATACGTATACGGGCGGGATACTACATCGCCACGTATGACCGTCTTCAACACTCCCCCTCAATCTAAACTATTACATACAAGATTTAGATTGGTCCTGAAACGGTCTAACATCTGTCGTGTGGCTGGTTTAGTGAACACATCAGCCAATTGATCACCTGAAGAGATAAACCTCACCTCCAAAGCACCAGCGGCGACTCGCTCTCGCACAAAATGGAAGTCTATCTCAATGTGCTTAGTACGAGCATGAAACACCGGATTTGCTGTTAGGTAAGTAGCCCCTAGGTTGTCACACCAAAGAATGGGAACCCGCTGCTGAGAAACTCCAAGTTCTTGGAGAAGAGATTCCACCCACATAGCTTCAGCAGCTCCATTAGCAAGAGCCTTATACTCTGCCTCTGTACTAGACCTAGAGACAGTAGGCTGTTTCTTCGAGCTCCACGAAATAAGGTTCGACCCAACAAAGATTGCAAAACTTCCTGTGGAACGACGATCATCTGGACACCCAGCCCAGTCTGCATCTGTATGGCGACTTGCGGATAGTCAACCCAGTGTTCAAAGTTCCCTTAACATATCGCAGAATACGCTTAACAGCTTCCCAGTGTACCTCAGTCGGCTGGGAGAGGAACTGACACACCTTGTTCACAGCAAAGGAGATATCTGGACGTGTGAGGGTCAAATACTGAAGTGCACCGACCACACTGCGATACCGGAAGGAGTCTTTGGTACCCAGAGAAGTACCAGTGTGACGAGCAAGTTGCTCCGTCGATGACAAGGGGGTTGAAGTGGGCTTGCAATTCTCCATACTAACTTTATGTAAGAGATCCAATGCATACTTTCGCTGAGTTATGGTCATGCCCCCAGAATTGGAAGACGCTTCAAGTCCAAGAAAGTATGACAAGGCACCAAGATCCTTAATCGGGAAAGCATCAGAAAGGGATCGCACCAATCGGTCAACTGCAACAGGACTGGAGCCAGCAACGACGATGTCATCCACATAAACCAATAGGTATAAACAGACATCACCTTGAGAGAAGATGAACAAGGAGGTGTCGGCCTTGGAGGAGACAAAACCCAGCTGATGCAGAAGAGAGCTCAAGCGCGCATACCATGCACGAGGAGACTGCTTAAGACCATAGAGAGCACGCTGCAATTTGCAGACATGTGTGGGATGATTTGCATCTTCAAACCCTGGCGGCTGCTGCATGTAAACATCCTCTGATAGGAACCCATGAAGGAATGCATTGCTGACGTCGACCTGACGGAGTGTCCAACCACGGGACACAGCAAGAGAGAGAACCAGACGAATAGTCGCAGGTTTAACCACTGGGCTGAACGTATCCCCATAATCAATGCCGTGCTGCTGGGTAAACCCGCGAGCAACTAAACGCGCCTTGTGCTTATCAACAGAACCATCAGGCTTGTGCTTGGTCTTGAACACCCACTTGCTGCCCACAATGTTGACGCCAGGTGGTCGCGGAACAAGTTTCCAAGTGCCTGTCTGACACAAAGCAGAAAATTCGTCAGCCATAGCCGACCGCCAAGCTGGCTCGCGAAGAGCTTCACTGTGCGACGATGGGACAACGAAGAAGGCACGTCGGCGTTCATCATAACGGATCGTGCCGTCTTTGAACTCTCGCTCTCGGCGAGAATTATCACGCAGACGTGTGACCATAGTTAAGCCCGGGGCAGCAGCGGGAGCCGGAGCGCGCGTCGGTGCAGCAGTCGGAGGCGTCGCGGCTGGAGAATGTTCAGCTAGAGGCGACGCGGACTGCTGCAAGGAATGGGCCGAAGAAGGCGGCCCATCGGGCGATGCTGGGTCAGGCGACAACGGCCCATCTGGCGAGGCAGCGCCAGACGACTCGCAGCGAGGCGAAGACGGCTCCTCGGGTGACGTGCTTCCATGCACGTCGATCACCGGAGGTGCTGCACCGTCCAGAGGAACAACGTCCGGCGTAAATGAAACATCAACTGCAGCAGAGGGATTAGTAGACATGTACGATAAGTCATATTTGCGCACATGTTCATTCGTAGCCGGTTCCGAGGAAGGAAAAGTGATGGCCTCATGCAAGGCGGGAATAGCAACCTGGACACCAGGTGTAGCATAGGGAAAAACAGACTCGTCGAAGATGACATCACGAGAAATATAAACCCGCCCCGTGGACCGATCAAGACACTTATATCCCTTATGCATCGCACTATATCCAAGGAATACGCACAGTTTGGACCGAAAGTCGAGCTTATGCGCATTATATTTTCGTAAACTAGGCCAACAAGCGCACCCAAAAGTGCGGAGAAAAGTATAGTTGGGCTGAATTTTAAAGAGGCGATGGATGGGAGTGTCTTTGTGTAGAACAGCGGTAGGCATACGATTGATGAGATAGCATGCAGTTAAAAAGGCTTCATCCCAGAAACGCAAGGGGACTGAAGAGTGAGCGAGAAGCGCCAAACCGGTTTCTACTAGATGACGATGTTTGCGTTCTGCAACACCGTTTTGCTGGGATGTGTGAGGACAAGACACTCTATGGGAGATACCCGTGCGCTGAAAATAACTGTGTAGCCTATGGTACTCGCCACCCCAATCGGACTGAACACACTTAATCTTAGCATCCAAAAGACGCTCGACATGACCCTGAAAAGCGTAAAAGACTTGCTCAACATCAGACTTGTGTTTAAGGAGGTATATCCAGCAGAAACGAGAATAGTCATCAACAAAACTAACATAGTACTTGAAACCACCAGAAGAAGCAATGGCAGGACCCAGACATCAGAATGAATTAACTCAAGAGGCATAGTAGAAACACGTTCAGATAAATTATAAGATAATTGATGACTCTTGGCACGCTGACAAGCATCACAAACGGAACTAGAACTGTCTGATGATAAAAGAGGCAAACTATGTTGTGGAATAATATTGTGCACTACATTATTTGATGGATGACCGAGACGCTGATGCCACTGGGACGCAGGGACCTTGATACTGGAGCTGGCTTGGCGAGACGATGGCGAGGATGAAGCACGACAAAAAGGGATCGGGTAGAGACCATCCTGACTTCTACCGTGAAGAAGAATTCTCTTCGTGGCCTTGTCCTTAACACAGAAAAAATGACGGTGAAATTCAACAAACACGTCATTATCACAAACTAGACGATAAACTGAAAGGAGATTTTTATGGATGGTGGGAACATGAAGAACATCGTTCAAGCGAAGAGATGAACCGGAACCGGCTAAAGATGAATGACCAATGTGTGAAATAGACAAACCTGCACCACTGGCGACTTGAACATTGTCCCTCCCACCATAACGCTCGTGGCTGTGAAGGCGCTCGAGGTCGTTGGTGAAGTGATCCGTAGCCCCGGTGTCCATCAGCCAGGGAGGAGTGGGGTTGGAGGTCGTGGCAGCAGCGTTGACGAAACGCTGGTTGTTGTTGTTGCTGGGGCGGAAGTCATGATTGTAGCGGTTGCGACAATCGCTAGCAACGTGCCCCCAGAAGCCGCAAAGCTGGCAGCGTGGGCGCGGCTTCTTGCGGCCGGTGTTCTGGCCATTGTTCTGGTGGCCATTACCACCACCGTAGCCGCCACCGTTCGGCTGGCGATCATCACCGCCGTTGTACGGCCGGTTTTGCCCCTGCTGGTAGGAAGGATTCCCAGCGGGGCGACCCCCTCCATAATTAGGCGAGGAGTAGACCGGAGCGCGCGGCTGGCTAGGGTTGGGGAAGGAGCCGGGCCGCGATGCGATGTTTGCCGATGACGACCACTCCACGGCTTGCGCCTGCTGCACCTGAAGAGCCTCGAAGGAGAGGATGTGAGAGTAAAAATCGGCGTAGGACACCGAGCGATTACCGACGGTGAGCGAGGCGGCGATCGCGTTGAACGCGCCGCCGAGGCCGGTGATGATGTAGTCCACGAGGTCGTCATCCGAGATGGGGCAGCCGGCGGCCGCCATAACATCGGCGAGGGCTTTCATCTTATGCATGTACTGAGCTGCGGACATGTCCTCCTTCCGCAGCTGTTGAAGCTGGCGCTTAATGTGGCGGACATTAGCGCGGCTTTGGGCGCCGAACATGGCATGGACGGATGCCCATACCTCGGCGGCAGTCGCGCAGCTGATGAGCTGACACGCGATGTCGGGCTCCATGGAGCCGAGCAACAGACCGAGCACCTTCTGGTCCATTGTCCACCAGCGGAGGTACGCTGGGTTGGCGACGTCGATCGCAGCGTCGCCCGTCCCCTGCTTGATCGTTTTAGCAGGCGGCGCCTCGGAGCCGGTGAGGTAGCCATGAAGGCCGGCACCGGAGAGGTTGGGAAGGGTAAGGCCCCTCCACAACATGAAGTTGGTGGCGTCGAGACGAATTGGCGGCGACGGCGCGGACGAGGAAGCAGCCGGGGAAGAGGCGAGCGCGCCGGCTGAGAACGATTGAAGAGCGGAGGAGGACATCGCGGCTGGAGCGACGCGGAGGAGGGCACACGACGGCAACGGCGGCGTGGAAGAACACTCACGACGGCGGCGGCGGCGCGGGAGGGAGCACGAGGCTCTGATACCAAGTTAAAATAGGTTTAGGGTTTCGGTGGTGTCTAGCACGCACCCTGATCTCTTTATATATAGGTGTACACGACAGTTACAAATACAATCCTATACGTATACGGGCGGGATACTACATCGCCACGTATGACCGTCTTCAACAAGGGCGCCACCGGCGAGAGATGGTCTGCGTGCGTACACCTTCCTCGGTGGGGAGCAGCGAGATGATGCTCCCGAGGATGGCGTCGGGGAGGCCGCCGCCGTCGTCCACGTTTCCGCTGCCCGCCATGGCAGCATGCAGTGGGAGGCAGCGGCACGGCGCGGGCTCCTGGAGCGGCACTGGCCTGGACTGGGGCGACCGGAAGGCAATGGAGGGGCGGCGGTGCTGTTCTGCTCGATGGCGTTGGACGGGGAGGGGGAGGACTTCTCCAGTGTTGGGCCGGCTTTTGTCCGGCCATGTATGGCGTATGAGTTTTTATTATTAATATTTTTTCCTAGATAATGGCAGATTTTATAAATTGCAACATTTTGTAAAATCTGAACCATTTCAAAACATAATTTTTTTTTAAAATCTGAGCCATCTAGAAAAGGGCTTTGACAGGGAGACCCTTATATTCTCCCTTGCTTTTAATATCGTTGCGGAAGTTTTGCATGTTCTTATTAATTAGTAGAGATGGTCTGATCCGTGTGGGCTTATGTCGGATGTTTTAGATGACGGGATAGATTTTTTTATGCTTGAGGACAACTTGAGAAGTGCAAGAAATCTTAAGTTTATTCTTTGCATCTTATCTCTTTGAACAACTTACGGGATTAAAAACCAACTTTCATAAAAGTTTAGTGTCTTTCTTTGGGGCAGCCAAGGAAAAACAAGACGAATATGCATACTTTTTTACTTGTAAAAAATGAATTTTTCCTTTTAGGTATCTAGGGATCCCTATGCATTACAAAAAAAGCTTTTAAATAGTGACTCGAAAGATGCGTGAAGATAAAGTTGAGAAGAAAAATGCTAGCTGGAAAGGTAATATTGAGTCTATAGCATCGAGGCTCATTTTGGTGGAATCCTCCTTGAGCAATGTAACTACAGTAGTTATTTGATGTTATTTTTCTATTATGCTGAATGGTGTGATGAAGAGGTCCAATCTTTTCTATCTAAATAGGAGAACCCCACTGAAATATTTCTCTCAACATGCAGCTATGCCACATCATAAGGTCTCGCTAGCAGCACTCCACTAACTCATTTGTCTAAGCATGCAGCTTCCCACGTCATCAGCCACATTGATTAGCGAAAGAAAAGAAAAAGAAAAAATCTCCCCGTTTAGCTTCAGTTTCCATGCATCAGTTGATTTTTCATCCGTGGCCCAGATTCGAACCTGTATATAAGCCCATATGCTACGCGGGCTGCCCAATATGCAGCCCAAAAATGCCCTACTCGATTGACCTATGTGCAGCGACTCCTTTCATCCACACTGCTGTTAAAAAAGCAAACTTTAAATCTCGTCCTGACGTCGAGAAACAAACAACTTTGACCGGTCAAAACGTTTTATCTACACTACTATTAAAAAAACGAACTTGTTGGGATATATTAAATCTCTCGCGTTTAATTGTTAGTCAACGTTTCAGATCGTCCTAGCGTCGAGCACCAAACAACTTTGACCGGTCAAAACGTTTTTAAAGGAAGAAAAAAAACTGGGTCGGTCTCCATCTATTCCGATCAGCCACGATCGCGTGATTCATGCACGTGCGGGAGAAAAGAAGGAAAAAAGTCTCGATCGAGTAGGAAAAAAGCCTCGACGACGCCGCTACCGTGTTGCTTGTGGGGCAGCGCGACGCAGCGCTGCGTCGGATCGGCATCGTGTTGAGTGGAAGCCGACATCAGCACTCCTACGGGCCGAACGAACAGTTCAGCTTCGACGTGAAGCTGTGAAGATACGGTGTGGCAGCAATGTCACAGTTTCAGCAGCGAGGAAAATTGCAGAATGTACAGCTCCGTGCTGCCTAAAGTACAGATTGTCCCAGCGATTCACACATGTCGTCTGATCTTTGCACGTAGATGTTCTATAAAAATCCCCACCGCGCCATCCTCAAAGGTCTATCTCTCTCCCTCCTGTGGTCTGATCTGTTTTGTTTTCCATGGGCAGTGCTGGTGTATGATTGATTTACTCCCTCCGTCCAATAAAGAATGTCTCAACTTGATCAAAAATTGGATGTATCTAGACATTACTTAGTGTATAGATGGATACATCGAAATTTGATAAAAAATGTGACATCTTTTGTTGGCGACAGAGGGAGTAGATCTTTTAATCTATTTTGGTAGCAGTCATGGGTGGTCTAATAGATGGTGGTCAGATGAAACTATACATCGGCTTGCAATTAGGGTACAAGCTAAATTTTATTTTCATAGGTAATTCTTCCACTTTTGTCAGGAGTGACGCCGATGGAATCGAGTGCGGTGAGAGTTTCTCACGGACGCTGCGGGAATCGAGCCCCTGCTCGCTGTCGCTACAAGGATGTTCAAGGTCGCTGCGCTGCCCCGAGGTTCCCTGTCGCCGCTGCTCGTGAGTGGGTTCTAGGGATTGTTGTGTGCACCACGCGCTCATGCGGGTCATGGAGGAAGGAAGACGTGCGGAGCCACGAAACACGATTTCCGGCTGCAGCTCGAGCCGGGCTCGGTGGCGCCAATGGGTTTCCGTGGATGGCCGCGGCGGCTTCTGACATTTAGGAGGGCTCGTGTTGCCTTGGGGTAGTGGTGACGGGGCGTTTCCCGGCGGGGGTGACAACAGCCTCGAGCTCACCTGACCGCCGGTGCATTTCAGGCGGTTGTTTTATTATCGCAGGCAGCCTCCATTGATATTTGATACTCCTCTAATTCCGGTGACCACGACCATGGTTTGGACGGAGGCTGCGCCACACGATGTTCGAGGAGGAGCCGTTTTGCTTGTTCGCTTAATTTTGTTTGGTCTCAATTGCCTTCTTCCGTGTCCCGATTTCGATGGTCATCGACGATGGCTACAAGTGCTGGGGCTGGCAGCGACTATATCATTTTAGAGCAATCTAGAGGACAGACAAAAATACAGAGCAAAAGGTTCAGTTAGCGCACGGATTTTGAACACATTGTTGCCGCACTGAATTAACAACCTGGAGTTATTTGATTACCTCAGTTAATTTATGTTCCGGTTTGTTCACGGCTCTATGATTTTACTATTTTGGCGCAGGTATGATACATAAAAATAATATGTGGATTTCTCTTGTTACATACTCCCTCCATTTTCAAATATAAGATGCTTTAAGTCTTACACATATATTGTCTAAATACATATTACATAAAAAAGGAGGGAATATCTATTTCTAGCGGTCAATATTATTTTAAAGTTATTTACCACTATTTCGAATTTTTTGGTTGTCACTATAATATTTTTAGTTCAATCAATGAAACATCAAATATAATTGTGATTGGTCGTTTGTTGTTTGCTGATGTATGAAAACTTTAGATATGAACTTACAAATAATGAAGTTGTTGTAAGACATGGCTATTCTTTAAAGCATCTCTGTGAGCCCAAGTTAATTTCTTGAAATGACACCAAGTAGGCGGAGCCTGGTCATTTTAGAACGAAGAGATGCCAACTATTCACTTTTGGTCAAGACCATCCCGCCTATATATGTGTCATAGCCGTGAATTTCATAGCATATTGTTCTCCTTTTAATAGAGATATATAAGGTGTCAATATCAGGCCTATGTTTTTTTTCATGTTAAGCATCCAACTAATATCTATTTTATTATTGAATTTTACATAAAATCATTGGTATTTTCTAATGGCGTCCAGATCGATTCATTATATGGTAACTTCTCTAATTCAGTGTGCCATTTTCTTAATTATTATTATCCCGCGTGTGATAAGTGTGGACAAAAATATAGCAATTTACATCCAGCACCGTGGTGCTATTGACGATCTGGAAAAAGATTGTAGATGAAGATGAATGAATTGCTTGCTGTCCAATTTTAACCAAAACATTCTGAAACAATTTGTTTTCAGAATTTTGTTTGATTTTAACGAATATCATTGGGAACCTGCTATTAGTATTTATTTTAACAAGATTATACGTGCGTTTGCACGTGCACGTTCACTAGTCCACTAAAAGACTCGTATTAAATACTCCAAGAAACCAACCGACGACACTCTTCCTCACATGATTTCCACAAGAAACGGATCCAGCGTCGAGGTGCTCAATCGCTCACCCGCTTTATATACTCGCTCTTGCTTCATCACCTTCCTTTGTCGGAGTCATGATGCCGTCCTGGGAGCATCGCCTCAACATCGACAGAGCTGAGAGCACCCCCTCTATGTATCTTTCTCTACTGTAGAAAAGGAGAATTCATTTTCGTACATTCTCTGTCTCTCCAGCAATGTTGATCTACCGAATCATCCTACCTTACACTTTAGGCAGTTTCTTTTGCTGTGTTAATTATAGCTTTGTGCTGTGGTTTGTCAGGGCTATTATGTGATATACCTCCGATGAGCTAATTAGCAGCATCGTCAAATGTTGTATTTTTCTCTAGATTTTTTTCAGAACCACGGATGGTCAATGACACAATACAAGTGTCTCATACTTGCCTTTGTTGCCTGCGTGCAATAACCTAGAAAAATATCTCAGCCGTTGATGTATTCCTGCCTGTTACTCCCTCCGTTCCAAATTAGATGACTTCTATTTGGACAAAAGTGGATGTATCTAGATATGCTATAAATCTAGATGCATCCACTTTTTAACAAAAGAAAGTCATCTAATATGGAACGGAGGGAGTAGATGCTAAAGAAATATCTATACGTTGCTATATTCCCTGTCAGGTGCCCGCTTGCCTGCTAGATGTTTGATGGGATGTCTGCACCATCTGATATATTGAAAGGTGTACATGTCAAAATCTCTTCTCCTTCTTTTCTGCATTTATCATGGAATATTATTGACTGCCTCCACTACAATAGAAATGATACTAACCTTCGGATGGTTATGTTCAGGGTTGAGATTTTCTTGAGTATTGGATGTGGGTATTTGCAATGCCAGCTTTACGTGACACCTAGCAATGAGTAACATCACATGCAAGAGTGGAGGCATATCTCAGGCCGATGCATCCCATCGTCCAATCAGCCATTCAACTACAATGCACACCTTCCTGTTGTGTACATCAAGATGTGGTAGATTAACTGTTTTACCCGGGGGCAATATGTTGCATGTAACATTTTTAATACCTATTGTTGTTGAATAGTTTACACTTGCATGAGTCTATTTTCTAATGGTAATAAAATCCTTACTCAATTCATTATTCTGGCATATCCTATTAAGTTTGTAACCTGCATCATAGACCAATCAGTTTTGTATACAAGTTCCCACATCAACGCGCGGGGCATCATCTAGTTTCTTTAGAGCTAGGCTTCTTTGGCACGAAAAAGATAAAGTTAAGAAATATCATTTGGTTAGTCGGAGTAATATCTGTAGACCTAAAGATCAAGGGGGGCTCTTGTGTAAATGGATTTGGAGATTACAAAATGAGGACAAGAAACAAATCTTGCTTTCAGAAAATCATGCCCGGAGATCCTACCAATATAGTACTTTATGCTTGTTATTTCCATAACACTTGGGCAAAACTGCAAATAAGCGGGTTTCAAAAGCTGTTGCTATAGGGGGCTGACAAGATGGCGAAGGTGGCACAAGAGGTATTTGGTAAGCGACACGGCAATAATCCAGTGAGAAGGAGGATAGCCGCTGACTAGATCACTTTCCTTATGGCTGTCGTCGCGTTTGTGGAGAGCTTTACCTGTGCTTATGTTTGAGAGGCTTTGTAGCAAAACCCTGTTAGTTACCTTCTAGTTTTATCTCTGGGTCGAGTTAGTAGTCAATAGCCTTTTAGCTGGTTTTCGGGTGGTTTCATGTAGGTGTGGGGGTTTGTCCGATCTCCTGCTTTGTCTTTAAGGTCTTGGAGTCACTTGTGTTTGAACTGCATTTGGACAGTCTGCTCAATAGTTTAATTGAAATTGGGAGCCTTTTGGGGTTCCTTGCACATAAAAAAGAGCAATTAACCATTTTAAACATAAACATTTTCCAAATATAAACCAAATTTCAAAATAAATATTTTTTATATCCGAACCATTTTTAAAAAATTGTACCATTTTTAAAATGAACCATTTTCAAATATGATTCTTATTTGAAAAAGGTTGAAAATTTGAAACCGGTTAAGATTTTGAAAATTGTACATTTCTTAAAATGGTTCCAAATTTAAAAAATGTTTTCATTTTTGGAAATGGTTCAGATTTTGTTTAAAATCATTTTGAAAATGGTTCAAAAAAAAGAAACGAAATTGGTTCGGGCTTTGAAAGTATGAAAAAAGGGATGGAAATAAAAAGTGAACCGAGAGAAGAAAAAATAAACAGAGAAAAAAAGAAAAACGGAAACAAAAACAAAACAAAGGAGTCACTGGGATACGTCCCATCTGCAGCGCGATGCAGGCGAGCGCATGTTAGGATTCGCCGATTCGCAACGAGCGATGTATAGTTTCTACAAGAAAAACTGCCGACAACACGCCTGGCTTGAAAATGGGCCAGATTTTCCTAGAGCTCAAACTTCTCTTAGGGCTTGTACAATTGTACTAGTGGAGTTTGGCGCGGCCATGCCGCGCCCGTGCGTCAAAAATATTATGACGGCGGTGTGCATATGTTTAAAGGATGTAAGTTGGAAAATTAGTGTAATTCAAAGAAATGTGCGTTTAAGAATTGTTTACTTTGTGGAAATTACGTTTAAAAATTATTTATTTGTGAAAATTGTCCAAAATGGACCGTTCTTGTGGATTTGAATTTATTTTATCTTCGTAAAATGAGTAGATAAGAAGTATTAACTTTGTTGTGAAATATGTAAATTTGAGATTCGATGACATGGCACAAGTAGTTAGAATTTTTTTTTGGTGAAGATATATAATCGAAAGAATATGTTGAAGGAGGTAATTTAAATTCTTTGTTTATAACCTAGGTAATCTGAAATGTTTTTTGTAGGCCCCATAGTTAGCATGAAAACGTATGTCATTTGTTGTATTTTTTGTTTATCCAAATGCATGTAAATGTGTTGGTTGTAAAGAAATAGTTTTTATCCTCAATTTTTTTTCTTTTGTTTTGTTTGAATTGCACATCAAAAGGCATGAATCTTTACATGCAAATAAATTGGTTGTGAAGAAGTTTTTTTTTGTTTTCAAACTTCGTTAATTTTTTTGTATTTTTCTGAAATACACATAGGAAGATATGAATCCTTGGAATTTCAATTTTGTTTAAGTATTTATTTTTTGTGTTTTGTAATAGTACATATAAATGTGTCTGTTGGAAAGAAATATTTTTTCTCTAAATTTTGCTAATTTTTTTGTATTTTTCTGAACAGGGAACAGAAGTTATGAATTGTATGAATTTAATGTATTTTCTGTAATTACGAAATCACTGACATGTGGGTCCCACCCGTCAGCCGGACGGGGAATGACGTCAGCCCTCGCCTCAACGGGCGGCGGACGCAGCGGCGTTGCCGGGGTCGCGGTGGCCGGCGGCGGCCGCGCGCGGGTCGCGGAGCATGACCATTCGACAGAGGACGACGCGGGGAAGCGGATGGGCGGCGCGGCGAGGCATATGGTCGCCGGATTCGGCCGGCGGCGACCTTCATCGTGGCAGCGGGCGCGGAGCACGGCGGCGACGAAGGCGACCTATTCCGGCCGCGCCAACATGCTGCCGGCGGCGAGATTGAAGCGGGAGAGGCGGCGGAGCTTCCCGCGTCCTTGGATGTGGCCGGGAAGGCATGTGGTGGCGGCGCTGGCCGGCGGCGGCGGCGGCGACCACGGCGTCGCACGGGAGGAAGAAAGGGCGAGGGGGCAAATGCGGACGCGTTTTTGCAAGAAAGTCCGTAGGTTTTTGCGTATTCGCATGGAGGTCCTTCGTAGTTGTAAAACGTGGACTGCGGGGCGCGTTTCTATTTTTTCAGATACTTTTCTATGAAATGGCGCGGCGACCGGCAGAAACCGGCGCGACCGGCGCGTGACCGGGCGACGTGGCGGCTTCCGATTGGCTATAAATCAAAATGAACAGTGGCCGGGCGCCGGAAGGCGGGCCTGGCCGCATCCAGGCCGTCCACTGGCCAGATCGGACGGCTGGAAATCGCCGGCGACGTGGATAGCTTCAAAAGGAGGGGATCACGGGAGCTATTATATATTAGGTATTACTACCTCTGATCCGAAAAAAGTGTCGAAAATTCTGCCTATCGATTGTACTGCCCATGTTGATTTCTGGCGACAGTTTTTGTGGATCGGAGGGAGTATCATAGTTTCGCCCCGTAAAAAAAATTGAGTCTGAGGAGACAGAAGCGAAAAAAGAGTTTTGTCTTCTCTTAATTAAAAGATCATCTTGTACCAACAACATCTCTCACCATATTTTTAGAACATCTGATACTAAAGATAATAAAGATATGACCGTCTTATCAACCATAACCACTGTACATCAATTTTTTATTATTATATCTATTTTACGTGGTAGGTTTGAAATAAGATAATCTTATCAACCGGTCTGATTGCACTAAGGCCGTTTTTTCTACCAGTTTCTCGGTGACTATTATCTTCAACACGACAGTACGCAGTGGTCTTCGTCTATTGTTTGAACATGTTCTAAAATTACATGTTTGGTTCCGTTGGGGTGTTATTGTTCATGTTACATGTTAGTAACTGTTATTCTCATGTTTAGTACTCTGTAATTAATCTTAAAATTATCATATAATTTTTCATCAAAAGAGAGCCGAGGTAAGTGTTAAAATTTGGACCCATTTGTGGGCATCCTAATAGACAATTTTTGAAATCTTTAATGGCCCATGTTCATGATAAGAGGTGGGAGGTGCTAAAGTTTAATGGCCCACTGTACATAAGGTTGGAGCAGAGTTACACCACCGTTGAGTGTTTGTGCTATTTGGTTAGCATGTGAAAACACAAACCTCCCTCGGCGCACTCCTCCTCCAGTGTCTCGATACGTCGTGTTGCATTCACGTCTCGCGAATCGACTCTTGAGCTGTGTTAATTTTGTCTATATATTTGTTATTCAGAAAAAATCGCGGGCTGTTAACCCGTCGTCAACAACATCAACTTTGTCTACAAACGTTTCGTATGTGCAACGTATTCCGAATTACAATTATAGTATGGATGTGTTTACGTACATGCTGAGGTATAGTATAATACACGTGTTTCACATCTTAATACTTTTGTTGTTATGTTTAATATTCTGAAATTAACCATGAAATTATTCCCTAATTATCAAACAATCAACACTCGAACGTCCGAAGATGGGAAGTATACAACCTTGGAAATTCTGCACGCAGACAGGAAACGCTGTGCGGGCCAGATCGACGGAAGGGTGTTAGTATATCGTGCATAGAGGATGCTCAAAAGAAAAAGAAAAATCCGAGAGGGAGGCGGAGCGGACGGCGCCGGCGATCTTTTGCGGCGGAGTTATGCGACGAGGGCCGGATACCGCTCACGACGGCCATCTGAGGTGAGAAACTGCCCTGGTCCTCCTCTTCACATGGTTTTGCTAGCCGCTTTGCCTGCTAGGTCTCCTCTTGCTGATGGATCAGACACTGCATTTTTATAGCTAAATGAATATCCACCTGCGATACTGCATCTGGACGAAAATCTGCCACCTTGTGAAGACCTGACGAGATGTATCCATCGAATTGAAGGAGGAAGCAGAGGTGCAAGATCGTCCCTTCCATTGGGATCCAGATGGATGGATGGGGGCAAGCCACACGGCATATCTGCTGTCATGTGGTGAGTCTCAACTTCTGAACAGAAGAGCTCAGAAAAATCTGCTGTCATGTGGTAAAGTCACTTACCTGTATTTTTATTAAGCAAAGTGAGCTACTACCTACTAGTCCTCATTTGTTAATTACAATTTTGCTTCCATCTTGACTGTTTCAGGATGAAATTGTGCAGACCTTGAGGAAGAAGATGTAATGCATCAAGATTGAGCCAATTATTGACCGCACAACATTCTATCTCGTGATGGAGCAGAGTGGTATGGTCCATGTGGAAAATTTCTCACATCATTTCTTCTTAGTACTAGCTTAGCAAACACCATAGCAATTAAGAAATAACAATGACATACAGCAGCACCTACAAGGAAGCCCGACTATATAATGCCTCCACCTAATTGCTATTGTTTACAAGAAACCGTGCAGACACTGTGATTGCACCTTGCAGATAACTTTTAATGGCATGGGCGGCTTGTTGTTTAGTATGTGCGTCACTTCCTTTGGGAATAATTTATTCCAAGGGCACTATGCCTTAGCTTTCTATACGAATTATTCTCTGAATTAGGTACAACAGGGGATGCTGATTGGTTTCAGAGACCATGCTGACGTTTCAACTTGGCATATATAGACCCAGCTCCTAATTAAACATGATTGGTCCAGCGCACCACATCATTGGACATTTTTGTAGCAGGATTCTTAATTATGTTTGGCTGCTGGATATAGATCTCACCACTCAGGTAGTATCCATCTCCTGAGATAGAAGTTCCCTTCTTCACAGCGCTGGGCAGGCATCAGGTTCCAGTATCAGACTGAATCACCCTTTGCGGAGATGCCCTGTGTACTGATGGTCGACACTTATTACCTCGACACTAACGAAGATCTGCGTACTGCACGGTCTGAATCTTTTGGCAACTCAAGCGATCTGACAAGCTGGATGATGTTTCTATGACCATTCGCCCTGTTGGGATCCAATTCTGTACTAGAGAGCATCCCTCCTTGAGAAAGATGAGTGCAGCAGTAATGAGTCAATATCAAGGCAATCATGGAATACACAAACTTTCAACGGACGACAGTATGTTCCATTTCTTCAATAATTAGCTCCCATGCTAGCTTAACATACAGCATAGTAATAACCAAGTAATAATAATACACCTAGTTGGCTTTCCGCACCAGCTACAAGAGAGCCGTGCCGTATAATGCTTGCACTCTGATAACAAGTTGCAAATAAACTTTTGAGTCTCTGCAACGACACCAATCAGCGACAGCAACCATTGGCGCATTGTTAACTGCGCGTGTCGCATTCATTTGGGATAGTTTATGCGAAGGTGACTCAGCCTTGTGTTTGTATATGAACTCTGCTCTGTACTCTGGACACCCGGAGATGCTGATTGGTTTCAGAGACTATGCTGACGTTTCAACTTGACATGTCTAGACTCAGGTCTTAATTCAAAATGGTTGGTGAAGCAAACCAAGTAATGGATTTTTTTTATTAGGAGGCTTGATTATTTGGGTCATGGATCTGGCTCTCACCACTCGGGAAGTATGCATGTCCTGAGATATAAGTCAGACTTCCCCATAGGATTAGGCAACATCTGAAACTTTCCATTACTCGGAGCACTGCAGCAGTCAGCAGAGCTGTCCAGGTAATTACCATTTATTTTGTTCCAGGAAACTATCTTCTCCTCCCACATGATTTCTAGTCATTCTTCTAGGTCCTCCTTCTTGATCTTGTTTAGGATGCTTTGGACTCGTGCATAGTGACAGCTGTGATTCAAATGAACTGCCCAAAAACCTGAGAGTTGTACTTCCTGCGTATGTTTTTCTACAAGAGCCTCTTTGATTCAAAGAAACTACATAGGAATTTTGGACGATTCTACTATTAGAATGTTCTCCCCGCTAACCTTGTTTGACTTGTAGGATTGAGAAACATACGATTTTTCTCTATGGACTACTTTACGTGCTATTCCAAAAGAAAACTTCCATTGAGTATAACTTGGCGGAATTTTACTGTTTTGTTTTTTCTTTTATGAAAACTATAGCAAGCAGATAATCATTCAGGAAAAGTTTCAGCCTTTTACATAACTGTAGAAATAGGGTTTCACAGTTTTGCTGGGTGAGGGAATGACAGCATAGTTATCCAGCCTTTTTCTGTTTGTAGAACTTTAGAGTGATTATCTTTGTGTAATTCTTCCTTGAGTGAAAATATCACATTTCTATTGTCATAATTATTACACAATTACACTCTTAAGTAACAATTTCATAAAGTTACACTTTTATCTTAGTGTAATTTCTTGATAGCTTTCAATGTAGTTTTCAAAACTATTGCATGGTACAAAGTGCTATTTTACTAAACGTGGCATGCTAACATCTGGTCCTGTGAAATATCTCATGTAAAAAGTGTAGTGCTATGTAATATTTTCTCACAGGTTTAATATTGCAAAAAGAAATTAAAACAAGTTTAGTATCATGCCATTTACCCTGCCTTTCATGCTCATGGAATAATCAAGGAGCCAGATCTTGTTTGAGGGTATTTTTTGAAATAGCCTCATAAATAATGCACCTTCTATTGTTTCAAGGGTATTTCTTTTACACCTGCAAATGGATCGCCGACCTACTACCGCAGGAAGTGAACTGGAGTGTATTGTATTTGATGAAAGTGCAGAACCAAAGGCCCTACCATTATCACTTCTGGAGCACATCACCGACGGTTTCTCTGATGACAGAGAAATTGGCTATGGTGGTTTTGCAAAGGTTTATAAGGTATGAATATGGTAACTCTCAGCTTCATTTGTCTTGATCAGAGTTTATCAGAAAACTTAACTTAATGCTGCCAAAGCACATTGGGTTTATAGGGAATGCTTGGTGATGGTACGGTAGTTGCTGTGAAGAAGCTTTTGAACACGGTTGATATTGACGAGAAGAAATTCATAGAAGAGGTTAGTTGTCTCATGAAGGCAAAGGAAAAAAATATAGTGCGGTTCCTAGGGTATTGCTCTGATACACAAGGTGAAATGCTACACTGTGAGGGGAAGCTTGTTTTAGCAGAAGTACGACAAAGGTTACTCTGCTTTGAGTATCTACCTAAAGGGAGTCTTGATAAGCAAATCACTGGTAGGATCATGTGGCACATATGTGGTTCAATCATCCATGTATTGACGAAGTAAAGTATCTCAAATACTAAACCAAATTTCTCTTGTTCTACTTTGCAGATGCATCTTGTGGACTCGAATGGAGCAAGCGCTATAAAATTATCACTGGAATTTGTGACGGCTTATGTTTTCTTCACCAAAAGCGCATCCTTCATTTAGACCTTAAACCGGCAAATATATTGCTAGATGATAATATGATGCCAAAAATAGCTGACTTTGGTCTCTCAAGGTGCTTCGATGAAGAGCAAATCCAGGCTAGTACTTCAAAACTGACTGGAACTCTGTAAGATTTGCTATGACTCTTGGAAACCCTTTTTTAGTTATTTATGAATGGACATCCTTGCCGTTTCCCTTAATCATATAAATGTTCACGCAGGGGATATATGGCACCAGAATTCATACGTGAAAGACAGATCACATTCAAGTTAGACATATACAGTCTTGGTATTATAATAATAGAGATGCTAACAGGAGAGAAGGGATATCCTAATATTGAAAATGTAAGACCAAATTTGATTGAAATATAAAGGCTTGACTTCCAAATTATAGTTTTGTATATATCGTCCTTTCGTTTAGACGTAACATTTTTGGGATCACATAATAGTACACAGCACAAATCAGCCGTAAAAGAATCAAACGCCCCCTGGTATCAATGAGGAGTGTTAGAGAGTGTGTCAGTATAGTGGATTAGTAGTATTGTCCTACTAGAGTCTAGACTATTCTAGTGTATGAGTGAAGATGTAAGCCTAAGTTGGCTATAAATAAGAGGGTGTGGTGGTCCAAAGGATCAGCCCATCCAGAAATTTTCCTCCAAAACTATAATGTAATGGTATCATTTCTAAAATACGCAGGAATAATTGTGTATTAACATACATGTACCATCTATTACAAGCTGGGTGACCGATATTTGAAATTTTGAATTGTGACATAGTATCATAGCGCCACATGATAAATTGTGTTGGTGTGTAGCTTGCTGTGCTACTAGAAATCTTGCTTGAGGGGCATGCTTTTCTATGGACTTTGCTTCCAGATGACATAGTTGTTTTCTAGAATTTAGTTCTCCTCTTACTTTTAGGCTTTATTTGGATTTTGCCACTCTGCTATACAAGAAAAATACACGGATCTTCCATACGTTTATAAATATATGTTGCACCTTTTCATAAATCGTAACACACGATGGAAACTTCACAGGTACTTGAGAGGTGGAAAAGTAGATTGGACAAAACACAGGGAGTCACACAACTGTTACAAGTACGAGTATGCACGGAGATAGGTATACTGTGCACTGACTCTGATCCATTGAAAAGACCAGATACAAATCATATAGTTGATTGGCTTGGTGCAACAAAAAGTGTGGACGAGTATGCTACTGAAACAGGGGCAAGTAGTAGTTCATTAGTATCTCAGGTAAGGTGAGACATGACATAATATGGGGATGTTGCATTTTATCCAAGCTATTATTTTCACACAATACTACGACATCCTTTTCTTAGCTGGTTTGCACTTTCTCCAAGGGGTGGTTATTAAACAACGATCTATTACAGGTGTTCAATTTAAATAATCCATAACTTAATTAGGTTACACATATACTTAGACATATCAGAGAGTTAACATTTCAAGATATTATTCTAGGGGAGCCGAAGGCCAATACATGTACAAGTATGGTAAAGTGCAGAAACCATGTACAATGGGGATATAGAGAAAAGGCGACTACACATCTCTAACACACCCCCTCGAAATCATGGTGGGTCAACAACACCGAGTTTGGAGAGAAAGAACCCATGTTGCGCTCGATTCTGTGCCGTCGTGAAGAAGTCCGCCAACCGTAACTCAGAGGGCACATAGTGAAAAGCGAGAATGATCCTGCACAACAGCACAAAGAAAGCAGGCATCCACACCGATGTGCTTGGTGAGTTCATGCTTCATCAGGTCACGCGTAATGCTAATAGCGCATGTCTTATCTAACAATAGGGGAGTCGATGCAGCAACAGAAACACCAAAATCCTTTTGTAACCATCGTAATCAGGTCACCTCAGCCGTCAACAAAGCCATCGCTCGCAACTCACCCTGTGCACTTGAGCGGGAAACCGCAGTCTGTTTCTCCGTCTTCTAGGCAATGAGAGAGCCTCCAAGAAAGACACAGTAAGCAGACGACAAGCGGTGATCCGAAGGATCACTAGCCCATGTAGCATCAGAGTAGGCTTGGAGCTGGCGAGAGCTGGAGCGGGGAAAGAAAAGACGGTGCCATGAAGATATCATAGAACACGTAGGAGGTGACTATAGTGGACAGAGGGGGGAGCAAAAACGATGTGGACATGATAAGATATATGTGGACGAGTGACAACTAGATACACAAGGCTCCCAACGAGATGACGATAGCGCGTGGATTAGTGAGAGGATCACCACCACTAGCACGAAGCTGAACGTTGAGCTCCATAGGAGTCAAAACCGTGCGCTCAACACCAAGAGTGGCACAAGCAATGAGATCCTAGATGTACTTTTCTTGGGAGACGAAGAAGCCATCAGAGGTCGAAGAAACCTCAATCCCGATAAAATAGCGAAGTGTACCAAGATCAAACATTAGGAACTGCTCGTTGAGGAGGGGCTTAACAAAAAGGCAATGTACTCAGAGTTGTTGCTAGTGATGGTGTCATCAACATATAGAAGGAGAAGAGTCTGACATGACGATAGGTGTGGACAAACAACGCAGGGTCGTGGTCGCTATGCAAGAAACCAACGATAGTCACCACAGAGGAGAAACGCTCAAACCAGGCGCGAGGGGCTTGTTTAAGGCCAGACCAATGACGAACATAGACCATACCATCAAGAACAGAGTACCCGGTGGTCGTATAAACCTCCTCACACAACTCACCATCGAGAAAAACATTCTGAACGTGAAGTTGAGCAGGCCACAACAAGGATAGTGTAGACAGTGGTCATGTGGTCCACAAGAACGAAAGTCTCATCATAGTCGCGTCCCTCCTCCTGCTGAAAGCCACGCGCCACAGGACAACCTATGTAACACTAAAGAGGACCATCAAAGCTAGTCTTAATCTTATAGACCTACTTGCACGTGATGGGACGAACACAAGGAGGAGAGGAAACTTGATCCCAGTTGCCAGTGCACTCAAGCGCTGTAATCTCCTAGGCCAGCGCATGCTGCCATTCAGGCTGAACCATGACATGAGGAAGACATGTAGTGGATAGGAGAGGGAGCGAGGGGAGGATGCACCGGAGAAGTAGGTGATGAGGGAGGAAAGGAGGAAGGAGTGGAGGGTGGCGTCGGTGTTGTATCAGGAACAATGGGAGGAGGAGGTGAACGATGAGGAAAAGGAGGCACATAGGGAGATGTGTCAGGATGGATAAGAAAAGAGATGTCCATGGAGAAGGTCGAGGAGGAAGGACGGACGAGACTCATCAAAAGTCATATTACGCAAAATGTGCAGCCGATGACAACAAGATCCCAACATTGATAACCCTTTTGCTCATCACTCCATCCAAGAAAGAGACACTCAACCGACTGAACAGTCCACTTGGTGTGTTCACGCGAAGCAGAAAGAACATCTAGACGCAACCAAAAGGAAGAAAAGTTGAGTAGTCAGGAGAACAACCAGTGAGACTCTCCACCCTGCAGAAAAGGAGGCAACCTCAGCCCAAAAATGGGATGGACGAGAGACAACAATCATCATCGCACGAGCCGTCTCAAGGAGGTGGCGATGCTTGCTCTCAGCAACATCATTCTGAGATGAGCACTAGGACAAGAGAGATAGGCGAGAGTACCCTGCTCAGCAAGAAAACCATGCAATATCTGGGAGATATTAATCACCAACGAGTCATTCTGAAACACACGAATATGTGTGGAAAACTGTGTGTGAACCATGGCAGCCAATCTCTTACATATAGAGAGAACCTCGTTGCGAGATTTCATATTGTAGAGCCAAATATAGCGAGAGAAAATCATCAATAACGATAACATAGTAACGATGACCCCCTTTCGAAGAGAAGGGAGCAACACTCCATACATCAGAATGAACTAAGTCGAAGGGACGCCGAGATAATGACTCACTAGTAGGATAAGGTAATTGAGTCTATTTTCCAAGTCTACAACCATTACACTATAAGGAGTCATCTCCTGAGACGGAGCCCAAAACACTCGGAGACGCTGAGGATGACAAACGAGAACCACATATGTGACCAAGTCAATGATGCCACTGCTGAAAGGATCCGGAAGCGGAAGCTGTGGAGAGCATGTGAACTAGCAGGTGTAGAGCCAATAGAAGGAACAGTCAGTCTAGCTCCCAAAGGCCCTGAGACTCACGTCGTCGAGGGCTAGCCCTTACCAGGGCCTTTGTGCGGCGATCCTAAATGGAACAAGAGTCGACATAAAAAATGACACGGCAACCAAAACCAGTAAACTGAGCAGCGGAAAAGAGATTCATGGTAAGGCGGGGAACATGAGAAACACTCGGAATAGAAAAAGACGGGGTAAAGGATGCCACGACTAGCAATAGGAAGAGGTGTGCCATCAACAGTGAGAACATTGCCAATAAAATCGAGAGATCGAAGAGAAGACAGAAGAATCAGAAGTCATGTTAAAAGAAGCTAGAGAATGCAGAACACACAAGGATGTACCTGACTGTTAGGCGACGGTGGCTGAGTGGTGGAAGCAGCAGTAGGGAGGCAGGCTGCAGTGCTCGTTGAGGAAGAACCAGAGGAAACCAGTATAGGTTTGAGCCGCACAATATCCTGATCAGTGAGTGACGGGGTCGAAGAAGAAGCACGAGCCTCAGTAGAGGAGGAGCGCCTCAGGTCACGCTGCTTCTTCTGACAGTCGGACTCGCTAGACTCTGGTTGACCTGGCTTCGAGTAGTAGCCATAGAAGTTGTGAGAGTGCCGACCCTCTCCACCAGATGGAGAGCGAACCACCCCTAGGGTGTGGGTAGGGTAGGAGCGATGGAGCAGTGGAATGAGTAGACGACGTATGAGCTCGGGTAGCTAGCACAGTGGGAACCACTAGCAAACTAGCAGAACGAAGGCGCGTCTCCTCAGCATGAAGGTCTTCAAGCACCTTTGAGATAGGAACACGACCAGGAGCAAGTAGGTGAGCACGCTGGGGCTCAAACTCGACACAGAGGTGAGACAAGAACTCATGGACATGCTAAAACTCCCAAGTCGGACTTCACAGTCTAGCAACATAGGCAGGCACCACAAACAAGTCCGACTTTGGAGGGAGTTAGCTGGCGCCAGATGACAAAACTCTGTGTGTAGAACACACCAACCGTAGAGTCGTCCTGCTAAAGAGCGTGCTCCTAACGAACCACAAAGAGGTAGAGAGCATCACCAGCGCCGACAAAGGTAAGACCACATCACAACATCAATGCCGAGACCCATAAACTCAAAGGCAAACTGGGATAGAACAATCGAAGTGAGCACAACAACAGCACATGCATCCTTATTGCGCCACTGAATGTAAGCTGACAAATCATCTTGGTAGGTAGAAGGAGCATTCGAGTAAGCTGATACCTGCTGATCATATGCTTCAACCGCAACATCATCAATAGTCTTGGCTGCATCCTTATCAACCTGAGAAGCATGAGCGACAATAACCGGTGGCGTAGGTGGGGTAGGAGCAACGGAGCACGGCAGACATGAGACCTCGTTAGAGAGAACGCCCCAAAGCAGAAGGCTGCACATGTGGATTCACATCAACACACATGGGAATTCTTTCATTTTTTTGTTTTTTCCAACACACATGGGTCAACGCTTAGTGAATCGAGCGAGTCCGATGCGCTCTCAGCAGATCACGAGGGACAGAAGACAAATCCCCACAAGGGCGGCCAGTTCCAGCAACGGCCGAGACGGAGGGTGGCGAGGATGGCCGGGACCGTGAAGACGGAAGGCCGAGACGACAACGGCAACCGGAAACGGGAATGGCCGGCACGGAGGCTGTTGGCCACAGGAGCGCGCAGGCCGGAGCGGGCCGGGCGGCGACGACATGCCACAAGCAGACATGAGCAGTGGTGGCTTGCCACGGGAGCTGCCGAAGCGACGGCGGCAAGTGCGGCCATGCATGGGCATAGGCAGTGGAACGGCCAGAGATGGGCAGAACTAGATGGAGGAAGAGAGAGAGAGGTAGCTACCGGTCTGTCGGAACTAGCAACAGCCATGACGGTGGTGAAGCACGGAGTTGCTGCATGCGCGGAGGAGAGCCAACCTGGATTCTGATACCATGTTGGAGAATGAGCAATTGTATTCTCAGGCGGTCAAAGGCAAAGGCCAATACATGTACAAATGTGATAAAGTGTAGGAAACCCCTTATATAATAGGAATATACAGAAATGGGGACCATACATCTCAAACAATTGTGACCATGACATCTCTTCTGATATTTCCATGTACTAACAAATAGTTAATTATGCATTTCAGCCAGATGTGCCCACAGCTGGTCCAACAATTGGTCTCGAGAATACAATGGCTAATGAGGTGAAGAAGTCAGCAGAAGAATTGTACACTATAACAAATCAAAACCGGCATTTCAGTTCCATGCCAGAAAATAGCTCTAATGTGCAGCATGTTACTGACATACGAGAAACAGCATCAGATGTAGAAGATGCACTGATCATCGGGAGGACTGAAGAAAAACAGGAGATAGTGTCTACTTTATTTGGGAGCATCACACCAGAGTTCACTGTCCTTCCAATATATGGAATTGGAGGTATTGGCAAGACAACTTTGGCTCAGTTAGTTTTTAATGATTCTCAGTTTACAGGCTACTCTCGGGTATGGGTCTACGTCTCCCAAAATCTGGACTTGAATAGAATTGGCAACTCTATAATATCACAGCTATCAGAGGAGAACCATGTAGCTGAAAAGCAGATGATACACAATCACCTTAGAAAGCTACTTGCAGGAAAAAAGATTCTTCTTGTCTTAGATGATGTGTGGGAGAAGAATCCAGATACACTAAGAGCTTTAAAGGCTATGCTAAGTCTTGGTGCAGACAGTATGGTGACAGTTATTGTAACCACACGAGATGAAGCCATCGCAAAGCAGATTTGTCATACAATTGAGCCATACAAGCTAGAGAATTTAACAGATAAAATTTGCTGGGCTATAATAAAACAAAAAGCAGCCTTTAAAAATCGAGTCGACAAGAAACAACTGAAGTATATAGGAAGGGAGATTGCAACCAAGTGTGGAGGTGTGGCTTTAGCAGCTCAATCACTTGGATACACATTGAACGGAAAGACATCGGATGAATGGGAGTCAGTGAGGGACAATCATATTTGGGATGTATTAAGTTCGGAGGACCCATCATCCAGAAATCATGAAGTGCTTGCGTCCTTGCTGTTAAGCTATACCCATATGCCTGACTGTTTGAAGTTGTGCTTTTCCTATTGTGCAATCTTTTCAAAAGGCCACCTTATAGCGAAGCATGATCTAATTCACCAATGGATAGCTCTTGGATTCCCTGAGCCATCAAGGATATTTGATCCTATGCAGCTCTGCGAGAAATATGTTACACAACTTTTGGGAATGTCCTTCCTTCAATATTCAAAGACATCTTCGGTGAGTTACTACATAATTGCACTGTTCCTTTCAAGATTATGTATTCCAATGCACATAGTGTAGCAAAATAATAATACAGCATATGCCCGTGCTGCTACTTTCTTGGCTGATTTTGATTTTTTGGGGGAAAAGCAGGAATGAATGAGGCTATGCTCACTTTTTTTTTCTTAACAAAAGTTTTGTATGTGAAGTGCACAAGAGCGACAAATTTGTGCACATGTTTTTACTCTGCCAGTTTTATTCTTTCTTAAACATTATGCATCTTTTGCAGTGCTCATATGCTAATACAACACACAGTGGTGAATCTTATTTTCGAAACATGCAAGTGCAAGTAGTTGCTAATGGGTGTATATGCCCGTGTGTGCCTAATATACATCTGCACCCTGAAAGTCCCTTCGAAAAAAATGATGTTTGACCTGTGGTAGAGTAATACCAACTATGTAATTCTGCACTATATATAGGTCAGTAAACTTGATCACGTGTACGGAATTAGACATTCTGCATATTGGTTCATCAAGGTGAGTGGGTCACATGGATGCCCTTGGAGATGGATGACAATACCACCCTGCATGCTCTAATGCCAAGCGGTGTCCAATTAACGTGTCGTGAGAGTGATACTCATTGACGCATTGTGTTTACTTTATAATAAAATATATATTCCTTGGACCCTTTATTTATATAATGGACTTATCGACAACTTGGAAGTGAAACGAGCTTGGTATGGTGGTACTTCTTCTCGTGGAAGCACAAGCAAAACAAACGTTCTTTGACCCGCATAAATGTTTGTTTAGTGATGTACTGTACTGTACAAACTGACTTCTAATTGACCTCTATTGATTGAAATTTAACCTTTTTCTGGCACGATATATCTCCTACGCACGAGTTTGACCACTGGCTTGTGTTGATACTATACTCACAGTTAAATATTCTCCAGATGTTCTTGAAGAACACATCTGCCTCCCAGGTCACCAGCAGCTCTAGAGGCCCCCAACTCCTCTTCTTACTGTTTGATCTCCTGCTTTTTCTTAAGTAAACACCACACCACATGGCGGACGGCGGCAACTAGGAGTGTCCTCGACCCCTCACCTTTCTCGTTTTGCGCATCCCTTTGCACAGCAGCAGTGCCCGTGGCTTTGGGCCTCGATCCGGCCTGTGAGGGTCTCTTCCGGCACAGGTGGCTTCTCTAATGCCGTGCCTGCAGCCGGTGTGGTGGTTTCTCTGGACATGTCGAACTCGGCTGGCAGGCCCGCTTTGCTATGGTGAGAAATTGGTCGTGTGGTTCTTTTAGGGGCGGCCACTTGTTGGATACACCGAGGTGGTGGTCAGCGTGGACCCTTGTAGAATGAATCTAGAATTCTTGATCTGTCATACATGGCATGTGTCTGACAAGCTCGGCGCACTAGCTTGCAGTACATGTTCTAATTTGGTGTTGGCATGGCAATGCTGGCCTCGAGTTACCTTACCTGGACTACCGGACATACCATGCCTAGGCTGGGAGTCTTCTTTATACTTCTGTGGATATCGTGTTTGTAGGCTCAATGGCCTTTTCACTGCTGAACTGGCTGTGGTGCTTCTCCTCTAGAGGTGTGTGTGGGTGCTTTTGGCGTTCCTGTCCTTCTACGCAGTGGCGGAGCTAGAACATTTGGAACCAGGGTGCACATGTGGTGCCCCAACACATTTAAATCATTTTTTGGGGGTGCACATGTGGTAAAAAATTGCAATTATACAAAGGAATTCAATTTTTCCCGGTGTCCTGTGCACCCGGCTGGCCTCAAGTGGATCCGCCAGTGCTTCTACGGTTTGTCAAGGCCAAGCTGTATGACGATGCGGACATGGGAAGTGGTGGGGCAGCAATGAGGGACTTCAGTTTGGTGCTGCTTTTGGCGCACCGGTTTTTTGAGATCCGGGGTGCAAACCTTAGGTTTGGCCTTCACTCGTCTGGCCTGCCATTACACATCATTCCTTGTTGTAGGCATGTTTAGAATTTGCTCAAACCTGATCTCTGAGGTGAAAGCCCGATAATCTGGCCTTCAGGAGTTGGATCCAACAATGGCAGCGGGCATTGTCCTTTTTGTGGAGGCGCTACTTTGGAAGACCAATTTCACAATCTGTGTGTTGCAGTAAGTGTCGCTCGACAAGTCATGCAAGACTAGTTGCTAGACTTGTCTACTAGTCGGCACCCCAGCGACAAACCAAAAACCTCGACTTGCCGTGACTAGTTGCGACTAGTCGCGTGACTTGTCTACTTGTAGGTACCCAGCGACAAGTTAAGACTCATCGACTCGTAATCCTTGGTGTGATGTTAGAGGCTGTGAATAAAGTTGAAGATCGCTGCTGCATGCTGATGCTCTTTAACTGGTTGTCATGTTGTTTGTTCTCTTTTTTTGTCTTTTTTGTAATAATTTGTCTGTGTGCATCTAAACATGTTCTTGATCGTCATATTCTTGGGGTGCATTTTGTACTATCATGGTTTATTAACGTAGTGCCCATTTCCAAACAAAATGACAGTTTACACTTGTTACAATGACTAGGAATTGTGCACACACAAAGCACACTTAGCAAGAATAAGATGTAGCTCTAGCTCTAGCTCCCGTCACTTTTGTCAATATTTTGTTTTTAAAATTAAGTCTCAATATTGTTAATGCGGAATAAAAGTATAAAACCATGTAATCTTCAATGTTTTTATGATAAACAATTGTAGATATTAATTATTAAATCAAACATATTACAAGTATAAGAAAAAACAAGCTCGCATATATACCTCATATAATTCAAACTTCAACCACTGTTTAAAAGCTTTTTACTTACTAGAAAGATTCTATGTAAAATATTATTATGTAAGCGTGGAAAAAAAATCTCATGGATAGAACATGAAACTAGAGGAAGTTATTAGATGAAAATAAGTAGAACGACAAGACTATAAATATCCAAGATTAAATAATGCTATAATATTTTTGCATAACCATTTGATGGACAAGAAGGTATTCATTCTATTGATAAGAAATATTGCTATGATTGAAATATTACTATGCTTTAAAATAAATAAATCTAACTTGATTAGGTGTTTTTGCTGCAGAGTGATGGACGGCAAGACAAAGATGGTACATTGTTAACGATGCATGATCTTGTGCATGATCTCGCAACAGCGATCTTAGCCGATCAAGTTAACAATAAGGGCACTGCTGGTCGAAACAGGTGTCACTATGCTTTGCTCACAGATTGTAGCAAGCCATTGCAGTGGTCTATGACTTCTCCTGCAAATATAAGGGCGCTGCATTTTCTGGATTGTGGCAAATTAGAACTTTGTGGTGATGCATTTTCACTAGCTACGTGCCTTCATGTGTTGGATTTAAGTGGATGCTTTATACGGAAGTTGCCGGGTTGTGTTGGTCAACTGAAGCAATTGAGATTTCTTCATGCTCCACGGATCCAAGATAAAATGATTCCCGATTGTATCACCAAGCTATCAGAATTACATTACCTCAACCTTAGAGGGTCAAGTTTTATCTCAGCATTGCCGGAGTCAATTGGTGATATGAAAGGTCTGATGCATCTTGATTTATCAGGTTGCCATGGAATAGGAGAACTCCCAGTATCATTCGCAGAGCTCAAGCAGTTGGTGCATCTGAATTTATCACATTGCCATGTGTCAATATCAGAAGCTTTTGGTGGTTTCACCAAACTGCAATATTTGAATTTATCAGTTGAGGTTAATTTGTTTAGGGGGCATAGGAGAGGGCTGCTAGAGTTCATTGGCAATCTAAACAAACTTAGGTATCTAAATCTATCGGGGTGCATTAATGACATTGACATGGACCCATCACAAGACCAGATTGGCAGTTTGCTTGACTCTATCAGTACCCTTTCCAATCTAGAGTATCTAGACTTGTCTGTGAATGCAGTGCTTTCCTGTATACCAGAAAGTTTTTGCAACCTCAGAAAGCTTCATACGTTGGACCTCTCAGGCCACAACAGAGTAAGGAAGCTTCCTGATAGTATGGTTAATATGGTTAGTCTGAAGGTTCTAATTGTGGAGAACTGTGTTACATTGGATGAATGTGCGTTCTCTCTGTTAAATGTTGTCTTGTTGCCACGCTTTATGGTGCATGCTTCAAGTGATAAATTTAGCAGCAATATCATCTTGCTAAAGCCTACAAATCCTCATGTGCTGACGATAGATAGACTTGAAAATGTGAAGTCTGCAGAAGAGGCGCGGCGTATAAAACTGATAGAGAAGCAAAAAATTGTAAATCTGACATTTCAATGGACTGTAGGTGCTGAGAGGTTTGTGGATGACAAGGTGGTGTCGGAAAAACTAGTGCCACCAAGTAGTGTTAATGTTATGGTCGGTTTGACCTATACACGCAAGAAGCCCACTAGTGGCTAGTTGTGGGCTTAGTCCAAGTAAATTAGGGGCTTAGCCCAAGTAAATTAGGGTTTAGAGGAGGCCGTCCTCCTATATAAACACATGTACCCCTTCGTGATTAATCAGACAAATATTCAGTATCATACTGTCTCGTCTCCTGAAGGGAGACGGGAGACCCCCTGCGCCCTAGCCGCCCTAGCTGCATCAACCCTAGCCGCCGCCTCCTTCCTCCGTGACGGCGCCCAACCGCCGGCGCCGAGCTCTCCAGCCTCTCCTCCCTCACTTCCACCCTTACAACCTCCGCCCTAGACCCGGTAGAACCCTAGCCCCTACCACTTTGGTATCAGATTGCCTAGGTCTCATGGGCCCCAACGGCCCCAACATCGACCCCATCCCCGCCACCTCCGCCGCCGCCATCAACCCCATCCCCGCCACCTCCGCCGCCATGACAGGCGCCCACGCGCCGCCGGGGGCCGCCGCCGTCGCCAACGACCAGGGGGCCGCCGCCGCCGCTGCCATCCACGCAGCCGCCGCCGCCCCCCTTGCCGCGGTCCTCGACCTCCTGCCCGCGGCCCTGACGGACCTCGCCGCCAGTCTCCGCGCCATCCGCTTCGAGCTCGCGGAGATCAAAGCGGGCCAGCACCCGCCGCCCCCACCGGCCGCTGCCCCGGCCCTGTCCGCTACCCCGACACCGCCCGCCTCCGTCGCCAGCAAGGGCCGCCCCGCGTGGTGGCCGCCATCGCCCTCGCCGATCCCCACGTGGACCGACGCGCCGCCCGTCTACACGCAGGCTGCGGCGCGGCCGACGGTTCAGCAGCCCGCCCACACCTTTGGCGGTCCTGGCGGGTTGGCTGCCCCCTTCGCCGAGAGCACGTCCTTCACCCCGGGCCGCCAGGAGGGCGCCTACGGGGTCACGCCGCTGGCGCAGCAGCCGCCCCGCTTCACCAAACTGGAGTTCGCCACCTACGACGGCGCCACCGACCCCCTGAACTGGCTGAACCAGTGTGAGCAGTTCTTTCGGGGGCAACGGACGCTCAGCTCCGACCGCACGTGGATCGCCTCCTATCACCTACGTGGCGCCGCGCAGACTTGGTACTACGCCCTCGAGCAGGACGAGGGCGGGATGCCGTCATGGGAGCGCTTCCGCATTCTGTGCCTCCAGCGGTTTGGGCCGACCCTCCGCGGAAGCCGCCTCGCCGAGCTGGGACGCCTCGCCTTCACCACCACGGTCCAGGACTTCGCCGACCGCTTTCAGGCGCTCGCGTGCCATGCCCCGGGCGTCTCGGCGCGGCAGCGCGCCGATCTCTTCGTCGGCGGGCTCCCCGACTACATCCGCGTCGACGTCGAGATGCGCGAGCCTGAGGACCTTCAGACGGCCATGTACTACGCACGGGCCTACGAGCAGCGCGCCATCGCCATGCAGCAGGTCTACGCGCAACGTGGCAGCGCTCGTCCCGCGCTCCGACCCACCCCGGCGCCCACCGCGCCCCGCGCCGGCCGCTGCGCCCGCGGGCCCTCCTGCGCCGACTCGCCCCTTCAAGCGGCTGACGTCCGCGGAGCAGCTCGAGCGGCGCCGCAAGGGGCTGTGCTTCAACTGCGACGAGCAGTACGCGCCGGGCCACACGTGCGCCCGCCTCTTCTACCTGGAGACCGTTGACGACGCCGACGTAGAGGCCCTCACCGCCGAGCTCGCGGCCGCCACCGTCACTGAGGCCGGCGTCACGACCTACGCGCCGGTCGACGCGTCCGCCTTCGTCGTCTCTCTTCATGCTATGGCGGGCATCAAGACGGCGAAAACGATGCTGCTTCCGGTGACGATCAATGGGGAGCGCCTTACTGCGCTGGTGGACACGGGCTCGACGCACAACTTCCTGTCCAACACCGCCATGCGCCGCCTCGCTCTCCAGCCGGCGGGATCGGAGAAGTACAGCGTCACCGTCGCCAACGGGGACCGTCTCACGTGCCAGGGCGTGGCGCGACAGGTTCCCGTGCTCATAGGCGACGAGCCGTTCTCCATCGACTGCGTCGGCATCGACTTGGGCTGCTACGACTTCATCCTCGGCCTCGACTTCCTGAGCACCTTAGGCCCCATCCTGTGGGACCTCGACGTGCTGTCCCTCATCTTCTGGCGCGAGGGCGGCCGCCGTGTTCACTGGACGGGCTTGGGCAGCACTGGTGCCTCACCGCAGCTCCACCTGATGGCCGCCGCGCTTGACGAGGCGCACCCACTCCTGGCCGACTTACTGCAGCAGCACGGCGACATCTTCGACGAGCCGCAGGGCCTCCCTCCCTCGCGGCCCTGTGACCACCACATCCACCTGCTGCCGAACACGGCGCCCGTCGCTGTGCGGCCGTACCGGTATCCCCAGCTGCAGAAGGACGAGCTCGAGCGCCAGGTGGCGGTCATGCTAGCGCAGGGCATCATTCGGATTTCGACGTCGCCGTTCTCCGCACCCGTGCTCCTTGTGCGCAAGGCCGACGGCACGTGGCGCTTCTGCATCGACTTCCGCGCCCTCAACGCCGTCACGTCCAAGGACAAGTTCCCCATCCCCGTCGTGGATGAGCTCCTGGACGAGCTGCATGGCGCGCGCTTCTTCACCAAGCTCGACTTGCGCTCGGGCTATCATCAGGTGCGCATGCACCCGGACGACATCGCCAAGACGGCGTTCCGCACTCACCATGGCCACTACGAGTTTTTGGTAATGCCGTTCGGCCTCTCCAACGCGCCGGCGACCTTCCAGGCCCTGATGAACGACGTGCTCAGCCCCTACTTACGCCGCTTTGTGCTTGTTTTCTTTGATGATATTTTGATCTACAGCGCATCCTGGGCGGAGCACCTGCAGCACGTGGCCATCATCTTCAACGAGCTTCGAGCGCATCGTCTTCATCTCAAGCGCTCGAAGTGCTCGTTTGGCACGACCTCCGTCGCCTACTTGGGCCACGTCATCTCCGCGGACGGTGTCGCGATGGACGCGGACAAGGTCGCCGCCGTGGCCGCATGGCCGACGCCTCAGTCGCCGCGAGCTCTTCGCGGATTTTTGGGCCTCGCGGGCTACTACCGGCGGTACATCCAGGACTTCGGCCTCATCGCCGCGCCACTCACGCGCCTGCTTCGCCGCGACGCTTTCTCCTGGGACGAGGAGGCGGCCACGGCCTTCGCCGCCCTGCAGCGGGCACTCACGACGGGCCCCGTTCTTCAGATGCCGGACTTCGACGAGCCGTTCATGGTGGACTGCGACGCCTCCGGCATCGGCTTCGGCGCCGTCCTGCACCAGGGCGAGGGGCCACTCGCGTTCTTCAGCCGCCCCTTCGCCGCGCGCCACCACAAGCTCGCCGCGTATGAGCGCGAGCTGATCGGGCTGGTCCAGGCGGTGCGCCACTGGCGGGCGTATCTTTGGGGCCGGACGTTCCGGGTGCGCACGGACCACTACAGCCTGAAGTTCTTGCTGGATCAGCGCCTCTCCACAGTGCCGCAGCATCAGTGGATCAGCAAGCTCTTCGGCTTCGACTTCACCGTCGAGTACCGCCCCGGCCGCCTCAACACCGTCGCCGACGCCCTGTCCCGCCGCGACATCGACGACGCCGCCGACGCCCCCACGGTGGGTGCGGCCCTCTGCATCCACTCCGGGCCATCGTTCGCCTTCATCGACGAGGTTCGCCGCGCGACTGCCGAGGCCGCGGATGCGCAGCAGCTGCGCCAGCGCCTGGCTGACGGCGAGCTGGCCGCGCCATGGCGCCTGGACGAGGGACTACTCCTCCATGGACGCCGTATCTTCGTGCCGGATCATGGCGACCTGCGCCACCAGGCCTTGTCCTTGGCGCATTCTGCAGGTCACGAGGGCGTCCAGAAGACCCTGCACCGTCTCCGCGCTGATTTTTACATTCCAGGGGATGGCGCCCTGGTACGAGACTGGGTGCGGGCGTGTGTCACGTGCCAGCGGAACAAGACGGAGACGCTCCGTCCGGCGGGCTTACTGCAGCCGCTGGACGTGCCATCCCAGGTGTGGACGGACATCTCCATGGACTTCATCGAGGGGCTGCCGAAGGTTGGCGGCAAGTCCGTCATCCTCACGGTGGTCGATCGCTTCTCCAAGTACGCGCACTTCATCGCCCTCGGCCATCCTTACACGGCGGCATCCGTGGCACGCGCCTTCTTCGACGGCATCGTTCGCCTCCACGGGTTCCCGTCCTCCATCGTCAGTGATCGTGATCCTGTGTTCACGGGTCACGTATGGAGGGACCTCTTTGGGTTGGCGGGCGTGAAACTCCGCATGAGCACGGCGTTTCATCCTCAGACGGACGGCCAGTCCGAGGTCGTCAACAAGATCATCGCCATGTACTTGCGCTGCATCACCGGAGATCGTCCACGAGCTTGGGTGGACTGGCTGGCGTGGGCCGAGTACTGCTACAACACGTCCTACCACTCTGCGCTGCACGCCACTCCCTTTGAGGTGGTCTACGGGCGACCACCGCCGGCGATGCTGCCCTATGCGCCTGGCACGGCACGTACTGAGACGGCGGATGACCTACTGCGTACCCGTGACGAGATACTGGCTGAGGCGCGCCAGCGACTTCTTCAGGCTCAGCAGCTGGCCAGGAGGTACTATGATGCACACCATCGCGAGGCCGAGTTTGCGGTGGGCGACTGGGTCTGGCTACGCCTTCTTCACCGGACGACCCAGTCCTTGGACCCGCGCTCCAAGCGCAAGTTGGGGCCTCGTTACGCCGGTCCCTTTCGTGTGCTGGAGCGCATCGGCACGCTCGCCTACCGTCTTGAGCTGCCCGCAGGCTCGCGCCTCCACGACGTCTTCAACGTCGGCCTCCTGAAGGCCTACCGTGGCGACCCTCCGTCCGCACCACCAGTTCTTCCACCTACTTCGGATGGGCGTCTCGAGCCTGCCCCGGCGAGTGTGGCTCGCGTGTTGAAGGCCCAGCAGCGCCGTGGAGTTTGGCACGTCTTGGTGCATTGGACGGGCATGCCAGAGGACGAGGCGACCTGGGAGAAGCTTGAAGATCTCCGCCAGCAGTTTCCAGAAGTTCAGCTCGAGGACGAGCTGTTTGAGAAGGCGGGGAGAGATGTTATGGTCGGTTTGACCTATACACGCAAGAAGCCCACTAGTGGCTAGTTGTGGGCTTAGTCCAAGTAAATTAGGGGCTTAGCCCAAGTAAATTAGGGTTTAGAGGAGGCCGTCCTCCTATATAAACACATGTACCCCTTCGTGATTAATCAGACAAATATTCAGTATCATACTGTCTCGTCTCCTGAAGGGAGACGGGAGACCCCCTGCGCCCTAGCCGCCCTAGCTGCATCAACCCTAGCCGCCGCCTCCTTCCTCCGCGACGGCGCCCAACCGCCGGCGCCGAGCTCTCCAGCCTCTCCTCCCTCACTTCCACCCTTACAACCTCCGCCCTAGACCCGGTAGAACCCTAGCCCCTACCAGTTAAATACTTGTTTATAACTGGTTACAGGAGTGTCAGCATTCCTTATTGGCTTATGGGTGTTAGTCAGTATCTCCCTAATCTTGAGCAGATACATTTGTGTGATTTTCCCAACTGCAACAACCTACCACCATTCGGTCAACTACCAAACTTGAAACTGCTGAGTCTCTGCCGTATGGAGGATTTGGAAGAGTGGAAAACTGCATATACCAGCGGCGATGAAGGTGTGAATGAGCTCTTATACCCTAAGCTTGAGGCGTTGAAGATAGAGGATTGTGCCAAGTTGAGGATAAAACCATGTCTGCCTGCTAGTGTTAAGTTTTTTGAAGTAGTAGATTGTGATGTTCTGCTATCATCATGGGGAGAGAGCTTGTCACTCATCCATGCTTCATCCTCTTCTCAAATAACTGATCTGAAGGTTGAAAACAGCAAGGTGCCCTTGTGTGAGTGGAGGTTCCTTCACCACCTCCCTGCCCTCTGTAGTTTACATATCATCCGTTGCAGCGATCTGACTGCCTCACCTGATATTATCCAACAACTCTCCTCCCTCCAGTCATTGTCCCTGCATGAGCATGCAGAACTGCCGAGATGGGTGGTTGAGCTGACATCTCTACAGTCACTAAACTTGTTTCTCTGCAAAAGCATGACATCACTACCACAGTGGTTAGGAGAACTTACCTCTCTCAAGAGATTTGGTATCTGGCACTGCGAGGGGATTAGGTCTTTGCCGGACAGTATACAACTACTGACTAATCTCGAACATGCTAGGTTTTCTGGCTGTCCAACATTAAAGGACTGGTGTGAATCAGAGCAGAACAAGATGAAGCTCGCTTGCATCAGAGAAGTGGTACGTGCATTCCAAGCTATCTGTTCTATTGCTTTCGTTCTCGCACTACTAGTGACTGACTACTCTTTATTCCACAAGAAAAGGATTCTGGCTGATTGCGCTGTATCACGGACAGCTATACATGCTCTGATTATATATCTTGTTTCTGTTGTTCAGGACATCAGTTAGGCCTGATGAGCCGCACATTCAGATACTTCGTAGTGCTGTGTTGGCATGCCTGTCTTCCATGAGGAACCGGTGTTTGTTGGTCGTGTTGGTGATTTCTAGTACATCACCTATGGTTTCATTGCAGCGTCGTTGTGGGTGGAAGGCTAGCCTGTTGGTGTATTTATGTACGTGTGGACTTATAGCCTCTTGGTGTATCATGTACATCTATTCATGCTCCGCTGTTCTGATTATATATCTTGTTTCTGTTTTTCAGGTATTTGATAGCCGGCGTCATTGGTGGTGAGGCGGCACATTTAGATCTTCTGCATAGTACTTTGATGACATGCCCATGCCTCTACATATATGGTATGTGTTAAGGAGTATTAGTAATGGTTTAAACTAGATTTATTTTTCTGTCTTCCAAGTCATGTGTATCATATATTTGCCCATTAGGATATGATGAGTAAAGATACTTACATCCATAACATGGTATCAGAAGCTAGGTTTTAGTTTTTTTTTTTCACACGCACAACTCATGATCGATTTTTTTCGTCTTCTTTCTTCCCGATGATTTGTGTCTTCCAGCCAGATTGACTCCGTCGCCGCTGATGGCAGCCATGTTTACGATGGATATCCCGACGCTGCTCCCCGACTACCAGATCGGATCAACTCGACTTCTATGGGTCCGATTCCCGGTCGTGCACAGTATTCCAATTGATACACACTAATTGTATAGTCTCAAAGGTAATTATCATGTCATCCAAGCAAAACATCAGCTATCAGATTAACTAGTCCCGGCTACCAGGTTTATCAGTCAAAATGACCAAAATATTTTCTCACAATTATCTGGTTAATTAGTCACAATATCAGGTTATCCAAGCAAAGCATAAACTATCAGATTAATTAGTCCCGGCTACCAGCTTAATTAGTCATATTAGTTACTCACAGCTATCAGGTTTTAACTGTGACTGGTTCGATAGTTGTGAAATTCAAGCTCCAGTTACCAAATTCCCACTACTTTTCAAATTCCCAATTCTTAGTTTTTCAAATTCTTATTGGGTACTTGCCAAAAAATTATCGTTGCTAATTGCCGGACTTGAAATTATCTAGCCGTCCTCCAAATATTAAAGACAAACTAGAGAATCTCTAGCAGGATATTTTACATGCAAAAATCGCACGTGTATCTCCGAAAACCAAGAGATAAAATGGCCAACAGATCGAGATGTAGAGAGATGAGGAAAAATTCATGCAACTATCGTGCCAGCCGCCGGACTCCTCATCGCGCGCATGCATCCATCTGCTCGGCGGCCTCCTTGTGCTTGCTGGCGGCGCTCGTCAGCGGCGGCCTCCCCGCTTCGTGCTCATCTACGCTCTCTTCACTGCGTGCCCGTCGTCGGCAGCCTCGCTGCTGTGTGCCTGTGTGCTCAACGGTGGCGGACTCCCTCGATGTGCGCGCTCGGCCGCGGCCTCCCCGCCACATGGTCGTCGTCGGTGGAAGCCCCTCCTCGTTCTAGTCGGCCGGTGATGGCCTGGCGACGCCCTCCCTGCACTCACAACTCCGTGGCGATTTTGTTCTAAGAAAATTTTACTAACAGAATTGCAAAATAAGTTTTTCATTGAGTCTTCTATCACTGGAGACGGCCGCCTGCACTCTCGCTTCGCACCGCGGAGCGCCGATCCTACCAACAGACATCGAGAACCGAGAACAATAACAATGAAGTCACGTGTAGTACGAGATATGAGACCAACGAGACCACCCACTTTCAGAGCTGAAGAAGCATAACGGCAGGATTAGGCATACCCGAAGACACTTACAATTTGTAACCAGTAGGCACATGAGCTCCACGATGATGTCACCAAGAGGGTGCCAACGGAATGCTCCGCTATTGAGCCTGATGAACAGGATAAGGGTTTTCATCAGCAGCCCTTACACTGAGAGGGGACCGGCCCATAACGACTCCCCGAGAGGGATACGTAAGCCACAGGCATAACTATCACAGACATTGCAACGTGTGGAACATCCGCTTGGAGCCTCACCCGTGCTACCCGATGTACCAGGGTCCAGGGTCGCCGATCCAACCTGAAGGTAGGACCGTTGTAGCTAGCTCACGGTCTCTAGATCAAAACCTGGGAGCTGCCACAGCTAAAGTCACAACAAGCCAAGGATCACCTACTACACTGCCATCGCTGCTCACATAGGTAATACGAGATCGACCACCATATCACATTGCTCAACGTGGATCTGGTCGCCATAGCGGTCGCGTGAGCCAGTACATGGAGCCCCTACATTCATAGCACATGGGTGGCAAGGCTGGGCATGGTGGTCTCTGTCAGCGACTCAGCGACATGGTTTGTTGGTAGGATACAGTATCAACAAACTCGCCGGTGATGTGGATGACCGCAAGAGCACCACCGGCATGCCGTTTTTATACGGCTCCAGCTGTGTGACATGGACGTCAACAAAAGAAATTAAAACAGTTTGCCCTTTCGTCTTGGGAGGTGGAATACATCATGTGGTGGGAACGGCCGCCTGCAAGGGCGTTTGGTTTAGGGCTGATCGGATAGCCCATCGAGATCAAGCCCCTCTTAGACAACAAATATATAATCGCGCTAATTAACATTATAGGGCATGCAACATCAGACATGAGTAAACACCCCAACTTTTATTAAAAAACAGCAAATGCGTGGTTATGGTGGTCTCACATGAAAGATAAATAAACTGACATCTTGGCGAATAAAGAACGTGTTTAAAGACAACTAACAAGTAACAAGTTTAAGGAAAACGAATAACTGCATCGGCAAAGAACAAGTCGATCTTCATCGTGCAGCTGGTCCATTGTCCATTGTCGGGGCCCTCTGATAGCTCTGCTGATCCATCTCCAAACTAGTGTTGCTTCCAGTGTAGAGTTCACTTTGTGTTTCAAAACCTATGCGGTCTTCCGCTAGCTGGAGGCACTCCTGCAACTGCATCACCACTTCCGTCATAGTAGGCCGCTGTAGTGACTCTTGGTCCGTGCACTTGAGAGCGATCTCTACAGCCTTCCAGACGATGTTAATGTCGTAGTCCTCTTTCAGGCGTGTGTCCACCACGGCTTCAATGTCCCCTCGAGACAGCCTTTGTTGAGCCCATCGGATGACAGTGATGGGCTCTGGGTCACACACGATGGCCAGCTTCCCTGTTATCAACTCTAGCAGCACAACCCCAAAGCTGTACACATCGCTTCTGGTTGAGGGCTGCATTGTTGCCTGATACCTGTACACCCATATGTAACTAGGTTACAACCATTGCATTGATATAACTTTTAAAGATGAGTATGGAAGAGATCAACATACTCTGGATCAACATATCCAGGTGTGCCGACAAGTGTGAAGGTTGATGCATGAGCATTAGTGTTGACACTAAAAGCCCTGGACATGCCAAAATCAGCAAGCTTAGCCTCTAGTGCTTCGTTGAGCAAGACGTTGGTGGCCTTAACATCCCTGTGGATGAGGCGGGTTGCAACCTTTGTGTAGGTACTCCAACCCTGCACATCGATCCTTACTTAAGATTCGAAAAATACGAAATGTTTATGTGTTGGGGACAACTCATTCCATGAAAATTCAAAATATACCTTGCGAAGATTCAAGTGCAATTCGGAGTCTTTGTCCCCAGGTTAAACACCGTCCGTTTCTACCTGTAATCACATAAATTTATATGACCATTGCATGCGTGAATAAATGTAACACAATTCTTCTTCCAGGGTTAGCTTGAGCTACGAATCTACTCCCAAATGCTCACTCTATATCACAATATAGGATGTTTTGGCAAGTTGAAACAGTTTGCCAAAACGTCTATATTGTGGGATAGAGGGAGCAGTAATGAAAATAGTCTTTGTTACTGAAACTGCAGCTCACCTCTTGGCTCATAGGTACAACGGGTCCTACTACTACACAAGTGATTCATTCCAAACCCGCCCAAAAGCCAAACACCTAGTTATGAACTACTGCTCTCGATTCATATTAGTTGCCAATCCATGCATCTACCTTTTAACGTGAAACAATTTCATGTTTTGACCAAATTTATACAAAAATATATCAGTATTTATGGCACAAAATAGGTATATTATGAAAATATATTTTATCATGAATCTAGTGAATCCTAATTTGTGCCATAAATATTGGTGTTTTTTATGAACTCAGCAACATGTAGAAAAACTACAAAAAAAAACTGTTTGACTACTAATTTAGCATGAAGGAAGTAGCTTGTTCACACGGACGAAATACACTAACACAACGGTATATGATGGCCAACTACTCCCTCCGTTTTCTTTTATAAGACGTTCTAGCTTTTTGTAGGTTCACTCACTTTAGCTTGTATCTAGTCTATTTTTAGTATGTAGGTTCATTCATTTTGGTTTGTATCCAACTTCAAACTATCCAAACCGTCTTATATTCATGAGCAGAGGGAGTACAAACTATTACTACACTTGACAACTTGACTGACCTATGCTAGCTATACTACTAATGTGTAAACTCTTGATCGTATGAGAAGCTGCATGTAAAACTACACAACATTCTCACGACCAGGCCTAGTGCAATCAACGGCATCACGTTTGCATGTGCCATTTACCCAAGTCTTTGGCATTTTCCAACAATATGGAGCTGTATCGCTAAACAATTTAGATACCTGCAATGTGTTCCTGTAGGTTCCCTTCGGGCATGTATTCATAAACTAGTGCCATGTGCTCCCCTTCCTTGCAGTATCCAATCATGGTGACAAGATTTTTGTGATGAATCCGAGTTAAAACTTGAGCCTGGATAAATGATCATGCTTAGCAAAATTTCTGGTCACATATATAATTCTATGTAGAAACATGCATGAAACTTCACCTCTACGAGGAACTCCTTGACACCTTGATCTGATGAATGTGATCGCAGCTTTACTGCTACTTGAATTCCATTCTCGAGGATGCCATGGTAGACACACCCGAATCCACCCTGGCCGATCACTTGCCCAAAGTTTTGGGTTACCATCTCTAGTTCCTTGTATGTGAACCGGCGGTTTTCAAGTGGTAGTGAACTATCCGTGTATCCATCATTGTTTGATGTCGAGCTCGCCATCTCACTATTCTTCATCTTTGAGGAGTTGGTTATTGATCCTTCATTGACGATGAGTTCCACAGGTAACATTAATTACAATTGGTGGATGGTGTGGTCACAGGTGAAGACGAATGGACTTGATAATTTTTGTTGTCATGCCAAAGACTCACCTTGCTTTTTTCGTCTTTGTAGGTAACATAGCAGTACACCTACTGATAGAACTATAACCATAACCACAATTACGAGGACGACAATGATGATGACCTGCTTGCTTCTCCCTTGAGGAGGCTGACAAGTGCTACTGGTGCAAGGGTCTGGGTTGCTGCCATACCTACCACAATATGTAAAATGGATCTGTGTTTAATCAAATTCTATATTCTGGAACATCATGCATGTTAACTTTACAAAGGAAATGGAAATAATGGGGAAAAGGACCTTAGAACCAGGGATCCATCATGGATTCTTTTTTGAAGTCCTGATGGAATCGATCCATTGAGGTTGTTGTTTGACAAATCTCTATATACACAAAAGAAAGAAATAAGTAAAATATAAAGCATGCACGAGGCGAGAATGTGTAAAACATGAAATAAGTGGACAAATTAAACGTACACAAGCGTCAACAAAGGTAACTGTGAAAGCTCATCTGGAATTGAACCTATCAAGTTATTGTTCGACAGGTCCCTGCAAGATGGGTGTCGTTTTATATCTTCTTTCACTGTTTCAGTCAAAAATAAAGAAAAAATAATTGGTCCACGTGTCATGTCACGTACAAGTATTGGAGATTCTTGATATTTGTGAAAGAAGGCGATATAACACCAGTGAGATCACTGAAAGACAGGTTTCTACAGAGAGCAAATGTTGAGTTAGTTTTACGGCCGCCAGATCAGTGGCCAACATATAATTTAAGTAAGTGTGGACGTGTGTGGGTTAATTACACGCTTGTGATTATCGGATTCTTGGAATCGGGATAGCTGCAATTTAAGCCAGCCCACGCCAGACTATCGGGAAAACATGGGTCACCCATCCAGTTCTTGTGCATCTGGTAATGTTTCTTGATCGCCGTGATGGCGGAAACTGCATTTTATGGCAAACAGAAGCTAATTATCAGTAACAGGCCTGAAGCATATATATAAAATTTTCTTAAGCATCAGCTGTATTATTTATTGTGTGCATGATCACGCGCACCATCCTGCGCGTCTGTGCCGAGGTTGCTAGTGGAGATGACCGAGAAGAGCTCGATGGCGTTGATGATCGGAGGCAGCGTTGAGTTAGCAAGGGCAGTGATGTTGACGGTGAACTTGCTGTATTCAGCTGGCTCACGGGAGGAGAGGGTGTGGCTGTAGAGATAATATGGCGTGTAGGCTGGGTACCACAGCTTGCCGTTCACGCTGATGTTGTATTGGCGCGACACATTGCTGGGGAGGTCTTTAAGCTCGGAGAAGTGCATGATGGTTATGTAGCGCTGCGACGTGAGGTTAAGCGGACTTGCTGGAAGGCGCAACCAAAACTCTATGTTTCTTTTGCCGTTGCGTGGCATGATAGCTGTCTGCATCACTGCGTTCGGCATCGCGTAGGGGTCACCGTAATGTCCCACCTCCAAGTCCGTTTTCGTCTCTGCCCAATCATCGTACTCGCCTAGACTCCACCACACCCGGTCCTGCGGATCATCCGGGTACCTGCAATTCGATAATCAGTTACATGTGCTTCCTGGTTGTGACACTTACTACTAGCAGAAACTAGCAAGGTGACCATTATCTTTAGCATATTGAATAGGTCAATCAATTTTACTTTAGGTTTCAGAGATATGTAATTAGTAATTACATTGTTTTATTGACATGAAAAATGTGATGGTAAGTGAAATAATACGTGGAAAATAGTTTGAAACAAATTAATATGTAAATGGGCAATATTTTCTATAATGACATGTCACTGTTTAATGTTGGTGGCGCTATTTGGATCAATTTGTACTCCTATCAGATTTTCCCAACTCTGCAATCGAGGATATCTACACACCTACTCGGATACTGTTGACACAACTATTTTCAAAAAAAAATTGTCACCAGTTTATTACATGTCCTCTAGCCTACTATTTCTATGACACCATAAAATCTGGATCAGGTTGTCATCAAAGCACCTTGGTAACTAACCTCATTATTTCCGTTACGTTAGGTCAATTATTCGACTGACATGCATAAAACAAAAAAATCAAATAAAAAATTTAATGGCGTTACGTTAGGGCAACCACCAACGCATATGAACTGTTGTTAAGGTCTAACTTGCATACATTGCTATCTTACAACGCTTCTTCATGTCGATTACCAACGCATTTATATGCATTGTTGTACACCCTTGCAACGCCACCAACAGCCATGCATAGCTAATCCGTTGGTGTAGGCGTTACCAACACTTATATGGACATTCAGCAACATATTGATGTGTTGTTGAAGGGGGGTTCCTGTTGTAATGAGATAACGATATTGAAACTCACCACCATGCACATCTTGTGTGACTCTTCTTTTTGGGTCGACACCAACTGTCCTAGGAGGTGAGCTCAAATCCAATGTCTGAACTTTGATAGTGTTTCATGAAAACCTATATAGAGAGAAATCTTGCCCCAACAGAGGCAAATATTGTGTTTCCTATTTTTATGCCAATATGAAAATTTCATTCGGAGAAGGACCGTTGAAAGACAGTGTGGTGCAGCCTACCATCCTCGATCACTATTACTGGGACAAATACTGAAAATAATTGAGCATGCAAGCCTTCATTTTAGTGAGACAATAATATTCCTATTTTGCTGGACTATTGTAATTTGAAGTAATTTAACATTTTTTTTTCAAAGGAAGCATTCTAAATTATTTCTGACTCCTCTTAGAGATTGCTCAGCCACAACTTTCAATCTAACATATTCGAAATTTATGGCATGAATTTGAAAATAACCTGTTGTCAGTTATATGGTACGACCAAATGTAGTTATCTCCTTCATGTATCAAAGGGGATATTATGTTGTGCGAGAAACAGATATTTTGATGTACTAACATGATACACTTCAGTTCTATCTCCTTTAATATAGACGAACTCCAAGATTTATGAATTATAATAATTTTGATGAATCAAGAATCAAGTAATTATTGTGCATACTATAATTGAATATATCGGATAAATGCATGAAATGGACAATTTTGTGAGATTTTCTAGCATATTTTTTCTTCTGGTTGACACATCTTGTGCTTTTACTATAAATAAATATGACATATCTGACTACACAACATAAGAAAAAGAACATTGGATCGAATCGACCAGCTCCATTTAAATAGAATATTTACCTGAAGGTCTGCAGACCTAAATTTTTATGTTGTATTTCTTTGATTCATAATTTTAATACCGAAATATATGAGATCTATTAAGAAATTGTCATACATGCTCATAGTCTGAAATACAGCTTAAAAATGCAAACAAACTAAAATCGAGCATGTCGGCTCTAGTGGCCTTTGCCGCTGAACATCTCTGCTGGGGCAGGTTTAAATCTAACGGGGCAGGATTTAGCTCGATCTGGTCGGCGCCAGGTCGAAATGCGCCGATAGTATGAAGCCTGACTGGGAAGGAGCCAGGGGTGCAAGCTGGGGCCTTGGCTCCCCCATGGTGATTTTTTTCCCAAACCCCCTTGTTAATTTTTGATTTGGTCCCTAATTTTACTTAGATTTAAGTATATGGCCCCTTCCAAGTCATTGAATATGAAATTTGCCCCTTAGATTTCATTCCTGGCTCCGTTTCTGAAGGATTATTCCGAAAATCGTGTGTTCGGCCAAGTCGATCTAGCCACATGCAAATTTGAGCAATTTTTTACTTGTGTCAACTCCAGCAGTTTTTTCTCGTTGGTAATATCGTGTCTCATTTATAACATATAGATCAAGTTACAGGGCACATAAATATCAACCTTCTAGAACTGAAAAGATAAGAAAATCCTATGAAAAGCCAACGCCTTGAGGACATGGTAAGTGATTGGAATACTTCTGTGGCAGCATTCGTAGAGACCGAGTATTTACGTGTAGGCCTATTTTTTTTATTCTCTTAAGTCAATCTGAGAAAAAATGATTTGCCAAACAAAATCAGTTTGACGTTGGTGTCCTGATCCAAAACGTATGGAATTAGGACCGGTACTAAACGTCATTTTTTTTTTCTCTCAGCCGTGCGTGTGTTGCTCGTGCGAGGCATATTGGGTCGAACATTTTTTTTTTTGAAAATAACGTGTTAGATCCAAACACGTACATGTTAGGCGTGTTGTTTGTTACATAAAATCTTGTGGTTATGATTGAAAATTCTAACAATTAATTTTGGGGAAATCTATCTTTAGAACGGTCGCCACGTAACGTTTCGCCAAAATTAATTTTGAGGAAGGAGGGGATCCCCTTTCCGTCTCTCCCTGCTCCCCTCCTTCGAGCTCTCTCTCCCTGCTCCCCTCCTTCCTCTGAGCGAGCACGGCCATGCCTCGAGCCTCTGCCTGCGCGCACCGCCTGAGCTCGCCTCCATCCTTGCGTCCGGCCGCCTCCGCTGCTCCTCCTGGTCGCGGACGCCGCTAGCGAGCACGGCCATGCCTCGAGCCTCCGCCCGCACGCGCCGCCTGAGCTCGCCTCCGTCTTCGCGTCCGGCCGCATCCGTTGCTCCTCCTGGTCGAGGATGTCGGCGAGAGATCTGAGCTCGTCCACCGCGACCCACCTTCTCAGGCTGGCTTGCATAACATCAGTGTGCTCCTCAACCAGGAGCTACCGCGCAGGGAAGGGAAAGAGGAGCCATGCACTTGAGTTATTTGATCTTGTCCCTGGTACGAGTTGATTTTCTTGTGAATTAACTAGATCGTGTACTTCTCTAGTACAGTACTGTAGTACGCCAATACTGAATAAGGATGTGTACTACTTGCTGAATGCCTGAATACCATGAAGGCATGGAGGACATCAGATCAAAAAAAAAGTATGTGCTGTGGCACAAAATGCAACCTCAACTGTGTTTATTCCTCACGATGTTGTATGAAATTAAGCTATCTAGAATGTGTAGAGGAGGAATGCAAAATCCTTTGACATGGTAACAAGACTGATGCATCTTGTTGATGGACACAAAGGTTTGAACTTTGAAGCTATCTCCAGCCCCACTACTACCACATGACTTGGTTAATGCAAATGCAGATGGCAGCCTCAAATGTTCGAATGTAACTAGAGCTGGTGTTATTTTATGACAAGATGATGGGAGTTTTTTAGCAGCAAAAAGCTTGGGTTTCATCAATGTTAATTTTCTGTTTCTGGCGGAACTGGTGGCAGCACGGGAAGCTGTCAATCTTGTGTTGGAGCAGAATCTGGTCAAGGTAATAATACTAATACTTGATTTGGATAATGCAGAGCTAGTAAAGAAGCTAAAGAGCAATGACATCGTCTAGTCAAATCTACTTGCATTATGCTCGCTATTTTTTATGAGTTAGGGTACTACCATCAATCTTGTAGTTAGTTACCCTACTATCTAGTTAATAATTATCCACCTATTACTGATAGGTTACCCATGTTCATGATATAGTTATCACCACGAAATCAATTTAGTAACCACATAATCGATGCAGTTACCCTTTTTAGGTAATAGTTATCCACTTAATACTGATATGGTTACCCTACTCTTATGTAATAGTTACCCATCCAGTATTGATCGAGTATGTGCCCATAATATAGTTATAAACACGGAATCGACGTAGTTACCCTACTAGCTAGCTAATAGCTAACCACACAATATTGATGGAGTTACCCAAGTGTTCATGATATATATAAAAAATCAATTTAGTTACTCTTTAGGTTACACTTCATGTAAAAGTTATCCACCTTGTAATGGTGTGGTTATGCATGTGTTTATGACATCGTTATCACTCGGAAATGAATATAGTTACCATACTCTCTACTTAATAGTTGCCCATATAATATTGATTGGGGCAACCCTATTCATGATACCATTGCTATCTAGATAATATTTACCAATTCAGTGTACCCATCGGATTAGGGCCTAGTTTGTCATGTGAAATGGATATAGTTATCACTCTAATACTTATGTAAATTGTAAATATTTTGGTGTATAGTAGCCCATTTTTCCATCGTGCAGTTATTGTCCTAAAGTGATAGCTTGCTTAGGTGGTACCTTCTAAAATTGGAAAACAAATTGAAAAGAACAATTAAAAAAGTGAGATAGTTCTAATCTGAAACAAATTATTAATCGAGTGGGTCACTTACATGTTACAGACTGGATAACTCAAGTAGTGTCGATGGGTAACTTTTGAGTTCGAAGAAAAAGTTAGAGTAATATCAGTGTGAGATTTAGTTTTAAAAAATGGGTCGTAAAGCCTATAGATTTTAACTACATTGTTTTTTTCACACTTAATGCGGATAACATCAACAATTTTATCCTTTTCTTTATTTGTAAATGAGACCCATACAAATTTTTTTCCGGTGGGTAACTTACATATTAAAGACTGGATAACTCACGTGTAATTGGTGGGTAACTTTTGGATGCAAAAAAAAAGTCGTCAAAATATATCAATATCGGATCTAGTTTTAAAGATCTCGTCATGACTAGTCCAACGGTGAAAACGGATCCTAAATCGGATAAAGAATTTGAGCTATAAACTTTTTTGAATTTTTGAATTCCGTATTTAATGCAGATGAGGTCACCAGTTTTTTTGTTGGCTGTTTATTATTAGTATTCACATGCATGCGAGTGAGAGAGAGAAAACCGCGTGTGTGCGGGTGGAAGTTTTTGGTCTACTCGTTCTATGGTTAAGGTTAACCGTAGAACGTTCTACGTGTAGTCGCGTCCTTAATTTTGGATCTAACCACTTAAATTAATTTAGATGATATGGATTAACGTGGTGGCTTTATTAGACATTTTTATTTTGTTTATATATATTTCTACGGCGACCTCATTCTAGCAACTCGCGAGCTCACGTGGTGTGTCACTGCATGCTTCTACTTGTGCATTTAATTACGAATCTAAAATTTTGAAATGCTTTCTAACTCAAACCATTTATCTAAATTAGATTCCGCCGTTTTCACCGTTGGGTTAGTCGCGACGAAATCTTCAACACTAGATCCCATGTCGATATGTTTTGACAATTTTTTTGGAGGATGTAAATTTTTGCTAGATGGTGTAACTCTCTCTTTTAACTGGGATGTAACTTTTTGCTGGATGATGTAACTTTCTCTACCAACTGGGATGTAACTTTTTGTTGGATGATGTAACTTTCTCTACCAACTGGGATGTAACTTTTTGCTGAGTGTAACCCTCTCCTAAGTGGATGTAACTTTCTCTGCTAACTCCAATGTAACTTTTTACCGGATATAACTTTCTGATAACTCCAAAAAAAAGTCGTCGAAACATATCGACATGAGATCTAGTTTTGAAGATTTCGTCGCGACTTGCCAACGGTCACTAGTAGAAAACGAGGCTTTGGTGAGGCCACATTTGGCACCGGATTGACTGGAACCGGTACTAAAGGGGTATTAGTACCGGTTCCAGAGGCGAGACAACCCGGCAGTTAATTGCACCGGTTGCGTTGGACCCTTTAGTACCGGTTGGTAATACAAACCGGTACCACGGTCAGACCCTTTAGTACCGGTTTGTATTACCAACCGGTACTAAAGGTACAAACCGGTACTAAAGGTTCGGCCTATATTGCCTTCTTCCACCCGACGCACAGCTCCATTGCTTTCATTCAAGCTCCAATTTCTTCTCTCTTTACTCTCCCAAGATCTAGCACTACTTGATCTCTACAATATTTGTTAAGATTGGTAGCACTTACTTATATAAGGGTTAGCAACTTCATCTTCTCTTCCGGCATTTCAATTTTAGCTCATTTTGCTAGTTTAACTCATTTGATTTTTCTAGTGCAAGCAAGGTGTTTGATGAAATGCCTAAGTTAGGGATTTTATTTGTTTTATATGCATTTTGAGCTCAATTTAAAATAAGATTTGTGCCTTTTTATAGTGTCGTCCCCACTTCCTCACCGCCGCCGATCGCCCGCGGCGCCCCGTGACCGACACCACCTCGGTGAGCCTCTTTTTTTTTTCTTATATTTTTAAAAAATATTAGTTGTATGGTACTTGTATATTTTTCTTACTTGATAATTGTTTGTTATATATATAGTGTCATGGTTTTGACATCTGTCCACACCGGCTCTCGTCCGCTCTATTATTCGGATGTGGTACGATTGTTTGTTATAACTATATATTTGTTTAATTTCATGTTTCTAACAATTAAGTCGACCAACTTAACGTAGATATATTTTTATCTAGGAGGTTGTTGAACCGGAAAATGAACCCGACCCTATTCTCGAGTTTTTTGTAAAAGAAAACGATGATTTGAAAGCAAAACTGAAAAGAAGCGAAGATCTTCGTCTCGAAGAGAAGATGAAATGGGAGTTGAAGATTGCCGACGTCGTTGATGATAACGAGATCAAGATGGAGGCAATGCGCTTGGATCACGAGATCAAGATGAATGCAATACGCTTGAAGCTTAAAAAGATTAGAAAATATGCCATTAGTCAAGAGGCTTGGTATCATTATGCTGTTGGTTCAATAATTACCTTAGTTGCGATTTTGATCGCATTTATCGTTGGATTTAAATTCTTTATCTAGTTATATGTTAGTTTAAATTAATGAATGTTTATGAGAACTATGTATTTGATTTGTTTAAATCCGGTGAATTTGTATTAATGAATTTAGTTATATGATATAGCTGTGGTGTAATGGTTTTAGATATATTTATATAATGCAGATGAATCGACAATGGATGTACGTTGACCGACGCTCTCCGGAGTTCATTAGTGGCCTACAGGAATTTCTCCGTGCGGCTGAGTTAAACAAGAAGAATGGTTTTATGTTTTGTCCATGCGATGAGTGTCGGAATAAGACGAATTACCCTAGCGCAAGAACCCTAAACTTCCACCTATTCCGGAAAGGCTTCATGCCCAATTATTTTCGTTGGACCAAGCACGGAGAAACAGGGGTTATAATGGAGGACAATGAAGAAGATGATGATGACAACTATCCTCTGTTCTCTGAACACGGTGATACTAAAATGGGGGAAGACGAAGCTGAGCATGAGGTCATTGTTGATGATCAGTCTGATGATGATCTTCGTCAGGTTATTCTTGATGAACAGATAATCTGCGGAACTGAAAACGAGTGGTTGAAGTTAGAGCGCATGTTGGAGGACCACAAAAAATTATTGTATCCAACTTGTGAAGATGGCCAGAAAAAGCTGGGTAGCACCCTGGAATTGCTTCAATGGAAGGCAAGGAATGGAGTATCTGACAAGGGATTTGAACAGTTGCTACAAATATTTAAAAAGATGCTTCCAAGGAAAAATGAATTGCCCTCCAGTACGTACGAAGCAAAGAAGATTGTCTGCCCACTAGGATTAGAGGTGCAGAAGATACATGCACGCATCAACGACTGCATCCTCTACCGCGGTGAGAAGTACGAGAATTTGAATGCATGCCCGATATGCGGTGCATTGCGGTATAAGATCAGGCGAGAAGACCCAGGTGATGTTGAGTGCGAGGCCAGCCCCAGGAAGAGGGTTCCTGCCAAGGTGATGTGGTATGCTCCTATAATACCACGGTTGAAACGTTTGTTCCGAAACAAAGAGCATGCCAAGTTGTTGCGATGGCACAAAGAAGACCGTAAGGAAGACGAGATGCTGAGACACCCCGCTGATGGGTCGCAGTGGAGAAAGATTGACAGTGAGTTTCGAGATTTTGCAGCTGACGCAAGGAACTTAAGGTTTGGTCTAAGTACAGATGGCTTGAATCCATTTGGGGAGCAGAGCAGCAGTCATAGCACCTGGCCTGTGACTCTATGTATCTATAATCTTCCTCCTTGGTTGTGCATGAAGAAAAAGTATATCATGATGCCAGTGCTTATCCAAGGCCCGAAGCAACCCGGCAACGACATTGATGTGTATCTGAGGCCATTAGTTGACGAACTTTTACAGTTGTGGTCTGACGAAGTTGTACGTGTGTGGGATGAGTATAAACAGGAGGAATTTAACCTACGAGCGTTGCTGTTTGTAACCATCAATGATTGGCCTGCTCTTAGTAACAAATCTGGACAATCAAACAAGGGATACAATGCATGCACGCATTGTTTAGATAAGACTGACAGTATATATTTGTGTAACAAGATTGTGTACATGGGGCATCGTCGATTTCTTGGACCCAAGCATCCCTTAAGGAAGAAAGGCAAACATTACAAAGGTGAGGCAGATCATCGGCTGAGGCCTACCCGCCCTTGTAGTTCTGTTATATATGATATGGTTAAGGATTTAAAAGTAATCTTTAGAAAGGGTCCTGGGGGACTACAAGTTCCGAATGACGCAAACAACCACGTACCCATGTGGAAAAAGACATCTATATTTTGGGAGCTGCCCTATTGGATACTGCTAGAAGTTCAATCTGCAATCGACGTGATGCACGTGACAAAGAATATTTGCTGCAACCTGCTTAACTTCTTGGGCGTGTATGGGAAGTCGAAAGAAGGGAAGTCAAAAAAAGGGAAGTCCAAAAAGGGGATGTCAAAAAAAGGGAAGTCAAAAGATACATCGAAAGTAAGGCAGGCCCATCAACGTATGAGCGAAGAGATGCATCGAGACGACAATGGGACAGAGAATGAACCAGCTCCTGCCAGCTACGCTCTTACGAAAGAAGAGAAGAAAATATTTTTTGAATGTCTTCACAGTATGAAGGTTCCATCTGGCTTTTCGTCGAATATAAAGGGAATAATAAACATGACAGAGCTAAAGTTTCAAAATCTGAAGTCTCATGACTGTCACGTGATTATGACACAATTACTTCCGGTTGCATTGAGGGGGCTATTACCGGAAAACGTTCGAGAACCCATTGTGAAGCTATGTGCATTTCTCAATGCAATATCTCAGAAGGTAATCGATCCAACAACTCTACCAAGTTTACAGAAGGATGTGGTGCAATGTCTTGTCAGCTTCGAGTTAGTGTTTCCACCATCCTTCTTCAACATTATGACGCACCTCATAGTTCACCTAGTCGAAGAGATTTCCATTCTCGGTCCTGTGTTTCTACACAACATGTTCCCCTTTGAGAGGTTCATGGGAGTCTTAAAGAAATACGTTCATAATCGTGCTAGGCCAGAAGGAAGCATGTCCAAGGGCTATGGAACAGAGGAGGTCATTGAGTTTTGTGTGGACTTTATTCCTGATCTTATGCCGATCGGTGTTCCTCAATCGCGCCATGAGGGGAGACTGCGTGGAAAAGGAACGCTAGGAAAGAAAGCAACAACAAGTATGGATGGACATTCTTTCACCCAATCACACTACACAGTTTTAGCAAATTCCAGATTGGTGGCTCCGTATATCGTGGAACACATGGATATTTTACGCTCCGAATATCCGGAGCAGACTGACTACTGGATTAAAGGAAAACACGTGGATACTTTTGGCAGTTGGTTGCGTACACATCTCATTAATAACAAAGATGTTGGAGTAGAGCTATACTTGTTGGCCAATTCACCATCTTCGACTATATTGACTTTCGAAGGGTACGAGATAAATGGAAATACATTTTACACGGAAACCCAAGACAAAAAGAGCACTAACCAAAACAGTGGTGTCCGCTTTGATGCAACAAACGACAATGGGACAAAGGACACATATTATGGTTGCATACAGCAGATATGGGAACTTGACTATGGACCTTCTTTTAAGATCCCTTTGTTTAAGTGCAAATGGGTCAACCTGTCAGGCGGGGTAGAGATAGACCAACGGTACGGAATGACTACCGTGGATCTCAACAATCTTGGGTACTACACCGAGCCATTCGTCCTAGCCAATGATGTGGCTCAGGTTTTCTATGTCAAGGACATGTCTTCCAGACCGAAAAAAAGAAAAGATAAGCAAGCTGATACATCATACGATGAGCCAAGGCGCCACATAGTTCTTTCAGGGAAAAGAAACATCGTGGGAGTGGAGGACAAGACAGACATGTCAGAAGATTACAATAAGTTTGATAAAATTCCGCCCTTCAAAGTGAGAACTGACCCAACCATCAATTTAAATGATGAAGATTGTCCATGGCTACGGCGCAGTGAGAAGAAAGGGACACACACGAAGAAAAAATGAACACTAGATAGGGTGGTTGTTCGTGATGTGTAACAATGTATTAAACCTGCATATCAAATGCAATGTTGGGCGTATGTAGGAAATCCGAATGCTTTGTATTCGGTCGATGAACTGAAGTATTATGTAGATAGAACAGAACACACGGTTTCCCCTGCATACAGCCCAACAGTGGCTCGTGAGTGCCGCATATCAAATGCACTGTTGGGCGTATGCAGGGAATCCGAATGCTTTGTATATCAAATGAACTACACTAAGTGGCAAGACATCTCTGATGATCTACAACCGTCCGGCAAGACATCTCTGATGATCTACAACCGTCCGGCAAGACATCTCTGATGATCTGCAACCGTTTGGAACGGTCGCAGATCATCAGAGACGTCTTGCCGCTGGTTGCCCAAAGATGCCTCCGCCGAGGGGAGGGTTCACCTTCAGCCTTCACTGAGTGCTCTCTGCTACCCGTGTGCTGCCAAAATGAACTACAATGAGTAGACACTGAGTGCTGAACATGTCCGGGAGGGGGGCTATATATAGGGTACGTGTGCTTCTTTAGTCCCGGTTGGTAACAACAACCGGGATCTAACGGCTCACAAGTGCTTGAAAGAAACACACTCCTGATCTAACGGCTCACAAGTGCTTGAAAGAAACACACGATCCGTGTGCTTCTTTAGTCCCGGTTGGTGGCTCAACCCATGCCAAAGGATTTCATTTTTTGAGATGTTTATCAATTTATTTCATTTTTTTCTTAAAAGCGATCAAAACGGTCGCGATGACTATTCGTTGAAAGAGGTAATATTTTCTAGAATTATCAGTATTTCTGTGATATAACCACTAGTTGTGTACCTCAAAATGATTTTTCCAAAAATTTCAGAACAAACTATCAAACAGTTGTAGTTCAAATTTGAATTACTTTCGATAAATCAACATAAACTCATTAAACTATGGGAAATTAGTTAGAAATCAAGGAAAAACCTAATACTTGGGGATTATCCATCATATGTGTACTAGTTTCCATGAAAATTAAATGGGTCCCATTTTGCATCATATTTTTGGTACTTTGTTCACAAAAAAAGTCATTTTTTTCACTTAAAAAATGGAAAATAATACTTATGGAATTAATTTTAAGATTTCCTTTGGCAAGGTTGTTTCTTATACCAAGATACATCTATTTGTGGGATATGAGATATTTATCACAAACTATGCCGTGGAAATGACCATAACTTGGTCATTTGTCTTGAAACTTCTAGATGTTCATACATGATAGACCTTTTTGTGAAGACTTTTTTTTGCACATTTTGTCAAAAATCAAGTTTATCATTTTTCATAGCAACTAGTACACATATAAGGAGCCCATGCCAAAGGATTTCATTTTTTGAGATGTTTATCAATTTATTTAATTTTTTCTTAAAAAGGGATCAAAACGGTCGCGATGACTATTCGTCGAAAGAGGTAATATTTTCTAGTTATATCAGTGTTTCTGTGATATAACCACTAGTTGTGTACCTCAAAATGATTTTTCCAAAAATTTCAGAACAAAATATCAAACAGTTGTAGTTCAAATTTGAATTACTTTCGATAAATCAACATAAACTAGAGAAAAAGAAACTGGAGAAAAAAACAAAAAGATAGTTCTTAAAAAAAATTAGACAATTAAATTACATAGAAATGAAAGAAAAAGAAACTAGAGAAAAACAAATAGATAGTTATTACAAATTTTGTAAGAAAAAACAAACAGAAAAGAAAATATATTGTAAGAAAACAGAAAAAAGAAAAGATAAAACAGAAAATTCAATTCAAAAGCCCTTTAGTACCGGTTGGTTTTTCCAACCGGTACTAAAGGGGTTGGCCCTGCGCGCGAAAATTTCGGTGCGTCCAAAAGTGGACCTTTAGCACCGGTTGCTGTTACCAACCGGTGCTAAAGGGTCTTTAGCACCGGTTGATAAGAACAACCGGTGATAAAGGTCTATTTCGAGCAGTTAACACAGGCGAACCGCCCAAAACTGCTAAGTGTTCTTCGATCTCCCCTGTCTCTCGAGCTCCACGCGCGACGCCGACGCCGCCTACGGCGAAGCCCTGCTCCTCCGCCGCCGCGCCGTCGCCACCGACCACCGCGCCGTCGCCACCGACCACCGCGCCGTCGTCTCCTGCCTCCGAGCGCGCCATCGCCTCCCACGCGCCCCGCTCCGGCCTCCCTCCACCTCCGGCAGCGCGCACGCCTCCGGCCTCCGCCACCGCTCCGGCCATCGCCTGCGCCACCGCACATCGCCGTCCCTCCCTCCCTGCTACGGCCGCGGCGAGACCTCCCCGCTCCGGCCATCGCCTCCGCCACCGCCGGCCTCTCCAAGGTTTTTTTTTTTCATTATAGCTAGCAAATTAATTATAGGTTATTAGTTATAGGTTATTATTAGCAAATTAATTATAGGTTTTTTCATTATAGGTTATTAGTACTGTTTATTAGATTAGTGTTTAGGTTATTAGTGTTTAGGTTATTATAGCTAGCAAATTTTTTCATTATAGCTAGCAAAAATTAGTACTGTTTAGGCAATGTGTAGCAAATTTTGATATTTAGGAATTTTAAAAATATGTAGCAAATGTGTAGCAAATTTAGAAATTTAAGAACTTTAAAAATATAGCAAAGTTGGAAAATTTAGTTGCAATATTTTTCTGTTAAATTTAGTTGCAATGTTAGAATTTAGCACTATGTTGGAATTTTATACAATGTCTTTGAATTTTACAATGTTTTATACAATGTCTTGGAATTTTAAGAGTTAATGTAAAGATTCATAGTTTCGAGATGGACGGGACTATGGATGTCCGGGACTGGGCTCCGCCGGGTTGGCACTGGGAGGTGCCACCTTCCGGTGTGCGCAGATTGGTGAGGAATGAGGGAACCATCGTCGACCCGGAGCTTCTTTGGTGGCGGTCACGTGGGCCACGACGGGTACAGACGGTGCCGGCCCCCGAGGAGTTGGTACGTCGTCGTGTCAGGGCGGAGGACGAGCACGTCCGTCGGTACATGGTCGCGTTGGACGTCTGTCCGTCCAACACTTGGCAGCATCTTCAGGGATCTCACATTAGTTATGATCCTGTTTGGGTTCCTTCACTTTGGGTTTTCACCGCCCGCGGCATGTTTCCGGCAGTTCGACGTCCATTTTGATTAGCGTGATGTATTATTGATGCGATATATATTATTATGACTTGTAACGCCCCAAATCGGCTAAGTCCTTCAGTATTAGATCCCTGAAGATTTTTGTGTTAGTAAAACAACTATTGTATCAATTTTTGCAAAGTTAGCAAATTTTGTAAAACAACTATTAGAAATTTAGCAAAGTTGGAAATTTAGCAAATTTGAAAATTTTTGTATCAATTTTTGCAAAGTTAGCAAATTTTGTATCATATTTTTGTATCATATTTTGTATCAATTTTTTGTATCAATTTTTGCAAAGTAAGCAAATTTTTGTTCCAATTTATGTATATAAGAAATATTTGTTCCAATTTATGTGTATAAGAAATATTTGTTCCAATTTATGTGTATAAAAAATATTGGTTGCAATTTTTGTATCAACTTTAATTGTAACCTTGATTCAAATTTAAATTTGAAGTGACATTGAGCTATGGACAACAACCCCTTCATCCGAAGCGAGGTCGTTGAAGAGCAAATGGCAGCAATAATATATGAGAAGATTCTTGGAGTAAATTCCGATGGAGAAGATTCTGATGATGAACAAGAGGATGATTTCAGCTCAAGATGTCTGAACGACTCCGGTGAGGGACTTGAGCTAGATATAATAGATGACGATCAAGTGCCCGCGGAAAACTCCGGCCAGGTCGCGATGACTATTCGTCGAAAGAGGTAATATTTTATAGAATTATCAGTGTTTCTGTGATATAACCACTAGTTGTGTACCTCAAAATGATTTTTCCAAAAATTTCATAACAAACTATCAAACAGTTGTAGTTCAAATTTGAATTACTTTCGATAAATCAACATAAACTCATTAAACTATGGGAAATTAGTTAGAAATCAAGGAAAAACCTAATACTTGGGGATTATCCATCATATGTGTACTAGTTTCCATGAAAATTAAATGGGTCCCATTTTGCATCATATTTTTGGTACTTTGTTCACAAAAAAGTCATTTTTTCACTTAAAAAATGGAAAATAATACTTATGAAATTAATTTTAAGATTTCCTTTGGCAAGGTTGTTTCTTATACCAAGATACATCTATTTGTGGTATATGAGATATTTATCACAAACTATGCCGTGGAAATGACCATAACTTGGTCATTTGTCTTGAAACTTCTAGATGTTCATACATGATGGACCTTTTTGTGAAGACTTTTTTTTGCATATTTTGTCAAAAATCAAGTTTATCATTTTTCATAGCAACTAGTACACATATAAGGAGCCCATGCCAAATGATTTCATTTTTTGAGATGTTTATCAATTTATTTCATTTTTTCGTAAAATCGATCAAAACGGTCGCGATGACTATTCGTCGAAAGAGGTAATATTTTCTAGAATTATCAGTGTTTCTGTGATATAACCACTAGTTGTGTACCTCAAAATGATTTTTCCAAAAATTTCATAACAAACTATCAAACAGTTGTAGTTCAAATTTGAATTACTTTCGATAAATCAACATAAACTCATTAAACTATGGGAAATTAGTTAGAAATCAAGGAAAAACCTAATACTTGGGGATTATCCATCATATGTGTACTAGTTTCCATGAAAATTAAATGGGTCCCATTTTGCATCATATTTTTGGTACTTTGTTCACAAAAAAAGTCATTTTTTTCACTTAAAAAATGGAGAATAATACTTATGAAATTAATTTTAAGATTTCCTTTGGCAAGGTTGTTTCTTATACCAAGATACATCTATTTGTGGGATATGAGATATTTATCACAAACTATGCCGTGGAAATGACCATAACTTGGTCATTTGTCTTGAAACTTCTAGATGTTCATACATGATAGACCTTTTTGTGAAGACTTTTTTTGCACATTTTGTCAAAAATCAAGTTTATCATTTTTCATAGCAACTAGTACACATATAAGGAGCCCATGCCAAAGGATTTCATTTTTTGAGATGTTTATCAATTTATTTCATTTTTTCGTAAAAGCGATCAAAACGGTCGCGATGACTATTCGTCGAAAGAGGTAATATTTTCTAGAATTATCAGTGTTTCTGTGATATAACCACTAGTTGTGCACCTCAAAATGATTTTTCCAAAAATTTCATAACAAACTATCAAACAGTTGTAGTTCAAATTTGAATTACTTTCGATAAATCAACATAAACTAGAGAAAAAGAAACTAGAGAAAAAAACAAAAAGATAGTTCTTAAAAAAAATTAGACAATTAAATTACATAGAAATGAAAGAAAAAGAAACTAGAGAAAAACAGATAGATAGTTATTACAAATTTTGTAAGAAAAAACAAACAGAAAATATAAGAAAATATATTGTAAGAAAACAGAAAAAAGAAAAGATAAAACAGAAAATTCAATTCAAAAGCCCTTTAGTACCGGTTGGTTTTTCCAACCGGTACTAAAGGGGTTGGCTTGGCGCGCGAAATTTCAGTGCGTCCCAAAGTGGACCTTTCTTTAGCACCGGTTGATAAGCACAACCGGTGCTAAAGGTCTATTTCGAGCAGTTAAGGGTGGCGAACCGCCCAAAACTGCTAAGTCTTCGATCTTCCCGGCCCTGTCTCTCGAGCTCCACGCGCCTACGGCGAAGCCCTGCTCCTCCGCCGCCGCGTCATCGCCTCCGGCCGCCGCGCCGTCCCTCCGATCACCGCGACGTCGCCTCCGGCCGCCGCGCCGTCCCTCTGACCACCGCGCCATCGCCTACCACGCGCCCCGCTCCGGCCTCTCTCCACCTCCGGCCGCGCGCGCGCACGCCTCAGGCCTCCGCCACCGCTCCGGCCATCGCCTTCGCCGCCACGCCGTCGCCTCCGGCCGCCGCGCCGTCCCTCCCTCCCTGCTCCGGCCGCGGCGAGACCTCCCCGCTCCGGCCATCTCCTCCACCACCGCCGGCCTCTCCAAGGTTTGTATTTTTTTTCATTATAGCTAGCAAATTAATTATAGGTTATTAGTTATAGGTTATTAGCAAATTAATTATAGGTTATTAGTACTGTTTATTAGATTAGTGTTTAGGTTATTATAGCTAGCAAAAAATTTCATTATAGCTAGCAAATTTTTTCATTATTAGTTATTAATGTTTAGGTTATTAGTGTTTAGGTTATTACTGTTTAGGTTATAATTAGTGTAGCAAATTTAGAAATTTAGCAAAGTTGGAAAATTTTGTTGCAATATTGTTAATACTTCATATTTTGTATCAATTTTTGGAAAGTTAGCAAATTTTGTATCATATTTTTGTATCATATTTTGTATCATATTTTGTATCAAATTTGTGTATCAATTTTTGCAAAGTTAGCAAACAATGTTAAAATTTGTGTTAGGAAAACAATGTTAGTTAATACTTCATATTTCGTTAATATTTTTGCAAAGTTAGCAAATTTTTGTTCCAATTTATGTATATAAGAAATATTTGTTCCAATTTATGTGTATAAGAAATATTTGTTCCAATTTATGTGTATAAAAAATATTGGTTGCAATTTTTGTATCAACTTTAATTGTAACCTTGATTCAAATTTAAATTTGAAGTGACATTGAGCTATGGACAACAACCCCTTCATCCGAAACGAGGTCGTTGAAGAGCAAATGGCAGCAATAATATATGAGAAGAGTCTTGGAGTAAATTCCGATGGAGAAGATTCTGATGATGAACAAGACGATGATTTCAGCTCAAGATGTCTGAACGACTCCGGTGAGGGACTTGAGCTAGAAGAAATAATAGACGACGATCAAGTGCGCGCGGAAAACTCTGGCCAGGTATATATATATATTAAGTCTTGTTGATGCATAAATTGATTTATATTGCACCTACTAACAAAACATTTTTCTTTTAGCCCTCCGGATCTAAAAAGAAGCCGACAAACCCTACACGAGGCCCGGCCAAAAGGTTGAAGCTAGAAGATGGTGCAAAGCTGTCGATCGTTGAAGTAGGCGATGATGGCAAACCGCTGAAACCCGAAAACACCTGCCGCAAATATGTAGCTCAATGCGGAGCGATTGTTAGGGACATTATCCCGATCACCCTTGCAGAATGGAATGAGCCAAAGAAAGCCAACGTTGGCGCAAGTTATGTCGACGACAGACTTAAGCTAACACTTTGGGACTCAATCTTGAGTGATTTAAGCCTACCGGAAGGTCTCCCAGAGAAGAAGCTGCAGAAAGTCAGGGAGTGGACTCTTAAGAAGATGGCCACACAATTCAACAGCTGGAAGAAAAAATTGTGGAAAAATTATGAGAAAAAGGCTCCAGAATTCAAGGGCCCTCTAGAGAAGATAAAAGATGATTGGCCTGCATTTGTAGCTTATAAGAAATCAGCCGTCGCTCTGGCCCGATCCGAGAGAAATAAGGAGAATGCTAAGAAGAAGAAATACCACCATACTTTGGGGTCAGGTGGCTACAAGACTGCCTTGCCTAAGTGGGAATCCTTTGAAAACGAACTGCGTCTAAAAGGGATCACTCCACAGACAGATGACTGGCCCGAGAGGTCCAAGTACTGGTTGTTCGCGCATGGAGCAGTGTTGGACCCAGAGACAGGGCTAATTGTTGCAAAAGGAAAATGGAAGAAAAGAATTACACGAGTTGTAAAAAAGCTAGAGAAGGCAATAGCGGCCGTCCGAGAGGGAACATTTGTTCCCAATAGAGAGGACGACGAGCTGACACTCGCCCTCGGGAATCCTGAACACTGGGGACGATGTCGAGGTAGAGGAGGCGGGGTTGGTTTCCTTCACGGGTTTCCCGCGGACGTTGCAACATATAAAAGCCGTTCCAGAAGTAAGAAGAAGTAGCCGGACCGGTTATCACAATTAGAACGCCAGGTCCACACATGGGAGGCCCAGGTGAAGCGGCAGCAGGAGCAACTGGACTCAATTACCCAGCAAAGGGAATCTCGGATGGTGCTAGAAGATCCTCCAGTCGATGTCACCCTATCTCAGCGGAAAAGCAGCGTGGGTTACACGCAGCTAGAATATCCTGCAGTTGATGAACCGGCGGCTCACTACCCCGTGGATGATATCACGGAGAAGACAAATTGTGAGTTACATGTGCCAATGAAGAACATCAATTATCCGGTGGCGAAAGGATATGCTTTACAACATCAACCTGGAGCAACCTTCCATTTTGGTCAGATTCCAGCTGGATATGCTCGTGTCGGGGTCACAAAAGTTATGCCGGGATTCCACTCAATGGAACTTGACATTCCTGGAAATGATGACGAGAAGACTTTGGGAGAAGTCGAGCATGGTATCGTCCTATGGAAGAAGAAATACATCATCTTTACAGACTCTACGCCAAGGCCACCGACTCCTCCGGGTAGAAATTTATCACCTAAAAGTCCACCCGCCTTCCGCGATGATTGGGTGCCCACCGCAAGTCCATCGCCCGCGCCGTCCCGTCAGCCGACTGATGCGCCCACTAGTCATGTGACAAAGCAGAGTTTGTTCAGGAAAGACAGGTCCCCTGTCATTAAACGTGCAAAGAAAACGCATAAATTGAAGTCTCCTGAGAAGTTAGCTCCTGAGAAACCGGCTTGCGAGATGACTATGGAGGAAATAACGGTGAGCTTAAATGCCGATGCGGCAACCTTTTTTGAACGGAGAAAAGAGGAAAAACATGCCGCAACACTGGATCCCTTAAAGGGACTTCTGAAGACTATACCAATTGAGGTAAAAGATCGCACCATTGACAACTTATATCACCGGCGCCGTTTACAGACTATGAGCGAGGTATTAACAAGGTACATAGCTCGCAGATGGAGGAAGAGGAGGAGCAACGGAAACAAAAGAAATGCGGGAAACAAGTTGCCCAGCTCGGGGAACAAGAAGTACAATCGATGGCCCCGCTCATTGTGTCGTCTCGGGCTCCTCAGGAAATCGAGCCTGGAGAAGTTGTATACCGTGCAGACAGAGAGTACGAGACTCTTGAGATAGCATATCAATATACTCTCGGGCTGCCTCTGGTGACAAACCCCAGTGCTCTAACAACACAGTTATGGAGATTGCATAACTGGTATATGGACATCTCAAAAGATGGGACTTTCTATTTCATGGCGGGAGTTAAGGATGAGCACTACTTCCAAAAATATGCTGTACAGGTTGAGTTCTCTGAACTTTTTCAGATGTACAATCAACGTGCTCTCGACAAATCTATCATCAGCTGCTATTGTCTGTAAGTAATTTATTAGTGTATTTTCGTTATTTAGTTAAGCTCGTTCATTGCCAGTAATTATCCTCACATCATTCTTTTGTACGCTATTATATATGCAGAATGAAGATTCGTGAATGCAGACAGCTCAAAATCTGGGACATTGGGTTCATTCACCCGGATAAAGTTCATGTCCAGACTTTAGAAAATCAACCCGACGCCATAGAGGACGTTCTACTGAATTTCTTTAAGCGACAAAGTACCAAAAAAGAAATACTTTTTCCCTACAACTTCAAGTGAGTGTTAATGTCTTGTACACATTATTTTTTGCTTTCCCGATATTAAGTGCAATTGATGAGTTCTGAATTACGTGCGCAGTTACCACTTCATTCTCCTGATCATTAAACTCGACGATGGAGAAGTTGAAATCTGGGACTCAAAAAAAACAAATCCAGATGCATACAAAAGCGTGCGTATAATGCTCAAGAGGTAATTTCAATCGCACTAGGCCTCTATTTCGTTCATTTACTTGATATCAAAAGTAAGTAATAACTCCTCAATTCATATTCTTTTTGGGCAGGGTTTGGAAAAAGTTCACCGAGCAAGAACCCGGTGAATGGAAAGATAAGCTGGAGTTCAAAGCTAACAAAGTAAGTACTACTACTTAACTAGGTCCGTGTATCGTTCTAATTCTCTTTATTATTATTTGATTAAATCATATTGTTGTATAGTGGTGTCTGCAACAACCAGATGGGACAGATTTATGTGGATACTACGTTTGTGAGTTCATTCACATGAAAGTCAATGAGAGAGTCAATAGTCCAAGAAACATAGAGGTACGCAAAAATCATTCACAACTTTATTTTTCTACTATCACTTGTGTTTAGTTTCAATCATAACTAATTTGATCTCCTCCTTCTAAAGATCGCAAGGAAGCGGAACCAACTCCTACCAACGAACCGCGTTAAAGCAATTGCGGAGGAATTGGCGGGATTTTTCCTTACGCATGTCATAAATCCATCCGGTGAATTTCACTATGTGGAAAAATAGACTCCCTCCATGTAATAGAAGTGATATCTCCGTGGAAAAAGTACTTTAATTATATGTAATTATGGGTACTTCATTTATATGTGTAGTGAGTACAATTATATGTGTACGTAGTGAGTACAATTTATATGTGTAATGGGTACTTCATACGTGATCTCCTCCGAAACCCTGAAAAATAAGCGAAAAGGAGAAAAACAGAAACCCTAAACCCGTAAAAATAAGCGCAAAAGAAAAAACAGAAACCCTGAAAAATAAGCGAAAGAAAAAAAAACAGTAACTATTAATACCGGTTGGTAAAACCAACCGGTACAAAAGGCCTCCGCCCGCGCGCGCGCAGCTCTGCCCACGTGGAGGCCTTTAACACCGGTTGCAAATTGTGTCGGTGCCAAAGGGGTACCCCTTTAGTCCCGACCTTTTAACACCGGTTGCACAACCGGTGCTAAAAGCCATTTACAACCGGTGCTACTGCCCCTTTCTCTACTAGTGGGTGAAAACAGATCTTCAATCGAATAAACGGTTTGAGCTACAAAACATTTTGATTTTTCGGATTTTGTAATTAAATGTGTGGGATGGCGGTGTGCGTGACTAGGTAGTCTATTCCCCTTTTGAAATAAAGCTGAAATTCGTTTGCTTTTTCTATTCCAATAATAGAAATATTGGTGGGTTGTCTAACTAACCTCGTTTTTTTCTTTAAAATGAGGCCGACCTCGAATTAGCAGGATCCATATATAATAGATAACTAACTAAGAATCTGAATATTTATTTGTATCACTTACCTGAGATAGGTGGTTGAATCAGACGGTCCGAAGTTGACCCTTGGACCAAGAGCAGGCCCTTCGTCTCAGTAACATACGGATAGAGCGTTTTCTTCAGCGGTCTCAGATCTAGTCCGTTGATGAATGGCGTGCCAAAACCGGTGTTCACCAAGCAAACCTGCACGAACTTGTCTGGCACAAAAACGATGGCCTCCGTATAGAACCAGGATTCAGCATCTGAGATGTTCACCGTCATCCAATAGTTGACGCCGACGTACACGTCGAACATAATGGGAAGCTGGTTCAAGGCATCGTAGTTGCCATACATGAACTTGGCCCAGATGAGGTACTTGAGACCGGACTCGGGGGAGACGATAGTGTAGCAGTTGCGGGTGCCGTTGGGGAAGCTGCGCACGGTGTTCCAGTTCTTGCCCACCGACGGGCCTTTGTACTGGAAGGAGATGTTGCCGTCGACGCCAGAGTCGATGAAGTCAGCGTCCGCGGTGTAGTGCAGCGTGGTGTTCTTATCCACGTAGCCCGACTCTCCCTGGAGACCACAGTCTATGCTTACGAAACCTGCATCGATATTCGTCAGTACCACATGCAATAATCAAGCCTACTCATGCAACGAAGGTTACCTAAGTCAGCCTGCGCAATCGCTTGCTGAACGCCTCCCGTAGCAGCGAGGCAGAGAAGCTCCATTAATCAGCTTGAAGACAGTGGATAGTAATATCCATTCTATGTGTTGTGCTGTTTAAGGGTCTCCATGATAACAGTGTCGTCGTGCCGTGATTAATTTATGAATAGGACACAACGTGATGCAAGTCGTGCGAACCACCAGCGGACAGTCGAGCAGGGGCCCTGCGACGTGTCGTGGACCTTGTAATTGGCATTTCTTGTGGATATATAAATAGTATACTAAAAGCAGTTCGAAAAAAGATTGAGCGCGCGAGAGCAGTCAATCGATACACACGTCTAAAAGTCGCTCGCGCGAATCAGATCTCTTACCGGAGGTCCGTCTTTTTTTGATTTTTGAAAAGGCAGCCATTTTATAGTAATCAAAAGGGTAACAAAGTATCAAAAGTAGCAAAAAATAATACAAATCAAGGATAGCCCATCGTGGCCTCAAAGATTAACCACCGAAACAATGCTAAGCAAAAAGGTCCGTCTTTTCATAGTGATACCGCAAACCGCGGGCTACGTGAATGTCAGGGTGTGTACAATGGGAGGTGCTAAGAGAGGTGCTTAGAAAAATAAACCGGTTTTTGTTTAAGCACCGATGCTTATTTACACTAGTAATCAAGCACGTGCACATGCACATTTCATATGATATTTATAATAATATGTATCATAAAATAATATGAGTTGCCTATTAAGTTTACAGCAACATCAATATGGTGTGAGCGGACTGTTCTCATAAAATAATATGAGTTGCCTATTAAGTTGCTGGAACGTGAACATGAATATTTTCTGTATGGAAGCTCCATTAGATTCGTCTGAGGCCTTTACAGATATGTATCTTCCTAACTCCAAAGTAGTAAAACACACATTAGTGTATGAGATGATATAAAGATGCTATAAATTGGCATCTCAACCTGTGAATTTTAGCAACAATAAAATGCTACTTGGTAGAGATGATTGTCAACCAATTGAACAGTTACCTTGTAAGAAACCATAATGAATATTGCAGATATTTCAATATCTGTATAAAATGTGAAAGGGTAGATGCTTCAAGGAAAAGAACAGCAAATGCAATGCACACTGATACAAAGTAAATAACAACAATACAAAAAAGCCATATCAAGGGGTTTACACCTGATTTTCCTTTGAATCTGAACATAAGCTGGTACAGACAAACTGTTAGTAATGTAGCTAGAACTATGCCACTGCCTGACATCTTCTCTGAAGGTAGAACATATGGTTCAGTTCACTTATTCCTCCTTGCAAACCTTTATCAGTCGATCATGTGAGCAAAACGAACAATGAGATGAAAAGTAAATTGTACGTGGTTCTAGTATTAACACAATTCTTAAAAACCAATGTGACTCTAGGAGGGCTGATCACCATATTTTGTGCTTTCCTGTCAAGGAAATAACAGCTGCTAGGCATAGCAAAGTGCTACAGTACAAGATACAAGGATCTTCAATTAACCTCATTCTCCATGGCAGCAATTCTCTTCCCGTGATGTGATATTAAGATATCATTCACATGGGTTACCTGCGAAACAATTAGCAAATCTTGAGCGCATTTGTTGTTTTAAATCCACGACTGTTGTCCCTGGTTTTACTCATTGCGCATCAATTTTTTAAACCATCTTAGAAAATTTGACCACCACCGCCTTCCTCAACCCAGCTACAACGTCCATAATGAACCTGTACATATGCATGTCGTCAAGTACATGTCCTGAATTGCGGATACATGTTACTAAAATGCAAGTAAACTGGAATAACTGGTGTGTGACGCTGAACTGCTCACCACCTAAGAAGTTCTAACAAGACATATAAATCCATGATTAAATCAAATACACTCAACAACCACGTCCATGGGCAATGCACACTGTCACTGCTACAAGATCATGGACAATATTTGACAATTATATATTACTCACTTGTAATAACGATGTTTCTCACCAATGATAGAAGAAGAGGAACAAAGGTCATCGAAGTTATGTTTTTGTTTACCACTACTGCTTGCTAACTTCCAGTTCAGGAAGTGGACAACACCAGTGCTTTAATAATTAGGAGCTCATGTGTTAATCTAAACATTACATGCTTACGACACATGCTCATTCCCAAGGTTCTTAACAAGTTCAGTTGTCTTAATCATCAGAGAAAAGAATGTTAGGATATCAAATTTAGTCATACATAACTATCACCTGAACAGAAAAATTCGCCAATTTAAGTGATGCCCTTCAAAAACATAAAAACGTATGCAGATTCAGAGTGTTTAAACTCATAGCTTAAACAACAAGCAGCTTCGAATGTGTCCACATTCCCTTCCCTTGAAACCTACACAGAATTAGGCAAGGAGGCATTAAGAGACGAGCGCCTTCAGGATTCAGGAAGCTATGATGTCCGCTGCGAGAGCCTAGAGGCTCGATCCGCCTTATCAACCTGCAGGTTGGTGAGAGCTGCGACGTCACCGATGATGAAGCGATGACCGAAGTGGTCAACATCGTCCACATCATGATTGCGCACGTCGGCTGGGAGGCGGTTGGTCTCCACGGCGCCGCCGGGGCGCGCGAAGCTCAGTGCCTCCTTGGTGCCTGCTCCATCATAGATGGGCACCAGGGTGAGGGAATCGGTCATGAGAGATGTGGAGATGGTGGGGAGGTAGTTGGACGGAGAGGGGATAAGAGAATGGGGGCGTGGCGATGGTGCCAGCGGTAGGCATGGGGACGGGAAGAGAAAGAGGCAGTGACTCTGGGTCCGGCGGTGGAACGCTAGTACAAGGAGGCGGCTGCGGGCACCGGTCCGGCGAGTGGCAGCACATGGCAGGATGCAGTGCGGCGCTCGGAGAGAAGACTGCGGGCGCGATAGGATGGGGCGGAGAGGTGACGATGCCGACGACTTTGGGGGGCAGCAGTGGCTCGCTGGTACCGGCGACTCTGGGGGCGGCAGGTGCCTCGCTGGTACAGGGAGGCGGCGGCGAGCAACGTTTCGTTGCGGCGTGGGGATGCGTGGTGGAGCGGGGCGAGGGAGGTTGTCGGGCTGCCGAAGCAACCGTTTATTTTGCTAGCGGCTGAGGGTGCAAACATACAACATTGGGCGGATATGGGCCGTTGGATCTAGGTGCGTAGATGGTTCAGATCCTCCGGATCTGACAGACTCCCTCTTTTTATATTAGTGGAGACTAGGCAGATGCTTAACTAAGCACCTTTCCTATACAAATAAGCGTTGATGCTTAGGAAACCCTTGGTTTATTTTTTTAAGCACCCTGCTAAGCACCCGCCATTGTACATGGCCTCATAGGGATAATTTTTGTGAAGGAGACTACGACACTCTGCCTTCTATGTGGATATTACTATCCACTTTATTCGGATAGTAATATCCATTCTATGTGTTGTGACTTCATTCCCACATGTATAGACAATTAGATACAACGTCTTCCCGAATATTGCTCTCCATAGAGCCACCAACCCTTATTATGCCTGCAAGACGAAGTCAACTGTTCTTAGAGATAGTTATCATACTGGGCCTTAGCTTTGAATAGGAACTATGCTCTGATTTTTGTACATCCAATGATTCTTATTGGTTCGGAGAATATATTAACATTAGAACTTGACATATTTAGTTTCAACTTACCTATTTAAAATATATTCTTCCAGCTGGGTTCCATCATTTTTAATAATTGTGGTGGTTGTGTGTGCATCATTTTGATGCAGAGGCCGGGGATCCGCACCCTATTATCTAAAAAAGCTGGGTTCCAGCATGCTGAGTAATCAAACGAAACTAGTGGATTGCATGATAGATTAAGGCCCAGTTCTTTTGGCGGCTTCTCCGAGAAGCTGCCCCTCCCCCAGCTTCCTGGAGAAGCCGCATCAAAATTTTAGGAGGGCTTCCAAAATAGGAACCCAATATTGAGTTTGGAAGCCCTCCCAAATTTTTGGTGCGGCTTCCCGGGGAAGCTGGGGGAGGGGCAGCTTCTCGGAGAAGCCGCTAAAAGAACTGGGCCTAATTTCTGTTAGGCTGTTATTAACTCGTTGGTTTTCCAAAAATAATAATTCGCGACCTTTCAGCAGAAGTTAACTTTGTTTATGAAGTCATCTATGTTACTAAGCATAGTCATCCTTGTTATACTAGGAATAGTCCTCCAAGGGAAAAAGGGAAATCAGTCTCGATTGGGACCAATGGTGGAGGATTATGTCTCATGGAGGTCGAATTTACAAATTCAACCATCAAGCTATTGTTGGCCATTTATAAGCAGTTCAAGTTGTGAAAGATGGAGGGGCGATGACAGCGGCGCGTTTTCTGCTCACTCTAGTGTTTTTTGTCATCGCCAGTGGCGAAGCTAGCTCATCAGTATAGCCTGGGCAAAGTCTAAGTAAACTTACATTGCTGAGTTCTTGCCCGTAAAATACCTTGCTTAAAGCTTCATTTCTAAGTAGTACTTAAGGGCAATTGACCAGCTTAGCCCAGGCAGGTGTCTAGGCATGCCGGGCCTTTCCTCCGCCACTGGTCGTCGCTAGGTGGTCTACGGATTTGGATGTACTTTTGATTATTTCTTGTGTTCCGTGTACTATCTTGACATGGTACCACCCATCCAACCCCCCATTTTCTTCTTGGATTCCTCGAGTTTGTTCATTGCGTCCACTTGGACGTACAATGGATGAACACAAGATTTGTCAGCATATTTCGGAGGTGCACATCGAAGATATCCTTCAGATTCCAGTGGGACGTGCAAGCAAAGGATTTGCAGGCATGGAACTACACAAAAAGCGGTATGTTTACTGTTAAGTCTGCCTACCGCATGAGTGTTCAGCTGAGGAGGAATGTGAGAGGGTGTGCATAACCATATACGACCTCCAAGGTGCATAGAGGATGGCTTGCTCTATGGAATGCGCCGGTTCCTAATAAGGTTAACGTTAATGTGTGGCGCATGGCTGAGAATGACCTGGCTGTTGGTGCTGAATGACAACGAAGGAAGATAAAAACAGGGGCTTATGTCGCTTGTGGAAGGGAGGAAAGCTTGGAAGTTGGAACACAGATTTTTAGAGCACTCGTCCGTACTGCCGTGCTGATGATGTGCTAGAAATGATGCTCAGGATATGGGGAGAAAATTGATGATCCAAGGAGCGTCGCCCGACGCACATTGGCTGGGATTGAAGAGTGGAACAGCATCCATGAGCCTCAAGCGCCAAGAATAGCGGCTGCAGCTGAGCAGTAGCTCAAACCGGACGTGGGGTGGTGTAAATGTAATGCCGACGGAGCTTTTTCACTCGCAAGATGTGGAGGAGGTGCTGGGGTTGCTATACGCGTGATCACAATGGCGAATCCCTTGCATGAGATTCTGCTCAGCTGCGTGTGTGCCATTTTCTCATGCCGAAGAGTGCGGAGTTTTTTTTTCTTGAGAAACATAATACAACGCAAGCGCTTATATACACGCGCACACACTGCACACCTACTCTACGAGTACCTCCGAGAGACTGAGCCAGGTCTTGAAATTGACGAAGTCACCACAGGCGTCTCGCTGTCGACCTCATATACACGCGCACACACTCAGCCCTATGAACGCACGCACGCACACCCTACTCTATGAGTACCTCCGAGAGACTGAGCCGGCGGATCTGGTCTTTTCCAAGGTGACGAATTGACCCCCCTCTTTTCTTGGTTCCACTCGCCGTTCGCTAGCTTGTCTCCTCTTGCTGACGGATCGAAACTGCAACTTGCAATGTAGTGAGGTTCGAACATCTCAACATCCCCCACCTGCGAAAATGCAGATGCTTCCCTCGAGAGACGAGAGTGAAGACGATTTGCGTACTGCCCAGACTGAATCTGTGCCAACTCAGCCCTCAGAAGCCAGGTGACTGATAAGATGAAGGAGCAACCCACACAATCTCAAGTCTGATCTGAAGAGCAGAACAGGTTCAGAAAAATCTACTGCCATGTGGTACGTCTCTCTTACTGCTTGTGCTTATCTGACATCGTAATTAAGGAACTAAATACACCTACTTGGCATACGGCAGCCCTGTCTGTATAATGCATGCATCTATAGTTGGCAATGTCCACAAGAAACCCAGCTTCAAACCAGTGCTGCAGGGCAATGAGGATGGGCAGTGCCAAAACGGGACAGGAAGAAGATCAATGGACAAGCCAAGACATCCAGCACTCCCTGCAGGTCCACTTGGTCTCAGCAAATCGGCGAAACTGAACTCTTGCTCAGGTTGCATTTCAATCCAGAGGCCACACCGAACACTCTAAGCAGTTCGATCGCTGCTACCGCTTCGCTTACCTCGGGTCGTCTAATGATTAGGAAACTAAGCTAGCTTGTTTTGTTTCCAGAAAAATATGTGAATTCCTTAAGTTTCCTGCTTCCACGTGATGAGTTATCAATGTTATTAACTCGCTTGTTTTGTTTCCAAGAAAATATGTGAATTCCTTTGGAACTCTAGGAGTGGTAGTTATTTTGGTTTGCGAGTGTTTTGTTTATTGTACTTCATTGATTCGGGAGGACTACGTAGAATTTGTGAGGATTCCTATTTTCATACAATAAAGTTTCATCGTTTTGTTGCCCTGACCATAGTCATTTGGCTTGAAAGACATAAATCTTTATACCTGATAATCGATTTTTTGAAGGTTATTTTAAAATTTATGTCACAAATCCATGTTTATCATTTTTCTTAGAAACTATTAGACATAATATGATTTCTTGCTCAAATATTGAATTTCTATATATTTTCTTTATTTTATTTTGTTTGGTTTTGAAATGGTGTCTCCGAAACTATTTGTAACAATGGCATGAGTTTCAACACCCTCCGTGCCTATTGCATAGAATTCTTACCATGATTTATTTTGGCACCTTTTTGTAACAAACTAAAATACACTTATAGTTCAAATTTAAACTTTTTTAAGAAATTAGACGAAAACCATTTGCATGACCATAAACCCGATGAGCGATTGAGCCTGACTAAAACAAAATAATGCATTATAAATCTCTAAGGTACCTTCAAGTGGTGAACTAATTCTCGAGAATGAGTAACCCATTGCTAACACATTCTAATTATGCCGTATTAAAGATACAAAACATGCAACATCGCTTTGGCAAAAAAAAGAAAGATATGCAACATCATAAATTACTATAAGCACCCAAACTTTTATTTTAAATAACAGGAGGGTGTAATCCTACTGTCCATACAAGAAACAAATGCGTAGATATATTGGTCTTACATGAAATATAAATAAACTGCAATCTTGGCAAATAAAAGAAAATGTTTAAAGATGTCCAACAAGCTTCACGACAATGATGAATTGCATTGGTAAGGAACACGTCTTCATCGGGCTCCTGGACCGACGTCCATTGTCGGCGCCCTCTTGTATCTCTGCTGATCCATCTCAAACCTAGTTTTGTCTCCACTGTAGAGTTCATTGGTTGTTTCGACACCTATGTGATCCTCCTCGAGCTCGAGGCACTCCTGCAGCTGCGCCACCACCTTAGTCATAGTAGGCCTCTGTAGGGACTCTTGCACGGTGCACTGAAGAGCGATCTCTGTAGCCTTCCACACGCTGTTAATGTCGTACTCCCCTTGTAGGCGTGTGTCCACCACAGCTTCAATGTCCCCTTGGGACAGGCGCTGCTGCGCCCATCGGATGAGTGTGATGGGCTCCGGCCCACGCACGATGGCCGGCTTTCCTGTTATCAGCTCTAGCAGCACAACACCAAAGCTATAGACATCGCTTCTGGTTGAGGGCAACATTGTTGCCTGATACCTGTACAGACGTATCTAGCTAGTTCAAAGCCCTGGCATTCATGTAAATTGTTTTAGTGAATGTGGAAGAGATCAACATACTCTGGATCAACATATCCAGGTGTGCCAACAAGTGTGAAGGTTGATGCCTGAGCATTAGTGTTGACACCAAAAACCTTGGACATGCCAAAATCACCAATCTTAGCCTCTAGTGATGTGTTGAGCAAGACATTGGTGGCCTTAACATCCCTGTGGATGAGAGGCGGGTTGCAACCTATGTGTAGATACTCCAGCCCTGCACATCATTACTCGCCCATTTCTCAACATTCTCAGAAATTCGAACATCTCATTCCATGCATATTGAAATTAAGTGTACCTTGTGAAGCTTCAAGAGCAATCCGGAGTCTTTGTCTCCAGGTTAAATATCGTCCACTCCTATCTTTACCTGCATCCATATAAATTTCAGAGCAATGTGTGAATAAACGTAACACAATTGTTATTCAATACTTTGAAGGGTTACATATCGAGCGCACAATCTACTTGTAGGTAGTAGTTAAAATAATACTCCCTCTGTTACAAATTATAAAAGGTTTGGATATTTCAACGTCGAGTATATACGTATCAAAATGAATGAACAGACACTGAAACGTTTCTAAGTACATACGTTTCACTAAAACTTAAACATTTTGTTACTTAAACAACTACTCTTAGATCTTTGCTCGTATGTACAAAGCATACTAGCTAAAACTTATACTAGTACTAATACTGCTAAACCAGAGTAAAGGGTATTCATAAGTTACTACTCAACTTTCTTTTTTTGAGGTGTAAGGTGGTCGTATCCACCGCCCGAATAGATAGAAAGAGTTGACCCAGTTTATGAGGGAAACCGGGTCCAAAAACCATACAATCTGTACAAAAAATAACACAAACGAAGCGACTCGTCGCCCACACGACCCAAGTCAACAAACATCACAACACACACCACCTGCTCCGGGGCCGCCGCCCCGGCGTAACAACCAGAACAACTTTCGCATTGTCCGAAAGTGATCCAGTCATGGTCGACAAACCCTCTGCCCACGCAGTTTTCATCTAGGTCGCCACCAAAATCCACCTGTTCCGGGGCCGCCGCCCCGGCGTAGCAACCAGATCGACATTCGCATTGTCCGAATGTGATCCAATCGGATCGACGAACCTTCTGCCCTCGTAGTCTTCATCCAGGCCGCCACCCAGACCCAGGCTAATCAACGGCTCCACCTCATAGAGCCGTGATAGCGTGGGAGGCCGAGGCCGCCGCCTCGGCATCCACCACCGTCCAGAGCCGCCACTCCGGTGTCCACCACCTGTGACCGAAAAGTCACCAAGCGAAGCTGACGCAAACCCGCTATGCCACGACTGTCCGAGAACTCCAAGACGCCGCCTTCAAGAAGGTATGACAGATTTGTCGTCGCCGCCCGCTCCAAAGGAACTCAGGTTTTCACCCGGAATTCAAAGACACCCGCAGTGGCAGGAGATGTAGCTCCACGATGACGCCTTCAAGAAGGAACACGGCCCCGAAGGGGCCGCCGTCACCGGCACCGCCACCGGCGAATGCTAAGCTTTCGCTCGGAGACTACATCTCTGCCAACAGGCGACGAACGCCTGGACGGGCACGACCAACAGCGCCGGGACCTGCAACCAAACCACCATCAGCCGGCCGAGACGAGGCGCAGCCTACCCGCGCCAGAAAACTGCCGCCGGCACCACACCGGCCGGCACCACCAGGTCCCACGGCGCCTCCACCGCCGCCACCACTCCAACCTCCAACCTCACCGCCGCTGCTCCGGCAGCCCTCGCCGAAGAGCACCTGAAGCACCGCCACGGCGCCCAGCACAACACGACCGCCCGGGCCCGGACGGGCCCAGATTGGGCCCGCCAAGCCCATCGGATCGAGACCACCTCCGCTGCTGCACGCGACGGAGCCGCTGCCGCCCCACGCCGCCGCCGCTGCAGCCCTCGTACCGCCGACGACGATCCCCCGAGCCCGCCGGCCCGGCATCCACTGCCCCGTCCTCCGCCGCCCCCACGGCTCGGACCACCTCCAATCGGGAACGCGAGCCTCCCCCCCAACCACCACTGGGCGGCGGAGGGGTGCCGCCACCGCCGCGGCCGGCGACGGCAGCGGCGAGGTGGGCCGGGGAGAGAGGTGTACGGAGGCGCGAGCTTTTTTTCGCCCCTGGCGCCGCCTGGGGGGGCGACGCGAGGGGGCCGGCGTGTTTTCGTGCTATATAAATATAGCAACCTACTCAACTTTCTGTCGCACCAAGTTATTATCCTCTAACTTCTGCATGCAAGATGTCATTCCTACACGCCATCTCAACTGGAGCAATTGACTTAGCATGCTGATTATATATCTCTGAAAGTTTTTGGTAGTCTCCTTATGTGTAATATTTTTTTTTTTTGAGGTTTAAGGCGGTCGAATCCGCCGTCCGATTAGATAGAATAGAGTGTTATGTACAGAATTGTGAGCTAGGGATAAAACCCTCAACAAGCACTACATAAACTAGTCTCCAGGATCTTGCGTGTGGGCGAAAGCCCGCAACGCAAACTCCTCCAACACCAAATCCGCCACCTCCGAAGGCAATCGAGCCCCACAGACATAGGAAGCACCACCTCCCAACAATTGCAAGGAGGGGTGCCCAAACATCCTAAGCTTCATCATCAAACCACCCCCGGCGGCATCTGCCGCTCCATCCTGGTCACTGACGTCATCTTCTTCTTCTTGGTCTTCTTCACCGCGAGGACGAGGTCGTCGATGGCTGCCACCGCCTGGTCCGAAAAGGGCTGGTCCGAGACATCTAACAAGGCCAAGAAGTCCTCTCGCCGGCGCCCCGAGAGGGCCTCCTCAGGCAGCGAGCCAAGACGACGCGCCACGGTCTCCCTAGCCAACTGCTCGATGTTGGCGCCATTCGGATGCAGCTTGGCGAGCCTACCGCTCCTCCACACAGACGCCGCCGCCACCTCCACTTCAGGGGCCAACGTCGTGGTCGGCGTGCCCAAGATGGTGGTCGCGAGCGGCACCGTGATCTGGGCGAGGAAGCTCGACAAGGGGCACAGAGGTGCACCCACCCCCACGTCCTGCTGCTCAGGGCCAGTCCGCACCGGCGAGGCAGTGCTCAACTCAAGCTTCTTCCCCGCCTCCTCTTCCCCAACATGTTCCCCCTGATCGGGCAACAGGGTGGAGTCCGAACTAGGAACGGCATTGCCCTCCCCTTCGTGCGCCCGCACCGCGTCGTCCATCAACATCACCTCTCGAGTCAGCTCAGCGAGGCCAGGCACCAGCTGCAGCAACATCGCATCAGCAACCACAGCATCCTCATCTGTGCCGACAAGCCCGTCATTGCACAACGGATCTCCAACCTCCCCCATATCAACTAGCAACAACCGACAGGGCCGCTCGTTCTCCTCCGAGAGAGCGTCATCCACTCCCTCCCTGTAGCACCGCAGGCTGGCTGGCATCACCTCATTCTCCATGGTGTAGCCCACGTCCCGCTCCGAGCTCACCAAGCCGAAGATCTGCTTGGTCGCGGTTCTAGGGGAGAAAGGACCAAACAGCTCAATGGCACCCTCCATGCCGCCAACATTGATCTCAGCAAGCGAAGGCGGCACTAGAGTCACCGGAACCCCATTGGGCGCGAGGGGGATCCTCTCTAGAGCTTTGACAGCCCTCTCCAAACAGCTCGCACAACGCTCCAGCAAGCTAAGCATAGGCTCCAACATCGCGACCTGAGCTGCCACCGGACTGTCAGCATCAGCAGCAGCTTCCCCCAGCCCAGCCACCAGGTTGGGCGCATCCAGAGGAGCGACAACCGCAGCCCATGAGCCCTGAGGTCGACGAGGAGGGCACGGAGGCGGACGGATGCCAGGCTTGTCCCTTGAGCGGCACGGAGGCGAGCAGGAACGGCGGTCCGGCGCTTGACTGGTTGGATCCAAAGTGTAAACTGAAGATTTTATATACAGTGTGTAGATGAATGAGAGAATGAAGCACTGCTACAGCCACGGCAGATGACATCTCAAACATCGCCTACACGTCACTGTTTTTTAGTCGAGCGACTAGTCGACGGCTAGTCGATGAGTCGCAAAAATAATGTCGACTCAACATCTTGACTCGATCAATTTGTTGAGTCGAATGACTCAATCAACTAGTCCAGATTTTTGAGTCGAACGACTTAAAGTTGCCCCCGCTTGTAATATTTTTTCCATATTGTTTGCGAAACTATTATGCATATGGAGTAATATGATAATTTTATATAATTATACATATAATATCATAATTGCTTGCCAAACAAATTTTCCATAGGGTTATACATATAATATGATAAGTTTACAGTACATATAATATGATATTGCTTGCCAAACTATTTTTTCCCATACAATTATATAATTTTATAGTACCTCTGGCCAAACTACTCATGTCGTTGACCATGAGTCACGACTAGTCAAGAGTCTCTAGCCCTGAACGACTCGAAAACCTTGCTACACGTTGCAAAGATTTGGAGAGGCTGTTGACCTCGTCACTAATATCGCCGAGAGCTCTATATCCCCAATTCGTTGCGACGAGATCGACCTGGCCACAATTATGGCGGATTTTCCGGCTAGAATCACGCAATTCCCCATCAAGTACCTGGGGCTTCCCTCTCTCTGGTAGGCTAGTGCTGACCTTCAGCCATACATCGACTAAGTTGCTTCTCGCCTTCAACCTTGGAAATGAAAGTTCATCAACCGGATGGGTCCTACGGCCCTCGTATAATATGTGCTATCCTCGATGCCAATTTTTCTACTCACCGGGCCGCAAGGTTTTGGATTTCGTTTTGCAAAATTTTCCGCTCCTGGGCGAAATGGCCGGATTTCGGCTTTTCGGAAAATCTCAGACGAAAAGAACAATCCAAAATTTGAATCTGTCAACGAAAAATGAATGAAATTTAGGAGAAAACGAGCGAAATTGTACCAAAAGGTTGAAATCCTGTAGCGAAGGGAAAAAGAATAATCTTACACAATCTGAAACAATCAATCGATTGATCAAATCCATGAATGGACGTAAACTAGCAGGAACCGCTAATCTTACTGCCCTGCTAGCTCTACTCATGGTCTCGTTCGGGTGGCTCTGACTAGCACGCGCGCGGACCAACAGCTAAAGCAGTCCGTCGCACGTGTCCTGTGGCCGACGATCGTGCTTCATGTGGCTCGGCGCCTCGGTATCGTCGACAAAGCCGCCGGCCGTACGGCCACTACCGAGGTTGCTTTCAAGCTCCATGGCAATGGAGTAGAGCGAGCAGAATATGGGGAGCAATGGATTGCTTGAGAAGAAGGAAGATGGGCAGAGGCGGCGTTGCCTCAGCCGCCGGGGAAAATGAAATTAGGGTTAGGGAACGTTTCGGTTTGTGACTTTGTACCACAGGGGTCGTTGTGTGGGCTATACTGCATCATGGGCCGGGCTGAAAATTCAAATGGGGCCGAAATATTTTGTCCGGATTGAACAAATACCGGGCCCAAATGAAATGGCCGAATTTCGGTCATTTTTCGTTTTCTCGGGCCGAAATCCAAAACCGACAAGTACACACTAAAACCTTATGATAAGCTCTGAAGAGGCATGTTGTGGAAGTGAAGCGAGAAAGTTAGTGGCGGCAAGTGGAAGGTCAGCTGGGACAAAGTGTGCCGGCCAAAGGCCCTGGGTGGCCTCGGAATTCTCAACTTAGAAAAATTCTCGAGGGTTCTGAGATTAATTAAGGTGGTTATGGCACGAGTGGGCTTCTCCGCACAAGCCTGGGGTGGGCTCAGAAACAGTAAGAAACAATAAATACATGTACTGACAGGAGCATACGGCAACCAAAGTGATGGTGGGGGGGGGGGGGGGGGGGCGGTCTCCTCCTTTGATTGGCTTCCTCCTAAGGTAATCACACCGGACCTCTTTCAGGCCTCTAGCCGCAAGAACATAATCGTCCATGGCGCTCTCACGGAATTCAAGTGGATTTCGGACCTTTCCGTCGACAACTTCACGTTCCATCACATATCTCAGTTCGTCCACCTGTGGGCTCATTCAGGGGATCACCCTGCCCCCGGAATTGATGATACCATCACTTGGACCGTATCAAGCTATGGGTTTTATTCGGCCAAGTCGTCTTACAAAGCACAGTTCATGCTCATTTATGGCCTTGGTATGAAACTCATTGCCCCCTCCAAAATGTTATTTCTTTACCTGGCTGCCTGGCTGGCTATCCAAAATCGCTTTTGGACGTCATATCTCCTTGCCATCAGAGGATGGCCGCACCAGACCGTTTGCCAACTATGAACATGCCATGAGAGGCCGGGAAGACACATCTTGTTTGCATGCCGCTACTCAAAAAGGATTTGGATCGAGGCGACCCCGTGGCTCCACTGCCCTACGCTCATGCAGAGTCTGGGTTCTACCAAGCCCGCTATCTTTGACTACTAGAAGGAGATGGCAGCCACGTGATCCCCCTCTCGCAAGGGACTGAAAACGATGATCATCCTAATCACATGGGAAATCTGGATGGAGCAGAATGTGAGGGTTTTCAGTAACAAGTTCGCGATGTCTTCCATCCTCTTCCAACACATCAAGAGCGAAAGCGGGAATTTGGTCCTAGCTAGGCAAAACTTGTCAGAAATCATTGGGTGATCCGCAATATGTAAAACATTTTTTTTGGCTTTTGCATGCTCTGTCTTTGCTTTCCGATATCAATATAAAAGGCAAAGTTTTTGCCTTGTCTAAAAAAAAGGGCCGCTACAGAAATTTCCTGTTCTTCACTCTTCCTCTCCAGACAACAATTCTCCACCCCTGAGTCATCCCAAATCCGCCGGCAATAGTCAAACTTGTAGCTATGAACACTTCCTCTCATATCAGTTGCTAACACATCTATCTTAAAAGTAATTAATGTTTTTACCAAATTCATACAGAAATATATCAATATGTATGGCATAAAATGGTATAATATATATGTATATATAGGTTAGATTGGTTCATGGTGAATGTGTTGCTACTAAGTTTGTGCCATAAATACTGGTGTGTCTTATAAACTCAGTAACATGTAAGATTTTTAAAAAAAAATCTATTGAGAACTAATTTAGCAAGAAGGAGTGGCTTGTTCACAAAGACGAAACAAAACTATATGTTGCCAACAACTACAAACTATTACTAACACTTGAACTTGAGTGACATACATGATTAGCTACAAAACTATATGCTGCAGCCATAAACCAACTATTTACTGTTTTCCCACAATATGAAGCTATATCGCTAAAAAGAGCTACATACCTGCAATGTGTTCCTGTAGGTTTCCTTCAGGCATGTATTCATAAACTAGTGCCATGTGGCCCCCTTCCTTGCAGTATCCAATCATGGTGACAAGATTTTTGTGATGTATCCGAGTTAAAACCTGAGCCTGGATAAATGATCATGCTTAGTAAAATTTCATGTTGCATTATTCTATGTAGAAACATGCATGAAACTTTACCTCTACGAGGAACTCCTTGACACCTTGATCTGCTGAATGAGATCGCAGCTTAACCGCTACTTGAATTCCATTCTCCAGGAGGCCATGGTAGACATATCCGAATCCACCCTGGCCGAGCACTTGCCGGAAATTCTTGGTTATCATCTCTAGTTCCTTGTATGTGAACCGACGGTTTTCAAGTTGTAGTGAACTATTCATGTGTCCATCATTGTTCGAGGTCGCCATCTCACCGTTCTTCGTCTTTGAAGAAGGTTTTGTTGATCCTTCATTTACGATGAGTTCCACAAGTAACATTACAATTGGTGGTCACAGGTGAGGAATTAAGAATATTCGCAAAAAAAGGGAGGGGAATTAAGAATGGACTGTAGAATTCTTGTGCTCATGCCAAAGACTCACCTTGGTTTTTTCTTCTTTGCATGCAAAACAGTAGTACCCCCACTGATAGTACTAAAACCATAACCACAATTACAAGGACAACAATGATGATGACTCGCTTGCTTCTCCCTTGAGCTGCATGACAGGAGCTACTCGTACAAAGGTCTGGGTTGTTGCCATATCTACCAAAGTATGTGAAAAGTGTAAGTGTTTAATCAAATTCTATATTCCATAAGACCATGGATGTTAACTGGACAAATTGAGTGGAAAAAAGGGGAAAAGGACCTTAGATCCAGGGATCCATCTTGGATTCTTTTGAGAAGTCCAGATGGAATCGATCCATTGAGCTGGTTGTCTGACAAATCTCTACATATTGGAGAAAAAAGTACTATTGATAGTAAAAAAAAATGCATGCATGAGATGAGAATATATAAAACTATAAATAAGTGGAAAAATTAAACGTACAGAAACGTCAATGAAGATAATTGTGAAAGCTCGTCTGGAACTAAACCTATCAAGTTGTTGTTTGACAGATCCCTGCAAAATAGGGATACCGTTATTTGTTTCTTAGTAAAAATAAAGAAAATTAATTGATGCATGTGTCATCTGACGTACAGGTATTGGAGATTCTTGATATTTGCGAAAGAAGGCGATATAACCCCACTGAGACCACCGAAGGACATGTTTCTACAAAGAGCTAGCAAAGTTAGTTAGTTTTCCGGCAGATCGAGACCACTCGCCAAAATAATTAAGTGTAGATGTGGGTTAATTGGTTACACGCTTCTGATTATTGGATGCTTGGAAGTGGCATAGGTGCAACTCAAGCCCTCCCACGCCAGACTGTCGGGAAAGCACGGATCACCCATCCAGTTCTTGTGCACCTGGTAATATTTCTTGATCGCCGTGATGGCGGATGCTGCATGTTAATGACAAACATAAGCTAATTATCAGTAACAGGCCTGAAGGATCTGCATGCAATGCGTGAATGATGGCGCGTACCATCATTTGCGTCTGTGCCAAGGTTGGTGGTGGAGATAACGGAGAAGAGCTCGATGGCATTGATGATCGGAGGCAGCGTTGAGTTAGCAAGGGCACTGATGTTGACGGTGAACTGGCTGTATTCAGCTGGTTTAGAAGAGTAGACGACGCCGCTGAAGAGGTACCTTGGCTTGTAGGCTTGCTTCCACAATAGGCCATTCACGTTAATGTCGTATTGGCGCGAAGCATTGCCGGTCAGGTTTTCCAGCTCGGTGAAGTGAAAGATGGATACGTAACTCAGCGACGTGAGTCTACGCGAAATTGGAAGATCCAAGCTGAACTCTATGTTGCTTCTGGCATTGCTTGGCGTGATAGCCGTCTGTGTCACAGCTTTGGGCGTCTTGAAGGGGTCATCGTCATTGCTCACCTCCAAGTCCGTTTTTATCTCAGCCCAATCAGGTCTGACAAAACTCAACCACCACCGGTCGTGCTGATCATCAGGGTACCTGCACTGCATGGTTCGACAATGAGGCATCCTGATTACTAGTAGTACAAATATTTAACTAAGAATCTCAATCACTGACCTGACAACGGTATTGAGATCTGACGGCCCGAAATTGTACCTTCCGACCAGGACCAGGCCTTGCGTCTCGTTGACATACGGGTAGAGCGCTTTCTGCAGCGGTCTTAGATCCAACCCGTTGATGAACGGCGTGCCAAAACCTGTGTTCACCAAGCAAACCTGCACGAAATTGTCCGGAACGACCACGATGGCCTCAACAGCAACACTCAAATTGGCATCTGAGATGTTCACTGTCGTCCAAAAGTTGACACCGACGTACAGATCGAAGATGGGAAGCCGGTTGAGGCCATCGTAGTTGCCATACCGGAACTTGCCCCGAATGAGGTACTTGAGCCCGGACTCGGGGGAGACGATAGTGTAGCAGCTGCGGTTGCCGTTGGGGAAGCTACGCACGGTATTCCAGGTCTTGCCCACCGACGAGTCTTTGTAGTCGAAGGCGAGGTTGCCGTTGACACCCGCGTCGATGTAGCCAGCATCCGTGCTGAAGCGCAACGTGGTGATGTTATCCACGAAGCCCGTCTCTCCCGGGAGGCCGCAGTCTATGCTTACGAAACCTGTGTCTACATTCCCCAGTACCAATAACGCCTTCTCAGTTCTCACCCATTTCGTCGGTGCAGAGACCAATGAACACGTACAACTCTTAAAAATATATATTGATCATACCGTACTCAGGGTCAGCCTGCGCAACAGCTTGCAGTACGCCGCCTGTAGCGGCGAGGCAGAGAAGCAACACCCATGACATGGCTGCCCTTGTTCTTGCCTCCGTTAGTCAGCAAGATGAAAGTGAATCGTAGTATCTCATCGGCCTATGTGTGCTGCTATTTAAGGTCCCAAATTAAGGAGACTCGGCCTTTGCTCTGATTGCGAAAATACGCGTGTCACACTCATTTTTTCTAGATAATTCAAGGAAATGAGACTCGGCCTTTGCTCTGATTGCCAAAATACACGTGTCAATTATTTTTGGTATAATTCATACATTGGAGACGCATTTGCTCTGATTGCGAAAATATGCGTGTCACACTCATTTTTGGATAATTCAAGCAAAAGAGACTAAAAAATACGCGTGTGACACTCATTTTATTGATAATTTAAGAAAAGGAGACTCCGCCTTTGCTCTGATTGCCAAGATACACGTGTGATAGTCATTTTTGGTATAATTTAAACAAACACTAGTACAAATTTGAATTTCATAGAAGAAATCTAGGTTGGACTGAAATAAAATATGCAGTCTAAGAAGAGCTCCCTCAAACGACTGATATTTCATGCTCGTCTTCAATAATATTAGCGACAGTTCTTATTATCACCCACCTCCCATTTAGGGACGGACAGGAATATTAGCCGGCTACGGCTCTATCACTTCTATCTGAGACAGCTATAATTAGTGACCGTCTCAACACACTTCTATCTGAGAAGGTTTAACGATATCGAGTTTTGTTATCACCCACCTCCCATTTGGGGGACGGCCAGGAATATTAGCCGGCTACGGCTCTATCTGAGACGGCTATAACTAGTGACCGTCTCAACACACTTCTATCTGAGACGGTTTAACGATATCGAGTTTTGTTAACGCGGTTTAACGAACTCACCTACATCTGCGGGGCATGACTACCGGCACTTCAAGGAGCACTCTAGGAAAGGCTCGCATTGGAGACCTCTGTTGCCAACCTGCATTTGGGCATGCACCTCTATTTGTGCATGACGAGGTCCGACGTCTGGTGGAAAGAAATACTGACTTTTCCATAGGCTACCATGTCGTCTGGACGTCCCATCGATCGTACTATGTTGGAGGAAAAAATCAGGTATGTGCCTTCAATGTCGCCGACAACTTCACGTGGAACACCTCACCTTTATCAATCGGCCCACCTATTATATTTCACATTCACTTAGGTCATTTTGAAGAATATCATATAAGTTAGAAAGAGCGGGTATGACTACAGACGTTCCTCCATCTGATATCGCAACACCTGACCGTTTTTTACATCGGCACAAGGCGTGGACTCCCCTTGCATGCTTGTTACTGTCAAGTTGTTATAGGTTTATGAGTCCTCATCTCCACTACTAATAAAAGAGAGAAACAGAATTTTGCTAAAGCCACCCAACCAAAGCGTACACAGATCAACCAGCACCGTTAGATCGTGAGAACCAACACAGATCCAACAAATCAGATCCGTTTGATCAACGTGAACGGCCCAGATGCATCCTGTCGACCCACAGGAAATTTTCCTGCCAACGCCCCACGTCTATTCTCTGGACCGACAGGAAATAAATAAGACCGATACCCCTCCGCAAACAACGCTTCCCAAATCTGGTACGTGAGATCCACTTCTCTGGACCGACAGGAAATAAATATATCCGAATACCCCTCCGCAAACAACGCTTCCCAAATTTGCTACGTGAGATCCACTTCTCTGGACCGACAACAACGCTTCTCAAAATTCCTGCCAGCGCCCTGCGCCCCACGATCCGCTTCTCTTCCCAAATTTGCTACGTGAGATCAGGTCGCCATTTTCTGCCCCAGCTTGCTCCACGGCGTTCATCAACAGTCGACCGTCGAGGCGGGTTACCTTCCGTGCCTGCTAGCCGTCCGTGGACGCGCCGCTGCTTCATTACCATCATCGGCTCAATGTCCACCACTGCATCATCATCACCTAGACGTCATCAAATATGACGATGTTGCCGCTATCTGTATCATCAACATTGATTATATAAACCGTAGCCATCCATCTACCATAATCAGGTTAGTATATATAAGTACACAACAATCGTGTTTCTGTGATTCCAATATGTTCCTGAGAGTTTACAACTTTTTAAGTCCCGCAATCTAAAATAGGTCTCAATCTGCAAACACGAACAGATGTATCAACTTATGTTAAGGGCACACTTTAAATCCCTGAAACAATGCAATTCCTGCCCAATGCCTTTGTATTCAACCATTCCAGACAATTAGTAGTGGAAATGAAACAATGCAATTCCTCCCCAACGCCTTTGTATTCAACTGTTCCAGACAATTAGTAGTGGAGATTAGAATGATACCTCACGATCCAATCATATCAATCATTATGTCACGATATGTCCTCAAAAAGCACAGGTTCCTGTGCCATGCACTCCATGCGTTGCAATTGCTCCTCCTAGAAAAACTGCATGATTCATGACCACATAATGGACATGTTGGTTTCAATACCACTATATTAACTATTATTAAGACAATTACCTTCCTACTTGATCTGACATCTCCACTACAGAGGAATCCCGGTGATATGTCGTCTTCAAAGCGCATAGGGGAACGCACACCATTTCAGGACATAACCAACACACGCTCCTCAGGTGATTAATGTTTCTGCAAGTAGCACAATCATATTACTGCCTACAGAAAAAATTCATTTGTTGTTCCAAATAATGCAGACCCTAAAGAGCTCAAGAGGCAAAGGGAAAGGGAACGCTATGCACTTCACAGAGATGACATATTAAGAAGAAAGAAGGAAGCCCGTGAAGAGAAAAATGGAGGGGCTGCCATGGACAATGGAGATTCAGCAGCCACTGCTTCATATTCACCATTGGTCGCTTCCCATGGTGACGGTTATGACCAATAAATGTATACATCCCACATATGTTCTGGTGATAGATTACTGATACTAAATAATGACTGCAGATCCTAATATAGAGCTAAAAAGGAAGAAGGCAAGGGAGTATTATGCACTACACAGAGATGACATATTGAAAAAACGGCAGATAGCCCGTGATCTAAAAAAATCCATGACCGCAACTGCTACACCAGAACTTGCAAATATGATGACTACCAATTCACCAGCCATTGCAAATGACCAAGGTACACCTATTCAACACATGTTACTTCCTGATGATGTCTCCATTACTCATTCAAAAACATTGATGGACAGGTATGTACACCCAAGAAGCTGCTACATTGAAATCGGCTTTAACACAACTACAAGTACACGAAGGAACCTCTTTGGTCAAGGAGCATCAGGAGATTCAAGTAGGCGATGATTCTGATTGGTTGCACAGAAATGATGCTTACCATATGAAGAATCGACATAAAACGCAAACATATTACTCCACCGTCCCAACGGGGACAACAGGTATTATGGTTCACAATGTATTATGATTTTTTTCACAAAATAACATATGGTAAGCATCATGGTTCACTTTGTAAACTGGTTTTGTTTCACAAACATTAGCTTTGTTCACACCAATGTCCGGGGTGTTTACTGCCCAAGGAAGCGGAGTCCTGACATGTACGCCAAATTCCAATGTTCAATACTCAGGTAATACACCCACCATATTAGGATTATTTGCAATGTTCTCATCAAACCAGAATATGATGGTACATTTCAATGTTCAGATGTCGATCCTTTTGTCGGCTCAAATAATGTTGAACTAAATGGAAGTAACATGATCAAACGTCAACGGCGAAGGGAACAATATGCTGCAATGCCAGAGGTTCAAAAGAGTATTGTTTTGAGTAAAAAACGTGTAAACTATGAAAGAAGAAAGTTGATGAGGGGCTGCACGGGTGAGGGCAATGAAGATCCAGACGATATTGTGGGCAACGACCAAACCGATGATGTATACGGAATCTTTGAGCCAGATGTGCACCAAACAAACGGTACATACATAAATGTCGCCATCTATTCAATTTCTACATTAATATGTTATGGCGCTCATGTTCAACCAACCTCTTTGCTACCAGACTGCCCGGATACAGTGCAACATAATGAAGCTGAGAACTTGGAGCCTGATGAAGAAGCTAGGATTTTTGCTGAACAAGGTATATATATATATGCATAAAGTAATTCAAACTGGCACATTTTTAGTAATGCGAGTGTGAAACTAATATATAATTATGGTCTCTGTGCTAGATGTTGAATTTCAAGTGGTTCAACTTGGACAACAGCATACACGAGCAACCCGCGATGAAGTCGTGTACCGAAACCTACCTAAAAACACCATGTACTGAAAAAAGTTCCCGACTGCATGCACCGCGGAGCATTGCGGTTTCCGTTTGAGGGGCCTGCATTCTGTTGCAGGAAAGGAAAAGTGGATATATGTACTCCTGAGGTTCCAGAAGAATTGAAACGGTTGTGGACAAGCCAAGATGACGATGATGCTAAATATTTTAGAGATAACATACGGTATTTCAACTCGCACTTCTCATTCACAAGTCTAGGAGTGACCCTAGATCGAAGGGTCAGCACTGCAGCAAGAACCGGCGTATACACATTTCGTGTCACTGGGAATTTGTACCATGCTATGGACGATCTGGTGGCGGATGATCATGGCCCTCGGCATTTGCAACTATACATCTACGATACAGATGAAAACTTGCTGCACAGAGCTAAGAGATCACCTGATCTTAATTTAGACGTCATTCGGAAGATTCTACGCATACTAGATGGGAACCCTTATGCGCAAGTTTTCAAGAGTCTTGGGTCTGTTCCGAATCTAGATGAATATAGGATCTCATTGAACATGGATATCAACCTAGATCAACGAAGGTACAATGCCCCGACGACTTCTCAGGTGGCAGCAATATGGGTTGAAGGGAGCGACCCACAAAATTCCTTTGACAGGAGTGTTGTCGTGTATGGAAAAGGAGACCGTCCACTATTTATTAGAGCATACTTTGGGTGCTACGACCCATTGTCCTATCCACTATTTTTCCCGCATGGGGAGACTGGCTGGAATCGTTGGATGCCATATGTTGGACAGTCCGACGACAAAAACCCAGATTCTGAACGAGATGATAACCAAACCAATGATATTACTACAGGTTAGATGTTCAATATTAGTTTATATACATCAGTCTATTGCACAAATATCTATGCCTACAGTTTGGATGTTCACTGGATAATTATTGAATACCAACAAATTTCAGGACATGGTGTGTTTGGAGAACCTCTGGGTCACAATGTACAAAATGAAGACCAAACCACCGATTTGGCTGAAGGTATTGCTCATCAATATCGTGGGAATTCTTATCAGTGTAATTATTATATTGGTCTACATTTTCATCCATATATATTTCAGGTCAAAACTTGATTCGAGAACCTATTGGTCACACCGCAACAAAAAAAGACCAACCGGCAGATTTAAATGCAGGTAACGGTCATCAGTGCTACTAGAATTTTCATATGAGTCTATTATACTAATTTCAATGTAGTTAGAACATTGATTTATTGATATACCAATAAATTTCAGGACATGGTTTGTTTGGGGAACCTGTGGGTCACAACGTACAAAATGAAGACCAAACCACCGATTTACATGAAGGTATTTCTAATCACTACTACCGTGGGAATTCTCATCAGTGTCCTATCATTGGGCGTGTATATTATGATACATTTTCATCCATATTTTAGGTGATAACTTGATTCGAGAACCAGTTGGTCACACCGCAGCTAATGAAGACCAACCGACAGATTTAAATGCAGGTATTTGTCAACAGTACTAATAGAATTCTCATTTCAATGTTGTAAAAATATTTTTAACAATGTTGTACTAATTTCAGTGTTGTAAAAACATTTTCTAGATGACAACGAGTATGACCCAGATGAGGATTTCGGGGATAATGAGGTCAATGCAAAAAAATCCAAAAAATTTGTTAGCGCGAGAGAGTACTACTGCTTCAAGCTGCAGGTCAGGAAGGCGCTTTTTAACATCGTCTTGTTCGGCGGGCGCCTTTTTCAACAGTGGGCTGTTGATATGTATATCAAGATTGAGACCATGAGGCTTGACTGGTACTCAAAGCCGGCAAATCAGAAGATTATACGCGCCGACCTCTACCAGGTAATCTGCTTGTTTAAGATGTCGCATGGGTTGACAAAACATTGAATGCTAAATGTTCTAAATTACTTTATCTTTTATTATATAGGGCCTTGTTGACACTGTCGTTGCTGGCGAGGCACGTGGTGATCGGATTGGCAAGAGAATTGTGCTTCCACGTACATTTCCTGGTGGTGACCGTGACATGCAGCGAAGGTTTCTGGATGCAATGGCGATAGTTCAACGGTGGGGTAAACCGGATTATTTTATAACAATGACATGCAATCCATACTGGGAGGAGATAACTGCAGAATTGTTACCCGGACAGATGCCACAAGATCGTCCAGACCTTGTGGCAAGAGTATATAAAGCTAAACAGCGAGATTTGATGGACTTACTGACTAAGCATAAGCATTTTGGAGAAGTCGCAGCTTATGTACATGTCACAGAGTTTCAGAAACGAGGTCTGCCGCATGAGCATATACTTTTAATCTTGAAAGCAAACAGTAAGTTAAGGACCCCAGATGACTATGATCGTGTCATATCTGCAGAAATACCTGACAAAGAGAAGTACCCTGTTCTCCATGATCTGGTAATCAAGCACATGTTGCATGGACCATGTGGCGCGTTGAATAAAAATTGTGCCTGCATGATTGATGGTCAGTGTCGATTCAAGTACCCGCGAGAATTCTGGGATGTTACATTACAAGGGAAAGACTCATATCCCATATATAGGAGGGAGGATGATTATCGAGTTAGGGTAAGAGGAGCAGATTTGGACAATAGATGGGTTGTCCCTTACAACCCCTCTCTTCTTATGCGATACAACTGCCACATCAATGTCGAAGCATGCTCAAGCATCAAGGCAGTCAAATACTTGTTCAAGTACATCTACAAAGGGCATGATAAGGCATCCTTTGTATGCGAGCAGGAAATCATCAATGATGGGGGAGTCATTAATGAAATTCGGCAATATAGGGATGCACGCTTTATATCTCCTCCAGAGGCTCTTTATAGGGTTTTCGGATTTAAAATGTTTGGTGTCAGTCCATCAGTGTTGCAGCTCCAGCTTCATTTGCCAAACATGCATACTGTCGCATTTAAAGCTTACGAGAATCTAGAAGATGTTGTTGCTCGGCCAAATTCTTCCAAATCCATGCTTACTCAGTACTTTGAGATGAATCAGAGGTATCCGGAGGCACGGAAATGGTTGTACAGAGAGTTTCCAGAGCACTATAGGTGGATTTCTGGGAATAAGAAGTGGCAGAAGAGAAAAACTAAGAGACCACAGATTGGTAGACTGGTATATGCAGGCCCTGCTGAAGGAGAAAGGTACTACTTGCGGGTGCTCCTAAGTCATGTTCGAGGTGCCACTTCATTTGATGATTTAAGAACAGTAAATGGCGAGTCATGCCAATCCTTTAGAGAGGCATGTGAGAACTTAGGCCTCATTGAGCACGACAGGACCCTTGATGATTGCATGACGGAATCAGCCACATTCCAGATGCCCTCGGCTCTTAGGAGGTTGTTTGCGACTATATTGGTATTCTGTGAGGCAACACAAATTCGCCAGTTGTGGGACAAACACTTAGCATCGATGTCTGAGGATTACCGCCGTACTGAATCCAATGAGGCAACACTTGAGCAGATGGTCCTTAGAGATATCAGGGATCTGGTGCAATCCATGGGAAAGGATATTAAAACCTTTGGACTTCCGGAGCTGGTTGAGACTTATGGTTTTTCTCATGCCGGCAATAGAGAGGTAGCAGAGGAGAGGCAAGTCCAAGTGGACCAAGACCATCTAGATCTATTTGGTAGTTTGAATTGCGAGCAGCTGGCTGGTTTCAATGACATAATGAATCATGTGACAAACCAAGAAAGCCAGGTATTCTTTGTTGATGGTCCAGGTGGCACCGGGAAGACGTACTTGTACAAGGCATTGCTTGCAAAGGTGCGTTCCATGGGCCTAATAGCGATCGCAACTGCTACATCAGGTATAGCTACATCCATAATGCCTGGAGGCCGGACTGCACACTCCAGGTTCAAAATTCCAATCAAGCTTACTGACAACAGCATGTGTGGTTTCACAAAGCAGAGCGGTACCGCAGAGTTGCTTAAACAGGCGTCCTTGATAATTTGGGACGAAGTCGCAATGACAAAGCGTCAAGCCGTAGAGACGCTTGATAGATCGCTCCAGGATATAATGGAATGTCCTTTGCCGTTCGGTGGAAAGGATGTCGTCTTTGGTGGCGATTTCCGGCAGGTGCTCCCCGTTGTGACACGAGGGACAAGAGCACAGATCACGGACGCTACACTGTTGAGATCCTATCTTTGGGAGAAGACCCGCAAGATACCCCTCACACGCAATATGCGGGCTCAGACAGACCCTTGGTTCTCTGAATACCTCCTAAGGATCGGCAATGGAACGGAAGAAACAATCGGCAACGACTACGTGCGTCTCCCTGATGACATTGTGATTGGTTATACAGAGGATGGAGAAGCTATTAACAAGCTCATTGAAAATGTCTTCACATCCCTGCATGCCAATGCTAGGTCGAGAGAGTACATGAGCACACGTGCAATTCTCTCTACCAAGAACGAGCATGTAGATGACCTGAATGACAAGATGATATCGAGGTTTCCGGGCGAAGAAAAGGTGTACCATAGCTTTGACTCTATCGAGGATGACTTCCAAGGTAATTACATGATTGACTTTGTGAACTCCATCACACCAAATGGCTTGCCCCCACATGTGTTGAAAGTAAAGGTCAATTGTCCCGTCATTTTGTTGCGGAACCTCGACCCTCATAACGGACTATGCAATGGAACACGGCTTATGATCAGAGCTTTCCAAGATAATGCAATCGATGCGGAGATTGTTGCTGGCCAGCATGCTGGAAAGAGGGTGTTCATACCTAGAATCCCTATGTCTCCTTCTGACGACACCTCACTTCCCTTCAAGCTTAAGAGAAAACAGTTCCCCATCCGGCTGAGTTTCGCGATGACAATTAACAAGGCACAGGGTCAAACCATCCCAAACGTCGGTATTTATCTTCCCGAACCTGTGTTCTCACATGGCCAGCTATATGTTGCATTATCAAGGGGTGTGTCAAGAAATACGACGTGGATTTTAGCCAAGCCGAACATGAAGGTTGACAAATCTGGGAAAAGCACCAAAAATATTGTCTACAGAGATGTTTTAGATGGGTGAGGGAGGTAAGTTGTTCTATGCTTTATTTGCATTTATGTTGTTTTAGATTACTTTTTTGTGCTAACCACTTGTGTGTACTGAATGCAGGAAATAATCGTGTACATGTGAGCATGTTTTTTCTAGCTGGACATCATTACTGCTAAATTAAGGTACGAGAGAATAAATGTCGAAATTGCTCTTGGAATAATGGATTGCGCTATATATAAGTTAAACGTGCATATGTGCTGGGAAAGATGATATATTTGAATACAGTGGTTGTTGCTCTGTCTTGGCCTTTTGAGCCCTTTGAGCTGGCAGCTTTAACATTTTAACCATTTGTTTCTTCACTAGATTAATTTGTGCACTATCTTATACCTTTAAACCATTTGTTCGTTTGCTGGATGGGTTCATATGCTTAAGAGAACTGAGTGTATCTAATGCCCTTTCAGGAGAACCAGACATCGATAGACAACATGTTCCTTACCACCCCAAATTCTATGAGGAGTGGATCATGAACAATAATGTGCCAAGTAACCATGAATGTACCACAATATCACATTCTGGATGATGTATTATGAGACTTTATAAGCCGATAATATTATGCACCTTCTATAGATATATTATGATGAACATATTTCCTATATTCGTTTTGTAGGTCACCAGCATCAAATGGTTTACTGTTATCTGCTCCAGTTTAAATCCGCAATGCTTTTCAGAGCATATCAGATATTTGTAAGCCTATGGACTCATAAAAGGATATACAAAACCAATATTAGTTCTGAATTTTGAAATGCATCGGCGGTTTACTCCTTTACCTACTCTTTAATTGCTTCTAACTATTACATGTACATACGAAAATATCTTAATCTGGCATTTTAATGGATTGCATTTTGCTTCCAAACACATGGAACTGAAATCTGATAAATGGAAAGACTTCAACGTCACAACATGGCCAAGGAAAGAGATTTTTAAAAGCAGTTTGCAGAAAGACGGGTACAACTCCTAACTCAATGCTATCTATTTTATGTTTTTTTAATGTCCCCCTTAATAATTGAATTAAATTTGAAAGCTCTCTGGAAAAGAATAAAGTATGCATATGCACGTACCAACTGAGAATAGATGACCTCAAGTAAATGTGTCTGCCACAAGCAGATCATTCATCCCTCACGTTTAACCTTCAGAAATAGCAAACCTTCACAAATGAGCAACGTGCTTGCATATAAGATGGAAGCAGCAATGGCACTATCATTGCTATGTGCATGTTTATTTGTTGCACGTGTGACTCAAGATAACAACAAAACTATAAGTACTTCAGAACTCACCAAACTACTCAGCATTAAGCAAGATGTTCACTGTCGCATATCTTCAAAAATTACTGCATCTAGGAATTTGCAACATTCCATTAGGAACTTCAACTGGTGAACATAAATCTTCGTCACTGCTTCCCAAGGGTCCCTGAAATAATAGATAGATCTTTTTGTAAACACTGCCTAGATGACATGATTTGGTTCTATCATGCCATACCACTCCCTGAAATAATATGTGACAATCATGGCATCCACAAGTTTTTATTCATTTCATGGTCATATAAACACTGCCTAGATGACATCTTATAGTAGCAACCATTCAAGAAATACATGAACTGATAAGAGAAGGAAAGAAGAAAATCACCTGGATGGCCAGAGTGCGGGCTGTAGTTGATTAGTCGATCTGCTTCCATCGTCATGAGCACGAAATCCATCTTGCAATCGACAATCATCTGAACTAACTATTAAACGAGCACTGAAGCCTGAAGGACACTAGACCGGAACAATTTCAGAACAAATGAATTGGAACTTCACAAATAATATATACAGAAGGGGATTCTTACTTACCGTTGCAGATCAAACGGTGCTCCCTCACATATACCAAACACGAAATTTCTTCTTCGTGACTATACTCCATAGTCGCCTCCGTCGAGCACCGCACCCCTGCTCCTTACCGACGCTCCTGCTCACCGGGTCTTCGGCGTCCGCCTGCACCTGCACCTGCACGCACGCTTGGCCTACTCCGGGGCTCATCCTCGGTGCGCCCGGCCGGTTGGTACGGACGGATGGCGCAGGTAGAACGGAGGATGTCGGCGGCGACCAAATCGATCGCGGTGGCCACCGGCTTGAGGTGAGGAAGATGAGTGGAGGGCGGCGCTGGAGGAACTGCCCACGGCGGTGGGGACGAAGTGGAGGGCTCGGGCGATGGGGACGCAGGGGATGGCGCGTGCGATGGGGAAAACGGGCCCGCGATCCCGGTGGGGAGGCACGTGCGGAAGGCGCGAGGTACTTCCCACGGCGGCGGGTGGTGGAAGCTAGCGACGGGGAGGAGACTCCGCCGGTGGTAGGCAGGGGAAGTTCTCCGGCGGTGGGGAAAAACTTTGGTTTTCCTCGCTGGGTGGTGGCCGGTGGCGAGGTGCGTGCGGAGACCGGCGGCGGGGAGTACGATGTGGTGGAGGCCGGCGCGGGAGGAGAGCTCACTGGCGGGGAGGCAGGGGCAGAGCTCTCCGGGCTCCGGCGATGGGGAAATGGTGGCCACGGGGATGGGAAGTGGAGTGAAGAGGCTTAGTGGTTGGAAAAGAAGAGTTTTTTTTTCCCTTGTCTGTTTTATCAATTTTTGGTGTTTTCTTATTTTATTATCAAAAGTTCTTAAAATTGATATTCATTTTTTCTGATTATTATTTAAACTAAATATAGTAACAATTATAATGTGCAATCGAGCAGGTCATCATGTGGTTTGTGGATGTTAAACTTGATGGAGTATTGGACAGGAGACTTTTTATCTGATATTCCTCAGCAGGTATATATCTATCTCGATATCACACGATATATATTGTATTGCTATTTTTTAAACTAAATTGTATTACTATTTGACAGGTTCACATAACAAAATTTAGCACAAAATTAGCTGTAATATTAGTCGACTCAGAATTGAACGATGACGCCGTGAGAAACCGAGTCGTCAAAATTGAGGAAAGCAATATAGATCCCACAGATTGTCTGATTTTGGATCATCCCGCCAAAAAAATTAAAATATCAAACTCATCACCGAAAGGAGACCTGATAAAATCATCTTACGATGATGAGGCTCTATCGCAGTCATCGGTACTTTCACCATATATCAAACCAACAAACGGTGACTTAATAGATGAGTTTTGCTTATACATAAACATGATTGATGATGTACCTTCATTGGAGTAAGTCATCTTTTTTTGTCACTTCATTTCATGTTATATATGTGTCATTGTAGTCAGAAATTTCTCTCTTTCACATGAACGAATGGGTGATAAGCTCAAAACCTTATCCTATTTCCTTAAATTTGAGAAAGATAAAGAACATATTAAAGATGGAAGAATATATGGACATAGATTGTTTCAACGTGGTTGTGCGTGTACTTGCGTGTCACGATATCAACTTCTTCCGTGACATTCCTGCTCACTATATGGATCTAAACTTTTGGGTAAGTTCATATAATTACGTACAAATTTTATCTCTGTTATTAGTAATATTTTTATTTTACTTCAGACGATGTCTCATATTGCACGAGACCCGAGTTGTCGTGGAAGACTTGATTTTGAACAATTAGCACGGTTATTTCATTGTTGGCCTAATAGTAGAGAATATCATATATCAGAATGTGACACGGTGAGACTATGTTCCCTGCTCATGATATTGATTCATTTTATATCAATATGATTTATTTACTTATAAACCTTTCATCACAGATTTTCTTGCCTTACGACATTCTTGGCCTCTTCATATTATTCATGTTGGATCACAAAAAGAAGGTTATCCATATTTTGGACCCGCTTTCGAGACCAACTTGGGGGGTACATCTATTAAAACATATGGAAATTCGCAATAAGATAAACCTTGCGCTTCGGTTGGCAAACCCCAAATGGAATGACGACATCTCCAAATGGGGACGTAAAGTCCCTGTTATTCCGACAAACTCGCACGGGTATGAAGCTTTTCACTTAAATATAACCTTGCTTTATTTGTTTAACACTCAATTTTTTACATTTTAAATGTATTCAGTGCTTTGTCTGGCTATTTGGTCTTTAATCTAATGCACTCATGGCACGATGGAGCGCCATATAATCCGGTACCCATGGTGAATATTCTCAACTATGCTCATTTGTACACTTTGAACATTGAACATGAACTTTATATGACAATGTTGTATAATTCACATGTAGGATGGTCTGGAGTTAAGAAAGCGATTTTTGGTACATCTGCTGAAATACCAGGCCAATGAGGCGATAAACAATATTCCTGACTTGGAACGAGGAATCATTGACCGTATAAAGGGATGGATCTTCATGAATTAATAAATAGTGGATGATACTATGTTATTTAGATTTTTTTTATCTATCACTTCAAACCGTGTTGAATTGTCATATTTTATACTTTATTATGGATTTTAAACAATGTGTGTCGATTACATGTTCTTCGCACTTCTTCAAATGGTTAGACATAAAATTATTATTGTACTGTAAAGACGTGCGTTGCACGTGCATGGCTACTAGTTATATGAAGGCTCTGACTATAGGATTTCAACTCGAATACTACTCTACTCGTACCTATCCACACCTAAAACAACATCAACTCCAAGAATAACCCCAACACATAGACAATATTTGAAACAAACACAACATCAAATTTAGATAACATGTATGGACATGTCAATGTGCTTGGCTCGACTCCAAAAAGTTAGCCATTTTGGCTACAGACATTGTCTAGTGTACTGCAGACCACACTGGCTTGAAAACGGCTGAGTCATTGGAGTTCAGCCAAGAACGTTAGTTAGCATCACTACGGGAGTAACAGCCTAGACCAACGGCAAATGCCGTCGGGCTCACGCTGGAAACCGTCGGCGTACACGTAGCCCGACGGTGGCCGTCGGGCTAAGGCCGTCGGCGTGTAATTCATCGGGCTCACGCCGTTGCCGTCGGCGTCGCAAATGCCATCGGGCTCATAGCTAGCTACGCCGACGGTATTTCCGTCGGGCTCATAGATAGCTCTACCAAATATTTTTCAAAACCAATTTTTCAAAAAAAAAAATCGAATTCTTTTTCAATTTTTTTATTATTATTTCAACTCCAATTTAGTCATATATTTAATCTCATATCACACACTTAATCATAATCTTAGCTCAAACTATCCACCATTAGTCAAACTTCCCAGACGGTCACCCATCCTTAGAGTGCTCCAGGCCAAGCACGCTTAACTATTGAGTTCTATTCAAATGAGATTCCAGTTGAGATGTCATACCTTGCTGCTATTAGTATGATAGCAATCATATTAACCCTCATTTGAGATATTATACTTTTTAATCTTTAAAATTTCAAAAATAAGATTTGAATGAAAAAAATAACTATGTTTAATAATACTTGAATAATAATAATCAATTATTTTAGTTTTGTTTTGTCTTTTCCATTTAATAAGAAATAATTCATATCTTCATATTTGTATATCAGAATTTACTAAATAAAATGTCTATGTCGATCATAAAAATGAGAGGAATCCAAATATGACATCCATGTCATAATTTTCATAATGAATGATATCTTTTAAAACAAACAAGAACCAACATAAATCAGCATAAAGTCAATTAAAGAGGCGAATTTAGATAGAAAGTAAGGAAAATCCTCATATTCAGGTATTATCCATAAAATATGTTCTACTCTTTGTGAAAATTAAATGGGTGTCATTTTGGACCATATTTTATGTACTTGCTTCACAAAAAAAGTCATTTTTGGTACTTAAAAAATGGAAAATGATATTTCGAAAAAGAATTTTGAAAATCGCTTCGGTGACGTTGTTTACCATACCATGACACACATATGTGCTGAATATGGGCACTTTATCACAAACTATGACATGATAATGGTCATACATTGGTCATTTGTCTTGAAACTTATGCATGTTTATAGATGATTGACATTTTTATGAAGTTTTGTTTTGAAAAGTTTACCAAAACTCAAGTTTATCATTTTTCCTATAAACTAGTAAACGTAAAAGGACTCCATGCCAAAAGGTTTCTTTTTTTTAGTACTTTTTCATATTTTTTCATTTCTTTCAAAAAACAGTCAAAATGGAGAGCATGGCTATTCATCAAAAGTGGTCGAATTTTTCAAAACTATTGACGGTTCTATGTTGTAACCACTACTTGTGTACCTTAAAATTATTTTTGTAAGAACTTCAGAGCAAACTATCACACAGTTGTAGTTCAAATTTGAATTACTTTCGGAAAATTGACATAAAGTCAATTAAAGAGGCGAATTTAGATAGAAAGCAAGGAAAATCCTCATATTCAGGTATTATCCATAAAATATGTTCTACTCTTTGTGAAAATTAAATGGGTGTCATTTTGGACCATATTTTATGTACTTGCTTCACAAAAAAAGTCATTTTTGACACTTAAAAGATGGAAAATGATATTTCCAAAAAGAATTTTGAAAATCGCTTCGGTGACGTTGTTTCCCATACCATGACACACATATGTGCTGAATATGGGCACTTTATCACAAACTATGACATGATAATGGTCATACATTGGTCATTTGTCTTGAAACTTATGCATGTTTATAGATGATTGACATTTTTATGAAGTTTTGTTTTGAAAAGTTTACCAAAACTCAAGTTTATCATTTTTCCTATAAACTAGTACACGTAAAAGGACTCCATGCCAAAGGGTTTCTTTTTTTTAGTACTTTTTCATATTTTTTCATTTCTTTCAAAAAACGGTCAAAATGGAGAGCATGGCTATTCATCAAAAGTGGTCGAATTTTTCAAAACTATTGACGGTTCTATGTTGTAAGCACTACTTGTGTATCTTAAAATTATTTTTGTAAAAATTTCAGAGCAAACTATCACACAGTTGTAGTTCAAATTTGAATTACTTTCGGAAAATTGACATAAAGTCAATTAAAGAGGCGAATTTAGATAGAAAGTAAGGAAAATCCTCATATTCAGGTATTATCCATCAAATATGTACTACTCTTTGTGAAAATTAAATGTGTGTCATTTTGGACCATATTTTATGTACTTGCTTCACAAAAAAAGTCATTTTTGGCACTTAAAAAATGGAAAATGATATTTCTAAAAAGAATTTTGAAAATGGCTTCGGCGACGTTGTTTTCCATACCATGACACACATATGTGCTGATTATGAGCACTTTATCACAAACTATGACATGATAATGGTCACACATATGTGTTGAAACTTATGCATGTTTGTATATGATTGATATTTTTGTAAAGTTTTGTTTTGAAAAGTTGCCAAAACTCAAGTTTATCATTTTTCTAAAAACTAGTACACGTCAAAACACTGCATGCCAAAGGGTTTCTTTTTTTTTTAGTACTTTTTCATATTTTTTTTTGAATGTAATCTAATTTTTTAAGAAAAACTGAAAAACAGTATAGTGAGCCCGACGGTAATGCTGTCGGGCTCACTATGTGATTAGCTGGACGCTGACGGCACTGTAAGCCCGACGGCCACCGTCGGGCTCACTAAATGAACGCTGACGGCACTGTGAGCCCGACGGTGGCCGTCGGCCTTACAACTAGGACGCCGACGGCAAAACGACGCCGACGGTTTTTTCGTTTCGTCGGTTTCACGTTGTGACGCCGACGGCCCCGACATATTGCCGTCGGCGTTGAAATAGCCGTCGGGCTGGGCTGAGTTTCCCGTAGTGCATGTGGTTGGCGGTATTCCAAATTTCCAATGACAAGATGTGGCAGAATTATTTTCAAAGGGCCATTTAGAACAAGACCGAGTCAAGGGTAGTAATGGAACACGCGATATTTTCCACGCACAGTAACAGACATCATAATCAAGAAATGATGTGCACAATGGTAGTATGGCCCATTCCACAGTAATTGCCTGGACCTAGTTAGACAAGCACTCCTACTGATTAATACGTTGGTGTGGTCCGTTCTGCACTAAACCGTGGGCGCAAACCAGTGCTGATTGTTAAATACCCGTGTGTCACATTGATAAGGGATAATTTATGCAAAGAAAATCGCTACGGGAAACGCTGCGAACGCTGACGGCAATTTTAACGCCGACGGCAATTTGTCGGGGCCGTCGGCGTCATAACGTGAGACCGACGAAACGGGGAAAACCGTCAGCGCTGTTTTGCCGTCGGCGTCATAGTGGTGAGCCCGACGGCCACCGTCGGGCTTAGAGGCCGTCAGCGTCCATTTAGTGAGCCCGACGGCCACCGTCGACGTCAATACAGCGCGAATTACCCATTGTAAGGCCGACGGCATTACAGTCGGGCTCACTATACTATTTTCCAGTTTTTCTTAAAAAATTAGATAACATTCAAAAAAAATATGAAAAAGTACTCAAAAAAAGAAACCCTTTTGCATGGAGTCTTTTTACGTGTACTAGTTTCTAGAAAAATGATAAACTTGAGTTTTGGCAAACTTTTCAAAACAAAACTTCACAAAAATGTCAATTATCTACAAACATGCATAAGTTTCAAGTCAAATGACCAATGTGTGACCATTATCATGTCATAGTTTGTGATAAAGTGCCCATATTCAGCACATATGTGTGTCATGGTATGGGAAATAACGTCGTCGAAGCGATTTTCAAAATTCTTTTTAGAAATATCATTTTTCATTTTTTAAGTGCCAAAAATGACTTTTTTTGTGAAGCAAGTACATAAAATATGGTCCAAAATGACACACATTTAATTTTCACAAAGAGTAGTACATATTTGATGGATAATACCTGAATATGAGGATTTTCCTTGCTTTCTATCTAAATTCGCCTCTTTAGTTGACTTTATGTCAATTTTCCGGAAGTAATTCAAATTTGAACTACAACTGTGTGATAGTTTGCTCTGAAATTCTTACAAAAATAATTTTAAGTTACACAAGTAGTGCTTACAACATAGAACCGTCAATAGTTTTGAAAAATTCGACCACTTTTGATGAATAGCCATGCTCTCCATTTTGGCCGTTTTTTGAAAGAAATGAAAAAAATATGAAAAAGTACTCAAAAAAAGAAACCCTTTGGCATGGAGTCTTTTTACGTGTACTAGTTTCTAGAAAAAATAATAAACTTGAGTTTTGGCAAACTTTTCAAAACAAAACTTCACAAAAATGTCAATCATCTACAAGCATGCATAAGTTTCAAGTCAAATGACCAATTATGACCATTATCATATCATAGTTTGTGATAAAGTGCCCATATTCAGCACATATGTGTGTCATGGTATGGGAAACAACGTCGTCGAAGCGATTTTCAAAATTCTTTTTAGAAATATCATTTTCCATTTTTTAAGTGCCAAAAATGACTTTTTTTGTGAAGCAAGTACATAAAATATGGTCAAAAATGACACCTATTTAATTTTCACAAAGAGTAGTACATATTTGATGGATAATACCTGAATATGAGGATTTTCCTTACTTTCTATCTAAATTCGCCTCTTTAGTTGACTTTATGTCAATTTTCCGGAAGTAATTCAAATTTGAACTACAACTGTGTGATAGTTTGCTCTGAAATTCTTACAAAAATAATTTTAAGATACACAAGTAGTGGTTACAACATATAACCGTCAATAGTTTTGAAAAATTCGACCACTTTTGATGAATAGCCATCCTCTCCATTTTGACCGTTTTTTGAAAGAAATGAAAAATACGAAATTGTACTTAAAAAAAAGAAACCCTTTTGCATGGAGTCTTTTTACGTGTACTAGTTTCTAGAAAAAATAATAAACTTGAGTTTTGGCAAACTTTTCAAAACAAAACTTCACAAAAATGTCAATCATCTACAAGCATGCATAAGTTTCAAGTCAAATGACCAATTATGACAATTATCATATCATAGTTTGTGATAAAGTGCCCATATTCAGCACATATGTGTGTCATGGTATGGGAAACAACGTCGTCGAAGCGATTTTCAAAATTCTTTTTAGAAATATCATTTTCCATTTTTTAAGTGCCAAAAATGACTTTTTTTGTGAAGCAAGTACATAAAATATGGTCCAAAATGACACCTATTTAATTTTCACAAAGAGTAGTACATATTTGATGGATAATATCTGAATATGAGGATTTTCCTTACTTTCTATCTAAATTCGCCTCTTTAATTGACTTTATGCTGATTTATGTTGGTTCTTGTTTGTTTTAAAAGACATTATTCATTATGAAAATGATGACATGGATGTCATATTTGGAATCCTCTCATTTTTATGATTGATATAGACATTTTATTTAGTAAATTCTGATATACAAATATGAAGATATGAATTATTTCTTATTAAATGGAAAAGACAAAACTAAAATAAAATAATTGATTATTATTATTATTATTATTCAAGTATTATTAAACATATTTATTTTGTTCATTCAAATCTTATTTTTGAAATTTTAAAGATTAAAAAGTATAATATCTTGAATGAGGGTTAATACGATTGATATCATAGTAACAGCAACAAGGTATGACTTCTCAATTGGAATCTCATTTGAATAGAACTCAATAGTTAAGTGTGCTTGGCCTGGAGCAATCTGAGGATGGGTGACTGTCTGGGAAGTTTGACTAATGGTAGATAATTTGATCCTAGATTACGATTAAAAGTGTGATATGAGATTAAATATATGACTAAATTGGAATTGAAATAATAATAAAAAAGGTTAAAAAAACTGGAAAAAATTCGAAAAAAAATATTTTCTTTGAAAAATTGTTTTTCAAAAAAATTTGGTAGAGCTAGGCCGACGGAGCTAGGCCGTCGGCGTAGCTATGAGCCCGACGGCAAAAACTACGCCGACGGCAACGGCGCTAGCCCGATGGATTGTACGCCGACGACGCTAGGCCGACGGTGGCCGTCGGCGCACCACTACGCCGAGGGTATCCGTGGTGAGCCCGACGGCAAAAGCCGTCGGCGCTGTCAGTGTTTCCCGTAGTGAATCTTCCTTGCAGGTGGCGGACCTAGGAACTTGTCAAAGCCTGGACACATCGCGTATTTTTTCAGCTCAGTGTTCATTGATTCTTGTCGTTCCAGCAGCGATATTGAGCTAAGACTAGTCACAATGGGAGTATCATAATTCATAGGTGGTATGATGCATACCATGTTGGCAAAAAGATGACGTGTCACTGCAATTAATGAAGAAAGAGGCGATAGTTGTATCATAGGTAGATACCGTATCATAACGGATTCCAATGCAAGATGAGTTTACAACCTAATAAATGCAGTGATATATGATACTACATATATATTACCATGCATTGTAAAGGTAGTAACATGTAGTAGTATCATATGCATGATACTAGTATATATGATACTCCCCATTTTGACTAGTCTAAGGGTTTGCCATCGTTGCCTTAAGTAAAAATGTTTTCAGAAGCTTCCTGCAATGATTAACGCAACGGTGCCGAACCCGGGCCCAGATCAGTGACCGGGCTAAATCTAACCAATTATTGGCCTTAGAAACGGACGACAGGGTCAAGAGAAACATGTTAGGTTGCCAGAAGGGTTGGCGTCATAATTGTCTAGACTGATCAGCTACTAGTATTTCGAAACGTTATCAACAAAAAAAAGCAATCAAGTATTTTAAGAGTCGTCTATCCGTGCATTCGCACGGGCTAATCATTTACATGTTCAGTGTCTTACATCAACTGATTTGTTGGAACCCTACAAATAATTAAAAATCATTGGCTACCTATTTGTTTTGGAACCCAACAGGAACGCTATGGATTTTGAATGGGTATACGTGGCTTCCATCAAACCTTTTTTTTCAACGGACTGCGTTCAACTTATGATTTTCGTTTTTGAAACCCAACGGGAACGCTGTTATCAAATAATTTTCCATACGAGAGAAGGTCACAATCTTATAGTTGTCCAGCAGTCCCCATCATGTTAATATATAGAGGACACACTTCTAATATATTCTTAGTGAATATATAATCAATTTAGCATATAATTTAATTCACGAAAACAATAAACAATTCATGACTAGAAGAACAAGTATTAAATTAATTATGTGATCAACTAATACAGTAGATAAACAAATCGAATCTAGAATAGATGTTAGAAGCAGAAATTCAAACCGGATCTCAATAACAAAAAACATGAACATGTACGATGCAGCATCAGAACCGTTGGCCATTTTGATTGTCGGCTATGTCGTCGATCAAGAGGTTGTTGAGGTCGTGGAAAAAATCGTCGTTGGGAAAATAGTCGCACGAGTGTGGTCAACAAAAACCTGATCACCCCTCTCACGTACATAATCATAAGAGACGGTGACTCTATCGAGGATGACTTCCAAGGTAATTACACGATTGACTTTGTGAACTCCATCACACCAAATGGCTTGCCCCCATATGTGTTGAAAGTAAAGGTCAATTGTCCCGTCATTTTGTTGCGGAACCTCGACCCTCATAACGGACTATGCAATGGAACACGACTTATGATCAGAGCTTTCCAAGATAATGCAATCGATGCGGAGATTGTTGCTGGCCAGCATGCTGGAAAGAGGGTGTTCATACCTAGAATCCCTATGTCTCCTTCTGACGACACCTCACTTCCCTTCAAGCTTAAGAGAAAACAGTTCCCCATCCGGCTGAGTTTCGCGATGACAATTAACAAGGCACAGGGTCAAACCATCCCAAACGTCGGTATTTATCTTCCCGAACCTGTGTTCTCACATGGCCAGCTATATGTTGCATTATCAAGGGGTGTGTCAAGAAATACGACGCGGATTTTAGCCAAGCCGAACATGAAGGTTGACAAATCTGGGAAAAGCACCAAAAATATTGTCTACAGAGATGTTTTAGATGGGTGAGGGAGGTAAGTTGTTCTATGCTTCATTTGCATTTATGTTGTTTTAGATTACTTTTTTGTGCTAACCACTTGTGTGTACTGAATGCAGGAAATAATCGTGTACATGTGAGCATGTTTTTTCTAGCTGGACATCATTACTGCTAAATTAAGGTACGAGAGAATAAATGTCGAAATTGCTCTTGGAATAATGGATTGCGCTATATATAAGTTAAACGTGCATATGTGCTGGGAAAGATGATATATTTGAATACAGTGGTTGTTGCTCTGTCTTGGCCTTTTGAGCCCTTTGAGCTGGCAGCTTTAACATTTTAACCATTTGTTTCTTCACTAGATTAATTTGTGCACTATCTTATACCTTTAGACCATTTGTTCGTTTGCTGGATGGGTTCATATGCTTAAGAGAACTGAGTGTATCTAATGCCCTTTCAGGAGAACCAGACATCGATAGACAACATGTTCCTTACCACCCCAAATTCTATGAGGAGTGGATCATGAACAATAATGTGCCAAGTAACCATGAATGTACCACAATATCACATTCTGGATGATGTATTATGAGACTTTATAAGCCGATAATATTATGCACCTTCTATAGATATATTATGATGAACATATTTCCTATATTCGTTTTGTAGGTCACCAGCATCAAATGGTTTACTGTTATCTGCTCCAGTTTAAATCCGCAATGCTTTTCAGAGCATGTCAGATATTTGTAAGCCTATGGACTCATAAAAGGATATACAAACCCAATATTAGTTCTGAATTTTGAAATGCATCGGCGGTTTACTCCTTTACCTACTCTTTAATTGCTTCTAACTATTACATGTACATACGAAAATATCTTAATCTGGCATTTTAATGGATTGCATTTTGCTTCCAAACACATGGAACTGAAATCTGATAAATGGAAAGACTTCAACGTCACAACATGGCCAAGGAAAGAGATTTTTAAAAGCAGTTTGCAGAAAGACGGGTACAACTCCTAACTCAATGCTATCTATTTTATGTTTTTTTAATGTCCCCCTTAATAATTGAATTAAATTTGAAAGCTCTCTGGAAAAGAATAAAGTATGCATATGCACGTACCAACTGAGAATAGATGACCTCAAGTAAATGTGTCTGCCACAAGCAGATCATTCATCCCTCACGTTTAACCTTCAGAAATAGCAAACCTTCACAAATGAGCAACGTGCTTGCATATAAGATGGAAGCAGCAATGGCACTATCATTGCTATGTGCATGTTTATTTGTTGCACGTGTGACTCAAGATAACAACAAAACTATAAGTACTTCAGAACTCACCAAACTACTCAGCATTAAGCAAGATGTTCACTGTCGCATATCTTCAAAAATTACTGCATCTAGGAATTTGCAACATTCCATTAGGAACTTCAACTGGTGAACATAAAGCTTCGTCACTGCTTCCCAAGGGTCCCTGAAATAATAGATAGATCTTTTTGTAAACACTGCCTAGATGACATGATTTGGTTCTATCATGCCATACCACTCCCTGAAATAATATGTGACAATCATGGCATCCACAAGTTTTTATTCATTTCATGGTCATATAAACACTGCCTAGATGACATCTTATAGTAGCAACCATTCAAGAAATACATGAACTGATAAGAGAAGGAAAGAAGAAAATCACCTGGATGGCCAGAGTGCGGGCTGTAGTTGATTAGTCGATCTGCTTCCATCGTCATGAGCACGAAATCCATCTTGCAATCGACAATCATCTGAACTAACTATTAAACGAGCACTGAAGCCTGAAGGACACTAGACCGAAACAATTTCAGAACAAATGAATTGGAACTTCACAAATAATATATACAGAAGGGGATTCTTACTTACCGTTGCAGATCAAACGGTGCTCCCTCACATATACCAAACACGAAATTTCTTCTTCGTGACTATACTCCATAGTCGCCTCCGTCGAGCACCGCACCCCTGCTCCTTACCGACGCTCCTGCTCACCGGGTCTTCGGCGTCCGCCTGCACCTGCACCTGCACGCACGCTTGGCCTACTCCGGGGCTCATCCTCGGTGCGCCCGGCCGGTTGGTACGGACGGATGGCGCAGGTAGAACGGAGGATGTCGGCGGCGACCAAATCGATCGCGGTGGCCACCGGCTTGAGGTGAGGAAGATGAGTGGAGGGCGGCGCTGGAGGAACTGCCCACGGCGGTGGGGACGAAGTGGAGGGCTCGGGCGATGGGGACGCAGGGGATGGCGCGTGCGATGGGGAAAACGGGCCCGCGATCCCGGTGGGGAGGCACGTGCGGAAGGCGCGAGGTACTTCCCACGGCGGCGGGTGGTGGAAGCTAGCGGCGGGGAGGAGACTCCGCCGGTGGTAGGCAGGGGAAGTTCTCCGGCGGTGGGGAAAAACTTTGGTTTTCCTCGCTGGGCGGTGGCCGGTGGCGAGGTGCGTGCGGAGACCGGCGATGGGGAGTACGATGTGGTGGAGGCCGGCGCGGGAGGAGAGCTCACCGGCGGGGAGGCAGGGGCAGAGCTCTCCGGGCTCCGGCGATGGGGAAATGGTGGCCACGGGGATGGGAAGTGGAGTGAAGAGGCTTAGTGGTTGGAAAAGAAGAGTTTTTTTTTCCCTTGTCTGTTTTATCAATTTTTGGTGTTTTCTTATTTTATTATCAAAAGTTCTTAAAATTGATATTCATTTTTTCTGATTATTATTTAAACTAAATATAGTAACAATTATAATGTGCAATCGAGCAGGTCATCATGTGGTTTGTGGATGTTAAACTTGATGGAGTATTGGACAGGAGACTTTTTATCTGATATTCCTCAGCAGGTATATATCTATCTCGATATCACACGATATATATTGTATTGCTATTTTTTAAACTAAATTGTATTACTATTTGACAGGTTCACATAACAAAATTTAGGACAAAATTAGCTGTAATATTAGTCGACTCAGAATTGAACGATGACGCCGTGAGAAACCGAGTCGTCAAAATTGAGGAAAGCAATATAGATCCCACAGATTGTCTGATTTTGGATCATCCCGCCAAAAAAATTAAAATATCAAACTCATCACCGAAAGGAGACCTGATAAAATCATCTTACGATGATGAGGCTCTATCGCAGTCATCGGTACTTTCACCATATATCAAACCAACAAACGGTGACTTAATAGATGAGTTTTGCTTATACACAAACATGATTGATGATGTACCTTCATTGGAGTAAGTCATCTTTTTTTGTCACTTCATTTCATGTTATATATGTGTCATTGTAGTCACAAATTTCTCTCTTTCACATGACCGAATGGGTGATAAGCTCAAAACCTTATCCTATTTCCTTAAATTTGAGAAAGATAAAGAACATATTAAAGATGGAAGAATATATGGACATAGATTGTTTCAACGTGGTTGTGCGTGTACTTGCGTGTCACGATATCAACTTCTTCTGTGACATTCCTGCTCACTATATGGATCTAAACTTTTGCGTAAGTTCATATAATTACGTACAAATTTTATCTCTGTTATTAGTAATATTTTTATTTTACTTCAGACGATGTCTCATATTGCACGAGACCCGAGTTGTCGTGGAAGACTTGATTTTGAACAATTAGCACGGTTATTTCATTGTTGGCCTAATAGTAGAGAATATCATATATCAGAATGTGACACGGTGAGACTATGTTCCCTGCTCATGATATTGATTCATTTTATATCAATATGATTTATTTACTTATAAACCTTTCATCACAGATTTTCTTGCCTTACGACATTCTTGGCCTCTTCATATTATTCATGTTGGATCACAAAAAGAAGGTTATCCATATTTTGGACCCGCTTTCGAGACCAACTTGGGGGGTACATCTATTAAAACATATGGAAATTCGCAATAAGATAAACCTTGCGCTTCGGTTGGCAAACCCCAAATGGAATGACGACATCTCCAAATGGGGACGTAAAGTCCCTGTTATTCCGACAAACTCGCACGGGTATGAAGCTTTTCACTTAAATATAACCTTGCTTTATTTGTTTAACACTCAATTTTTTACATTTTAAATGTATTCAGTGCTTTGTCTGGCTATTTGGTCTTTAATCTAATGCACTCATGGCACGATGGAGCGCCATATAATCCGGTACCCATGGTGAATATTCTCAACTATGCTCATTTGTACACTTTGAACATTGAACATGAACTTTATATGACAATGTTGTATAATTCACATGTAGGATGGTCTGGAGTTAAGAAAGCGATTTTTGGTACATCTGCTGAAATACCAGGCCAATGAGGCGATAAACAATATTCCTGACTTGGAACGAGGAATCATTGACCGTATAAAGGGATGGATCTTCATGAATTAATAAATAGTGGATGATACTATGTTATTTAGATTTTTTTTATCTATCACTTCAAACCGTGTTGAATTGTCATATTTTATACTTTATTATGGATTTTAAACAATGTGTGTCGATTACATGTTCTTCGCACTTCTTCAAATGGTTAGACATAAAATTATTATTGTACTGTAAAGACGGATTTCAACTCGAATACTACTCTACTCGTACCTATCCACACCTAAAACAACATCAACTCCAAGAATAACCCCAACACATAGACAATATTCGAAACAAACACAACATCAAATTTAGATAACATGTATGGACATGTCAATGTGCTAGGCTCGACTCCAAAAAGTTAGCCATTTTGGCTACAGACATTGTCTAGTGTACTGCAGACCACACTGGCTTGAAAACGGCTGAGTCATTGGAGTTCAGCCAAGAACGTTAGTTAGCATGTGGTTGGCGGTATTCCAAATTTCCAATGACAAGATGTGGCAGAATTATTTTCAAAGGGCCATTTAGAACAAGACCGAGTCAAGGGTAGTAATGGAACACGCGATATTTTCCACGCACAGTAACAGACATCATAATCAAGAAATGATGTGCACAATGGTAGTATGGCCCATTCCACGGTAATTGCCTGGACCTAGTTAGACAAGCACTCCTACTGATTAATACGTTGGTGTGGTCCGTTCTGCACTAAACCGTGGGCGCAAACCAGTGCTGATTGTTAAATACCCGTGTGTCACATTGATAAGGGATAATTTATGCAAAGAAAATCACTACGGGAAACGCTGCGAACGCTGACGGCAATTTTAACGCCGACGGCAATTTGTCGGGGCCGTCGGCGTCATAACGTGAGACCGACGAAACGGGGAAAACCGTCAGCGCTGTTTTGCCGTCGGCGTCATAGTGGTGAGCCCGACGGCCACCGTCGGGCTTAGAGGCCGTCAGCGTCCATTTAGTGAGCCCGACGGCCACCGTCGACGTCAATACAGCGCGAATTACCCATTGTAAGGCCGACGGCATTACCATCGGGCTCACTATACTATTTTCCAGTTTTTCTTAAAAAATTAGATTACATTCAAAAAAATATGAAAAAGTACTCAAAAAAAGAAACCCTTTTGCATGGAGTCTTTTTACGTGTACTAGTTTCTAGAAAAATGATAAACTTGAGTTTTGGCAAACTTTTCAAAACAAAACTTCACAAAAATGTCAATCATCTACAAACATGCATAAGTTTCAAGTCAAATGACCAATGTGTGACCATTATCATGTCATAGTTTGTGATAAAGTGCCCATATTCAGCACATATGTGTGTCATGGTATGGGAAATAACGTCGTCGAAGCGATTTTCAAAATTCTTTTTAGAAATATCATTTTCCATTTTTTAAGTGCCAAAAATGACTTTTTTTGTGAAGCAAGTACATAAAATATGGTCCAAAATGACACACATTTAATTTTCACAAAGAGTAGTACATATTTGATGGATAATACCTGAATATGAGGATTTTCCTTACTTTCTATCTAAATTCGCCTCTTTAGTTGACTTTATGTCAATTTTCCGGAAGTAATTCAAATTTGAACTACAACTGTGTGATAGTTTGCTCTGAAATTCTTACAAAAATAATTTTAAGGTACACAAGTAGTGCTTACAACATAGAACCGTCAATAGTTTTGAAAAATTCGAGCACTTTTGATGAATAGCCATGCTCTCCATTTTGACCGTTTTTTGAAAGAAATGAAAAAATATGAAAAAGTACTCAAAAAAAGAAACCCTTTTGCATGGAGTCTTTTTACGTGTACTAGTTTCTAGAAAAATGATAAACTTGAGTTTTGGCAAACTTTTCAAAACAAAACTTCACAAAAATGTCAATCATCTACAAACATGCATAAGTTTCAAGTCAAATGACCAATGTGTGACCATTATCATGTCATAGTTTGTGATAAAGTGCCCATATTCAGCACATATGTGTGTCATGGTATGGGAAACAACGTCGTCGAAGCGATTTTCAAAATTCTATTTAGAAATATCATTTTCCATTTTTTAAGTGCCAAAAATGACTTTTTTTGTGAAGCAAGTACATAAAATATGGTCCAAAATGACACCCATTTAATTTTCACAAAGAGTAGTACATATTTGATGGATAATACCTGAATATGAGGATTTTCCTTACTTTCTATCTAAATTCGCCTCTTTAGTTGACTTTATGTCAATTTTCCGGAAGTAATTCAAATTTGAACTACAACTGTGTGATAGTTTGCTCTGAAATTCTTACAAAAATAATTTTAAGTTACACAAGTAGTGCTTACAACATAGAACCGTCAATAGTTTTGAAAAATTCGACCACTTTTGATGAATAGCCATGCTCTCCATTTTGACCGTTTTTTGAAAGAAATGAAAAAAATATGAAAAAGTACTCAAAAAAAGAAACCCTTTGACATGGAGTCTTTTTACGTGTACTAGTTTCTAGAAAAAATAATAAACTTGAGTTTTGGCAAACTTTTCAAAACAAAACTTCACAAAAATGTCAATCATCTACAAGCATGCATAAGTTTCAAGTCAAATGACCAATTATGACCATTATCATATCATAGTTTGTGATAAAGTGCCCATATTCAGCACATATGTGTGTCATGGTATGGGAAACAACGTCGTCGAAGCGATTTTCAAAATTCTTTTTAGAAATATCATTTTCCATTTTTTAAGTGCCAAAAATGACTTTTTTTGTGAAGCAAGTACATAAAATATGGTCCAAAATGACACCTATTTAATTTTCACAAAGAGTAGTACATATTTGATGGATAATATCTGAATATGAGGATTTTCCTTACTTTCTATCTAAATTCGCCTCTTTAATTGACTTTATGCTGATTTATGTTGGTTCTTGTTTGTTTTAAAAGACATTATTCATTATGAAAATGATGACATGGATGTCATATTTGGAATCCTCTCATTTTTATGATTGATATAGACATTTTATTTAGTAAATTCTGATATACAAATATGAAGATATGAATTATTTCTTATTAAATGGAAAAGACAAAACTAAAATAAAATAATTGATTATTATTATTATTATTATTCAAGTATTATTAAACATATTTATTTTGTTCATTCAAATCTTATTTTTGAAATTTTAAAGATTAAAAAGTATAATATCTTGAATGAGGGTTAATACGATTGATATCATAGTAACAGCAACAAGGTATGACTTCTCAATTGGAATCTCATTTGAATAGAACTCAATAGTTAAGTGTGCTTGGCCTGGAGCAATCTGAGGATGGGTGACCGTCTGGGAAGTTTGACTAATGGTAGATAATTTGATCCTAGATTACGATTAAAAGTGTGATATGAGATTAAATATATGACTAAATTGGAATTGAAATAATAATAAAAAAGGTTAAAAAAACTGGAAAAAATTCGAAAAAAAATATTTTCTTTGAAAAATTGTTTTTCAAAAAAATTTGGTAGAGCTAGGCCGACGGAGCTAGGCCGTCGGCGTAGCTATGAGCCCGACGGCAAAAACTACGCCGACGGCAACGGCGCTAGCCCGATGGATTGTACGCCGACGACGCTAGGCCGACGGTGGCCGTCGGCGCACCACTACGCCGAGGGTATCCGTGGTGAGCCCGACGGCAAAAGCCGTCGGCGCTGTCAGTGTTTCCCGTAGTGAATCTTCCTTGCAGGTGGCGGACCTAGGAACTTGTCAAAGCCTGGACACATCGCGTATTTTTTCAGCTCAGTGTTCATTGATTCTTGTCGTTCCAGCAGCGATATTGAGCTAAGACTAGTCACAATGGGAGTATCATAATTCATAGGTGGTATGATGCATACCATGTTGGCAAAAAGATGACGTGTCACTGCAATTAATGAAGAAAGAGGCGATAGTTGTATCATAGGTAGATACCGTATCATAACGGATTCCAATGCAAGATGAGTTTACAACCTAATAAATGCAGTGATATATGATACTACATATATATTACCATGCATTGTAAAGGTAGTAACATGTAGTAGTATCATATGCATGATACTAGTATATATGATACTCCCCATTTTGACTAGTCTAAGGGTTTGCCATCGTTGCCTTAAGTAAAAATGTTTTCAGAAGCTTCCTGCAATGATTAACGCAACGGTGCCGAACCCGGGCCCAGATCAGTGACCGGGCTAAATCTAACCAATTATTGGCCTTAGAAACGGACGACAGGGTCAAGAGAAACATGTTAGGTTGCCAGAAGGGTTGGCGTCATAATTGTCTAGACTGATCAGCTACTAGTATTTCGAAACGTTATCAACAAAAAAAAGCAATCAAGTATTTTAAGAGTCGTCTATCCGTGCATTCGCACGGGCTAATCATTTACATGTTCAGTGTCTTACATCAACTGATTTGTTGGAACCCTACAAATAATTAAAAATCATTGGCTACCTATTTGTTTTGGAACCCAACAGGAACGCTATGGATTTTGAATGGGTATACGTGGCTTCCATCAAACCTTTTTTTTCAACGGACTGCGTTCAACTTATGATTTTCGTTTTTGAAACCCAACGGGAACGCTGTTATCAAATAATTTTCCATACGAGAGAAGGTCACAATCTTATAGTTGTCCAGCAGTCCCCATCATGTTAATATATAGAGGACACACTTCTAATATATTCTTAGTGAATATATAATCAATTTAGCATATAATTTAATTCACGAAAACAATAAACAATTCATGACTAGAAGAACAAGTATTAAATTAATTATGTGATCAACTAATACAGTAGATAAACAAATCGAATCTAGAATAGATGTTAGAAGCAGAAATTCAAACCGGATCTCAATAACAAAAAACATGAACATGTACGATGCAGCATCAGAACCGTTGGCCATTTTGATTGTCGGCTATGTCGTCGATCAAGAGGTTGTTGAGGTCGTGGAAAAAATCGTCGTTGGGAAAATAGTCGCACGAGTGTGGTCAACAAAAACCTGATCACCCCTCTCACGTACATAATCATAAGAGACGGTGACTCTATCGAGGATGACTTCCAAGGTAATTACACGATTGACTTTGTGAACTCCATCACACCAAATGGCTTGCCCCCATATGTGTTGAAAGTAAAGGTCAATTGTCCCGTCATACTGACTCCAGTTTGTGAGTTGTGACACGGTCGTGGCTTGAGCGGGCTGCAGCCCACGAAATAATCTGTAGTTTTATTAGCTGCTCCCTTGAAAGGTTGGGCCGAGAAGCATCACGTGAGGCCCTATAGTTTTTTGCCCGGGCAAAACACATCTGTACGAGCGTAAAACTAGACTACCTGATCTATACTTACTTCTATACGGCCGGCGGCGAGGGAGCCCGGGCAGCTGCCCCGGCTCGCCGGGTGTTGGCAACCTTCGTCGACGACATCGCCAGCTTCGTCGGGGTCTTCATCGCCGGCAGCTCCACCTACGCGTGGACCTGGGTCGACACCGTCGTCTCCACCTGCGCCTTCTACGTGCTGCGGGAGATGACAAGGTGCCTCGCCAAGCTCAAGCGGTGACCGTACGTACGTGCTTCTGATAGTAGGCGTGATGTGAAGTGGAGTGTGTTAGCTTAATCTTTGACTTCATAGATTATTAAGTTAGCAGATTAGTAGTCAAATTAATTACTTCTCTACTATAATTAAAAAGATCACGTTTAGAGTTTTAGTCCTAGTTCCCCACCCCACCCCTCTCCCTCTTCTTCCTCTGTGACGTAAAGTTAGTACCAATGGTTTGAAATGAAGTTCAGGCTGGCTCTGAGCGCCCAAGTTACAGTAAAAAAAATGTCTTTGCATATGTCCTACTTAATTAGCTTGTGTTTGAGTTTGTGCCGTACTAGTCAACTCAAGTACTATACTAGCTAATTTGTGTTTTGAACTAATCGATCAAGCCCACATCAGATAACATGCATATGTACAACGCAAACTGCATCCATCCATAACTCCAAGCGTGAATTGGGAATTGCTTTCCTTGCCACTTGATGCATATGTAGCTTGTTTTTTTGCTCCCAAAGCAAATGCATGGAATCGGATGAAGTGTATTGAGTAGTACTTTTATGCATGATACTGTATGATGGAGTTTGCTTTCGTTTTTTACGCTTGTTCTTTTGATTCCAAGCCCTTTTTCTTCTGTTTGCTCGGACACGGAGACTTACAGAGACTGCAAAGTGGTTGTTTCGAAATCTCTCGGCGACATACCCACACGCAAAGAATTGTGGAACGGGCAGACGACCGGGGTTAGACAGATCAAAACCTTCGAGGTACATGGTTAAATGCATTCTATTGGTGGAACGATCACACTTGATCACTTAAAAATGGGAATGTATGCATATTTATGAAAATGAAACATGAGCTAGGGCCCAGATATGGTCACTGGTGTATTAGATGATGTGGCCCGTCGTGGGACCCGCCTAATAAGTGACATGTCACTTGCGAAGATTGCGCGAGCACAAATTTGAGCCCCCCTCTCCATAGAAAACCCTACAATCTCAGATAAGTGTGGCCTCCGCTAACACCTTCTCTGTCCCCATCGGTCTTGGGAGGAGGGAGAGGATGTGGCACGATGCCACACAATCATTTGGCGACAAAGAGGGGCTTGGTGATGATCGCCATCGTCGTGCGAGAGTGGAGTGGAACTGACATGGTGCAGCTCCGGTGGTTGGAAGAGGTGCTACCGCTCGTAAGTATGGTCTTGTATAGTTGTAGGGTTTTAAAGTTCGATTAGGCTACTTTATGTTATTCCTTTGAAGCTGTTAGCTTAATCTTTCAGCTGAAGGTGCCTCGCCAATCTCAAGTGGTGACCGGAATCCGTGATGTGAAGTGGAGGCTATTAGCTTAATCTTTGAGGTTATAGAACTTAGCAGATTAGTAGTCAAAGTAGTACTCTACTAAAGATATTATCGCCCTCATACGCGCATATCTTTGGGCCAGTTGTGATAAAGTCACCGGTCGCAAGTGTAAAGTCAATTGGGAGGCGGTTTGTCGGCTTACTAAGATTGGTGGTCTTGGCATTTTAAATCTTGAGAAGTCCGCGTCCGCTCTTAGCCAATGGTGGCTTTGGCTTCAATGCGCGGATGACACAAAGCCTTCGGCTGGCCTTGGCAACCCTTGCAATAATAGTGACAACAACCTTTTTGTGGCGGCCACGATGATCACGGTAGGTAATGGCGAGAAGGGAGAAAAATTGATCCTCGTCTTGGTTGAATTGTCTTAGTCCCATGGACATTGCTCCAAGCTATATCAAAAGACGTCAAAAAAAAAAAGGTGCGAATTTAAGTAGAAAGTTGGGCCGGATGTGCTTGTGTTGTGTTTTTCAAGGAGAGTTCTCCTCTTATTTTTCACGTAGATGTCAATCGATGGATCGGAGAAACAAACAAAATTGAAAACACATTACACGCACGTGATATGACATGGTTTCGGTTCAACTTGCATTGTGAATCACATCTCGTGTCCTAAACCGACTCAGCCTTACCTTACCTTATTTCTCTAGAAATACAGCTAGACAAATTATGGTAGATCTGCGCCTCCTGTAACAAATACAACGTCGCCTCCTAGTCCTAAGTACGCGCGTCATGGCTTCACGAAAATGCCAACGACGACAAGAAGCATGCGCCGTGGCAACGGAGACTCCTCCGACGCTCCCAGCAGATCTCCTGCTCGAGATTGCCGCACGCTCCGCCCTCCACACCTTCATCCGTTTCACCGCCGCCTGCAAGCAGCTGCGTCGCGGCCTCCTAACCGCGTCCTTCATCCGCCGTGTCGTCGTCCACCCGTGCATCCTCGCCTATCTCCACCGCAACAATCCTCCATTTACCCTTGTCCACCCGTCCACCATCGACGCCGCTTCCATCTGTACCGACCACCTATTTCCCTTCTTTTCGCGGCAGGTCCCGACGAATACAATGTCGTGACGTCCCGGCGGGGCCTCATTCTTCTCCGGCATTCCGGCTCCTATGGCGTAGGCCGGCCCGACTCTGAGTTGTGCGTGTACGACCCAATGAGCGGTGCCAAGACCTTCCTCCCATGTCCGCCTCTTAACGAGAAAAAATCCATCAATAACTACCATGATTACGTCATCCTCACCGCCGCCGATGGTGTTGACCGCTCCCACCTGCTGCTTGTCGCCGATTTCGACGGATGCAGCATCAAGGTGCGGACCGCCACATTGGGTGGTACATGGAGGCTTGTCACAAGCAAGAACAACCTCGACCTGCCGTGGTGGTCGGTCAAAAGGCGCTACGACCCCGCCGTCCTGTATGGCGGCGTCATACACTGGTTGGTGTCTCATGACATGCCGATCCTGACACTAGTGCAGAACAAGCAATTGGTCCCGGGCCGTAAGGGCTCGTTGTCCCGGTCTTGCACCCGGGACAACGTGTTCGGGACAAAAGGGGGTGGCCTTTTGTCCCGGGCACGCCACGACCCGGGGCCAAATGCCCAACCACGTGGGCCGCGGAGCGAGCGTCCGCAGGCCTACCTTTTGTCCCGGTTCGTAATACGAACCGGGACAATGTTTTTTTTCTTTTCTTTCCTCTCTTTTCTGTTTCATTTCCTGTTCTGTTTTTCTTTTTCTTTTGTGTTTTCTGTTGTACTTTTTCTTTTGTATTTTGATGTCGATATTACTATTTCATTTCAAACAAGTTGCGTTAACATATTACACGCTACTAAAAAGTATAGAGGATATTACTATTTCATTTCAAACAAGTTTCAAACAAATAGTACTCCGAAACTAATATTTACAACCGGGGAGGCACTAATATTTACAACCGGGGAGGCACTACTTTCGAGCTGCTTTAGTACTGCATTCGCCCTTGCTCTTCAGAGCTGCTTGAGTACTGCATTCCGCCCCCCTCTGAAGCACATAGTCCATCAGAAAGGCTGACAGCTCCTCCGCAATTGGGAGTAGACGGTCTTTTGCATCTAGGCGGTTCCGGATGTTTTCAAACTGTAAAGGAGATATCAACAACATTATTATATTAATCATCAGAAAAGTGAACAAAATTGAAGAAACAAGTTTGAATATATTCTTTACGTACAGATTGCCATTCATTTCGCCGCTCATTGATGTGTGAACGCATGAACTCGCAGACATAGAATCCACATAAATTAGTGCCTTGTTGCTGCGTCGCACACTTTAAGAGAGAATATGATAGGATTCAATTAAATAATAATAGAAGATAATAAAAATGGTATTAGGAACTAGAATATTTAAAGAGATGCGCGGACCTAGCTATGACTACTTACCTCTTCTTGTTTAAAAGTTAGATCCTTACGTACACCCTTGTGGAATCCGGTGAACTTGTCCCAAACCCTGTACGGTATAGAAAATGATTAAATAAGTTATTAATTTCCCTATATTAGAACGGAACAGGCCACAATAATGATTGAAATTACCTCTGGAGCATTAGTTGCAAGTCGATTAACTTCTCAATCGGTTTGCCTAATGGATCGTATATACATACTTTTGCCCGTTCAACCTCAATCTCAAGCAGTATCCAGTGATATCTGCGCATGTTTATATACGTCAATAACTCATCAATTACACTTAACATGGAGTAAGCAAATTATTGAATATCGACAAGGCAGTAATTAAAAAACTCACTCGAAGTTGTAAGGAAATAGTATGTAGGTTTTGTAATATTGCGGCATTAAGTATGAGAACAAAAGCTCCTCCGTATTCTCTAGGTAATTTATTATACCATGATGATGAACTCGATTTGGGTCAATGAACCCAATGTTATTATCAACTCCAAGCTTCCGAGCTTGTATAACCTTCAGTCTGCATAATAATATAGTAGAAAAGAATATAGTGATAAGGATAATTACAGGCAATGAAAAACAAGCTAAGCTAGAGAATTAATGACATGCATAAATTAATCACTTACAGACAATAGGCACTGACGACAGATTTGTCGAGGACGTCAAAATTGAATAACTGGAATAATTCCGGGAGCTCAATATGAAGCTCATCATCACCTGGGCTATAATGAGACTTTTGAATTTTTACATAGATATAGTCTCCATCATTATTGGCCGTGTAAGACATGTACCAATCATGTAATTGGTGCATTCTTGCTGGTAGGAGGCGCAGGTGAGAAGAGTCGATCAGAGGTTGCCCTCTAACATATTGCCGCGCCAATTCACCAAACCCGATAGTGCCGCCCGATTGTAAGATGCGAAGGGCTGAAACAGAGATACCTATTTCTTGAGCTTGCTTCTCAATTTCTGTCTGTGCACCACTGGCGTACACTCTGAGCGGGGCGACCGATTGTCCCGCCTGCATTCCGAGCTGGGAAACGTCTCGCTTCTGTGTTGCACCCGCAGCCCGTCTTCGTTCCTCCCGCACTCTTCTAGCGTTACGCACCAGAACGCGTACATAGTCATCGTTCATGTTCATCTGATACTGCGATGGCTGCGTAAGAAATTCATAGGCCCACTGTATCGCTTCCGGAGAATATACCGGCTTCGGCGGAGACTTCTTCCGTTTCAAGGATAACTTGGTAGTAGGAGGCGGCGGAGGAGGCGGCGGTGTCATCTTCCTCGCTTTCTTACCCGAACCGCTCTGCAGAGTACTAGTCGACGCTGCGGTGCACTTCCGCTTATTTTGCGGCGGCGGAGTTGGCTGACGCGGCGGCGGAGTTGGCTGACGCGGCCGCGGAGATGGAGATGGACTGGCGCCTTGGTCGTTGTTGTCGTTGTCGGGGAGGTCCGGACTGGCATGTGGACTGGGAGGGGGCTTGCTTCTAGTGCAAGTTTGCTTTTGCAACAAGTGTGGGAACACGATGTATTCCTTCTTCCATAAGCAGGTAGTCTTGCAGGCATATCTCAATTCAATCTCGTCTTCTCCCGTAGGGTAGTCCAGTTTTATTCCCTCATATCCCTTCATTACCTCTCATCAACCGCGACAACAGCATAGCCATCTGGAATCGGGCGACAATGATACGCTCCATCTGGTTTGTGCGGTACGGCAAAACCGTCCGCCACCTTCACAGTTATGTTCAAGCATGGCACATGTAGCTCGCACAGTTCCTGCTGACTGATACAATCCACGGGGTGACAAGTACCCGAGGGGGAACCTGGGCGAACGAGCTCCGTGGAAGCCACACTGCTTCTCTGCATAGATTTTGGACCAGGAGAAGGATCTGCGTGCGTCTCAGATTCGCAGGAATTCCGTGGACGCCGCCTCTCAGCCTTGAGCTCAGCTATCTCCTTCTCGTGCTCTGCTAATTTATCTTCTAGCTTCTGCATCCGGTCATTCGCAATGTTCTTCTTTCTCGCTCGGCTTCTGTAAGTCCCGACATCTAAGGGAAACCCAATCTTCCACGGAACGGAGCCGGCGGTTCCTCGTGTTCGTCCACTGTGTTCAGCGTTCCCAAGGGCGCGCGATAGCTCGTCATTCTCTCTGTTTGGCTGGAACTTGCCTTCCTCCACCTCCTTCAGTACGTCTCTGATTTTTTTGACAGGGTCTAGTCCGTGATCCTCGTTAAAAATACATTCCCCTGTTTCTGTGTCCAACTTTCCACCAATGTCATAGAACCAGTCTTTAAGCCGTTCGGGCCAATACAATGTCTCGAACTCTATATTTTTAGCCGCTAGCTCATCCTCCATTTTCTCCCACTTAGCCTTGGCCGTCCGATAGCCACCTGACCCCATAACATGGTGATATTTCTTCTTTGCTGCATTTTTCTTATTTATCTCTGACCTTTTCTTAGCTTCAGTCGATAGCTTGTACGCCTTATAGATCCCGACGAACTCTGGAGTCGTACCTTCAGTTACCAACTTGTTTAGCCTTTTCTTCCAGCTGCGGAACAGTTCTCCCATCTCCATCAAAGCCCAGGCCTTGCATCGCTTCTCTATAACAGGGTGATCTTCATCCTCCTCTGCTGGTAAAGTGAAATTCTTCATGAGCTCGGCCCAAAGGCGTTCTTTGTCTGCATTGGGGACATAAGTAACCCCCTCTCTTGGCACCTTTGGCTGATTCCATTCATGAGTCGTGATGGGGATCTGGTCCCTTACAATGACTCCGCACTGACTTACAATTTTTTTGGCGTGCTTGACGGGAGCAATCGGTTTGCCTTTTGCATCGATTACTTCAATGTGGTACTTTTGAGTCCCGGTCAGCTTTTTTGTGCCGCTTCGTGGCCCGCCTCGTTTCGTAACATCTGACTTGGCGGATGTTTTTTTGCTCGATCCGGAGGGCTAAAACAAGAAAGAAGCGGTAGTTAATATATGTATATACACAAATCAATTAACGCATCTATTCAACATAGACGAACACCGGAGGGCTAATATATACCTCGCCGGACGACTTTCCAACAGCAGAGTCGGGGACGTCTATTTCGTCGGAAGGCCCCTCCAATCCATCACCGGACTCGTTCAGGAACTGTGACGTGAAATCGTTCGAGTTGTTCTCATGTCCCTCTAATGGACCTTCGCGGATGATGTCGAACATGTCCTCTTCTAGTTCATGGTCTCTACCGGGCTCCATAGTTTCTGCAATTTATTAAGACAAATTCACATCTTCATTTCTATTTGCATATCGATTAAAGTATCACATATATTATTAACCATGAAGGTGGCGGAGTAGTCGAACAATGCTATTTCCATAGTTAAATATCGATTAAATATCACTAATATAATCGAATAATCCATTTAAAGCAACAATATTACATCTCGAACAATTCATTTACATTTTCTTGCTCGTTTCTGACAGTGGCGCACTAGTCGAACAATGTCGGGGCTCGGCTCCGAGAGAGTGGCGGCTTCGAGAGGGCGGCGGCTACGACGCGGTGAACAATTCGAGTACCTGCACGCATCAAATTTTGTCATGACACACAAAATAATATCACATTTGCATTTGCAACGATATTCCAACAAATTTTTTGTTTATTCAAACTTATTCAAACACACAAAATAATGACACAACAACATGTATTTTCTTTTTATGAACATTTTGATAAAAAGTTTGTATTTTTCTGATTTAAAATAATTTAATTATGATTTTCTATAGTTTAACATAGTTTCTGAAAATGATGACGTCGTGCTGACGTCATCAATGGTGAACCGAATCCAGTAGAGGTCGAATTCGACGAATTCGTGCGATTTTGCACGAATTGATTGGTGCATTCTATAGAGGGAGACGAGGGGGGCCTAGTAGTGGTGGCGCCGCTAGCGCAATGTCACCGGAGAGTCACCGGCGACGACCGAAGCGGCGGCGGCCGGAAGAACTCTAGCTAGGGTTTGATTTCTTCTCCTAGGTGACGCGCGCGGTGGCGGCGGAGTGCGGCACGGTGGCGTCGAGAGAGAGGGAGGAGGAGAAGAGGACTCACCCTCGTCGCCCTCGGCAATGGCTCGGCGGAGCTCCGGTCTCGGCGAGGAAGAAGACGCCAAAGATGGCCGGAGGCGCGCACGGGGAAGGACGGATGCGCGGGGACGGCGAGGGCGGAGGCGGCAGCAGTGCGCAGCGGCTTCGGGATGGCCGGAGGCGCGCACGGGGATGGCCGGAGGCGCGGGGACGGCGAGGAAGGAGGCGGCGGCGCGACGGAAAAATTCGGCAGCGTAACGGTAGGAGTGGGGAATTTGCTCCGGGTTGTGGCTCTCCCCGGGGCAAAGTGTTGCTTATATAGGAGGACCCCCTATTGTCCCGGTTTGTGGCTGGAACCGGGACAAAAGGGGTGTCTTTTGTCCCGGGTTGAGCCACCAACCGGGACAAGAGCCAATTTTCGGCCGCCTCCGCTTCCCGCCTTTACACCCCCTTTTGTCCCGGTTGGTGGCTGGAACCGGGACAGAAGGGGTATTTTCAGTTTTTCTTTTCCATTTTCATTTTCCAAATAGTTTGAATATGAATTTGAAGAAATTTTGTATATTATGTAATTTGGCAAAACTTTCAATATGAAAAGTGTTTGAATTTGACTAACTAAGACAAAACTATTTTTTATTTTTTCTATTATAATTATTTTAAGTACTTTAAAAATAGTTTGAATATGAATTTGAAGAAATTTTGTATATTTTTGAATTTGGCAAAACTTTCAATATGAAAAGTGTTTGAATTTGACTAACTAAGACAAAACTATTTTCTGTTTTCTATTATAATTATTTTAAGTACTTTAAAAATAGTTTGAATATGAATTTGAAGAAATTTTGTATATTATGTAATTTGGCAAAACTTTCAATATGAAAAGTGTTTGAATTTGACTAACTAAGACAAAACTATTTTCTGTTTTCTATTATAATTATTTTAAGTACTTTAAAAATAGTTTGAATATGAATTTGAAGAAATTTTGTATATTTTTGAATTTGGCAAAACTTTCAATATGAAAAGTGTTTGAATTTGACTAACTAAGACAAAACTAGTTTGAATACGGATCGTGTGTTTCTTTCAAGCACTCGCGAGCCGTTAGATCGGGGGTGTGTTTGTTTTGAGGACTTGTGAGCTGTTGGATCAACACTATCACTTCCAAACCGGGACTAAAGAAGCACACGGATCGTGTGTTTCTTTCAAGCACTCGTGAGCCGTTAGATCAGGGGGTGTGTTTCTTTCAAGCACTTCTGAGCCGTTAGATCAGGAGTGTGTTTCTTTTGTCCCGGGTTGAGCCACCAACCGGGACTAAAGATACCTCCCCCTGGTGATGCTATAAATAGGTGTCCACACCTTCAGTACAATCCAGGCAAAGGCAGAGGACTCCTCTAGGAACCAGCTTCTCGAAGATGTCCTTGTGAGCGTACTTAGGACATCTTCGACAGGCTGGGCTTAGAAGCATTCTCTTGTGAAGTAGGAGGAGGAAGCATGAAGCATACATGTTTAAGCTATGTCAACACTTAGTGTAGTTCATTTGATATACAAAGCCACCATCTGGCACTCATGAACCACCGTCGGCGGATCCATTTGATATGCAGGTAACAAAAACATCTTCTTCACATAAAATGTTTAATACATTATTACAGGGTCGGAACCATGGAGCATCTTCTTCAGGGTCGGAACCATGGAGCATCTTCTTCATTCAACTTGATGATTGGGTCAATGGTCACTACGAAGGGCGGGATTTCATCAAAGTTGTTATAATCATTTGACATGTCTGTCTTGTCCTCCACTCCCACGATGTTTCTTTTTCTTGAAAGAACTATGTGACGCTTCGGCTCATCGTATGATGTATTCGTTTCCATATTTTTTCTTTTTTTCGGTCTGCTAGACATGTCCTTCACATAGAAAATCTGAGCAACATCATTGGCTAGGACGAATCGTTCGTCTCTGTAACCAAGATTGTTTAGATCCACTGTTGTCATTCCGTACAGCTTGTCTACGTGAACCCCGCCTTTCAGATTGACCCATTTGCACCGAAACAGAGGGACCTTAAAATAAGGTCCATAGTCAAGTTCCCATATCTCTTCTATGCAACTATAATATGTGTTCTTCTGCCCATTGTTGTTTGTTGCATCAACGCGAACACCACTGTTTTGGTTGGTGCTCTTTTTATCTTGGAATGTCGTGTAAAATGTATTCCCATTTATCTCGTACCCTTGGAAAGTAGATACAGTCGTAGATGGTGCCCTGGCCAACAAGTATAACTGTTCTTCAACATCTACTTTATTTCGGATATGTGTTCGCAACCAACCGCCGAAAGTCGCCATGTGTTTACGTATAATCCAGTTCTCAGACTGCCCCGCGTGTAGGGAGCGTACAATATTCTTGTGTTCATCGATATACGGTGCCACCAAGGTAGAACTTTGTAGGACTGTGTAGTGTGCTTCAGTGAAAGAATGCCCATCCATACAAATTATTGATTTCTTTCCTAGTGTGCCTTTTCCACTCAGTCTCCCTTCATGCCGTGATTGTGGAACACCAATCGGTTTAAGATCAGCAATAAAGTCAACACAGAACTCAATGACCTCCTCTGTACCATAGCCGTTGGAGATGCTTCCTTCTGGCCTAGCACGGTTATGAACATATTTCTTTAAGACTGCCATGAACCTCTCAAAAGGGAACATATTGTGTAGAAATACAGGACCGAGAACTTGAATCTCTTCGACTAGGTGAACCAGGAGATGCGTCATAACATCGAAAAAGGATGGGGGGAACACCAACTCAAAACTTACAAGACACTGGACCACATCACTCTGTAACCTAGGTAGAATCGTCGGATCGATTACCTTCTGAGATATTGCATTGAGGAATGCACAAAGCTTCACAATGGGTACTCGAACATTTTCCGGTAGAAGCCCCCTCAGTGCAATCGGAAGCAATTGTGTCATAATCACGTGGCAGTCATGAGACTTTAGGTTTTGAAATTTTTGGAGTCTCACATTTACTATCCTCTTTATATTCGACGAGAAGCCAGCCGTGACCTTGATACTGCTCAGGCATTCAAAGAATATTACTTTCTCTTGTTTGGTAAGAGCGTAGCTGGCGGGGCCTTCATAGTGTTCGGGATTTAGACCGTCTCGTTCTTTCATACGTTTCTGGTCCTCCCGTGCTTCCTCTGTGTCTTTTTTCTTCCCGTACACGCCCAAGTGGCCTAGCAGGTTCACGCAAATATTTTTCGTCACGTGCATCACGTCGATTGCGGATCGGACCTCTAGTACCTTCCAATATGGTAGCTTCCAAAATATAGATTTTTTCTTCCACATGGGTGCGTGCCCGTTAGCGTCTTTCGGAACCTCTAGTCCTCCAGGACCCTTTCCAAAGATTACTTTTAAATCCTTGACCATATCAAATATTTCTTCACCAGTACGGTCGACAGGCCTCCTGCTGTGATCAGCCTCACCTTTAAAATGCTTGCCTTTCTTCCTTGCGGGATGCTTGATCGGAAGAAATCGACGATGCCCCAGATAAACACACTTCTTACATTTATCCAAATATATACATTCAGTCTCACCTAAACAGTGTGTGCATGCATTGTACCCCTTGGTTGTCTGTCCTGAGAGGTTCGCAAGAGCCGGCCAATCGTTGATCGTTACAAAAAGCAAAGCTCGTAGGTCAAATTCCTCCTGTTTGTGCTCATCCCACACACGTACACCTTCTTCCCGCCACAACTGTAAAAGTTCTTCAACTAAGGGCCTGAGGTACACATCAAGCTCGTTACCAGGTTGCTTCGGGCCTTGGATGAGCACTGGCATCATAATAAACTTTCGCTTCATGCACAGCCAAGGAGGAAGGTTATAAATACACATAGTCACAGGCCAGGTGCTATGACTGCTGCTCTGCTCCCCAAAAGGATTGAAGCCGTCTGTACTTAGACCAAACCTTAAGTTCCTTGCGTCATCTGCGAAGTCCGGAAACTCTCTCTCAATTTTTCTCCACTGCGACCCATCAGCGGGGTGTCTGCACATCGCGTCTTTCTTACGGTCCTCTTTGTGCCATCGCAACAACTTGGCATGCTCTCTGTTTGTGAACAGACGTTTCAACCGTGGTATTAGAGGAGCATACCACATCACCTTGGCAGGAACCCTCTTCCGGGGACGCTCGCCCTCAACTTCACCAGGGTCATCTCGTCTGATCTTATACCGCAATGCAGTGCATACCGGGCATGCATCCAAATTCTCGTACTCACCGCGGTAGAGGATGCAGTCATTAGGGCAGGCATGTATCTTCTGCACTTCTAATCCTAGAGGGCACAGAACCTTCTTTGCTTCGTACGTACTGCCGGGCAACTCGTTAACCTTTGGAAGCATCTTCCTAATTATCTGCAGCAACTTTCCAAATCCCTTGTCAGTCACACCACACTCTGCCTTCCACTGCAGCAATTCCAGTGTGGTACCCAACTTTTTCTGACCATCTTCGCAACTTGGATACAACAATTTCTTGTGATCCTCTAACATCTGCTCGAACTTCAACCTCTCCTTTTCAGTTCCGCACTCTCTCTTTGCATCAGCAATGGCCCGACCAAGATCGTCAGCGGGCTCATATGGTGCCTCTTCATCTTCAGCTTCCCCCGTTGCAGCATCACCGTAATCCGGGAACATAGGATAGTTGTCATCATCATCTTCTTCATTATCTTCCATCATAACCCCTTCTTCTCCGTGCTTGGTCCAACAATTATAGCTGGGCATGAAACCGTGCCGAATAAGGTGGCATTGAATGGTTCTCGCGTCTGGGTAATCAGTGTTATTCTGACAGTCCACACATGGACAACACATGAAACCATTGGTACTGTGGGCCTTGGCTACCTCGAGAAATTTCTTCAAGCCCTTCATGTACTCGGCAGTGCGTCGGTCACCGTACATCCATTGTCGGTCCATCTACATTATATAATTAACTATATCAAGAACCATTACAGAACATCGAGAAATAACCACTGAACATACACTGTATCATGGAGACCAAGGATATGCATATTCAAGAGCGTGGTTCCGTCTTGTTGGAGATCGACCTACTGTCTCGTGTTAGCTCCACAAGTAGCATGAGCAGATGCGTGATCGTGGAGGAGGTATCAAAGATGAATCATGGCAACAAACTGGCGGCGGCTACACTCTCCTCCCATATGGCTCTAATCCCCTACCTTTTATCTTGATCTCCTTATGCTCTCACCTTCAATACTATTCCCTCCTACTTTTTTTAATATAAGATGTTTAGATGCTATACATGTTGTCTAGGTGCAAACTAAAATGAGTGAACATCCACATTGCAATGTGTTTAGATACATTTATGTACATATGAAGTTAAAACATCTTATATTATTAAAACGGAGGGAGTACGAGCGAGTGTGAAAATCCCCGATACCAACTTCCCATCTCTTCTAAGGAATATGAAATTATTTTCGTAGCTAGCTACAGTACTCGGCCTAGTTTAAGAAACCGGACCAGACCGGCGGTTGAACCGTAAAAACAGGAACCGAGGACCTCTCATGTTTGTTAAACACATAGGACCGCCCCTGCCAGCGGACCGGATCACAAAACCAGTCAAACCGCCGGTTTTTGGTAAAACCGGTGAACCAGACGGTTGGATGCGAGCCGCCCGGTTCAATGCCAGTTCCGCAAATACCCCCATTCGAATTGTTTTTCTGTGAAAAATGGAGGGGCAAACTTGGAAATCGATGAAAACCTAGGTTTTCTCTCCTTCTCTGTCAATCAGTGGGACAATTCCCAATGGCTGCCGCTTGAGAAGCTCTGCTCCACGCCTCCACCAGTCCACCTCCATCGCTCCATGGCTCCACGGGGCCACCGGTCGCAAACTTTCAGCCGGCGGCCGGCCGTGTCGCACTGTCGCACAGATCGGGTGAGACTCCAGTACTCCACCGCTCCACTATCCATCTCTTCCGGCTCTTCTTGTGTACATATTTCCCTGCGAGACGTGCCATCAGTCTGAGGCGTATCGGACGAATCCATTTACCACTACATATATTGTCAAACAAATACAACGTAAAAAACAAGCAATCTGATTCTGTTTCTATCTCTAACGCCAAAAATCTTAGGGAAAATGCGTACACAAGAAGAGGCGGAAGAGATGGATAGTTGAACTTGTGCTGCATCATAGCCACTAGTAACGTTTTTCCACGCCACTAGAAAGCAATTTTGCACTTATGTCAGAGATTATTAAACACCTCAACTTTATATTAAACAACTTCAAATAAAGATGAATACGTAGATATTGTGGTCTTGCATGAAAGATAAATTTTCTGGAATCTTGGCAAAGAAAGAACGTGTTTAAAGGCATCCAAACAACTTTAAAGAAAACGAAGAACTACATTGGCAAAGAAAGTCTTCATCGTGCAGCTGGACCATCGTCCATTGTCAGCGCCCTTTTAAAGCTATGTTGATCCGTCTCAATCCTAGTGTTACTTCCAATATAGAGTTCTTTGGTTGTTTTAACACCTATGCGGTCCTCCTCAAGCTCAAGGCACTCCTGCAGCTGCGCCACCACTTCGGTCATGGTAGGCCGCCGTAGCGGCTCTAGCTTTGTGCACTTGAGAGCAATCTCCGCAGCTTTCCACACGCTGTTGACATCGTAGTCACCTTGCATGCGCATGTCCACCACAGCTTCAATGTCTCCTCGAGATAGCCGGCGCTGCGCCCACCGGATGAGGCTGATGGGCTCGGGGTCACGCACAATGGCCGGTTTCCCTGTTACCAGCTCTAGCAGCACCACACCAAAACTGAACACATCGCTGCTGGTTGAGGGCTGCATTGTTGCCTGATACCTGTACAACCGTATCTAGCTAGTCAGACCAAGGCATGCAGATTGATCAATTTTAGAAATGAATGTGGAAGATGAGATCAACATACTCTGGATCAACATATCCAGGTGTGCCGACAAGTGTGGAAGTTGATGTATAAGCAATACTGTTGACACTGAAAGCCTTGGACAAGCCAAAATCAGCAATCTTAGCCTCTAGCGCTGTGTTGAGCAAGATGTTGGTGGCCTTAACATCCCTGTGGATGAGAGGCGGGCTGCAACTTTTGTGTAGGTAGTCCAACCCTGCACATCATTATTCAGCAATTTAACATTTTGAAACACTAAATGTTTAGTGTCGGGGACAACTCATTCCATGCGCATTCAGAGTGTACCTTGCGAAGATTCAAGTGCAATTAGGAGTCTTTGTCTCCAGGTTAAACATCCTCCGTTTCTATCTTTACCTGTCAGACCAATGCGGAAATAAACATAACACGGTTGTTACAGTTTGAGCGCACAATCTACTGGCTGTTAGTAATCAAAAAAGTATGTGTTAACTAGAGGCTGAATCACAAACAGCAAACACACACATACAAGGAGATGCAAAAGAGAGCTAAGTAAAATTCTATGTCTTTCTTACTCAAACTGCTATCGTCACCCTCTTGGGTCATACAAAGGTACCTAGCTATAACTTTATATTTTACAAAGCAAAACCCGTAAAAGGTCATCTAAGTTGTCTTGACATGCAAACTAACCATATCACCTACTATTTTAGCCAATCACCTACTGTTATCCCACTGAAATCTACTAAAGGTTATATATTTTTACATTAAATATATCCACATCATCAATTGTTTTCGGCCATACAATTATCCATGCCACCAATTTTTCTTAAACATATCACTTTTCTTCATTCACAATGAAAATTATATCATCAAGCAAAAGTGGTACTATGTTTTTCTTTTGTGTGTGTGCGGGCGGGGGTGGGCTTGTTGTCAAATATAGAACAATTTCACGTCAATTAAATTTAACCTCTCAACTAAAATTGATTATCTCATACTTTGTTGACAACTTCACATTTTTTCTTATAACTTTATTCACAGAATAATGTTTTTAAAGAGATTCCCGCCGCCAACACGCTGGGTCTTTTACTAGTTAATACTACTACTAATACCACCACTATTACTATACAGTAAATAATCTGGTGTCAGATAACGTAGGTTACTACTCAACTTGTTGTTGCACTATGTTCTTATCATGATTGCTGCATGCAGGACTTCGCTCCTACACGCCATATAAACTGCAACGCGATTTTTCTCACGGAGCTGTTAGTTACCGGTCAAGAATCCATCCTTCGCTTATCTTTCGCGATGTGTGCTTTGGGAACAGGTATTTCGCCTTTTGCTTGGTATATCCGAGCAAATTTAGGAGGAAAGTATTGGATATATGTAGCCATTTACCTAAGTCAATAGTATTTTCCCCCAATATGAGGCTGTATGAGTCATCGGAGCAGGAAGGCGGAAGTATCCTCATTAATCTCCTCTAAAACGAGACTATGAGGAATGTTAAGGGCAAAGTTAATCAACTACGGCGTGCGGAGGAGTCCAAGTGGGCTCAACACACTAAAATAAAGCATATGGTAAACACCTAAGAAAGAAAATGGTTGCACGGTATTTATACAACAACTTAAGTGCGGTTGGCAACTTGATAATATGATCATGTTGATGCATAGGTAGAGTTCCATGTTAGTGGCTGTTTTTAGATGGTGAGTACACAAGTCTTAATTTATGTGATCCATGATCTGTAACACTTTTTGAACATACTCTTAATAATGCAATAAAACGGCCATATGTATCCATCGATGCAGAGGCCGGAGCTTTTCAGCTTTCGGATAAAATGAAGCTATATCGCTAAATCGGTTAGATACCTGCAATGTGTTCCTCTAGGTTTCCTTCAGGCATGTATTCATAAATTAGTGCCATGTGCTCGCCTTCCTTGCAGTATCCAATCATGGTGACAAGATTTTTGTGATGAATCCGTGTTAAGACCTGAGCCTAGATAAATGATCATGTTTAGCAAAATTTGATGTCGCATAATTCTATATAAAAACATGCACGAAAATGTACCTCTACAAGGAACTCCTTGAGACCTTGATTTGATGAATCTGATAGCAGCTTTACCGCTACTTGAATTCCATTCTCCAGTAAGCCATGGTAGACACACCCGAATCCACCCTGGCCGAGCACTTGCTGGAAGTTCTTGGTCATCATCTCTAGTTCCTTGTATGTGAATTGACGGCTTTCAAGTTGTAGTGAATTGTCTGTGCATCCATCATTGTTGGAGGTAGAGCTCGCCATCTCATTATTCTTCATCTGTGAAGAGTCGGTTATTGATCCTTCATTGACGACGAGTTCCACAATTAACATTACAATTGTTGGTCAAAGCTGGGGAATTAAGAATAGACTGGAGAATTCTTGTATTCATGCCAAAGACTCACCTTGCTTTTTTCGTCTTTGCATATAAAACAACAGTATACCAACTGATAGTATTATAACCGTAATCCCAATTACGAGTGCAACAATGATGATGACCCGCTTGCTTCTCCCCTGAGCTGCAAGCTCACAGGAGCTACTAGGGCAAAAAAGGTTTGTGTTGTTGCCATATCTACCAAAATATGTGAAATGAGTCTGCGTTTAATCAAATTCGATCTATATTCATGAAGATCAGGCATGATAATTGCTCAAATAAAATGTAAATAGGAAAAGGACCTTAGAACCAGGGATCCATCTTGGATTCTCTTGACAATTCCAAATGGAATCAATCCAGTGAGCTGGTTGTTTGACAAATCTCTACATAACCGAGACATAAGTAAAAGAAAATGAATGCATGGGATGAGAATGTACAAAACTTGAAATTAGTGGCCAAATTGGACATACAAAAGCGTCAATGAAGGTAACTGTGAAAGCTCATTTGGAATTGAACCTATCAAGTTATTGTTCGACAAATCCCTGCAAAATAGGTATCCTTATTTTCATTCACCCTACGTGTCAGTAAGAAATAAAGAAAATTAATTGGTCCATGCCATGCATGTAGCGTACAAGTATTGGAGATTCTTGATATTTGCGAAAGAAGGCGATATAACATCACGGAGACCATTGAAGGACAGGTTTCTACAAAAAGCAAAGAGAGTTAGTTTTACCATGGTCAAGTCTCGCGCCAATATGAGTAAGTGTATGTGTGAGTTGATTACACGCTTGTGATTATTGGACGCTTGGAAGCGGCATAGCTGCAATTTAAGCCAACCCAAGTCATACTGTCAGGAAAGCACGGGTCACCCATCCAGTTCTTGTGCACCTGGTAATCTTTCTTGATCGCCATGATGGAAGATGCTGTTAATGCATGGCAAATAAGCTAATAATCAGTTACCATCCTGAAGGATAATTTGCTTAACCATCAGCTGTATTGTTTTGTTCATGATCGGGCGCGCACCATCCTGTGCGTCTGTGCTAAGGTTGGTGGTGGAGATGACCGAGAACAGCTCGATGGCATTGATGATCGGAGGCAGTGTTGAGTTAGCAAGGGGAATGATGGAGACGCTGAAGCTGAACTGGCTGTATTCGGTTGGCTTGGTATTGTAGACGTTGCCGCTGATGAGGTAATCTGGCTTGTAGGCTTGGCGCCACGGCTCACCGTTCACGTTAATGTCGAATTGGCGCGAAGCATTGTCGGTGAGGAGGCTGAGCTCCGAGAAGTGCATGATGGATATGAGGCTAAGCGAACTTGCTGGAAGGTGCAAGCTGAAATCTATGTTGCTTCGGGCGTCGCCGGTGAGGCGGTCCATCTCGGTTAAGTGCGTGATAGCCGTCTGCATCACAGCTTTGGGCGTCTCGAAGGGGTCATCGGCATTTTTCACGTCCAAGTCCGTTTTAATCTCAGCCCAATTATTTCTCGGGTCGACCAAAGTCCACCACATCCGGTCGTGCGGATCATCAGGGTACCTGCAGTTGGACAACTTACTTAGTAGTATAGAAATACTTACCCAAGAATCTCAATATATATTTTCACTGACCTGAAAAGGGTGTTGGGATCAGGCGGTCCAAAGTTGAACCTTTGGACCAGGACCAGGCCGCGCGTCTCGTTAGCCTGCGGGTAGAGCTTGTTCGTCAGCGGCCTCAGCTCCAGCCCGTTGATGAACGGCGTGCCAGAACCAGTGTTCACCAAGCAAACCTGCATGAAACTGTCCGGCACCACCACGATGGCCTCTGCATAGACCATGTGTTCGGCGTCTGTGATGTTCACCGTTGTCCAAAAGTTGACGCCGATGTACAGGTCAAAGAAGATGGGCAGCCGGTCAAGGGCATCGTTGTCGCCATACAGGAACCCGGCCCGTATAAGGTACTTGTGCCTGGACTCGAGGGAGCCAATAGTGTAGCAGTTACGGGTGCCGTTGGGGAAGCTGCGCAGGGTGTTCAGGGACTTGGGCATTGACGGGCCTTTGGACGAGACATTGCTGTTGACACCAGCGTCGATGAACCAAGCGTCCGTGGTGTAGCGCAATGTGGTGTTCTTATCCACGTAACCCGTCTCTCCCTGGAGACCGCAGTCTATGCTTACGAAACCTGCATCAACATTCGTCAGTACCATGTAATAATCACCCATTTCGTATCTCATGCTTTTCCCAAAAATATATGTTGATCATACATATACCTAAGTCAGCCTGAGCAAGAGCTTGAAGTACGCCGCCCGTAGCGGCAAGGCAGAGAAGCAGCAGCCATGGCATGACTGCCCCTGTTCTTGGATCCATTAATCAGCAAGAAGAAAGTGCCATGATTTATCCGGCCTATCAGCTGTGTTATTGAAGGCCCCCGTTGACGACGTGCCATGATTTATTATTTGACACAACACTGATGCAAGTCGTGCGAACCACTAGCGGACAGACTACAAACGAAACATATATGGGAAAAGCCGAACAGGGACGTGTAGCAGACCTTGTATTTGGCTGTATTGTTCTTGTGTTTGTCATCAGGCTTCTTCTTTGTGGGTCCTGGCCAACTCCTTCTCTACAGAGAGCCGCGCTGGATGGAGAGCCTGTGTCGATTACTGGAATAGCTTGCACCATTTGTAGAAAATACGGATATGAAGGACCCTGTCGAGCCACACTCCAACCCTCTGGGCGATATAAACTCACCAAAACCCAGGCTCAGTGGTGCATTGTTAAACACGCACACCAATGTCATTTTGGGATAATTTATGCCAAGGAGGATAGAACACTCTGCCTTAAGCTTAGAATAGGAAAGCAGCTACGGCTTTTGGACGTCCTAGGAGGCTGATTGCTGAGAGATTGTCTTGACATTACAACTTGGCATGTTTAGACTCAGCTCAACTATTTCAAAATGTTTCTTCAACCTGGTTCCAGCATACCGAGTAGTCAAACAAAACTACAGCACAAGTAGAGGTTGTGCGGCCAACTAGTGCCACCAGCTTGCCTGTACCGGGCCCTATTGGCTCTGTTTATCTTCTCTTCTCGTGCATTGTATTTCTCTGAACGAATTCTACAATCCATGGTAGTTTTTTCTGTTTTACGCATTTCTTCCTGTTTTCACAAAAGAGAAAAAACAGGCATACCAGTTTATTAGACTAAGACATGGTGTAGTTTATTTATCATTAGAATTGTAGAAATAATGTCTAATAATAACTAAATGTAATGAAATTACTTATTAGACTAAGACATGGTGTAGTTACAGTGAGCAGGCTGCAAGCACGGGCCAGCTCGGTCACAACCAGTTTATTATACCAAGAATTCATGTTTTTAGCCGACCATCTTGTTAGCATGCCACGCTATATTGACATAAGTCGTCCTTCATCTTGATGAAAGGGAAGAACCATATATTTGCCATGATATATGAGATTGCCTAGAGCAGCCACTTGACGAACAAATTATACAAGTCATATAAACAAAGCTCATGACAAATTATGTTTCTTACTAAAAAGATATTATCACCGGCCTAGTCATGTTCAATAAAGATTGGAACTAAAAGGTTTTTATCACGTTTTTATAGCATAGAGTTAAACTGCCCTGAACACACTATGACCGACCTTGTCTAATTTTGGTGGGTTCGCATTCCTGCATTCTTTCCGGTTGCAAGTCTGAAAACAAGCTACCATGTAAATCCTCAACTACCTTTTGTGCAAAACTACTATACACATCAGCTAAGGTGGTGACTTTCAGCCCCACATGTATATATACATACATCATCATCCTAATTATATATTGCATCAGCATAGAGCCAAGTCAACCCTTGTTATGCCCGCATAACGAAGTCAACTCTTGGTAGAGATAGTTATCATACTATACTAGGCCTTAGCTTTGAACAGGAACTCTGCTCTAACTCTTGTATATCACAGGATTCTGATGGGTTCATAGAGCGTGTCGACATTACAACTTGACATATTTAGTCTCAACTCAACTATTTAAGAAATAGTCTTCCAGCTGGGTTCCAGCATACCGAGTAATTGAACGAAACCAATAATAGATTGCATGATAGATTAATACCTGTTTCTTGACCCGTCAGTTTTCCAAGAAAAATGTTCACGCCCCTTGGCGTAAGTTAAGCTTGTCTGTGAAGTCATCCTGGTTACTAGGCAAATGCAATAGGCATAGTCCTCCAAGGAAAAAAATAGGGAAATTCTTCTCGGTTGGACCAATGGTGGAGGATTGTGCCTCATGGAGGTCAAATTAATGAATGCTTCCATCAAGCTACATGTGTTGGCCAATATCAAGCAGTTAAAAGTTGTGAAAGTCGGGATAACTCGGAGAGAATTTCTATGAATCAGTCAGCGGGGGGTCCATAATTGGAGCAAGCCCCGAGCTAAAAACTCAGATAGAAATCAAGAAATTACCTAGCCTAGCAGCCGAGCAGAGAAGAATCAGTCCATGTTCTGTTCCCCTGTTCTGCGTCCGCCTGGCAACAAGTCAGGGGGAAAGGCACAGTAGCCGAGCCGAGCAGCGGGGCGAGGGGCGGCGCCACGGCGGCTAGCCGGACTTCCGGTGAGGATGATTAGCGTGGCGGCCAGGCGCGAACAAATGGGCCGAGCCGCCGAGGGTTCAGTTCGTATCAGGATTTCATGGGCCAGCACAAATGGGCTTGGCCGGAAATTTTGCTTATATCCTTATGATATCCCGCTCACTTCTCTGCAGGTTGATATGAAATCATCAACTGCTCTCTTAAACTCTTTCCCTACGCTTGTGCTATTCACGTTTTTATGGAACGAGGCGAAAACTTTACCCTATCCATTAATTAAGAAAAATGTGGCAAGTTAATTCGTGAAAATCAGACGAAAGGTGATTCAAACAGAGACACGAAACCTAGCCAAGCCCACACCAACTCTCCTCTACAGTGCAACAAAGGCCGAGGACGACAACCACACAAACACAACCACCTGGCACCCGCTCCGTCGAACTAGCCAGTCTCTCACCCGCTCTGCCGAACGAGTCGGTCTCCCACCACCTTATCCATTAATTAAAGAAGTCATGTCTATTATAAGTGGAGCAGACCCTTCCGCAATGGTGAACCACAGAGTGATCTCGACATGCTGATGACTAACGTCGAGAGCGACCTCATCGCCCACTTGACACAAGGTCCACAACCCAAAAGGTTGTCGAAATCCCTAAGCCACCGCCCCGACTTTCCTCCACTCCAGTGTGTCCTTTGTGGTCCACCAAGACCACCTTTCAAGGTCGTGATGTCTACTACATGCTTCTGTTTTTGTAGACTATGTTGGGCCTCCGAGCACAGATATTTTTAGGACAGCAATAAATTTCCCTTTAGTGAATAACTCAAGATTTATCGAACTCGGGGAGGTGTAGTTTAAATAGTATTCCTCTCGAACAATCATGCATTAAGATACAACAAGACTCTTGTATTCCCAACACACATAATACAACTGTGAGTTGTACAAGTGCAATGGTTCGGCGACGAGAATACTTATAGTAACGATGCCACAAAAGAGTTTCTTTGACGGGTGTTAGTATTGCTTACCTAACGCCAGAAAACAATGATAAAAGGTGGTCTTTGTAATTTGAAATAAAAATGACTGCAAGCTAACAAGTAAGAACAATTACTAGAAGGTGTTTCAATGCTTGGAAATAAGGTTTAGGGATAATACTTGCACTAGTGACTATTCTCAACATCATTAACATAATTGAACTCATGATAAACCCCTCTGAAATTATGCATGGTTCGTTACTCCGAGTTCACTCAACTATGGATCAAAATTGGTGAGACTTGCGTAAGCTACAAAAGCACACCTTAAATTTCGTATTCCTCTCTGTGGATGACCTGTATGTGTCACATGAGTTTCCAAAGATCGTACTAACAAATACCACAAACATATCTTGAATAGTGTTTTTCCAATATTAATCATACTGTCAATCTCATACTATAACGAAATTATACTAAACACAAGCATGAAGAAACCTCATTATTCCATTAATCGATCCAATAAAGAAGAACAAACTCATGATAAATATCCATCTAATCTAGTATTTCAGGCCCACAAGTAAATTCCAACAAATGCCATAGCTCTCTTAACATTCGGCGAACATCATTATTTATACATGATATGTAGTTGGAATAATACTCCTGACATTTTCACATGTGGGCATCCAAATACACTTCCAATAAGGCGAATAAATAATTGCTAGAGTAGATCACACATGACTTTGAGCATTCTTCCTTTTTTCCTCCAACTTTGTAAACACGCTTCCATCATATATACCTCTGATACTGTCACAGTGAAGAAATCCATTAGAATCCTTTGCAAGCATGTAAATTGGATCCCACTCCAGTTGGGCTGCCCTGCAAAATATAAGAAAAATGTAGACATGGACAACTTCAGAGCCCTAAACAATCAATCTACCATTTTACTGAAATATTTTGCATTATTGAATTTTAAAGCTATAATTGCTTCAACAATGCAATATTCACCAGTAACTGAGTTGACAAAAATAATTACACTGATGTCGGGTCTGGATCTAGATTTGCTAGGACCATCCGTTGTAGCTCCAGCAATGTCAACGCATTTGGTTTGGTCTTTGCATACTTTGTGAATATTTCCCCAAACTTTTCGGGAACAAACCTACAGGTTGTCAAATTCGGAATACATATGGATTTGAACCATATTAAAAATATCACACTGCAGCTAGTAAATGAATATCCCAAAAAAGGGAGCATATCATATCACCAAATGATCAAAGCTAACACACGTATATCTAAGAAATGAAATATAACAGGCATTTTTTATAGTCTGCATGGATATACATGCTGGATACTCTCTTAGGTTCATGGTATAAGTAGACATCAATACTATCTCTAAAGCAGTACTTTGACGATCATTCTTTCCGACAAATCAATGGATTCAAAAGAAAATAATTTTGTGTGACGAAAGTAGGTTTAATCACGAGCCTTATATAATTACTAATATTATATGTGTTGGTATCTCTATTGAGGGATAAATATTTGACTCACACAAACTCTGAAACTTTTGTCAAGAATCAGAGGGAATGTATGTAGGCACCCCCACCTAGAAACACCACACCAATGGTAATAGAAATTGCAAATGCATTTGATTGCATATTGTTTATAGACGATGATCTGCCCGTAAAATTCAACTTTAAAATCAAGAGATTAAAATAAACAAATATCTTCAAGGTTCAGTCAATTGCTAGTGTTTTTTCTTTTAAATTTCAGCATGTATGCTTGGGTTTACCATATGAATCCCGAGTTCTGACATGCACACGTCTCGAGTAAAGTAGGTCATTTCAATTACCTTCCTTCCGCATCAAATGCACCTGTATCACCTCCATGCATAGCTTTGTGAATATTCTAGATGTATATGTCTAAGTGGTGCATCGTCCTAAATTGAATACAAAATCATGAGTTCATGACACATGAGTTACTAGTTATCTTCATCCCCACATCATATGTTTCTTGAATGAGGGGGGGTACCGGGGACGTTTTAGGACCAAAAGAAGCGTGGATGGTGGTCGCGGCAGCAGTAGAGAATGCAAGCTCGCAACCGATTGCGATGAACCCTGCAATATCATGCACTTGAGCTTATCTTTTGCTCATCACACTGGAGCTTTTTTTTTAGATAAAGGGATTTTATTACTTAATAGTTTTAAGCATTACACCCGGCCTCTGCATAACAAGGATGCACACAGCCACCAGTTCACGAGCAACTAATTCAAAACCAAGTAAATAAAAAGGCGAATTACATATCATGATGAGAAATTGTAGATCCGCCTAAGAAACTGGGAGGTCTATCCGGAATCTATGCTGCCAACCATGCCGGGAAAGTAACTCCCTGGCCGCAACCTCCAGTCTCGACGCCACCTCTGAAAAAAAGTCCCGGTGCTCCACACGCTGCAGGGTCGACCAAGCTCGTAGCGTGGCTGTGCACCGATAGATAACCTGCATAACAGAAGCATTATTATCATTAAAAACCTTGTCATTTCTACATAGCCAGAGCGACCAAATAACGGCAATCGCTCCCATCCTACAAAATAGTTTGAACCTAGGATCCACGCCATTTAACCAGTTGCCAAAAATATTAGCAACAGTACGTGGTGGATGTAAGGAGGAACCTATCTGGATGGCTGACCATATAGACCTGGCGAATTCGCACTGAAAGAATAAGTGTGTAATGGTCTCATTATGATGACAGAAGACACACTTTTTACTTCCGTGCCAATTACGCTTGGCAAGATTGTCTTTTGTAAGAATTACACCCCGACGAAGATACCACGCAAACACTTTTGTTTTCAGCGGGATCTTCATCTTCCAAATTTTGTTATTATCCTTAATATCGGCCGGAACATCGGGAAGAATAAGTGCTCTATACATAGAATCAACCGAGAATTTACCATTCTTTGTAAGATTCCAATGAAATTTATCTGGACCTTCCGACAAATGGACTGAGTCCAGTCTGAGGAGCAAGGCATTCCAGGATGCCTGTCTCGCTCCTAGTAAACTTCTTCTGAACGAAACATTTGGCGGGTCTGAACCCAACACATTTGCGAGCGTATCGCTTTTGTTTCGTATAATAGAGTACAAAGCTGGATATTGTTCTTTTAGGGTAAATTGGCCAAGCCATTTATCCTCCCAGAAACGAATTTCCGAACCATCCCTAATTGAGAAAGAACCATGTTGGAAAAAAAACTTCTTGGTAGCCATGAGGCCAGCCCAGAAGTGTGAATCACCAGGTTTGCAAAGAACCTGAGAGACAGCTTGATCTCCCACATACTTTCTCCTGAGGAGGGTTTGCCAGACTCCATCTTCTGAAAGAAGTCTAAAAAGCCATTTACCTAGCAGGGCTCTGTTCTTGACCTCAAGGTCATGAATTCCAAGCCCTCCTTGGGATTTAGGACAACAAACCACACTCCATTTAGTTAGCCGATATTTTTTCTTCTCACAATCCCCTTGCCAAAAGAATCTAGACCGGAAATAATCCAACCTTTTTAAGACTCCTTTTGGCAATTGAAAGAAAGAGATCATATACAGTACCATGTTTGTTAGTACCGAGTTTATGAGAACCAATCTTCCTCCCAAGGATAAGAGTTTGCCTTTCCAACTATTTAAACGAATTTGAAGTCTTTCCTACACCTTTTTCCATTCAGCATTTGTAAGTTTCCGATAATGAATCGGAATACCCAAATAGTTGATAGGAAATTGACCTTGTTCGCAGCCAAAAAGTTCAGCATACAAGGCGGCGTTTTCTTGAGCCTCGCCAAAACAGAACAATTCACTCTTATGGAAATTAATCTTGAGACCCGAAAGTTGCTCAAATGCTGTCAAAATCAGCTTGAGATTACGAGCTTTTTCGATGTCACACTGGAGCTGGCTTCCCTAATCAATCATGTGAACAAGCTAGCGGTAGCGGAGAGTCACCTGCGGTGGTTTCACTGTGAGTAATGATGCCATCCTTGTTGGCGTCGAAGAAGAAGACATGTTTCTGGAGCGCCGTCATGCTTGCAGTTGCAGCTGGATCAAAGCTTGCGACGGCATGGCCCCCTTTGCAAAGATATATAAGGCATGCATATATAGAGAGAAGTTCTGATGAATACTCTGTTAAGAACCAAGTCTCTTATGAACTGCATGCAGGTGCACTGGGGACTTACAGTTGCAGCTGAAGAAGATCCAGATCAGAAGCAGAAGCAGAAGAGGAGAAGCCGCTGCGGTGCGGACGATCGTCGCCGGCCGGCGGCCATCGTGGCAGCTGCAGAGAATGCTTCTGCAGACTGTGAATGAGCATGCGTGGCGCTGATGCTTAAGTAGCGCTGCGAAGAGCTACTACTGTAGATGCGAACACGCCGAAACAGCTAATGTCAACGCGGCACGATGCCAACTTGACATGGAGAATACGATCTGCTCAATCTTCCTGCATCGATCACCGTATATTTTTTGAACCTGCGCAAATGTCGAGGGAGTTGTTTAAACCCTGTGCGACAGCATAACGTGTGGTTGCAGAGTCTGATCATCATCAGTTTCGCCGGCCATCTTGTCTCTGTCTGTCGGCGACGAACACGATGGGCCTCCAAGGATCATGGCCCGCACAGCGTTTTCGGGACTGGCCCATGGATCATGGCTGAACCAGGCCTCCGGCCAACGTGCTAATTTCTCAACCAAAAAAAGAATTGTAATGCTAAAATAGGGTGGAAGAGACTATATTTACTTTGACTAGAGGTCATTTAAGAAAACTTTGTATAGCTCGCACCCATTGTCATATCCGATCAGCAACGGTGCTAGTTCTGAGCATTCTCTTCTTGTCTTCCTTGACCGGCCTCATTATGATCGCAATTGTAGTTCCGTTTTTATGTTAGTGTCATATGATCGCTCTAGCTAGATGCTCCTCACACGTACTCATCTAGGAATAGTACTGATGGTGTTCCTTTAAAGTTGCTAAAACATCGTGTGTGACCATATCTTTCAGAGAATATGTATGTGTATATATATTATATACCCGTGTTGTGAGTAAATTATTTATCTTCTTCCCGTTTGATCCCATATATTGCTGTTGTATTTGCTTTGTAATTCTACTTCTGCAACATATTCTCAGTTTGTACTTGACTAATTGCAATTATAAGGGACGTGCATGTCGAATCATCTAAATTGTATTCCTTGAACATCTTTTATCGTACTACATGTGTCATGTAAGTCTATTTCCATTGTGTATGCCTAGTTAATCCTAGCCACTTCTAATACACACATTCAGTAATGAATTTTTTGCATGAATATTTTGTTTACCCTGATTTTGCATGAATCTGGGTGGATGCAGGTGGCAAACCTCTAAAACGGTGCTCTGGTTTTTGGATTGATTGGAGTCGGAGAGCAAAACCGGCATTATTTTGACAACTGCACATCTGATTCGCACAAAGAATTCTCCTTTCAACATCTGGTCAGGCGGAGAAGAGTATGCTTCCCATGCTAATTGGGTCGATGTTCTATTTATTAAAACTTGTATGCATGTACTCTAGTTCTACTTGATTCCATCTTAAATTAATAACTAGGTGTAAAGAACTAAAGATAGCTAGTTGCTTAGTTGCAAATTGCATGTCTTGTGCTATTGACTTCTCTAGTAATAAACAGGAAACAATAAATATGTTTTCTTTAACAATACTTTGTTACTGTACACGTAGCCTTTTTGGTGGCCAAAGCTAAAAAATATAATGTAATTCTTTGTCCCATGTTTTAGGTTACTGTTCATTTGCTAGACGTAGACGGCACCAGTGCAGAGGGCCAGTTGCTCTACTACCAGCCACATTACGATCTTGCTTTTGTGAGGGTTAGAGTGGATCATGCCGTTCAGTTACCATCTTTCAATGAAGAAGTCAAATTTGCTCATGAGGTCATTGGGCTAGGAAGAGATAATATGTTAAATCTAAGGGTAACATGTGCTAGGGCGGTATATCAGAATCCAACCACATATGAGCGGTATCACAACATGTACCTTGAATGTGCAGGTGGTCCAAACGATCCGAAGGAGGTAATATTTGTTAACAAATAATTGTATTAAATACATTGCTTCATCCTTTGAGTTTGTTTGATATAATTTTGTTCTTATATATTTCAGTATGCCACTACTATGATATTTTGTTATTATGCACTCTCATATTTTGTGAATGTGAATTGGTGCAGTATGACATTTTTTGGAGGGCCAATCATTGACTTGGACGGCAAAGTTATGGGAATATCCAACAATAGTAAGGAAGGGACTTTTATGCCTTCTTCTATTTTGCTCAAGTGTGTGGATTTATGGAAGAAATACGAGTGTTCTCTCTCTCTCTCTCTCTCTCTCTCTCTCTCTCTCTCTCTCTCGTGGCAATTAAATAACTAGAAATTATGTCCGAACAAATAGTTGCAATAAATAATTTATGTACGCAATAATATGTTTGAAAAGGATTTGGAGCAATAGATAATTTAGCAACAGAAATTTATAAGCGAGGAAAGAGTGGATCTTTGATGGGTCCATGCTGTGCATGTTGAGATCGAAAATTATCCATGAGTACATACTATAACTATTTTCAGAAAGAAATGATGATTGTGTAACGAAAGCTCCACGTTATTTTGTATAGCAAAAGTGGACAATAAGATTTAATGGAAACTGTCATCTCTCTCTCTCAATTTTTATGGCCGAAATTTTAGCACCCATCCTTTTTCAAGGAGGATTAAACTTAACCTAGTTGGTGTATGCTCCATGAACCAATAATTTTGTGATACTCATCCAAGTTAATATTGGTATATGTTGTTTTATTGTAACATCAAATCATGAAAGACCCTTTTTCATATTTAATCTATTTTCGTGTCTCGTCTCCTTTGGGCCTTTGAACACTACTCGCATTTAAGCTTTGGTTACCGTTAGAATTTTTTCGACATGCTAGAAAGAAGTTAAATTCTAGTGAAAATGGCTCATTTAAAAAGGGCTACTTGCTCATGCATAACTTGTTTCAAATATGTTAAATGGCTATTCGGTTAGGTACAGGTACATCCCCCGGCCTCACCTTGGGATGACGTTTGAGGCCATCAAGCTTCTTGAGCCTGCTCATGTTGACAGGCTATGGCATATGTATAACATTGATGGCGGTCTTGTTGTTCAGGAGGTATAAAATACATTCCTAAAGGTGCTCAATTTCTCATACAGTATGTATAATGGTCAATTGTTCCTAACTTAACTTAGGTGTCAAAAGGATCTCATGCTGAAAAATTAGGAATCCAAATAGGCGATATTATTGGACGCTGCAATGGAGAATGTGTTTCTACTAATTAAGGTTAGTTTAGTAAATATAATATGGTTTTGGATGAAGTAAGATAAAATATATTTGCGTGATATTTGGTAGCTTCATGTTGTTGACCTTTATGTTTTTATTCTGCTATTTTTAGTTTGACAATATGTTGATGAGCATATGCAAGGGCTCTAAAGACAATCTAAATGGTGTTAATGTTGAAGTTCATATTTCTGTAAGTTCAATCAGTTGATCCTCGTCATCTCTTCTTTATTATGGAACTAAAATGCTAGTACTTCACATGTTTTATGCTGACTCCATAGGTTGGGGTGTTTCACACGCTCAAAAAACACCGAACAGTCGAAGAGTTGACTGCAAATGTGTCAGATCTTGGAGATGTTATTGCATGATATCCACTTTATAACCTAGTACGACCTAACAATTATCAAGATAGTACATATGTAACTTGTTCACCGGAGACATTCTCTGGTCGAAGGGACGTCAACTTTGTACGAAGTCTGAAGAGCGATCATATAGATATTTATCTGTTCCTATTTGTTTAGCACCCGTGGGTGTTTAGCACGAAGGAATACGATTTTCGTTCCACAAATCCGTTTCTTTTAATCTCCACATAGGAGTCTTGCATTTAAAATTTAAATATATACATTGTGATTAACTTGATTCTACAAGTCAGGGAAATAAGAACCGAGGGCAGCCCACAATCCTTCATACTATCGTTCGGTAGGTGTACGTCCATTCATGAAAATACATATTCTAAAATGTGGTTTTTTAAGAGAGAAAGCACACAGTATATTTGTTGTTTACTTACTTTCAGTTTCTCCTTGTTATCCAAGTGATTCTCATACTGAGGTGCATATTAGTAGGAGGGGGACCATGATGGAGCAAAGACAAACCACCTCTTTGAATAAGATTCTTTATCTTGGATCGTGATATTTGACCTTGTCTTTTATCTATAACTTCTGCGTTGTCAAAGAAACTACAGAAAAAATAGTTCGCTTTTCAAGTATCTCAACTTCAGCAAAATCCATATGCGGACAGATATTGCACAACCAATTTGGTAAATCATGGATAAATTTGCACTTCTTTTGTGTTTGTATCATTAGTGCATGGACAGGATGCACTCTTTGCTTATTCTATATATCTCATTGATAGCGATGGCAATATTCACGTACCGACACATGTACAAACCAGCACAGCATGTTAAGATTTTGGGGGTACGATAAGAGGGATACTTAGAATTTAAGCCTAAATCATCATCTCATCTCCCCTTCAAAGGGATTTCACAGTAAGAGACGATCGACGTCCCCTTATACTTTGTCATCGTGGAACCACCATCTGGTCTCCTTTGGCGACCTTCCGTTACGACAATTCCTAACGTAGCGGTCATTGTCTTGCGGGCGTTGCTGTTTGACCAATGCAATGTAGTTAGTACGAGTACAAGTAATGAGCATCTTGTCTGATATGTTGAGGGAGATGGGTGACCTTTGCCGGCGAGCTAGACAACATGGACAATATGCTGATACAGACTGAACTTACAGTCATCGCAGGCGACCACGAGTCATATAGTATATCTGCACATAAAAGAACCAGACATTTAAAAACAAATATCACAAATCATGTAGAAAAAACGTAGTCCTAGCCATGACAAATAATAAGAGTGCAGAGAATTTTCATCTGCATTGAATTTCAGACTAGGTGGCTTTCGTTACCTAAACTAAGCAATTGAGAGAGTATTAGACATCATCATAGCCCTTCAGTTACCTATTCCCTTCGTATATTGGTACGAAGACAACCATACAGAAGAAAAGTCGATTTGAAGAGCACTTCTACACGTCCGCGATATTCACCTACGATTTTGCTACGATAGGTCATCCGAACATTCATCCCCATCTTCTTTTCACTCTATTCCCTTTAGTTACCTATTCCCTACGTATATTGGTACCAAGATAGCCATACAGAGGAAGTCGATTTGAAGAGCACTGCTACACGTTCGCCATATTCACCTACGATTTTGCTACGATAGGTCATCTGAACATTCATCCCCGTCTTCATTTTCACTCTGTGTAGTGGATATCAATTCAAGAACTCCATAGTGGCAAAAATTGTGTATGTATAACTAACTGCTCAGCAATTTATTGAAACGAGAACTGCTCAGCAATTTAAACCTTGAGGAGAAAGTTTTATTGGTCGTTTCTTCAGCTTGGACTAGGAAGCGCTAAGAGAACAAAGAAAAGATTGTGATACACGACACGTGATTGCAATGGAAAGTCAGATTCAGGACGGATAGTTGTTACATAACTTGAATGCATGTCTTTTTATCATATACTGGAAGGTTTAAATTATAGAACGCTAAAAAAATGTAAATCTCTTCAACTCACACCCATCATCAAGTTAAATTAAAATGAACAAATTATCTCTGTTTTTTCCGTGGAAAACAAAGGGGCAACTCTGCTACAGAAGGTGTTTGTTGGATTCACATAGGGGTGGTTCTAGGACTTAGCGGACAGGATGGCTAGTTTATGGGTACTCCAGAGAGGACTAGGTTACAATTACCAAAATCATAATCTTCACAGAAGATTGAAAAAAAAGGAAAGGTTCCAGCTTAGCTAAATTACTTGTACTGGTCATCACCACAGCACACCCGGTTGACAATGAATAGTGTAACATGTAGACTGGAATGATGGGAATGGACAAACAAGTTCTTTGATGTTGTCAGTACCACCAAGAGGAAAACGTTCCCTAAAGCAATGCTGAAGATACCATACAATTAATATGGAAAGTGACTAGTATTTTGATTTGAGGTTACCAACTGCTGAATAGTATTACAAGATTTAGTTAATCCCTCTGATCCGTATAAAGTGTCGGGGGAAATCAATATACCATGCACAACTTTATTCCTATACTGGCGACACTTTTTGTGAATCGGATGGAGTAGTAATTTAAGCACGATGTATTCATGAGTTCGGATAATACATGCCGCATATAACATAAGACAAACTACAGGAGAACTTAATTATGCCGTACCTACAGACAAACACTATGGTTCGACTTTGAAGACAGCTTATCCACTTTGACTTTACAATTTGACATTACATATGTGTACAACTAACATGCAAAACATCATTTCATATGGCTGAATATAAGTTCCATTTCATAGACTACCTTTTTACATAGCTAATTAAAGGCCAGAAAAGAATTGATTTAATAACTCAACATGAGGAATTAAGAACAAGACTTGGAATCAAACCAACATACTAGAGGTAATAGTGATGGTAGCTACAACTTTAGTGAGGAACTCCCAACATCGTAACATTAAGATAACTTGGAACACAACAAGCACAAAGGCCACACGTTGAACAAGGTCATGCATGCATGGCAATCTGATGAAAACCGCCTTGTCTCGGAATAAAATAGAAAGGCGATTTAAGCACCTCAACTGTGCAGCTAGTCTAAAAAAATAAAAGCCCACTTGACCAGGCGGTGACATTCCACTAAAGAATGGAATCTTATCACCTAACTGACAGCTATATGTTGGGCTAGGTTAGGCAAAGAACATTCCTGTACATAATACAGTTAATATCAAACACCAACATGGAGGCATAGACAAATCTTCCCCCTGAGAATAGAAAGGTGAGCTGAAGCCCTTCTCAAAGAAGCAAAGTACACCTGAGTAAGGTGGTGACCTTCCGCTAACAAACAGAATTTTAGCACCTAACTGACAGCTTGAGTTGAAGCCCTTCAACTGTGCGGCTACTCTAAAAAACGCAAAAGACCGCCTGACTAAGGCGGCGACCTTCCGCTAACAAACGGAATCTTAGCACCTAACCGACAGCTAGACGTTGGATTAGGTTAGGCAAAGAACATTCCTGTAAACAACGCAGTTAATCAAAAGCAGCAACATGGAGGCATAAACAAATCTTCTCCCTGAGAGGAGAGGCATAATGAACTTTACCTACTCTAGATGTTAGATTAGGCTAGGCCGCTAGGCAAAGAACATTCCCATGTATCAGTTAACCATCATGAAGGCATAAACAAATCACATAGTACCTAAACAGATGTGACCATTGCTGTAAATGTGCGGGTGCATCGGCGCCGGGTTGAGGAAAATGACCTGGAACATAACAGGGGCAGGGTTAGTCAAACGGAAGGAACGTAATAACAACAACATAGAAGTGAAAAACTAAAGGTGCAATCTTCAGCACTGGAAACAAAAAAGAGAGAAATCACCTGGGGCGCCTCCATGGGGTAATGCTCGGGGAAGTCGACCTGCAGCTGGTACGTCTCGCCGGCGTAGAGCGTGCCCGCCGCCCCGCCCACCTCGACCACCCATCTGTTCCATTGCAAAAATTTCAGTTTTTTTGAAGGGAGCAAAATTTTCAGTTAGGCGAGCACTCCAAACACACCTCCCCAAATCCTCCGAAATCAAACACAAAGGGGAAGGGATGGATTGGGCGTCGCACCTCTGGAGGTTATCGGAGACCCTGTAGTTGAAGCCGGTGGGCGGGCCGACCTGCCACTCGGCGAGCTCCTTCTGCAGCCGGCTGCAGGCGATCTTGCTCAGCGCCTGCCCACACCACACCCCGCCAAGGAAGAAAAAGAGAAATTTTCAGCCCAATCGCGCACGGAACCGCCAATCCGCCGCCGCTGCTCCCCGAGTGGATTGATCGGTGAGGAGGGTTAGGGTTCGGTACCTTCCGAGACGGAGTCGAGGAGCTCGTCATGGTGCGGCCGGTTTGGAGACAGGGGAAGTGGGAGAGAAGGGAAGGAGACAGAGAGGAGAGGAGGTCTTCGAATCTTGCGAGGCCTATTTATTTATTGGGGGTCTCTAACGATCAGTAGATTTTTCCCAGTCATCCGACGTCACCCCGTTCAATCGGCCCAGATCCCCCGTGGCCCGTTTTCGTTTTCTTGTCTCGTTTTTGTTTTCTTGTCTCGTTTTTGTTTATGGGCCGGTTTTGTCGGGCCGTTTTTCTCTTCCCTCACGAAAAATTCCGCGCGTGGTAAAAATAGTTGCCACCGCCGGGAATCGAACACTGGTCTCCAGGAAAAGCTTTCCACATGCACTAGCCAAATTAGCAGTGACCCGGTTGTGATATTGAAAGGGCAAGTTTGTACTTGACTCATGCCTCCTACGGACCATCATATACCTCATACATAAAAGCTCCCAGGATTCACGCCCTGGGAAAAGCCTCCACGTCGCCTGACTTCCGTGAACCGTTCATTGCGCGCGATCGACGGTCAAGATTGCTCCACGTCGCCCCGGATGCGGACGGAACTGTTCACCCCCTATTTTTAGCCAATCAAACGGCGACACGTCGCCCGGTCACCCCCCGGTGGAATCCGGTTCCGCCGGTTGCCGTGCCATTTTTGCACAAAACCCCCTCGCAAAACGCGCCCTAAACCCGCAGTCCATCATTTTGCACTGCGAAGGACCTTCGCGTGAAACTGGAAAAGATCACATGCTTTTTTGCAAATAAGCCACGCCAGACGCCCCTCTCCTTCCTCTCTTCCGCGCGAGGCGGAAATCGCCGCCGCCGCCGCCCCATGCCCCCCCACTCAAATCGCCGGCACGGGAGGGTGCGCCGCCGTTGGCTCTCCAATCTCCCTGAAGATCGTATGCCGGGAAGCTTCTTCGCCGCCGGAATCCGCGTCGCCGCCCTCGGCCTCCACCACCGTGTCCGCGCGCGTTTGGCCGCGCTCCGGCGATCTCCGGCAACCAGAACGCAGCGGCGCCGCCGCAGAAGAGTGCTGCGCATCCGCGCGCGTCTTCGCACGGCGTCTCCGCGGCCAGCCGTGCGAGCTGGTTCGCCGGGATTCGGCCCGGCTCCGCCGTCGTCGCCGCGGGCAGCGCCGCCCGCCGCTGGCGTCAGCATGACGCCACGGTGGGGCCCATTATTCAGCGTCACAAGATTTTCCCCGAGAAGAAAATTCCGGAAAATGAATAATATTGAAAACTTCATATCTTCAGATTTACACATCAAAAAAATACAAAAAAATTATCAAAATGATCGCAGTAAAATAATCTAATTACTTATGTTAAAATGGAAAGATGTTTGTTTTTTCCCATTAGGTGAATATTTGCAAAAAAATCTAAATTCGTTCCACTATATTACAAATTTAAATTAATAACTGCTCACATGTTGTGTTCCATTCGAATATGCTGAGACGGTCACAAAAAATGCTTACTCTCATACTAGGAACACAAAATAAATTCAGATTTACAAAATGTCCAAAATTAATCAATTTCGAAATTCCGAAAAATTCGTAAAGGCGAAATTCTCTGAATTTCATTAATTTCCAACCCTACATCCATTCCAAATACATAAACTACCGAAAATTATTTTTAATTCCTACACGGGCGCGGCATAACCGCGCCAACTCCACTAGTATCCAATTAATCGCCTGGAGTATGTATTAATTTCTCTCGCGCGCAGGATCCATCCAATTAATCGCCGCCGTAGGAGTATCTTGCATCATCATTTTGTTGTTTTTAAGACGCGATTTCAACCAAGTCACGTACTCCTATAAAAACAAAGCTACTCCTTAGATCCTTCTTTTTAGTACAACCCAACACACACAAAAAGAAAAAAAAAACTAATTAAGCGTTCTTTTTCTAGCTTCTTTTTTTTGCAACTTACTCCATCTAGAGTCATAGGGGGGGTGATCATTTGAAATGTCGATTACAAATCACGAATTGAATATAAAAAATCTCCAGTTGCGTGTTGAGTTGCAACTAACTCCATTCCACAGGAGGGGGGAGGATGAGGGGGAGACATGGATGTCAGTTACATGTAGAGTTGCAACTATATACAACGACAACTGAAAATGGGACACAGAATCACTCAGTTCCAACTCTATTTGCAATTGACTCCATCTAGAGTCATAGGGGGAGGTTCATTTGAAATGTCGGTTACAAACCATAATTGAAACATAAAATTCCCAGTTGCGTGTTGAATTGCAATTGACTTCATTTTATAGTCCGAGGGAGGGGGAGAGGGGTGTCAGTTACGTGTAGAGTTGCAACTACATACAAAGACAAAAAAAAATGGGACACAAGATAATTCAGTTACAACCCTAGTTGCAACTAACTCCATCTATAGTTAGAGGGGGAGGTTAATTTGAAAATGTTGGTTACAAACCTTAATTGAAATAAAAAATTCCTAGTTACGTGTTAGTTGCAACTAACTCCATATTACCGTCCGCGTGTGTGTGTGTGTGTGGGGGGGGGGGGGGCAGGGATGTCACTTACATGTAGAGTTGCAACTATATACAACAACAGACAGAAAAATGGGACACGAAATCACTCAGTTACAACCCTAGTTGCAACTGACTCCATCTACAGGCAGAAGGGGCGGTTAATTTGAAAATATCGGTTACAAACCATAATTGAAAAAAAATCCCAGTTGCGTGTTGAGTTGCAACTGGTTACAAAAAGAGGGATGTGAGTTGCGTGTCAAGTTGCGACAGCCTACGGATAGAGGCAGCTGCATGTCAAGTTGCAACTACGTACGCTACAAAAAATGGGGACGAGGGTGTGTCAGTTGCGAGTCGAGTTGCAACTGACTTTGAGGGGGAGGGTACGTGACAGCTGCATGTCAAGATAATAACTACACAAATCTAGCGGAGATGTCAAAAACAACTACAAAAAACAGAGGTGTCTGTTGCGAGCGAGATGCAACTAACTGCATCCACATAAAATGGGACATGGGATGTCAGATGTGTGGTGATTTGGGTGGCGATTTACAAAAAAACAACAACAATGACCCATGGAACGTGATCCTCATTTGCAACCCTATCTGCAACTGACTCACCTCGATGATCGATGCAAAATTCCAGTTGTGTGTTGAGTTGCAGCTGACTCCCTTTACAGTCGGGGGGGGGGGGGGGGGGGGGGGGTTAGTTGCGTGTCGAGTTGCAACTCAAGATACTCCCTCTACAGTCTTGAGGAGAATGTCACTTGTGTGTCGAGTTGCAACGACCATGGAACACAATCTTGAGTTACACCCTAGATGCAACGACGCGAGAAGGCATCACAAGCACCACCATTACGCATGTCTTGGATATCCACGTGCGACAAGCATGCACGACTTGACCGTCGGGTGCGGCGACGGCGCCGACTGCGGATCATGGACGAGGCCTCGTGGTGCACCTCGAGGAGCACCTCCGGCATGATGTTGAGGCCGTCCTCCTGGTCTATGTTGGGGAAAAATGCTAAAACAACAAAAAAAAATAGCCAAAAATAAACAGTTGGGAAAATCAAATAAAAATGATAAAGAAATAATCCAGAAAAAAAACCGGAACACAATGTTGCTAGATGCAAGCTCACCAATCCTCTCCTACACGGACAAAAGAAAAAAACAGACCAAAAAACCCAGCTCACCAACCACGACCATCACCAACGCCAAGCTCCTGCACTGCGCATGTGCTCATTAATCTATATTTGAGAACTGTTGGAGCTTCCTGTACTCGGCTATGGTGCCAGAGACAGGCCATCCTAAACTCACGTAAACATTCCCAGGAATCACAACTTCTTCCCATCTTATATACAAGTGATTTGCGTTATGAGATATGAGAGGCATGTGCACTTTTCTATTTGTGAATGAATTGTTTGTATAAAGAATAGCCCTGTGGTACTTTTGATTATTTTTAATATTGTTTTCCTACATGCAAAGATTGTATAAGGACATGTTTATTTATGTTGTATCCATTGCAGGGCACATACTCTTTTGCTAGATGATTTCTATCCCTACCCTAATGTGTATCTGAACCTTTGAATATGTTGAACTATAGCATCTGAGGCAAAGAAACTGTATGAGGACGACACGCGGAAGAAAGATGATTGATTAATCGGTTAATCAGACACATGGTTTGTTGGTCTTGTCACACTTTTACATCTTCTTATTTACATCCTTCATGATCTCTAGAAGAGAACAAACAGATGCATTTGATTTTTTTTGTATCAATAATCCTACACCTACTTAGAATGAACCTACGGAATAGACTACAAATGGTTAACTGATGCGGTTGGAGAAATATTTCTGTTGAGGAGATTAACGTACTCAACCAAGGCACCCGTTTCCAACTTTCCTCTCTCGTGAACAGTTCCCAGGAGAGGCGAAAGGGAGGGCGCCGAGTTCCCTTGCTCCGCCGAAGGCCGGATCGCCGGTCGCCTCCCTCTCCGGCTGCCCTTGTGGCGGCGGGAGGGTGGAGGGGTCGTCGATCTGTGCCCGAGGCTTGTTAATAGTAGGGGTAGGATCCCCATCGGCGTCGGCAGGGTGGTGGTGGCGGCGGCGGTGTGGATTAAGGTGGCCGGTGCTTCCTTCCCACCACGGCGAGGCCTTGTTTGGCGGAGCTGTGAAGCGTCCGGCGTTGGGTGCCACCGGATCCGTCGATCTGGTGGGCGTTGCTGCTCCGGCCTTGGTCGACGATGTGAAGACGGCGGCCGGCGTCCGACCGGCGGCGCTCTGGAGGTGGAGGTGTTGCCGGAGTGGGTGTTGGTGGTGCTGGCTCTTCTCCTCTGCGTCGTCGTCTTCTGGGGCGTCGTCGTGGGGCCGGCTAGTTTTGGTTTTCGGAGATCTTCGACTCTGTCGAGTCTCCGTCCCCTGCAGGCGGCTGGCGAGGCGACGGCGGCGGCTGCCTGTGTTGGGGTCCTGGTTCTCCGGCCCTGTCTTCGTTGTACCGTCGTCTCCTCCCGCGATGGTGCTGGGCTTGTGAGGTGCTGTGCTTTGTTCGGGAGTGTGGGGATTGCGAGTTGCTGCTCTGCTTTTCCGGTGTCTCCGGCCGGCCGTGGTGGCGAGGGGAGGAGCGGATTGGTGGAGCTGGTGGGTGCTGCTGCTGGGGTGCGTGGTTTGCAGGTGAGGGTTCTGACCACTTCCTCGGAGGTGGGCTGCCGCTGGGCTCAGATCTGGCGCGGAAGTTGCTTGGGGTGCGTCCCCGGCCGATTTCCTCTCTTCGGCTTCAGATCCAGTTCTATGGAGCTGGTGGATGTTGCGGCTCGTCTTCGCCTTTGGGCATGGAGCTCTTCTGGTGCCGTGGTGCGACTTTGCAGGTGTTGGCTTCGTCGGGAGGGCTGCCTGCTTCTTGGTCGCGAGGAAGACGAAGGACTTCTCTGGTTTTCCCTGGATGTTCTTCGTGTAGGAGTGAGGCAGCAGTGCCTTGACTTGTATCCTGTTCTTTTTTTACTGCTTGTATCCGATCCTGTAATGTTTTCCTTACTGTTTTAATACAAGTTTGAAAATTCAAAAAAAATAAAAAAATTCTGTTGTTTCTCTAGCAAATCACGATGCACCACTGCTCACCACGTAGCCGTAAGTTTTTTGTATATTGTTGGATCATAGGCCTATGGTTTTTCCCGTTGCAACGCAGGGGCATGTTTACTAGTACTAATAATAAAAGCAGGAAGTCTTCTTGTGTCGTCCGTCATAATTTTACCAATTTGCCCTTAGTTTTGATGAATATTACATCAACTGCCACCGCCAACTAAATGCTACAGGACACTGTTATTTTTTGACTTTTGCCAAAACACACTACTCAATTGTGTCTTTGCCAAGTACCATTACAATTTTGTGTCACATTTGCCAGAACACACCGCACTGCTCAAAAAGGAAAGTTTACCAATTTCTTGGGATGGCCATTCTATGACCAGTTTTGAACAACTTTTCCATTTTGGGTCATACCGTGTGCTCTGGCAAAGACACAATTAAGCAGTGTGTTTTGGCAAATGTTGAAAAATAACGGTGTCCTCTAGCAAATTTTCCCTAAAAGCAACGGTTCGCGCAAAAAAAAGACACCGAACGAAGACTCGGGAACGAGTCCCCAGCTCCCTGCTGCCGCGCCGGCCAGCCTTCCGCCATCTGCGCCCCTCCGTTCCCGCGGCAAACAGATCGCCGCGCCCGAGTAGGGGTTCCGCAAGATGGGGCCGGCGTTGCCGCTGTGGTCCGCTGCGCGCCATCGCCGGCGAAGAAATCTGGTTCGTGGAGGCCGTTTTGAGTTGCGCCCGCTGCTTATCCCTAAGGCCGATCTGATGAAGCTCGATGTCCTCATCCTCATTGCCTAGGTTGGCACGCGATTTACAACTCAGCCGTTGGTCGACTTCTCCGATCCAGTGGCTGCGTCGATTTTGGTGGCCTCGGTTTGATTCCTTGCGCCCAGAGGACGAGGGGATCAAGGCAGAGTGGATGGGTGTGCTCGGAAGGTCTCAGGACAGCTCCAGCGATGTCGCGGCTGAGCTGCACCGGTGGCCGCCTCCGCGTGCCGGTTCAGGTACGTGCCTCTGTTTCTCTGGTATTCACTTCGGTTGACACGTTTGTGGCCCGCAGTGGCGCGGAGAGCTACAGGGCGCCGTCTTGTGGTCCTCCCGTCGACGGCGTCGACTTCTTCCGGATCAGCTTAGATCGCTGTACAGGGTAGGGCATCGCTTCCGTTTCGGTTGCTTGCTGTAGAGTTCATTCAGAACCCCTCGTACTGCTCTACAATGTTGCTGGCTTCCGTTGAGAGGTATCTTTGTTTAGTGGTGCCAGCTGCCAGTAGGTGGGTTCAAATTGTTGGTGATTGCTTGTATCCAAATGCTCCCAGTTAGATATGGAAAATGCAGAAATACTTCAATATGGTATAGATGTTTGGATAATTGTGTTTGTATCTTCTGTCTATGCCCTGCGCTTGTGTGAAGTCCAACTCATGGTATTTTATAAACTGGATGTGCACTTCGCCTAGCAAATAATGATAACAAGTTCTAGCAGTCTTAAAGTATTTGTTCCATCTGCCTTTTGGTTCGTCATGCGGCCATGTACCAGTGATTATATTTCTTTGTCTTCCTTTTTTTCAGACCTCACTGCGATTACTCTGTTCTTTCAGTTGTTGGTAATGATATTTCTTTTCCTGATGTTATACTTTCAGTTTTGCACTGACCTTGTTTAGCTTTTGTACTAATGAAATTATGAAGGGGGAAGAAACAACCTTGGTAACCACGCAGTACACGATTCACATGCTTATTTGGTACTCTGTTCGTAAGGTCGCTCATCTGCTTTGAGATCTGAGATCAACACTTCCAAGTTACAAACCTACTTGGCATGAAAGTCCAGGCACATACATCAGCTCACTTTTGTGTCTAATGGGTTGGTTATAGAAGCCGACGACTTCATCAGAAAAGAAATGCAGAAATCTTGACGAATTGAACAAAAAAGAAAACAGTTGAGCTAAATGGGTGTTAGCTAAATGTTTCTCCCGGTGCAACGCACGGGCATTTTTACTAGTAACTTAAAATGGCCGTTCATCCTTGCTAATTCGTTTGTAGATTAAATATATATATCAATCATCTGAAAATTAATGAAGCACACAGTTGTCATCGTCGTCTCTTCATCAGTCGTTTGTAGGTTGTATATAAATACATAATGCCTCGTTCGGATGTTCATATTCAGCCTAGATATTAGATATTCGCGAGTCTGCAGTCCCGAATATCCGATTTCGACCTGTTTGGATGTGGTTGATATTTAGCCTAGATATTCGGGGTCAATATCGAGTTATCGCTCTCACGGCAAAAAATAGAAGCCAGCGAATGTCGAGGGGAGATGCTCGACATCGTGGGATATTCGCTCCTCTCGCGTACCGCTCTGCTCGTCTCTTTTTCACCCTCGCCTCGCTCGCTCGGCAGCGGCAGCGGCGCATTAGGTCTCTCCCTCCCGCCCCAGATCCTCCGCCCCACAGTCTCTCCCTAGCCGACGGCGGAGGCGGCTGAGGGAGGGCTCCGTACGCCCCTTCACAAGGCGGCGACGCTCGCCGCAGCCTCGGTCCGCCGGGCGGCCATGGCGAATAGAGAGCGTCCATGAGGCAGCAGCATCGCCTGCACCGACGTCTGGCGGCCGACCGCTGGTCCCCAACCTCCCTCCCGTCGAAGCTCGTGGTTAGGCGCCTCCTCGAACCCCCTCCTGTTGAAGCAAGTCCACGACCATCCTCTCGTAAGGCAAGCTGTCGTGCTCATTCACTGACCTGGGCGTCCGGTCCGCCACAGGCTGCTCTTGGACACCATATCTCCAACAAGAGTCACGAGATGTGGCTGGCTTAGGCCTGTACTTTCTTTTCTGAATTTTTCTTGCTCGTGTAGTTCTGCAGAGATGCACCGATGATGGTTTTGTTCATCAGAGAACGATATGAAGGATTGTGGTGTGATGATCGTCGTGTCTTGCTCTCATTTGATTTCTCGTGTTATAATTGTGCTTGCTCTCCAAACTGTGGTGACTCTCATCAATTGTTGATAACTGATAGTTATGTAGTACAAAGATACTATAGTACAAAAAACTTGCTTACAATTGTGACTAACTTGTCTATACTATTGTTATGTATTTGTCTAGCTGTTGTCTGTATCATAATATGTGGTTCTTCTGTACATTTTGGTATGAATATAACAGTACGATGATCAATGTCTCGAAAAACTGCTTTTATAACATCCGACAACATTTGACATTCAAACTCAATATCTTGTCTAGGTCTGAATATCTAACACATCCAAACAGAAAATATTGACATTCAATCTCAATATCAATATCCTGAGTATTGGACATTCGACCCAATATAATATCTAACCTCCCAATGCGAACATCCAAACAGAGCATAAATGTCCTTAATCCGTACCTGAATTTGGAGCCACAGTCGTCTTTTCTTCATCAATAACTTCCAAGTGTGCACTTTCCGAATGTAGAGATGAATCGTCTTCAAACTGAGTAAGCGCTTGAGCTAATGATCCTAAATATATATGCAGCAGGATCAACAATGGAAGTTCGACCACTATGACCATTCTTAGTGGCAACATTATTTCAGACATTAATTGATTAAGCAGGCGCTTTCAATAAACCAATCTGAATTTTACGCACTTAATTAGCACCTTGCAACGTAAGTTAATCAATGTGACATCAACAATAAATGTATCAATACAAAATCTTGAGATCCCATGGAAAACTGGCTAGCTAGCTAATACTTTTTTCAATCAAGTTAGTTAGTTAGCTAACACATGAATACATAGCTGAGCTTGTGTATCGTTTATTATCATGCATGCTTCGGGAGTCGATCACCTACATACACAATTGTTTTGAGTTCATACATGAAGTTCTTGTTTGCATTGACCTCTTCTCAATTGTGATTACACACAACTATATTGACATACCTATTATTCCTACTTAAAACATTACATTTTAAATCAGAAATTCACTTTGACTTCCAAGTGCATATGCTCCCTATAACAAAAGTGAATATTTTGGAATGTCGAAACAATCCGGAAAAAAATTAGAGCATACATCCTACTTTTGCAACATTCCTATAGATATATGAGGTTCCTTCAAAATCTGAGGATCCAACGGTAGTAGTAAAATCCAAGCCTGTAAAATAGGCAATATACTAACCTAGAAGACACAATCCCATTAGCCATTATAAAAAACAAAGAAAGATCCACAACGCAAAAACCAAAACATCAAGCACACAAACGCATTGGCACACCATATATAGTAGCTGAATAGCTAGATTGTTGCCTGAGCTTACCTGCGCTACAGAGGAACTACTACTAGCACCCGTTTCATTAGTAGACTCATCATCTGCACTTTTTGTTGCACTAAGCCTATGAATAACTTGATCTATATCTGGTCTTTTGTCTGCATTCCATTCAGTGCAGTCCATCGCTATCTCAGTGCATACTCGTACTTGTACCAGTTGTGTGTTAACGTCTGATTTATCCAACCTATTACTCCAACTCTCAAGTACCTGCGAAATTGTCATCACATGTGTCATTATTTATGAAAAGGAGGAGCATATAGTTCTACAGAGCAAGCGGAAGAGTACCTTATCTTCATGCAAAATCCAAAGGAGGCATAAGTATTTTTTAAGAGATCTTCATGCAAAATCCAAAAATTTAAGACGGAAGTATTTTTCAAACAGAAGGAATAAAACCGTAGCAAAGTAGTATGCCACCCAGAGGCAACATGCCTTCCGTAACAGTATTAGAGTAACAAATCACTAATTTTGCACGTATTTGCTAGTTTACTATAGGGATAACGTTTTTTTATTAAGGATAACGTGATGTGCCTCACTTTGTATAGCAGCTAAAAATGATTAAACATAAAAAAATAAAAAAATGATTAAACATGCATCACTTTGGTAAAATATGGAGTACAATTCTAATATTGGCGTCGGCAACATGTAGACGCATTAGAGCAACAGATCATTATTTGCACGTGTTTGCTTCTTTTGCAGCTAAATTGTGCTTTTCGTTACTGTGTGCAAATTCCAATGGACCCCCGGCTCGGCCGTCGCCTCCTCTGGCGGCCTGGGAGACACCAAACCCTAGCCGTCAAGGGTGCTCCGACCGCCTCCCCCGCCGCATCTGCCGCCTGCTTGGTCCGCGGTGGCGGCGGACCACGTTCCCAAAGGGGATGGGGTCCTCCGGTTGTTTCTCTCGCGGCGGCGGAGGATGGAAATCTGGGGGGGGCGGCCCCGGTCGGTGGTGACGGTGCGGCGTCCCCTGGCGCGGTGGAGGTGGCGACAGAGGGAGCTACTACAGCGGGCGGATGGGCGCGGCTGCTCCGTTGTACGCTTGCCCGAGGCCTTGCTTCATGCTCCGGCGACCCTGCGGTGGAAGCCCTCGAGCAGCACCCTCGGCGGCGCTCGGTGGATGTGAAGTTCCTGGTGGTCGGTGGCGCCTCGTCTACTGTACGGGATTTGGAGCATGCCTTCAAGATCTGGCTCGGCGACTTGGAAGATATCGGCGTACGCACGCCGTAACAACCCGACAGCCATCGCTGTGCGCAAACCTCGACCCTCTTGACAGCATCGATCACAAACGGCGGCGATCAGCGTCGGCGGGTACCGACACATGCTCCCTGGGAGGGCGTCACATGCACTCGGGGGCTGGCACTCGACATCAACAATGACACAAGCTTCAACCACACATACCCGGCAGATCGTCGAGTCGGGAAGAGGATGGCATAAGAACATGTGCGCCCGAGACTCGGGAGCTGGCGATTCAACGTCAACAACAACAACAATAGCAACAAGTTCATCGACTCGGGAGCAAGGCGATACCCGTGAATTCCTCAACACCACCACAAACCCTCGGGGGCTAGCGCTTCGACGTCAAGAACAAAAAGCAACTTCATAGCTGCACCAGACAAGCAATCCGAGTGCCATATTCAACTCTACTTCGTCGTCTCAGGATGGCCGCGTCGACACCCCATGACTTCATCGACTACGCCTCCGACGCTCGGGGGCTGGCGCTTCATCATTAATAAAAAACAACATATTTGTTGCTCCACGCAAAAAGACGATTTCAGCATCTTCAACAACTCCGCCGCGTCGACTCCGGTCCGCCGCGTTGAACTTTTCGCCGCACACTCCGTCGCGTCGACTCCGGTCCACCGCATCGAACTCTTCGCCGCACATTACACCGTGCCGACTCCGCTCCGCCGCGTCGATTTCTTCTGACCGAACACTGCAAAATGTGGTCGCCCCAGATGCTCGGGGGCTGCGCCGCATGAGTCGTGACAAACTCACCTTGGCCGCACTCGAACACTCGGGGGCTGCGCCGCACAGGTTAAGGAAAATACACAAAACATCGGACGCAACCGAAGACTCGGGGGCTGCGCTGTGCAGGTTGGCTACTCGAAAAAGTTTCAGACTCACTCGACAATAAGGAGGGTACTCGCCATCAGCTCGAGTGCTGCGCACCCGACAAATATATATGTCAGCAGAAGCAAATAGTGGAACACTCACAAAAATACTCGACAAATAGCAAGATGAAGGCAAATTAAGCCTATGCCCAACTATAAATAGTTGCACATAGCCTCGGGGGCTACTCCTATCGGGAGCGCTGTCGCGCACCCGATATATTCAAAAGGCAAAAAAGGCAGTCGATTAAGAAACTCGCCGCAGTCAAAAGCAAAAAAGCATAAACTCAAAAGAATTCCCGAGTTACGTCAGCTGATGACGCTTCGGATGCTGCATGCATAAAATGCAAAGGTAAGACCCGCCGATCAGTCGAGCTGGGCTGAGGACCACTCTGGCAGTGCTAAGTCCTTAAATTTTTCCGTGTCAGCAGACGCGATGAAAATCCTGGCGGACGCGTTGGGTAGCAAAGTTCAAACTGCAGAACGATTCAGTAAGACCTCAACGGCCTGAGTCGAGTCTGTCCAGTATGTTCCAGGTTCGAGCCCGGGGACTCGAACTTGATTGAAGGCTAGTAAGGTTTCGCCCAAATGTGCAGTTAACTGGTCTCGACTCATCGAGTAAAGGCAGGCCTACTAAGTCGTAATCCCTAGGCAAAATAAACAAAGCATCAGTCGACATGTTTCCGACTCAGCATGCATAATCGAGGCATTCTCGACTCAAAAGTACATAGCAAAGTTCATGCAACACATCAGTCGATGACTTACCGACTCAGCAGGCACAATCGAGACAATCTCGACTCAAATTATACATAATCAAATGAGCAAAGAATCAGATGGTGAAATACACCTGCAAAGGAGTTTCTGCCCGATTCTTCGAATCGACCAGGCACTCGGGGGCTACTCCCATCGGGAGCCCTGAGCGCGCACCCGATGAGAACACAACAAATAACACGAAAGCTGCGCACCTGCTTGGATAGTGCAAAATTCATCGACTAACTCCCATCGGGAGGGCACTCGCCATCGGCTCGAGTGACACAACGGGTTTATCAAAGTCGGGTTCTCTATAGCCCGCGTGGATTTCTCAAAGTCGGGTTTTTTAATAACCCGCACGGATTTATCAAAGTCGGGTTCTGTATAGCCCGCATGGATTTCTCAAATTCGGGTTCTCTATAACCCGCACGGATTTATCAAAGTCGGGTTCTGTATAGCCTGCATGGATTTCTAAGTCGGGTTCTCTATAACTCGCACGGATTTATCAAAGTCGGGTTCTCTATAGCCCGCACCGGATTTATTATTATTGGATTTCATACACATATATCGGATTTCTCATAAAGCGCACGAAGAATGGATAATACAGTCATCATATGGTCGTTGATTACGCCTACTCGACATACTATTTTGAGTCTCTGCCCGATACTTCGAATCGACCAGACACTCGGGGGCTAGTGACGTGGGCATACCCTCCGGGCACCCCACTATTGGTATACCTGGTACAGCTCAGACGAAGGCCCACCTGGCGGTCCAGCAATTACTTGAAGCGCAAGACAAGGACTCCAAGAAGTAGTCTACTAGGACTCTTGTAAACCTTCCCTGGCTCACTATATAAAGCCAGGCACGGGCACCCCCATAGACACACCACAACATCATAGAAGATAGACACAATTAGACATAGCCTATACGGCATAGCATAGAGAGATCGCCTCTCACCACATCGCCCTTGCGGCCACCATGTAACCTCATATATCATCATAATCAGACAAGCAGGAGTAGGTCTTTACCTCACAATGAGGGGCCGAACCTGGGTAAATCCTTACTTGTCAGCCGTCCGGAACTACCAGCGCGCATATCTTCTCCCTCAAAATCTACCTAGGGTATTCGACTCTAGGATTGCCGAGGACATCACTCGTCATGCAGTAAATTGGAAAATATCGTATCACATACTCCTAGGTTGTACCTAAAGGAACATTGATATTTCAGTCGAAGGAGCTACACTACTCCAAGATGTTGAATTGTTGACCATCTATTCCACCTGCCCTGCCCTTATTAGTTCAAGCCTATCACTAGTAGAAAACAAGGCTTTGGTGAGGCCACATTTGGCACCGGATTGACTGGAACCGGTACTAAAGGGGTATTAGTACCGGTTCCAGAGGCGAGACAGCCCGGCAGTTAATTGCACCGGTTGCGTTGGACCCTTTAGTACCGGTTGGTAATACAAACCGGTACTAAAGGGTTGCATCAGTCGGCTGCAGCGCGCGGCCCCCACGGTCAGACCCTTTAGTACCGGTTTGTATTACCAACCGGTACTAAAGGTTCGGCCTGCAGCGCCCGGCCCCCACGGCCAGACCCTTTAGTACCGGTTTGTAATACAAACCGGTACTAAAGGTTCGGCCTATATTGCCTTCTTCCACCCGGCGCACAGCTCCATTGCTTTCATTCAAGCTCCAATTTCTTCTCTCTTTGCTCTCCCAAGCTCTAGCACTACTTGATCTCTACAATATTTGTTAAGATTGGTAGCACTTACTTATATAAGGGTTAGCAACTTCATCTTCTCTTCCGGCATTTCAATTTTAGCTCATTTTGCTAGTTTAACTCATTTGATTTTTCTAGTGCAAGCAAGGTGTTTGATGAAATGCCTAAGTTAGGGATTTTATTTGTTTTATATGCATTTTGAGCTCAATTTAAAATAAGATTTGTGCCTTTTTATAGTGTCGTCCCCACTTCCTCACCGCCGCCGATCGCCCGCGGCGCCCCATGACCGACACCACCTCGGTGAGCCTCTTTTTTTTCTTATATTTTTAAAAAATATTAGTTGTATGGTTTAGATGCATAATTATTACTTGTATATTTTTCTTACTTGATAATTGTTTGTTATATATATAGTGTCATGGTTTTGACATCTGTCCACACCGGCTCTCGTCCGCTCTATTATTCGGATGTGGTACGATTGTTTGTTATAACTATATATTTGTTTAATTTCGTGTTTCTAACAATTAAGTCGACCAACTTAACGTAGATATATTTTTATCTAGGAGGTTGTTGAACCGGAAAATGAACCCGACCCTATTCTCGAGTTTTTTGTAAAAGAAAACGATGATTTGAAAGCAAAACTGAAAAGAAGCGAAGATCTTCGTCTCGAAGAGAAGATGAAATGGGAGTTGAAGATTGCCGACGTCGTTGATGATAACGAGATCAAGATGGAGGCAATGCGCTTGGATCACGAGATCAAGATGAATGCAATACGCTTGAAGCTTAAAAAGATTAGAAAATATGCCATTAGTCAAGAGGCTTGGTATCATTATGCGGTTGGTTCAATAATTACCTTAGTTGCGATTTTGATCGCATTTATCGTTGGATTTAAATTCTTTATCTAGTTATATGTTAGTTTAAATTAATGAATGTTTATGAGAACTATGTATTTGATTTGTTTAAATCCGGTGAATTTGTATTAATGAATTTAGTCATATAATATAGCTATGGTGTAATGGTTTTAGATATATTTATATAATGCAGATGAATCGACAATGGATGTACGTTGACCGACGCTCTCCGGAGTTCATTAGTGGCCTACAGGAATTTCTCCGTGCGGCTGAGTTAAACAAGAAGAATGGTTTTATGTTTTGTCCATGCGATGAGTGTCGGAATAAGACGAATTATCCTAGCGCAAGAACCCTAAACTTCCACCTGTTCCGGAAAGGCTTCATGCCCAATTATTTTTGTTGCACCAAGCACGGAGAAACATGGGTTATAATGGAGGACAATGAAGAAGATGATGATGACAACTATCCTCTGTTCTCTGAACACGGTGATACTAAAATGGGGGAAGACGAAGCTGAGCATGAGGTCATTGTTGATGATCAGTCTGATGATGATTTTCGTCAGGTTATTCTTGATGAACAGATAATCTGCGGAACTGAAAACGAGTGGTTGAAGTTAGAGCGCATGTTGGAGGACCACAAAAAATTATTGTATCCAACTTGTGAAGATGGACAGAAAAAGGTGGGTAGCACCCTGGAATTGCTTCAATGGAAGGCAAGGAATGGAGTATCTGACAAGGGATTTGAACAGTTGCTACAAATATTTAAAAAGATGCTTCCAAGGAAAAATGAATTGCCCTCCAGTACGTACGAAGCAAAGAAGATTGTCTTCTACCGCGGTGAGAAGTACGAGAATTTGAATGCATGCCCGATATGCGGTGCATTGCGGTATAAGATCAGGCGAGAAGACCCAGGTGATGTTGAGTGCGAGGCCAGCCCCAGGAAGAGGGTTCCTGCCAAGGTGATGTGGTATGCTCTTATAATATCACGGTTGAAACGTTTGTTCCGAAACAAAGAGCATGCCAAGTTGTTGCGATGGCACAAAGAAGACCGTAAGGAAGACGAGATGCTGAGACACCCCGCTGATGGGTCGCAGTGGAGAAAGATTGACAGTGAGTTTCGAGATTTTGCAGCTGACGCAAGGAACTTAAGATTTGGTCTAAGTACAGATGGCTTGAATCCATTTGGGGAGCAGAGCAGCAGTCATAGCACCTGGCCTGTGACTCTATGTATTTATAATCTTCCTCCTTGGTTGTGCATGAAGAAAAAGTATATCATGATGCCAGTGCTTATCCAAGGCCCGAAGCAACCCGGCAACGACATTGATGTGTATCTGAGGCCATTAGTTGACGAACTTTTACAGTTGTGGTCTGACGAAGGTGTACGTGTGTGGGATGAGTATAAACAGGAGGAATTTAACCTACGAGCGTTGCTGTTTGTAACCATCAATGATTGGCCTGCTCTTAGTAACATTTCTGGACAATCAAATAAGGGATACAATGCATGCACGCATTGTTTAGATAAGACTGACAGTATATATTTGTGTAACAAGATTGTGTACATGGGGCATCGTCGATTTCTTGGACCCAAGCATCCCTTAAGGAAGAAAGGCAAACATTACAAAGGTGAGGCAGATCATCGGCTGAGGCCTACCCGCCCTTGTAGTTCTGTTATATATGATATGGTTAAGGATTTAAAAATAATCTTTGGAAAGGGTCCTGGGGGACTACAAGTTCCGAATGGCGCAAACAACCACGTACCCATGTGGAAAAAGACATATATATTTTGGGAGCTGCCCTATTGGATACTGCTAGAAGTTCAATCTGCAATCGACGTGATGCACGTGACAAAGAATATTTGCTGCAACCTGCTTAACTTCTTGGGCGTGTATGGGAAGTCGAAAGAAGGGAAGTCAAAAAAATGGAAGTCCAAAAAGGGGATGTCAAAAAAAGGGAAGTCAAAAGATACACCGAAAGTAAGGCAGGCCCATCAACGTATGAGCGAAGAGATGCATCGAGACGACAATGGGACAGAGAATGAACCAGATCCTGCCAGCTACGCTCTTACGAAAGAAGAGAAGAAAATATTTTTTGAATGTCTTCACAGTAGGAAGGTTCCATCTGGCTTCTCGTCGAATATAAAGGGAATAATAAACATGACAGAGCTAAAGTTTCAAAATCTGAAGTCTCATGACTGTCACGTGATTATGACACAATTACTTCCGGTTGCATTGAGGGGGCTATTACCGGAAAACGTTCGAGAACCCATTGTGAAGCTATGTGCATTTCTCAATGCAATATCTCAGAAGGTAATCGATGCAGCAACTCTACCAAGTTTACAGAAGGATGTGGTGCAATGTCTTATCAGCTTCGAGTTAGTGTTTCCACCATCCTTCTTCAACATTATGACGCACCTCATAGTTCACCTAGTCGAAGAGATTTCCATTCTCGGTCCTGTATTTCTACACAACATGTTCCCCTTTGAGAGGTTCATGGGAGTCTTAAAGAAATACGTTCATAATCGTGCTAGGCCAGAAGGAAGCATGTCCAAGGGCTATGGAACAGAGGAGGTCATTGAGTTTTGTGTGGACTTTATTCCTGATCTTATGCCGATCGGTGTTCCTCAATCGCGCCATGAGGGGAGACTGCGTGGAAAAGGAACGCTAGGAAAGAAAGCAACAACAAGTATGGATGGACATTCTTTCACCCAAGCACACTACACAGTTTTAGCAAATTCCAGATTGGTGGCTCCGTATATCGTGGAACACATGGATATTTTACGCTCCGAATATCCGGAGCAGACTGACTACTGGATTAAAGGAAAACACGTGGATACTTTTGGCAGTTGGTTGCGTACACATCTCATTAATAACAAAGATGTTGGAGTAGAGCTATACTTGTTGGCCAATTCACCATCTTCGACTATATTGACTTTCGAAGGGTACGAGATAAATGGAAATACATTTTACACGGAAACCCAAGACAAAAAGAGCACTAACCAAAACAGTGGTGTCCGCTTTGATGCAACAAACGACAATGGGACAAAGGACACATATTATGTTTGCATACAGCAGATATGGGAACTTGACTATGGACCTTCTTTTAAGATCACTTTGTTTAAGTGCAAATGGGTCAACCTGTCAGGCGGGGTAGAGATAGACCGACGGTACGGAATGACTACTGTGGATCTCAACAATCTTGGGTACTACACCGAGCCATTCGTCCTAGCCAATGATGTGGCTCAGGTTTTCTATGTCAAGGACATGTCTTCCAGACCGAAAAAAAGAAAAGATAAGCAAGCTGATACATCATACGATGAGCCAAGGCGCCACATAGTTCTTTCAGGGAAAAGAAACATCGTGGGAGTGGAGGACAAGACAGACATGTCAGAAGGTTACAATAAGTTTGATAAAATTCCGCCCTTCAAAGTGAGAACTGACCCAACCATCGCTTTAAATGATGAAGATTGTCCATGGCTACGGCGTAGTGAGAAGAAAGGGACACACACGAAGAAAAAATGAACACTAGATAGGGTGGTTGTTCGTGATGTGTAACAATGTATTAAACCTGCATATCAAATGCAATGTTGGGCGTATGCAGGAAATCCGAATGCTTTGTATTCGGTCGATGAACTGAAGTATTATGTAGATAGAACAGAACACACGGTTTCCCCTGCATACAGCCCAACAGTGGCTCGTGAGTGCCCGCATATCAAATGCACTGTTGGGCGTATGCAGGGAATCCGAATGCTTTGTATATCAAATGAACTACACTAAGTGGCAAGACATCTCTGATGATCTACAACCGTCCGGCAAGACATCTCTGATGATCTGCAACCGTTTGGAACGGTCGCAGATCATCAGAGACGTCTTGCCGCTGGTTGCCCAAAGATGCCTCCGCCGAGGGGAGGGTTCACCTTCAGCCTTCACTGAGTGCTCTCTGCTACCCGTGTGCTGCCAAAATGAACTAGCGTGATGTATTATTGATGCGATATATATTATTATGACTTGTAACGCCCCAAATCGGCTAAGTCCTTCACTATTAGATCCCTGAAGATTTTTGTGTTAGTAAAACAACTATTGTATCAATTTTTGCAAAGTTAGCAAATTTTGTAAAACAACTATTAGAAATTTAGCAAACTTGGAAATTTAGCAAATTTGAAAATTTTTGTATCAATTTTTGCAAAGTTAGCAAATTTTGTATCATATTTTTGTATCATATTTTGTATCAATTTTTGCAAAGTAAGCAAATTTTTGTTCCAATTTATGTATATAAGAAATATTTGTTCCAATTTATGTGTATAAGAAATATTTGTTCCAATTTATGTGTATAAAAAATATTGGTTGCAATTTTTGTATCAACTTTAATTGTAACCTTGATTCAAATTTAAATTTGAAGTGACATTGAGCTATGGACAACAACCCCTTCATCCGAAACGAGGTCGTTGAAGAGCAAATGGCAGCAATAATATATGAGAAGAGTGTAACATCCCAAAATTATATTATGAATTATTATACCAAAAATGTGGGCCAACAAAAACTTTTTATGAATTAATATGAGTTGATTTCATATTGTTGCTTGTGATAATTATTTCTTGTGAATATGTTGGTTGTTAGCTCTAACTAAAAATTTGAAGAAAAGAAAATAAACAAAACCAAACATAAAACAATAAAAGCAATGTGACAAATGTCACCCCATTTCTCAAAATGGGGAATTCACTTCTTTCTTTCAAACCAAATTCAGTGGAGTGATAATATTAACACTCCCATTTTATTCCCACAACTTTTCCCTCTCCTAATATTAATTTCAAAAACCTAAATTCAAATTCTATTTCTTTCTTTATCCTATTCAAACCACAAAATGTGCTATGTTGCACTTGCCCAATAAATAATTAGATAGCACAACAAATCTTGACAAACATGTGTGAAGCAAATTATGAAAATAAAATTCAAAAATTAGAATTTATTTTTGGTTCAAGCATTTCATCGAACACTTGGTGACCACCACCCTGTTCTTCCTAAACCGACCCAAATCCAAGATCAATTGATCGATTTCGAGCAGATTGAGGCAAGCCACTACCTCCATTCGAGTGCTCTCACCTCACTCATCTCTCTGCGCGCCAGAAATCTAAGCAAGGATGTCAGGGAAGAGGAGGAGCGGCAGGGGACAGACGCAGCCGTGCGCACGTCGCCATGTCGCGCCTGGCAGCGGAGGTGGCAACACCGCGATGCGCAGCACCGTGCCCCCCCCCCCCCCCCCCTTCACTCCCATGCCTCTCTGCTCCCTCGCGAACCCGCACCACACCTAGCACGATCCCGAGTCCGCCGGATTGGCGTCGCCCGTGCATGCCCATGCGCCGCCCAAGCTCTCCCGAGGCCGTCCCGTTCTCGAGCAAGCGCCGCTCGCCTCCACGTCGCCAACCTTGTCCCTCTGCATCCCAACACCGTAGCCACACCTCCACCGCCCCTATGGCGAGCCCGGCCATCCCCTGAACCGCTCCCGCGCCGTGTCCACCATGGACCGGACCTCGGGTATAAATACCCCGCCCGAGCCTCGCAATTCCTCACACCACACCCCGCCTCTCCCTTGCTCCACCACCCCCTCTCGTGCACCGCTAGGAGGGCGGAGCCGTAGCCGCGAAGCCTCAGCCGCCCGTGGCCACCCTCGAGCTCGCCGTGCCCGAGGTAGACGACGACCACGGCCGAGCCGTGCTGGCCTCCCCTTCTCTTCTCTCTGGCCCGCACCCTCTTCCCCATGAACCCCGCACTCACACGCCCCCTTTTCCCCTCTGGTTCGTGCCCAGGAACGACGCAGGAGCCTCCCCGGAGTAGGAGCACGGCCGAGGAGGAGGAGCTGCTCGCCGTCGTCGATTGGAGCCGCCCCAGCACGCGCCGTTCGTCCAGCAAGCTTCCCCGAGCCTCCGCCGTCGATCTGCATCACCCGCGCATCCTCCCGAGCCCCCTAGGTGAGATTCCGACCACCGCCGCCGTCGCCGGAGCCACGGCGCCGCCCGATTTAGGTCGTCGCCGATGCGCTCGCTCCCGGCCGTTGGATCTTAGATCCACGGTAGCGTACCCCTTCGCTGCGAGTAGACGCTGACCAGTGGGCCCCGCTCGTCAGATTTTTAAACATTTCCCAGCGCGCGCACCGTTTCGGTTGAGTCGCTGACGAGTGGACCCCACCCGTCAGGATTTTCAACATTATCCAGACAGAACCATTTTTCTTATTTAATTTCTCTGGAAAGTCCAGTACTGAATTCAAACTTTGAAATTCAATATCTTGAGAATTATAACTCCAAATAAATCAAATCAAAATTTTCTGGGAAGCTCATGAAATTGTCTAACCAACCCAAGTGGTTTCACCTCATTTGGATAAATAATAAAAATATAGTATTAAAAATACCAAATAAGGTTTAAAATCTAAACTTGTTTGTTTCTGATACTCTGTTAGGCCAAATGAGTTAAGACTAATTTTATTGTGTCACATTTAGTCATGGCTAGTTACCCCTAAGAGGATTTAATTTTAGGATCAACAGAATTTGATTAATAGCTAAAACTTGATTATTTAGCTTCTGGATTCAAACCATTGTGTAGGGAGTTTGGTAACTCCAACTGACCCAAATCCAATTGGGTTGTCTTCCACACATCAATAGCTTTCTGTAGAAATTTAGTTTGTATTTTTGTGACCAACAGAACTAGAGATATGTAATTAAACATGTTCAACTAGTTTCTGCCATAACTAAGACATGATTAAATAATGGTTAATTCAATTAAATTAAAACCAAATTGTGTTGCTTGATGTATGAAGGGGATATTTAGAGCATTTAAGATTGTCTTGTTGTGATATTGATTGAGTAGGTTAGTGATTGTTTGTATTTGTTTGATTGTGCATTAGACGAGACCGTTGTCGGGTTTATCGAGGAAGAAGAGTTCGTGGAACCCGAGGATCAAGACCAAGAACACTTTGCCGAGCAAGGCAAGCTACTCTCTGAGCTTGCACCCTAATACATGCATCCATTCTTATAACATGATCTACTTTTAAGGCAAAGATTTTCTAAAAACCCTTTTCAAAAAGTATATGGAAATTATTTTGCCACCCTATGTAGAAATACAAGATAAATTATAGGATGGGAAAAATAAAGATTGTTTTATTCAAAACCCCTTTGAAAACTCTGTGTAGCTATAGAGCACCGAGATGTTGGTGTTGAAGTGGAGAAAAGGAGAATGGTGGTTTTGATAAAACGCACATTGTGTCTTTGTACTTACGTCAATCAGCCAATACCCTGTGCGACCACATTTACCCACATATGGGAAAGGGCTTGGTCATATAGTTTGCTCATATTAGTAGGGGATACCTCATCTACGGAGATGACTCCGTTATGCATGAGGGGATGGTTTGATGACCTACCCCCTGACCTGGGTCCTCGCTCAAACTCTATGAAAAGATAAGGAGGAGGATAGAAGGATGTCCCCTATACACCGCCAGACAAAACTATGAGTCCTCACACTTAGATCCCGACGGGCTGGGTTAAGTGTTGATGGAAAGTATCATATGGGCAGGTTCCTATACTAGCATGAGCAAAGGACAGACTAGGATCGGTGTCTCAACTTCGCATACACCTTGTATGGCGAGACGTGGCTGACACGATGAGTTACCGGATGGATGTGGGCAAAGCGTGCTACCTCTGCAGAGTGTAAAACTATTCGAATAGCCGAGTCCTCAGATATGGACAGTTGAGAGACCCTACTTTGACCATGTGCAAGTTTTGAAAAGATTTGAGTTTTAAAAATAAAAGGAAGTGGAGAATGTTCCATACACCTATACCAACGGATCGGTATGAGGTTGTTGGAGACCGTGAACCATGACGGGTTATGGTCAGAAAAAGGAGGAGTTTTGGAGAAATTAATAAAATGGGACATTATATTAATGATAGTTATATAATTCTTCTTACCTTCTTCAACAAAGATATAGAGATGTTTTAAATAAATAAAAATATGAAATTAAAAATAAGACTAGTGCATACTCATGTTGGAGTAGTTTGCGAGTACAATCAAATGTACTCATAATGGTTTCGTCCCTGGCTATTGTCGTAGCCAGACATGGAGGAGCACTACGCCAAGGAGGAGTATGGCGACTTCTATTCGAACTAGGGATCTTCATAAGTCGACTGCCTGTCGGGTCATTGTTAGGAGATGATGTCTACTACGCCTTAGCTTCCGCTGATTATTTTGGTTCGGCCCATGAAGGCACCTGTGTAAGACTTGGTCTAAAGGACCGTTTATGTAAGACTTTAATACGGTATTGTAATGGATGTAAACTTTGGTATTAAGTTCGGATTATGTGCAACGACAGACTGATCACGGGATCGTTGTGTTAAGCATAATCGGGTATCTCGGACAGCTAGTCCGGGGTCCCCACAGAGCTGGTATCAGAGCCATCTTGACTTTAGGAGCCTTAGATTAGCATGGTCGCTAGGTAGGTGTTACAAAATATAAATTCTAAAAAAATAAAGGAATGAAGTATTTTCGAAAAATGCTTATCTCTAATCCTCTCACTTATGCAAATTCTACCCTCACTAAATATTACGTTTTCCCTTGTATCCTTAAAAATTTGGCACACTTGTCATTTTATCAAACTTAAAAACTTTGCTCACTTGTTGCCTCACTACATTTAAAATTTTGATACACTTGTCATCTCACTAACTTAAAAATTTGACTAAAAATTGTAGATGGCGATCCATTTCACCGAGTTCGTTCAGCTTGAGAAGGACGGCAAGTTGATGTTCGAGAAGGACCTGTTCGAGTTGAGCAAGCTGTTAGGTCGCCCCACTCCAGAGTTTAAGGGAGCCCAGGTGGACACTCTCGGCAACGGGAACCTGTCTTGGTTGGTCGAGGCGTCTGTTCGCGGGAACATCAAGTCCCCCGGATCTAGGACACTCATCTTTACCACCATGGACGTCCACTGGGAAGACGGACTGTGTCGTGCTATGCAGCGGATGCTAGCCCGACTTTGTGAGGAGCACAAGGCGGAGTTGGTAAACTCTCGTTTCCAGTTCTACGGGAGGCGCACCGATGATGGACACCCTATTCGGTCCCCTCTACACCCGACGTTCGGCGAGTATATCCTGGACATGGAGATTATGCTCTTTCGCACCCAGGAGGATCTGATGTGCGCTAGACTCCGGTCTCGCTTTGAGCGCATCTCGCTCAAGGAGAGTCGCGAGAGTGAGGCGCGGCTGAAGAAGGAGAAGGTCGCTCTTCTCAAGAAGAGGACCCAGCTGAGGAAGACCATAGCGAAGCTCCGCAAGAAGATGGTAGAGCAGGACGAAATGATCGAGGATCTGCAGCTCCGTACCGACGAGATGGAGGAGGAGGGCGAGGATCTCCGCAAGGAGAACAACGCTTTCCTCAGTGACGATGACGACTACCTGGAGGAGATGGACTATGAGCAGGAGGATGATGAGGAGGAGCTAGAGGACGAGGAGGAGGAGCCACTCGAGGCAGTTCTCGATGACGAGGAGGAGGACCCGGAGGAGCCACCCTACCAGTCCGACGCTGACGCAGCAGAGCCTGAGGTTCCACCTCAGTAGGCGAGTGACTTGAGTACTACCGCAGGATTAGGTTGACCCCCTATCGCTAGTCAAGTCGAAGTAGTGGATCTTTTGAAAAACTTGTACTTTGTACATTAGCTGAAGGGCAATGTTGTAAGCTTGATGTGGTGAACTCTTGATGTGATGGTTGTGCTAGATAAGTGTGTTAGCCTTGCTAATCTGTGTAATTTTTTTTCATATAATCCTTAATTAATTAACCACTATGCGAAACCAACCTTTTCCCTTGGTCAAAACCTTTTGCCGTGCCCCTTATACCCGGTGTGCTTCAGGATGGTGGACACTCGTCGCTCCAACACGGATGGAGGACCACCACCACCACCGGAACCAACCACCGCCCAACTTCTTGCGCTTATCATGGAGGAACGCCAAGCTGCCCGGGCGGAGCGTCAAGCTCATCTCGCTGCCCTGCAGCAGATCGCTGCCGCCCATAACAACAACAACAACAACAATGGCAATGGCAATGGCAATGGCGAAGGAAATCAGCGGTCCACTTTGAGCGATTTTCAGAAGACCAACCCGCCCACCTATTCCAAGGGACTTCACCCACTAGAGGCCGATGATTGGCTTCGCACCATTAACAACAACCTGGAAGTTGCAGCCGTGGGAGAACCTGAGAAAGTGTTGTATGCAACCCACTATCTTGCAGGACCTGCACGGTCTTGGTGGGAAGCTACCAAGGCTCTCCAGCAAGCTGGTCATGTTATCAACTGGGCCGAGTTCCAGGAGAAGTTCCGCAAGAAGCACATTCCCGGCGGACTCATTGAGAGGAAGAAGGATGAATTCCGCAAGTTGCGGCAGGGAAGTAGAGATGTGGTCGGTTATCTGGATGAGTTCACTGACTTGTCTCGGTATGCTCCTGATGACACCGACACCGAGGGGAAGAAGATGGAGCGTTTCACGAATGGACTTCATGATGAGTTGTAGTGTGCTTTGTTTATCCATGACTTTGTTGATTTGGAGTCACTTGTGGACAAAGCCATCCAGCTGGAGACCAAGCGCAAGTCTATGTTTGAAGGTCGTAAGAGGAGAATGATTGCCCAGGAAGGTTCGAGCAGCCAGAAGCCTCGCACCTTTCCACAAAACCCCAAACCGGCCTATCGACCACCACAAACTCCACGCCCCAATTACCCTAGTCGCCCAAACAACCCAAACAACTTCAACCGTCCCAATAACAACACCCGTCCCGGAGGGAACTCTAACAACTTCAACCGCAATGCCAATGTTGTCTGCTTTGATTGCGGCACTAAGGGTCACTACTCCAGAGAATGCCCCAATCCTAAGAAGAATGGTCCACGCCCCGATGCACAAGCACCGAACAATGGCCAAGGCCGTAATGGAAATGGCAAGAACACCGCACCCCGCGGAAATGTTGCTGTTGCCAAGGGCCGTCTGCACCACATCAATGCTGAAGAGGCCATGGATGCGCCAGATGTTGTGCTGGGTACGTTCCTTGTCAACTCAGTACCTGCAACTGTTCTGTTTGATTCTGGTGCTACCCATTCCTTTGTTACCCAAGAATTTGTTGCTAAGGGAGGTTTACTCGGAAACCTCTTACCCAAACCTATGGTCATCCAAATCCCAGAATCCACCATAGATACCAAGTCGTTTTGCCCTGACGTTTCCCTTGAGATCAAAGGGGAAAAGTTTCTAGTCGACTTAATCATTCTAGGAACCCAAGGTATAGATGTTATACTTGGTATGAATTGGCTAGCCAAGTACCGTGGTCGAATTGACTGCGCCAGAAGAGCTGTATCCCTCACCACCGACAAAGAAGTAGAAGTGGAGTATGTGTCAGAAACCAGTCGACCCCAACCAGGATGCCATGAGAGCATAGCTCGACCCACCCTAGATGAGATCCGTGTTGTTCACCTATTCCGAGATGTTTTCCCTGAAGAATTGCCTGGTATGCCGCCAGACCGGGATATTGAGTTCATCATTGAACTTATCCCAGGAACAGCCCCTATATCCCAGAGGCCTTATCGGATGAATCCGGAAGAGTTGGTTGAATTGAAGAAGCAGTTAGCAGATATGCTCAGCAAAGGACTTATTCGCCCAAGCGCTTCACCTTGGGGATCACCCATTATTTTTGTGGACAAGAGAGACGGTACCACACGCCTGTGTGTGGATTATCGCAAGTTAAACGACGTGACCATTAAAAACAAGTATCCCCTTCCAAAGATCGAGGATCTGTTCGATCAAATGAACGGAGCCCGAGTCTTTTCCAAGATCGATCTTCGGGCAGGATATCATCAGTTAAAAATCCGAGAGACAGACATTCCCAAGACCGCCTTCACCACCCGCTACGGTTTGTTTGAGTACACCGTAATGTCCTTTGGCCTGACCAATGCCCCAGCCTATTTCATGAATCTCATGAACAAGATCTTCATGGAGTATCTTGACAAGTTCGTGGTAGTTTTCCTCGACGACATCCTTATTTACTCCAAAACCGAAGAAGAGCATGCTGAACACCTGCGTCTAGTTTTAGCAACCCTCCGAGAGCACCAGTTGTATGCCAAGCTTAGCAAGTGTGAGTTTTGGCTCAGTGAAGTGGCATTTCTCGGACATGTTGTGTCTGCGGGAGGAATTTCTGTTGACCCAGAGAAGATCCAAGCCATTGTGGACTGGGAAGCCCCAACTAATGTGACTGAAATCCGAAGCTTTCTCGGACTAGCGGGTTACTACCGCAAGTTCGTTGAAGGATTCTCCAGTATAGCCAAACCCCTGACCCAACTGCTGAAAAAGGACAAGAAGTTTGAATGGACTCAGAAGTGTGAAGAGAGTTTCCAAGAATTGAAGAAGAGACTGACCACAACCCCCGTCCTGATTATGCCAGACGTCACCAAGAGTTTCGACGTGTATTGCGATGCATCACGCCTCGGACTTGGTTGCGTTCTGATGCAAGAAGGCAAAGTGGTGTCATATCTGTCCCGGCAGTTGCGACCGCATGAAGAGAACTACCCAACCCATGACCTGGAGTTAGCCGCTGTTGTTCTTGCTCTGAAGACGTGGCGTCCCTATCTTGCGGGACATCGTTGCGAGATCTATACAGATCATAAGAGCTTGAAGTATATCTTCACCCAGAAGGAGTTAAATCTGCGACAGAGAAGGTGGATGGAATTAATCAAAGATTATGACATTGGTATCCATTATCACCCCGGAAAGGCTAATGTAGTTGCCGATGCCCTTAGTCGCAAACCCTGCACCCTGAATGCCTTGATCCAAGCCGAACAGCCAGCCCTGTTCAAAGAGTTCAAAGATTTTGGACTAGAGCTTGTTAACCGCGGTTATCTCGCCAATTTAGAGTTAGCCCCAACCCTGATAGATCAAATCAAGGAAGCCCAAAAAGGTCATGAGAGCATAGAAGGGATTAAAAAGAAGATTTCTCTCGGTAAAGCGCCTGGTTTTACCGAAGATGCTGAAGGAGTGTTGAGATTCAATGGTCGTATCTGTGTCCCCAATAACATGGAACTTAAGGAGTTAATCATAAAGGAAGCCCACGAGACCCCCTATTCAATCCACCCCGGCGGAACCAAAATGTACCAAGACCTTCGTGAAAGATTTTGGTGGCACGGAATGAAGCGAGAGATTGGTGTTTTTGTAGCCAAGTGTGATATCTGTCAGCGAGTCAAGGCTGAACATCAGCGACCCGCTGGATTGCTCCAACCTTTGAGAATTCCTGAGTGGAAGTGGGATGAGATTGGAATGGATTTTATCACCGGACTTCCAAGATCCAACCGAGGCCATGACTCAATTTGGGTCATCTTTGATAGACTGACCAAGGTTGCCCATTTCATTCCCGTCAATACCACCTATCGGGGAAATCAATTAGCAGACCTGTATATTTCCAGAATAGTAAGCCTGCATGGTGTGCCTAAGAAGATTGTATCGGATAGAGGCACACAGTTCACCTCAAGGTTCTGGAAAGCCCTACACGAAGCCCTCGGAACCAAGTTGGCATTTAGCACAGCTTATCATCCACAGACCGGAGGCCAAACTGAGAGAGTGAACCAGATATTAGAGGACATGCTTCGCGCATGTGTTCTATCCTATGGATCCAAGTGGGAAGATTGTCTTCCATTTGCAGAGTTCTCCTACAACAATAGTTACCAGTCTAGTCTGCAAATGGCCCCTTTTGAAGCCCTTTACGGCAGGAAGTGTCGTACGCCCCTGAATTGGTCCGACACCGGAGAAGGCAAACTGTTTGGACCAGATACTCTCCGAGAGGCTGAAGAACAAGTCCAACTTATCCGTGAGCGTCTTAAAACTGCCCAATCCCGTCAGAAGAGTTACGCTGATCCCAAGCGTCGTGATGTCACTTTTAGTGTCGGAGATTATGTCTATCTCCGAGTGACACCCCTTAAAGGAATGCAGCGTTTCCATGTCAAAGGAAAATTAGCGCCAAGGTATATTGGACCCTTTAAGATCATTGCCCGTCGAGGAGAAGTATCCTATCAACTAGAGCTGCCCCAAGAGTTAGCAGATTATCACGATGTATTCCACATTTCCTTGCTCCGGAAATGTCTTGAAGTTCCTGACCAGCCTGATGTTTTCAAAAACATTGACCACCTTTCCATCGACCTGAATCAAGATCTGACTTATCATGAGAGACCCATCAAGATTCTCGACGAAGATGTTCGTCTTACCCGAAGACGCGCGATCAAGTTTTACAAGGTCCAGTGGACTAACCACTCAGAAGATGAAGCAACTTGGGAACGCGAAGACTACCTTAGAAGCGAATTCCCAAACCTCTTTAGTGCCCAAACCTAGCAAATCTCGGGACGAGATTTATTTTAAGGGGGGAAGGATCTGTAACATCCAAAAATTATATTATGAATTATTATACCAAAAATGTGGGCCAACAAAAACTTTTTATGAATTAATATGATTTGATTTCATATTGTTGCTTGTGATAATTATTTCTTGTGAATATGTTGGTTGTTAGCTCTAACTAAAAATTTGAAGAAAAGAAAATAAACAAAACCAAACATAAAACAATAAAAGCAATGTGACAAATGTCACCCCATTTCTCAAAATGGGGAATTCACTTCTTTCTTTCAAACCAAATTCAGTGGAGTGATAATATTAACACTCCCATTTTATTCCCACAACTTTTCCCTCTCCTAATATTAATTTCAAAAACCTAAATTCAAATTATATTTCTTTCTTTATCCTATTCAAACCACAAAATGTGCTATGTTGCACTTGCCCAATAAATAATTAGATAGCACAACAAATCTTGACAAACATGTGTGAAGCAAATTATGAAAATAAAATTCAAAAATTAGAATTTATTTTTGGTTCAAGCATTTCATCGAACACTTGGTGACCACCACCCTGTTCTTCCTAAACCGACCCAAATCCAAGATCAATTGATCGATTTCGAGCAGATTGAGGCAAGCCACTACCTCCATTCGAGTGCTCTCACCTCACTCATCTCTCTACGCGCCAGAAATCGAAGCAAGGAGGTCGGGGAAGAGGAGGAGCGGCAGGGGACAGACGCAGCCGTGAACCCGCACCACACCTAGCACGATCCCGAGTCCGCCAGATTGGCGTCGCCCGTGCATGCCCATGCGCCGCCCAAGCTCTCCCGAGGCCGTCCCGTTCTCGAGCAAGCGCCGCTCGCCTCCACGTCGCCAACCTTGTCCCTCTGCATCCCAACACCGTAGCCACACCTCCACCGCCCCTATGGCGAGCCCGGCCGTCCCCTGAACCGCTCCCGCGCCGTGTCCACCATGGACCGGACCTCGGGTATAAATACCCCGCCCGAGCCTCGCAATTCCTCACACCACACCCCGCCTCTCCCTTGCTCCACCACCCCCTCTCGTGCACCGCCAGGAGGGCGGAGCCGTAGCCGCGAAGCCTCAGCCGCCCGTGGCCACCCTCGAGCTCGCCGTGCCCGAGGTAGACGACGACCACGGCCGAGCCGTGCTGGCCTCCCCTTCTCTTCTCTCTGGCCCGCACCCTCTTCCCCATGAACCCCGCACTCACACGCCCCCTTTTCCCCTCTGGTTCGTGCCCAGGAACGACGCAGGAGCCTCGCCGGAGTAGGAGCACGGCCGAGGAGGAGGAGCTGCTCGCCGTCGTCGATTGGAGCCGCCCCAGCACGCGCCGTTCGTCCAGCAAGCTTCCCCGAGCCTCCGCCGTCGATCTGCATCACCCGCGCATCCTCCCGAGCCCCCTAGGTGAGATTCCGACCACCGCCGCCGTCGCCGGAGCCACGGCGCCGCCCGATTTAGGTCGTCGCCGATGCGCTCGCTCCCGGCCGTTGGATCTTAGATCCACGGTAGCGTACCCCTTCGCTGCGAGTAGACGCTGACCAGTGGGCCCCGCTCGTCAGATTTTTAAACATTTCCCAGCGCGCGCACCGTTTCGGTTGAGTCGCTGACGAGTGGACCCCACCCGTCAGGATTTTCAACATTATCCAGACAGAACCATTTTTCTTATTTAATTTCTCTGGAAAGTCCAGTACTGAATTCAAACTTTGAAATTCAATATCTTGAGAATTATAACTCCAAATAAATCAAATCAAAATGTTCTGGGAAGCTCATGAAATTGTCTAACCAACCCAAGTGGTTTCACCTCATTTGGATAAATAATAAAAATATAGTATTAAAAATACCAAATAAGGTTTAAAATCTAAACTTGTTTGTTTCTGATACTCTGTTAGGCCAAATGAGTTAAGACTAATTTTATTGTGTCACATTTAGTCATGGCTAGTTACCCCTAAGAGGATTTAATTTTAGGATCAACAGAATTTGATTAATAGCTAAAACTTGATTATTTAGCTTCTGGATTCAAACCATTGTGTAGGGAGTTTGGTAACTCCAACTGACCCAAATCCAATTGGGTTGTCTTCCACACATCAATAGCTTTCTGTAGAAATTTAGTTTGTATTTTTGTGACCAACAGAACTAGAGATATGTAATTAAACATGTTCAACTAGTTTCTGCCATAACTAAGACATGATTAAATAATGGTTAATTCAATTAAATTAAAACCAAATTGTGTTGCTTGATGTATGAAGGGGCTATTTAGAGCATTTAAGATTGTCTTGTTGTGATATTGATTGAGTAGGTTAGTGATTGTTTGTATTTGTTTGATTGTGCATTAGACGAGACCGTTGTCGGGTTTATCGAGGAAGAAGAGTTCGTGGAACCCGAGGATCAAGACCAAGAACACTTTGTCGAGCAAGGCAAGCTACTCTCTGAGCTTGCACCCTAATACATGCATCCATTCTTATAACATGATCTACTTTTAAGGCAAAGATTTTCTAAAAACCCTTTTCAAAAAGTATATGGAAATTATTTTGCCACCCTATGTAGAAATACAAGATAAATTATAGGATGGGAAAAATAAAGATTGTTTTATTCAAAACCCCTTTGAAAACTCTGTGTAGCTATAGAGCACCGAGATGTTGGTGTTGAAGTGGAGAAAAGGAGAATGGTGGTTTTGATAAAACGCACATTGTGTCTTTGTACTTACGTCAATCAGCCAATACCCTGTGCGACCACATTTACCCACATATGGGAAAGGGCTTGGTCATATAGTTTGCTCATATTAGTAGGGGATACCTCATCTACGGAGATGACTCCGTTATGCATGAGGGGATGGTTTGATGACCTACCCCCTGACCTGGGTCCTCGCTCAAACTCTATGAAAAGATAAGGAGGAGGATAGAAGGATGTCCCCTATACACCGCCAGACAAAACTATGAGTCCTCACACTTAGATCCCGACGGGCTGGGTTAAGTGTTGATGGAAAGTATCATATGGGCAGGTTCCTATACTAGCATGAGCAAAGGACAGACTAGGATCGGTGTCTCAACTTCGCATACACCTTGTATGGCGAGACGTGGCTGACACGATGAGTTACCGGATGGATGTGGGCAAAGCGTGCTACCTCTGCAGAGTGTAAAACTATTCGAATAGCCGAGTCCTCGGATATGGACAGTTGAGAGACCCTACTTTGACCATGTGCAAGTTTTGAAAAGATTTGAGTTTTAAAAAGAAAAGGAAGTGGAGAATGTTCCATACACCTATACCAACGGATCGGTATGAGGTTGTTGGAGACCGTGAACCATGACGGGTTATGGTCAGAAAAAGGAGGAGTTTTGGAGAAATTAATAAAATGGGACATTATATTAATGATAGTTATATAATTCTTCTTACCTTCTTCAACAAAGATATAGAGATGTTTTAAATAAATAAAAATATGAAATTAAAAATAAGATTAGTGCATACTCATGTTGGAGTAGTTTGCGAGTACAATCAAATGTACTCATAATGGTTTCGTCCCTGGCTATTGTCGTAGCCAGACATGGAGGAGCACTACGCCAAGGAGGAGTATGGCGACTTCTATGCGAACTAGGGATCTTCATAAGTCGACTGCCTGTCGGGTCATTGTTAGGAGATGATGTCTACTACGCCTTAGCTTCCGCAGATTATTTTGGTTTGGCCCATGAAGGCACCTGTGTAAGACTTGGTCTAAAGGACCGTTTATGTAAGACTTTAATACGGTATTGTAATGGATGTAAACTTTGGTATTAAGTTCGGATTATGCGCAACGACAGACTGATCACGGGATCGTTGTGTTAAGCATAATCGGGTATCTCGGACAGCTAGTCCGGGGTCCCCACAAAGAGTCTTGGAGTAAATTCCGATAGAGAAGATTCTGATGATGAACAAGAGGATGATTTCAGCTCAAGATGTCTGAACGACTCCGGTGAGGGACTTGAGCTAGAAATAATAGACGACGATCAAGTGCCCGTGGAAAACTCCGGCCAGGTATATATATATATTAAGTCTTGTTGATGCATAAATTGATTTATATTTTACCTACTAACAAAACATTTTTCTTTTAGCCCTCCGGATCTAAAAAGAAGCCGACAAACCCTACACGAGGCCCGGCCAAAAGGTTGAAGCTAGAAGATGGTGCAAAGCTGTCGATCGTTCAAGTAGGCGATGATGGCAAACCGCTGAAACCCGAAAACACCTGCCGCAAATATGTAGCTCAATGCGGAGCGATTGTTAGCGACATTATTCCGATCACCCTTGCAGAATGGAATGAGCTAAAGAAAGCCAACGTTGGCGCAAGTTACGTCGACGACAGACTTAAGCAAACACTTTGGGACTCAATCTTGAGTGATTTCAGCCTACCGGAAGGTCTCCCAGAGAAGAAGCTGCAGAAAGTCAGGGAGTGGACTCTTAAGAAGATGGCCACACAATTCAACAGCTGGAAGAAAAAATTGTGGAAAAATTATGAGAAAAAGGCTCCAGAATTCAAGGGCCCTCTAGAGAAGATAAAAGATGATTGGCCTGCATTTGTAACTTATAAGAAATCAGCCGTCGCTCTGGCCCGATCCGAGAGAAATAAGGAGAATGCTAAGAAGAAGAAATACCACCATACTTTGGGGTCAGGTGGCTACAAGACTGCCTTGCCTAAGTGGGAATCCTTTGAAAACGAACTGCGTCTAAAAGGGATCACTCCACAGACCGATGACTGGCCCGAGAGGTCCAAGTACTGGTTGTTCGCGCATGGAGCAGTGTTGGACCCAGAGACAGGGCTAATTGTTGCCAAAGGAAAATGGAAGAAAAGAATTACACGAGTTGTAAAAAAGCTAGAGAAGGCAATAGCGGCCGTCCGAGAGGGAACATTTGTTCCCAATAGAGAGGACGACGAGCTGACACTCGCCCTCGGGAATCCTGAACACTGGGGACGATGTCGAGGTAGAGGAGGCGGGGTTGGTTTCCTTCACGGGTTTCCCGCGGACGTTGCAACATATAAAAGCCGTTTCAGAAGTAAGAAGAAGGAGGCGGACCGGTTATCACAATTAGAACGCCAGGTCCACACATGGGAGGCCCAGGTGAAGCGGCAGCAGGAGCAACTGGACTCAATTACCCAGCAAAGGGAATCTCGGATGGTGCTAGAAGATCCTCCAGTCGATGTCACCCTATCTCAGCGGAAAAGCAGCGTGGGTTCCACGCAGCTAGAATATCCTGCAGTTGATGAACCGGCGGCTCACTACCCCGTGGATGATATCACGGAGAAGACAAATTGTGAGTTACATGTGCCAATGAAGAACATCAGTTATCCGGTGGCGAAAGGATATGCTTTACAACATCAACCTGGAGCAACCTTCCATTTTGGTCAGATTCCAGCTGGATATGCTCGTGTCGGGGTCACAAAAGTTATGCCGGGATTCCACTCAATGGAACTTGACATTCCTGGAAATGATGACGAGAAGACTTTGGGAGAAGTCGAGCATGGTATCGTCCTATGGAAGAAGAAATACATCATCTTTACAGACTCTACGCCAAGGCCACCGACTCCTCCGGGTAGAAATTTATCACCTAAAAGTCCACCCGCCTTCCGCGATGATTGGGTGCCCACCGCAAGTCCATCGCCCGCGCCGTCCCGTCAGCCGACTGATGCGCCCACTAGTCATGTGACAAAGCGGAGTTTGTTCAGGAAAGACAGGTCCCCTGTCATTAAACGTGCAAAGAAAACGCATAAATTGAAGTCTCCTGAAAAGTTAGCTCCTGAGAAACCGGCTTGCGAGATGACTATGGAGGAAATAACGGTGAGCTTAAATGCCGATGCGGCAACCTTTTTTGAACGGAGAAAAGAGGAAAAACATGCCGCAACACTGGATCCCTTAAAGGAACTTCTGAAGACTATACCAATTGAGGTAAAAGATCGCACCATTGACAACTTATATAACCCTCCACCGGCGCCGTTTACAGACTATGAGCGATGTATTAACAAGGTACATAGCTCGCAGATGGAGGAAGAGGAGGAGCAACGGAAACAAAAGAAATGCGAGAAACAAGTTGGCCAGCTCGGGGAACAAGAAGTACAATCGATGGCCCCGCTCATTGTGTCGTCTCGGGCTCCTCAGGAAATCGAGCCTGGAGAAGTTGTATACCGTGCAGACAGAGAGTACGAGACTCTTGAGATAGCATATCAATATACTCTCGGGCTGCCTCTGGTGACAAACCCCAGTGCTCTAACAACACAGTTATGGAGATTGCATAACTGGTACATGGACATCTCAAAAGATGGGACTTTCTATTTCATGGCGGGAGTTAAGGATGAGCACTACTTCCAAGAATATGCTGTACAGGTTGAGTTCTCTGAACTTTTTCAGATGTACAATCAACGTGCTCTCGACAAATCTATCATCAGCTGCTATTGTCTGTAAGTAATTTATTTGTGTATTTTTGTTATTTAGTTAAGCTCGTTCATTGCCAGTAATTATCCTCACATCATTCTTTTGTACGCTATTATATATGCAGAATGAAGATTCGTGAATGCAGACAGCTCAAAATCTGGGACATTGGGTTCATTGACCCGGATAAAGTTCATGTCCAAACTTTAGAAAATCAACCCGACGCCATAGAGGACGTTCTACTGAATTTCTTTAAGCGACAAAGTACCAAAAAAGAAATACTTTTTCCCTACAACTTCAAGTGAGTGTTAATGTCTTGTACACATTATTTTTTGCTTTCCCGATATTAAGTGCAATTGATGAGTTCTGAATTACGTGCGCAGTTACCACTTCATTCTCCTGATCATTAAACTCGACGATGGAGAAGTTGAAATCTGGGACTCAAAAAAAACAAATCCAGATGCATACAAAAGCGTGCGTATAATGCTCAAGAGGTAATTTCAATCGCACTAGGCCTCTATTTCGTTCATTTACTTGATATCAAAAGTAAGTAATAACTCCTCAATTCATATTCTTTTTGGGCAGGGTTTGGAAAAAGTTCACCGAGCAAGAACCCGGTGAATGGAAAGATAAGCTGGAGTTCAAAGCTAACAAAGTAAGTAATACTACTTAACTAGGTCCGTGTATCGTTCTAATTCTCTTTATTATTATTTGATTAAATCATATTGTTGTATAGTGGTGTCTGCAACAACCAGATGGGACAGATTTATGTGGATACTACATTTGTGAGTTCATTCACATGAAAGTCAACGAGAGAGTTAATAGTCAAAGAAACATAGAGGTACGCAAAAATCATTCACAACTTTATTTTTCTACTATCACTTGTGTTTAGTTTCAATCATAACTAATTTGATCTCCTCCTTTTAAAGATCGCAAGGAAGCGGAACCAACTCGTACCAACGAACCGCGTTAAAGCAATTGCGGAGGAATTGGCGGGATTTTTCCTTACGCATGTCATAAATCCATCCGGTGAATTTCACTATGTGGAAAAATAGACTCCCTCCATGTAATAGCAGTGATATCTCCGTGGAAAAAGTACTTTAATTATATGTAATTATGGGTACTTCATTTATATGTGTAGTGAGTACAATTATATGTGTACGTAGTGAGTACAATTTATATGTGTAATGGGTACTTCATACGTGATCTCCTCCGAAACCCTGAAAAATAAGCGAAAAGGAAAAAAACAGAAACCCTAAACCCCTAAAAATAAGCGCAAAAGAAAAAACAGAAACCCTGAAAAATAAGCGAAAGAAAAAAAAAACAGTAACTATTAATACCGGTTCGTAAAACCAACCGGTACAAAAGGCCTCCGCCCGCGCGCGCGCAGCTCTGCCCACATGGAGGCCTTTAACACCGGTTGCAAATTGTGTCGGTGCCAAAGGGGTACCCCTTTAGTCCCGACCTTTTAACACCGGTTGCACAACCGGTGCTAAAAGCCATTTACAACCGGTGCTACGGCCCCTTTAGGGTATGCAAAGCTGCTTCAGTAGACGTGTACGTGCATGTCTATTCACTATTCAGCCGAAATCCTGGAGAATCATAATTAGCTTAGAGTATCTCCTAGCTAGCACGTTGGGCCTTGGCGCCTTGCAAATGCAGAGGCATCAATTTTAGTACTCCGTAGATTGAAAGCGGTTGATAACAAAACATCATTCCGTGGGATCCATTTAGCAAATTGCTGACTGAAATTAATTTTGAAACATTTATATCTGCATTTTTGTTTTGCACTTGAAATAGAAATTTAATTATGTCGAGAACAAGCTGTAAACCTTGGTTTCATATCATGTGTCTTACTATAATCCTGAATATTTTTTCTATGGAGAGACATCCTCATCGCCCATGAAAATATGTGTTGGGGAAAATTTTACGAAGGGGAGAGGGCGGAGGCAGAATTATACGAATACGATTCAGGGTCGTTCCTCACCCCCAAAGATTTCCACTGGCTGGTGACATCATCGCGACCTTCAGGATTGGTATAGGCATCAATTTTTCGGAATTTTTGACATCTTTTAGAGTTGCAATTTCAATCTCGGTTGCCCCGGTCAGGTACATAATCTGTGCGACAGATGGGTATCGCTTCACAAATATAAACTGACTTTTGCTCAAATAAATAACAAGCAAATAAATGTATGAATATTGAAATAATCTCCCCGTTGTGTGCTTTATTACACGTCCTGCTAGTGGGTATGTCGACGAGATCACGAAATTCAGGCACATGCATTGAGCATGCAACCGGTTCTAAAATCTAAATGCATGGCAAAGATAAACGATTTTGACTGAGACCGCATGCCGTGTAAACGAAAGCAATCCTAAGCAATGGTGGAGGCTGCTCCTGCTCCATCCCGGCGGCACTGGTGGAGCATGTCGAGGTAGACCTGGCACCTGCTGATATCGCTCCCATTGTGGTTGATGCACTGCATATACGTACGCATCCATGAAAAACACGCATGCATATTAGTAACTAGCTAGCATCATCGATCTGAATTCTTAGTGCAACGTCGAAATAGATGCAAGTAGTGGCGGCGGTGGCCTACATCGCTGAAGGCCTGGTTGTGGCTGCTGCACGCGTCAAGGGGAGCCGCCGGAGATGCACCAGTGTTCGCCGGAGCTTCATTCCCGACCTCGACCTTGATGGTGCGCGGGCCCCACAGGGAGTCCACGAACCTGTGCGCCATGCTAGTCCCGACGCCCCATCCAATCCCTGACCAAATCGTCATCATCAACATCATGTGAGATTTCTTACTACATAAATTGCTAGATCCGATAGATTATGTTTATAAATATATATATAGGACATATATATAGGGTACTAGAAGATCAAAAGGTTAACTGAAAGTGAAAGTGACTAACCGTCGGCGATGGCGGATCCGAGGGATCCGAGCACGGATCCGACGCCGTTGGACGTCGCCGGGGCAGGAGCAGATGACTTTGTCGCTGCAATATCATCGACAAACATTAAGGGATTCGATCGGTTACGCATGCATGCATTCAGTTAGATTTGATCGATGATCTACTAGACTAGTATGAGTGTGTATTTACCTGGCTTGGGAGCAGAGGTCCTGACCTTGGGTGCGCTGCTGCGGAAACCACCTCCTCCTGCAATTCGATCAGAGATTATTGTAGAGACGAATTGCCATGACATGCAACTGATGCATGCATATAGATAGATGATGGAAGTTTTGATCGGTGGTGTAAAATCTATAATATATATTGCGGCTTGATCATCATATATATCGGCGTTGATTCGAAACTCGATCGACCATGCATGGCTGTTTCAAAGTGCATCCAAGGTTGGTGATCTACTCTAGATCGGATCACGGACGATCATCGACATACCTGAGCTGCGTCGTCCCATGGCGATCGATCTGCCGGAAGATGGACGAAGATGGATGGATCTCAAGGTTTCTGGCGACGATAGAGTATTGACGACTCAGGTGCGTGGCTGGGGATCGGACTCTTATATAGGCGCTCGCCCGTCTATGGGCCGGCCGGTAATTAAGGATTGTTGTTATCCATTTTCGTTTACTAAAACAATAATTCAGTTTTCTTCTTTCTTCTCCTGCAAGATGAATAGGAGAGCTGATCCGGAATCATCTAGAATCTCCACACTAACCAATAAGTGGAAGACTCCTCTGCATGCATGCAAAGTTGAAGACGAAGGGCATTTCAAAGATTATGCTGTAATTAGTCCTATTTGCAAAAACAAATCATGCGAGTTGCATGGCGTAACTGTTGAAGGATGATGAGCTATTGGAAGCCAAAGAGAATGTTTAGATCATGTGTAAAAGAAATGGCTGATTTCTCTGATCTCAGTGGCATAGTCATGGACTCACATCCTGACGATGGATCTGTTCGTTAAGCAAAATTTGAGGTGATGAACCTAAATGGGCCTTTTCGGCCTACTTCGTGCTGCGGTGCTGCCATGAAATGAGCCTACGCTGGCCCAGTTATGAAGAATAAAACCTAGTAGTAGTATATATGTACAGTACAGCTGAGGTTGCGATTTCTCGCCGTTTCAGCGACCGGGGTCGCTCCGGCAGCTCGCCGGAGTGAGTGCACGTAGGCGGCGCCGCCGTACCCAGGGTGACGAGACGGCAAATCCGCCGTAGTGCAGGTAGGTCAGATTGCTGGTCCACTTTCATCTACTCCGCTCGCCAGAGTATTTCTGTGATTCTGTGTCTGGTACATGCACGACATGTGAGCAAACAAAACAGTGGATCATACAATTTCATGCATCATCCCTAATTACTACTCCCACTATTTCGAATAGTAAATATTTTGGATATTTCCATGTGGGCTACATAGAGGAGATATTATATACACCTACTGCAAACTTGGATTTTTGTCGCCTAAAGAAAAAGAGAAAAAAAATGACACTCTTGGGAGTTGGCAAATAATACTATAATCTTGATAATTTTTTTTTACATGGAATCATTGTCTAGAGAAAAATATATAAACCACCGCTTATTGATATCATCATTGCGCAAAGCACTCACTACATATGTGTTTTTTTGCCAAAGGTACCGGTAATGTGTTGCAACCAGGTCTAAATCTTAGATTAAAGTGATTAACAACATTTCTGACACTGGGTCCATGTGTCAAAGATGATGTGGCGTCCACACATATCATTAACTACCTTTTTTTTAGATAATGGTTGCACAGTTTTAGCATTTGGATCTACGTTGTACCTGATCCCTCCGTTTAGATTTACGATTTCTATGTGATTTGACTAAAGTACGAAGTATATATGTGAGAAAATATACCATTAAAAACATAATATTTGAATTTTCTAATGATATAGTATTTTTAATATACACTCTATATTATGTTGCTCAAATTAACAATTTAGGAATATGAGTAGGACTGGTAATCCGAAATAGAGGGGTAGTTTACTTCTCTAAGTAATGTGAGAGTTGTCCATACGAGCTACTCCCTCCGTTCTGATTTAATTGACTCAGATTTAGTACAACTTATACTAAATCTGAGTCAATTAATTTAGAACGGAGGGAGTACTTCATACTGTTTCATTTACTAGATTTTATTTTTAGATCTACTTTTGAAAATGTCGTCCAGAAAATTGTCTGACGGCCAGCATGTGAGACGCAGGGCTTCTTCTAATTAAATGCTCAAAGACAGTGCAGAGTCCCTTGCACTCAATGTTCTCGACCGTTTCTGACCTGCCGCATCTGCATGTCACGGTTTGAAAACACCTTCGTTTTGCTCTAATTTTCAAGAAACCTGCATGCCTGGTCTTGAGCACTGTGTATGTCAAGATTCAGATCTCATCAGGAAAGCAAAGCTGCATTCTTTTTCTTGATTAGGGTTTCAGTTTTCGAGGTTGCATCTTGCATGGATGAATGTAGCCATTTATTCTTGGGAGCATTGTGCAGGATTCTTTATGGAAATTTGGAGTCACTGAGAAAGTACAGTAACATGTTCCCTAAATAAACTACTACTGCTCAAGCTGCCAGGAGGCTAATCACCTCCTAAACTATCATAAGGAAGTTGACAAAGGTGACAGTAGTAGTCGTACTAGTCCTAGTTAACTACTCCTAGTCCTGGAACGGTGCCTCGCTGTAATTCCTCACATGGTCTGAAAATGCACCCATTTTCATTTTCATCCCTGCCTGATGCAGTCAAAATGGTCAAAGGAAAACAGGTCAGGCTAAGAACGGAAAAACAATCAAAAGGAAAAAATAAACAAAGATCTCTATATGTACAAAAGCACATCGATTTTGGTTTATCTGTCTCAAGAAGAACCAACTTGGCAGTTGGCACAACAGATGAGAAAGTGACCAGCCAGTCCTACAACAGGTTCATCACGTATCTACAAAACTCTCTGCTTCAGCCCGGATGATTCATGAGTAGCACAACAGGCACTGTTGTTACATTCACTCACTCAGAGGCTTCAGAGCTCCAGGTGCTGCTCGTAGTAGAGCTCACTGAGGATCGGCGGCGACAGGATCTCCTCCTCCAGCATCTTTAGCACCGCGCTCATCGACGGCCGCTGCCCTGGGTCCGCGTCCGTGCACATTGCCGCGATGTCTAGGATCGCCTCGACGGCCTCGACCTCCACGTCACCGGACCTCTCATCCACTATCTCCTCCAGCCGGTGCTCCCCCGACAGCGTGTTCAGCTGCAAGAAAAGCAAAAGTTCAGAGTTCAGAGTACTTTGAGATCCATTTGGAGAGGGATATATTTTTCAAGTGATGGTGGATTGGGACTTTGGGAGCAAGGTTGCTTGCTTACCCAGCCAACAATGTTGAGCCCCTTGTTGAGGAAGCAAGAATCCGTAGGCCTCTTTCCGGTCACCAACTCCAGCAAAAGCACACCAAAGCTATACACATCCGACTTCTCAGTTGAGTGGCCATTTTGCAGGTATTCTGAAAGTAAAAGTTAAAGTAAAGCTTTGTTATAAGTTTTAATTGGAGGTAATAGAGTAAAGAAAGATCTTTGTCAGAATATGAGGTATCCAAATTTTTCTCATGTACTTTCTAGCCAGAAACTACACAATTTTCTCCTGTGAAAGTAGTGTTTCCACATAATGCTATGAAAGGAATAACACAAATATTTGTACAATATGTTAAAAATAAACAAGGCATCTTTTTCTAAAAATAACGCATAAACATCCATATGACTCATTAAAACATTGTCTTGCATGTAGAGAACAAGTACCTGGTGCTAGGTACCCAAAGGTACCTGCCACGACAGTCGTGACATGGGTCTCACTGTCCACGAGCAGCCTCGCGAGGCCGAAATCAGATACGCGGGGCTCCAGGCTTCTGTCTAGAAGAATGTTGCTGGCCTTGATGTCCCTGTGGACAATCCCCGGTGAGCAATCATGGTGCAAATATGCCAGCCCTCGAGCAGACCCCAGGGCGATCTTCATGCGTGCATTCCAGTTCAGTGGCTGGTCCTCCTGGCCATCTCCTGCAATTGGTGGTCACTCAGCGTCAGGTAACAAACGACGGCACTGAGCCAGCAGTAAAGTTGCAACGACGGTCATGAAACAGTATAAGGCAGGCCATACCGTGAAGATAGCCATCCAAGCTGCCCAGCTCCAGGTAGTCGTAGATGAGCAGTTTGGCCGTGGAGAGCCGGCAGTATCCTCGCAGATTGACGAGGTTAATGTGCCGAATGCTGCCCAGGATCTCGAGCTCCTTCTCGAAAGTTTTGTCTCGCCTCTCGCGGTTGAGGTCAATCCTTTTGACGGCAAATGTTGTGCCATCTTCCATCATCATTTTGTACACCGTACCGAACCCACCGCAACCAACCACATCATCTTCATCAAGCAGCTCCAGCCTCTTAATGATCTCACTCGACGAATACGGGAGGTTCGACTGGTACGTCACAAGCTTTGCACCTAAGCCATGCAGAACAGAACAAAGAGTGACAACAGTTAGTTTCCAGCCATTCAGTGAGCCTGTGCAAAATGTATGAAACGAATGTTGTATGTCGTTACCATCCGGGATAGTTGGCTTGTTCATTTTTACATAGTCCACACCGTTCTTTTTCCTGGACAACAAGCATACCCAGAGGAATCCCATTACCGCGATCAGGGCGACAGCCATGGTTGACATCGAACCGATCACAATGCCATTCAGGAAGTGCGAAGTCTTGTTGCTGCTGATCGGAGAAACACCTGGTTGTTGACCCAAAAGCAAATGAGAACACCAGTTAGCCACACCGCACACATTGAACTAATAAAGTTGCTCCTAGCATTGGGAAGATAGTGTTTAAATCAATGCATATAAGACTTGCCAGATGAGGAGAGGGGGTCCGAATGTGGTAGCACCGCAGGAAACCCGAGGGTTCCACGGCAAGGTTTCTGGATGGGCAGCCCGCAGAGCTCAAGATTTCCGACGAACCTGCATTTGTCAGGTGCCATGTGAAGAAATGGACTAGAAAACAGGCTGTTCTGAATTTCTAATGCATGCATTACTAATAGAGAGATGTCATTCTTTCATATTTGCAACAGCTAACTAAGCTATCTCATTCTCTCCCCATAAAGAACACCGACTAAAGAAATGAGGAGGCTAGTGCTAAGCTTACGAGCTGCTTTTGAAGGTTCCGAGGACGCCGACATTCGGGATCTCCCCCGAGAAGTAATTGGTTGACACGTTCCTACAAAATACAACCAAGCTTCGTATCAGCATTTCTGTTAACGCGGAACGCTAAGCAATGCCAAGAAGATTGCAGCAGACGGCCCAAACTCACAGGAAACGCAGATTGGTGAGGCTCCCGATGGACGCCGGTATCGTGCCCCGCAGCAGGTTGCTGGACAAGTCCCTGCATTTAGCACACAACAACAGAACATAAGCATTGATTGGAATAACAAAAGAAAAACAGCATAAAGCAGTGAGGCAAAGAGGATGATGTCTGAGCTTTGAAGGACCTACAGGATGGTGAGGTGGACGAGGTCGCCGACCTCCGGAGGGATGCCACCTTGCAGGTAGTTGGCTCTTAGGTAGCTGGACAATCAAGAACACACAGATTTTTTTTGTTTCAGCAGCCGGCCTGATTCAATCTAGCTACCGAACAAAATGTAATGAACTACTATAGTTTAAACCGGATCATATAGTACAAGTAGAATACATTGCTCTGAGCTGAGTGCAGTTCTTGATGTCGGCAGGGATGGGCCCGTGCAGGCTGTTCTGGTGCAGAGCTCTGAAGCAGAGGAAAAACGGAGGAAATGTCAGAGAGCCTTCAGGGGGGGTGCCTAGCTAGAAATGGCAAAGAAATCTTACAGCCTCTGCAGCTTGCTGAGCTTCCCGATGCTGGGCGAGATGATGCCTCCGAGCTGCATATAAGGCAGATTTCTGCCGCACACACAAAATAGAGTTGAGTTACGGATCGCATTCAGGGGGCACACGGGGAATCCAAGAACGCATCGGGAACCGAGCCGGGAAACAGTAAGGATGGGGGGGAAAAGCTGGTGAATCGAGAGCACGGAGCGGGAGGGATGACGGGGCCGGCGAGCTGATCTAATCTAATCTGATCTGATCTGAGGAGAAATGAGGGGAAGGAGATGCAAGTGAGGAGATGCGTACATGGACTGGACCCTGAGGTCGGGGAAGGAGCAGGAGACGCCCTCCCAGCCGCAGGGGTCGCCGTCGGCGGGCCTCCAGCTGCCGAGCGCGCCCGGCGTGGCGTTGAAGGCAGTCTTGAGCTCCAGCAGCGCCTCCCCTGCATGCGACCAACCACCCGAGCAGAGCAGAGCATCCATTTGGTTAAGGGATTGGTTTCAGAGAGTGGTGAGTGAGGAAATGGTGGCGGCAGGCACCGACCGTCCGGGGTGAGCGCCGTGGAGCAGAGGAGGAGCGCAGAGACGAGGGCGGCGGCGGCGGCGGAGGTCTTCTTCCCCGGTCCGAGCTTGGCCATGGCTGGCGGCTGTGGGGGTTTGGGAGGGGTTTGAAGTGAGCTTGGGGAGTGAGCTCGGAGAGTGAGAGTGTGGAGGAGAAGCCTGGCCATGTGTTGGGCCAGGCGCCGCTGACCGGTGGGCCCGCCCGTGTCTGTGGTCCCGTTTCGGTCTGAGTCAGAGGTGGGCCCGCTGCGGCGTTAGCTTTTCGAAAAAAAGGTTCGAGTGAGCAACGATCGAGTCAGCAATGGCACTAGTGAAATAAATCTTTGTTCTTGATTATTCTTGGACGAACCCGAAGTGGATGCAAGCAAATGGAGGGATGGATCTAGATCAATTCCCATGAGCGACTAGTGTTGGAGGGATGGGGAACATGATCCAAATATGGTGAACGGACTAGCCTTCACTCCTACAGTATGTTTCAAACTTCTTATCGGCGACGGAAAACCAACGGCCTTTTGGTTAGATTGCTTTTTTTTTTTAGCAAATTTTGGTTAGATTGCTGGGCTTGGAGACCGGTTCCCTGTTCTTTCCTCTCACACGACTACAATCTACAAACCATGCCATGGGCACCTGCTCTGCTCCTCTCCGAGCTGCCTCTCCTGTCTGCAAACTGAAGATGCAGACCATCTGCTGGTTTTCTGTCACCGAGCTCGCGTCGCCATCAGTCTCGATATGCCTTCTTTCCGCCTGCTCAATATCCCTCTCCGTCAACAGCATACACGACCTATGGGTAGCCCGCTGCCGGACCTATGGTGAAAAAAAAAATCAGAGCTTGACCCTGGGCCTTTTAGATATCTCTTTGGTCTCTTCATGCAGTACTGAACTTCTTTCGTGAACAGAGTAACCTGTTTAACAGTATTGTCAAGTACTGATGTAAGTGCTTAAAATGAGCTTATCCGTGAATCAATCTAGACCGGCCCTACCCGTGTAAAATCCAAGCTCCTTGCTTGATGCTTGTGTATAAATACCAAAACATTGATTTCTGTCAACAGAGGCACTGCCACTGCTACGAACCTTTCAGCATATGTCAAAAGCTTGCACATTTCTATGGTGATCCATGGATGCAACAACAAACGAAACTATTATAGTAGTAACTAGAGTACACCCTTCCCAATCAGATATTTTCAGGATATATTGTAATGTTATTTATCAAGCCTGTTAAGAATAGATAGTTGTGGAGTACAAGTCCCTGGAAGATTCAACTGTTTAACAGGTTCAATAAATAACAGGCCTGAAAATGTCATCAATTCGTATCTTAAATACTTCTGTATTTGGAGTCTACTATCTTCAAGGTACAACCCCAATTACTACACTAATTAAGTTGATGAGATGCTTCCATCCATTCGTATAATTGATTTTTTTGATCTAGTTACCGATCTGAAGTGGTTGATTTTACATTTGCCCATAATCCTTTTGAGCCACAGTCAGGTAAGGAAAAGAATGTGTGTCGTCATAAACCCAAGGATTGTTTTTTGTATCCATGTGAAGAATATGGTGTTGGAATGTTAACGTGGCTCTAAGTCTGAAGTTTACTTCGCCAAGTTTGTTGTACTGAACACGAAGGCGCTGGAGTCGATGGCATTTCAGATTTACTCCTGTCTTCACAGCTAGGTTTTGTTTTTTTGCTGAGCAAAGGAGGGAGCTTCAGCTGGAAAAAAGACGCCCAAAGGTGTTCAGTTTGATTTTATAACTGCGATCGAGATGTGTCCGCAGCGTTTGGACCATACTTCGTGTTCGCGATTTGGTTTCAACTAATCCATTCGCACGTTGACGCTGAAGCCGGCTTTGCTCCATTTCGGAGCTGCTATTCTTGCCTATAATCAACCTACCTGAAAAATTGAAGGCAGCTGTAGCTGAAGAATATAACTTCTGGAGGTGCTCATTTGATTTAAAGTAGAACATCACTAGGACTGAGTTATTGGTAAACATGATCTGTTGTAGTTCATCGAGGCCATTTTGGTTAGTCTTGTGTTTCGAGGTGCAGGAATGTCTTTCCTGCTCCCACTCTAAAACTTCTAAATTAATCTGCATGCAAGTGAAATCGGGAACATCGTATGGCTGCATATATGCATGTCAATCAGTGCTAGGATGATATTCTTCATGAGAAGAGGAGTTGTAGATTCCAATCTCTTATTCCTGATATATGTTTGCCAATCCTGGCATTGGCTGCTTCGTCAGGTTGAGCATCATAACTGAAAATACTAGCATATACTACTTTTTAATGTTGTCCTCTGGCTGCATGGTGTGCCTTTTATGGCTAGCATCAAACATGTAATTTCCTGCATCAGTGGCCTTACTTACTGGACATGCTGCTGAACTGATGATCAAGCTGGTTGTAGATTTTTCTTTGTCGAGGCTTCCCTGTATCCGTTGCCCTTGGTATATGCGAGTTTTGATAGGTCGTTGTGTTTTTCCAATCTGAAACTTCAGGTCCTCTTGCATCACATCTTTAATGGGTAGTTCAAACTGCGTTGCAGCTGTGATAATTACACTTAGCTACGGACTATAGACTGATTAGTACAGCGAGGCTTTGGTTTATTTTACTTGAGGAGAATGGTTATTGTTCTCAATAATGGCAGTGCAGGTACTCAGAAATCATTTGGAATGCTAAATCTGAAGATTGATTTTTTTCACCAGTATACATATAAAATCTTGCTCCGTATAGTTTTTAAAAAATCCTGCTCCTGTATGTACTGTATTTCCTTTTTGAGAGCCGCCGCATATATTTGTTATTATTATATCAAAGTTCCGCAATGTTTTTCATTATTATCAAAGTTTAAAAGGAAGATACAAACGGGTATGGGCTATGAAACCACTCATGGCGGACATTCAATTGGGACTCTATCGTTAATGGGCCTCCTAATATTTCCCGCAACTTGTTAATGGGCTACTTGTTTATAGGAGAGCCTGATCTCTTCCGTTCCTTTTTTTTTTTTTGAGATAGCTCTTCGGTTCCTATTAATACCACCCGACGCGCGGGGCCTACCACCACACACGACTGACGAGCGGGGCCCGCCCGCAGGCCGGACTGACAGGAGCTCGAACTAAACACACACCCGCGTGAAGGAAAAGAAATAGGAGCGGGGGAGAGTCGAACCCGCGCGCTCTCTAACCACCGGACCTTTGTACCCACTATTTTCCTCAGACAAAGCCCACTGTTCGGTTGCTCTGGTGGGCTGGGCCGACATTGCCTCGGTTCGGCTGGGTGTCTTTTTTTTTCCTTATTTCTTTTCTATTTTCTCATATAACTTTTGACTTTCAACTTCAATTTAACTCAAGTATATTTTGAAATTTTTGTAAAGATAACCTCTCTCCTTATATACTATTAGGATATGCTTTTAGTCTCAAGAAAATACAAATACCACTAAGGTCATAAATTATTTTATATTGGATTTGTAAATTATTTAAAATGTATATTTTTCATTATGTTCGTACCTAAGGGTTGAATTTTGTGAAACTTTTGGTGTATCTATAATGAAATAGCCACTTGTGCATCTAAAAATGAGCTATGTACGCCGATTCTAGAGGTTGGATCTTGTGAAACTCTTTTTTTGAATTCTAGGCGTCGATTTCAAAATACGGTCAAAACGGGGGGCGTGACCGTTCGTATCTAGGGGCGTGACCAAAATTGAGGGTCACCAGTTGACATATTTCTTGTAGTGAAGACTAAGAAGAGTTGGTGGGTGATGATGAATATATGAAGATCAAGGGTAGGTGTTGGGTGATGAAGCAATTTTTGTTGAGAACAAAGAGGCAGATAATTCCACTTGGGTCTCTTGCAAGGAGAAGGCAAAAAGTAGACTCGATAAAACAATTATGTTGTGATGACAAGTAATAAATAAGAATGATATAGTAGCATAATTGATACTATCGATCGTAAGTACGTTATTGCTCCAATCATTACCGTTAAAACCTTGTTGAGAGTTGGAATGGTCGTCGCCATAGCCCCGTCCGGCCCCGCCATTGAAACCACCATTGAAGTTGCCATTGCCACCAAGAGTTGGAACCTTGGCCATCAAACATTGCCTCCAACATTTGATCATCCACTTCGGCCACGACTAATCATAGCGCACACGTGTAGCATCGGTGGGATTGCACGCCTCAAACCCTAGGAGCAAACATGTACGTATTCCATGTCACTTCTAGTAGACATCTGAATGCAAGCATGTTGTATCTCCATGCAATTTCTGCCTTGTTCGGATCTTGAATGAAAATTTTGAATCTGAGACTGTTAATGTTTGATTAGTACGTGAAGATATTGTTGACGACGAAGAAGAGGGATTCAACCACGGATTGTGGTTCCAAGATGGTTGTCATATCCTCTGATATACCACAACCTACTCTGATGTGTTGAAGTCTTGCTCTAACAAGAATGTAGTGGAGATGGATATCGCAGTATTAGTGTCGTCGATGCCATCAGGGGTGTCTCACAATGAGGGTTGATCGTGGTGGTAAGATGTGACGTCGACCAGGTCAAGATCAGGCATAATTTATCGGACATCAGGTTCCACGGTGGTGGCGAACCCTACGTGTTGCAATAATCTCACTATAAGGCCAACAATGATATCAAAATCGTATGATTGTGTGTAGCCCTAAGGCTTCCCTCGGTCGGCTTATATACATGCAACGCCTAGAGCTTACAAGGAAGTTATGTCTCTGGTAAAGATACAGAGTCTTAGACTAATCCGATTAAGGGCACCCCTTCTTACTCCAAGGCGGTTGGTTCGTGGGCTTCCCTTTTGGACCTTCCTTTGTCGGTTGGGCCTTCATCTTGTGCTTTGCCTCACTCGGCCGCTCAGCAAGCATCGGGCTATCGCTAAAATAAAAAAAAGCAAGCATCGGGCTTTACCACCCTGTGGCACTCTAGTAAGCCAAAATTTATCATAGGTTGATACCCCAATTTGTTATATCCTCAACATTATCCCCGAAAAGTTTGGAGTTCTTAAACGGACATCCTCTACCTTGAGGTTGAAGTAGTTTTGTCTCATTCTATTTGAGCGGCTGAGGAACTTGAAACATTTCAAATAATAAACGGACCGTGGGCACTCTAGTAAGCCAAAATTTATCATAGGTTGATACCCCAATTTGTTATATCCTCAACATTATCCCCGAAAAGTTTGGAGTTCTTAAACGGACATCCTCTACCTTGAGGTTGAAGTAGTTTTGTCTCATTCTATTTGAGCGGCTGAGGAACTTGAAACATTTCAAATAATAAACGGACCGTGGGCACTCTAGTAAGCCAAAATTTATCATAGGTTGATACCCCAATTTGTTATATCCTCAACATTATCCCCGAAAAGTTTGGAGTTCTTAAACGGACATCCTCTACCTTGAGGTTGAAGTAGTTTTGTCTCATTCTATTTGAGCGGCTGAGGAACTTGAAACATTTCAAATAATAAACGGACCGTCATCCAGGTTAAAGTAAGCTAGATGAATGCTATCCTTTATTGAAGCGTGGATAAGCCAGCCCGATGCACCTTTTTCAGAAGAATCTTATGTTGTGTCTTTTCAGTTTGACCATGGATTAATCCAAGGGTAGCGTGTTCGCCTCGGTCCTGAGTCCACGACTGTCTGAACAAATGGAACAACAAAAATACACCATGATTACATTTTTCCGTGCGCAAAAACCGAATGGGTGCATCATGTTGTTTCCCCTAAGCAAAATTACCGTGAGGCCTTGTTTGGCGGAGGAGTTTTGTAGTGTTTTTTGAGGTATATTACCTAGTGTTTTGGGTGAAAACACTCCTCACACCCAAAACACTCCAACCCCTCCCAATCCCCTTTTCTACCAAAACCCCCCATCAGATAGTCGTTTGGTACAAAGGTTTTGCAGACAAGTGTTTAAGCAGTAATTAAAAAAGTGATCTTTTTAGAGCACATAAAAACTGATCTATTTTCACAGGATTTGAACACACACAAAACTTATCTTTTTAAACATCACACGAGGACACAGTTCAGCACAACATCTGAAACAATACATGCAGATTTAAACACACCAAAACTAGTTTGTTCTCACACAGTGTTAAAGGAACAAAAACGAGCAACAAATGAACTGCTACTACTACTCAGCGCACTAAACAAATTCACGAACTGGAACACATCAGAACTGCTACTACTACTAAAATCGATTGGCGAGCTAGTAGTACAAGCACAAAAGCAACACGAGCCCTGGCGATTGGCGAGCTGGTTGTATAGTAGTACCAGTGAGCACTGGCGTTGGGCACCCTGCCGGAGAACTGACGAGCTGGAACGCCTCCACCAGCCTGCCCCCATCCAGCACTCCGGCGTGGCACGGCGTCGCGGCTGGTACTCGAGGAGCGGATGGCCGGGAAGATCACGAGCCGCATCGGGCTGCTCCAGGACCTCGCCTACAGCCAGCAAGCTCGCCGTATTCTTCCCTCCCGTCCGCGTACGCGTCGTCTCGTGCCGGACGCTGTCGTGCCGCCGTCCCTGAGGTCGCCGCTGCTGCAGCTTCTTGTCTGCGTTGCGCCGCCAGAGACACGCCCAAACGCGAGGGGGGACTCGCGTCTCGATTCCACTCCAACCCGACGGGTTTTCACAGGTTTGAACGGGCTCAGCCCAACCAAAACCGGCCTGCCAAACAATGTTGGGGTGTTTTCTGGTGGCCGGGAATTTACAGCGGAAAACACTCCAATACTCCTGTGCCGAACAAGGCCTGAGGGTTCCCCGTCGCGTGACGAATATCAGGGCTTCCTACTTTGTTTGCACAAATTGTGGAGCCTCCCTATAGAAGGTTTTTTTAATGAATAATAAGACCCAAATGGCGACCGTCTCCCTGCTCCCACCCCTAACCTAATCGCCATCGATCTTCCATCCCCGGTGACATCCTTCCACATCCTTTCCACTCATCATGTTCCTTGTTGTTAGGTCTTTCATCTAGTTGTTTTTTCACGGCGGTTCATGCGGAAATATCTTTGGGGTTGGATTTCACCGTTTGCAAAGAAAGTTTTGGGTGCATGAGTAGGGCTTTTAGCCTCCGGGCGACCTGAACCTAGGTAACTATGTGTCTTTGTTGTGATCGTCGAAGCTTGCTCGAGTAGGCGATCTCGATCCCCCTAGGAACAGCGATCTTAGCCTCCTAGCGCCTTGTGCCGAACCAATTAAAAGGGGTATCGAGTACTCCCGCATCACGATACGACATTTACCGCTCCCATCGTCGTATGATCATGGCCTATCCCTCTGCATAGCCAGTGATTCGGAGAACATCTGGTTGAGGTCGACGCCGAGGCCACATTTACCCTCGACGCTCGACAAGTCGGAGGCACGGTCGCTCTCACCAAACCAAGGGGAGAACCTTGTTCCTAAACGTGAAGTTGCAGCACCGCCGTCGGTGAAGTAGGCTGAGTTCAACGGTGACGCAGCCCCGGTGCGTTGGTTCTCCCTTGGCTTGCACACCTGCGCAGCGCTGAGCGCAAGCGACGCGGCCACGATCTCAACATCCAGCTTCCTGGCCGCTGCATTAACACGCCGCTCTTTTTTGTCATTCGTGAGCATTGATCGACGGTCAAGCTCCACCGCCCACACCTTATCTGATATGACGGCCGACCGCACACGAGATCTCCGAGGGGCACCGCTTCCAGCACCATTAGCAGCGTCATAAGCACACCTAGCAGGAGATATCCACTGCGGCGACGGCGGGCGAACGTGGAGGGCCGAAATTTTTGGAAAGGCGAAAACAAGGTGGACGCGGAGTCAGTAGGCGGAGGGAAAACATGGTTTGGGAGAGGGGAAAGTGAGATCGCTTGTGCCAATGACACGTCAGTCCAGCCCGCCAGGATCTGACGTGGATCGTGTTCCCGCTGTTGGCGGTCCCCCTACTTCCCTCCAATGGAGGGGACGCGAAGCGGGGTGTGTACGGACACGCTATTGGACCTTTCCGACATTTTTGCTGCTGTTTGGAGGGTCGGTGGGAGGCTTCTTCTATTAGGAGAGCTGTTTGAAAGGCCGGTGGAGATGCTCTGACAAGACACAATCAGGGCTGGTTATTCGGTAACGTGATGAGATTAACTCTATGTACATATACGGTTCTATCTACTATTTAGGATCAGATCTTAGAGATTTGATCTATCTAATTTAAAAGCATGGCGTGAAACATGCAAAGTGAGACGAGGAAATTAGCTAGTGACCTGCATCTGCACCTGCATGTGGTGTGTATCTTCAGCAGGTTGATATGGCACGAAAGATAAGTTAAATTACTCGCCACGGCCACGTTGTGTGTTTGCTGCATCCAGAGAGAAGGATTCTTGTATCACTACCGATCCAGTCAGAACGATGTGGCTTGTGAGTCATACTTGGGAGTTGGCTTAGCTTACCCATGCATGTTGATATACTGATAGGTAGATGCAGCTAGCCCGACCGGTCATCACGTAAGGCCCTGCATCTGCATGTCCATGCATGCATATATGACGATGCAAATTGCAATGTATTTCAATGCAAGGTAAATCATATTCAGGTCTATGCACAGATGGCTGAACATGCAAAATAAGCCTGCTGGACTGTGTTTCCAACAACACGATTGTTCAAGCTGGCCTCTGTGTTTTTTTTGGATTTCAAAGTCGCACAGACCAGTTTGGATTTCAAAATTCAACACACACACTGATGCACATGGAAACGAAAACGTGAAAGAGACAAAAAAAAAAGTACCAGTTCTTCGAGGAATTCAGCGTGCGCGTTCGGGTTCATTGGATAATTTTGATTCTGGTAATTTTTGTTTGTAAACTTTGGATTCTAATTACACCCAAAATATAGTAAAAATATTAAGAACCTGACTATTGTGGTACAAAGAAATTCGGTTGAGAAGGTGTGTGAGGAAGTTAATCTCGCTAGGTCCTCACACCCTGGAGGAGACCTTTGTCCACCTCGCACCGCGTTACCGAATAAACATCTTGCTTCTCTACATTTCCGTGTATCTCATCGCCACCTACTGTCTTTTTTAAAACCGGGTAAGAGGCTTGCTGTTCCATTGATGTAGAAGAAGTGAATTGGCCGGTTTGAAAAGAGAAATAGCCGAAAACTGGATACAACAACACGGCGCCCCATGCTGGGCCTCGAGGCCTCGCACCACACAAGTCGACGGCCTAACCGCGCAAGCAGCCAAGGCGGACCCCCTACATCTCAACGCAACAGAGGAGGTGAAACCTCGAGCCGCCACTTCGACATTCACGCTGGCCCCGAGGCCACGCACCACAAAGGTCGACGACAAAACTGCCCAAGATGCCAAGCCAAACGCCCTAGCACCTCAACACGACGCAGAAAAGGTGAGATCCGAGCGGCCGTTCCAACATCCACGCCGGCCCCAGGGCCATAGACCACCTAGCCGGAAACGAGAAGACAAAGCAACACCACCCGCACGAACAGAACAACCGGTAAAGGTGGTGAAGGGCCTCCACAGCGATGCCTCCACGGAGGGGAGCGGCTCTCTCTGGCTGGCGAAACATCCAAGACGAAGCCCCAATGGGAAGGATCTGGGGTTCCCCCGGAAATTCCCGGCCGGAGGAGTGGGAGCACCGCCACGACGACGCATTCAAGAAGGATGTGGCACCAGAGGGTCACCGTCTCCTATCCTAGTCGACGACGAGGGTAAGACTTTCACCCGGCGGAGAACCACGAAATGCACACACGCTGCACGCTGCCCACGGGGACGGCAAGCCAACCATCACAGACCCCTGTCAGCTCCCCGCGCCAATGGTCCACCGCGATGCAGACCGGCCGCCCATTTTTGCAGCTGCTCTTTTGAGTAACAGAAATACAAGTTGTGATATTTATATGCAATTAAACTACTCTGAACTTTTCATATAAAGATCCAATAACTAGCAATTTGACTGCATCTGCATAAAACTTTTCCCATACCAATTAACCGTTGTAGATCTGAACCGTTGGTTGTTGCTAGGAACTCTCAGCCTGTTGGTTGAAAGAATCTTGTAGTGTGATATCACATGGACGAGAGAGCAGAGAAGGATGGGCGGCAGGTGGCTCAACTTGGAGAGTTTTCAAATGTGTTTCTTGCATCTGCCGTGTATGTATCTATCTATAAATAGGAGGCATCGTGAAGTTGGAAAGACACAGCAGGCAGTGCTTAATCAGCTACGTACAGCAATTAACCCAAGCAAGAATTAAAAGAGCGAGCTAGTGAGCCATACATCAAAGATGGCAGCTGTTGCGGCGACGCCTAGCATGCTGCTCATTGAGGAGCTGGCCCGCGGCAACGTGCCGGAGCGGTACGTGATGCAGGTGGAGGACCGCCCAACGGTGGGCGCCGGCGCACTGCCGGTGGCCGACGTCGCAGTCATCGACCTTGGCCTCCTGTCCCAGCAGCACGCGGCTGGCGGCGGCGAGGAGATGGAGAAGCTCCGATCGGCGCTGGAGTGGGGCGTTTTCGAGGTACGTAAGATTCCCGGCCCGGGCGCCGGGCCAAGAAGAAGAAGAAGAACAAACGCAACAACAATGCATGCTCTAACCGTCGGCCTCCATACGATACGTGTACGGCCTTGCAGGTGACTGGCCATGGCGTGGAGCACTCAGTGATGGACGCCACATGGAGGGCCGCCACAGAATTCTTCGGGCAACCCGTGGAGGAGAAGAAGAAGTACGCCAACCTGGCGGACTGCGCGGAAGGGTACGAGGACTACCACGAAGGGTACGGGACCAAGCAGCTCAAGTCGCAAGGCGAGACCTCCCTGGAGTGGTCCGATCGCCTGCTTCTCCAGGTGGAACCGCAGGACCAGCGGAAGCTCCACCTCTGGCCCCAATCTTTCCGGTCCGCCCTGCACGAGTGCTCCCAGCAGCAGCGCCGCGGCCTGCTGGACACCCTCCTTCCGGCGATGGGGAAGGTCATGGGCCTCGGCGACGACTTCCTGCTCGGACAGCTCGGCGGCCGGGCCACCACCCTCGCCAGAATCAACTACTACCTGCCGTGCCCGAGACCCGACCTCGTGGTTGGCATCGCCTCCCACGCCGACGCCACCCTTATCTCCGTTCTCATGGTCGACGACACCGTCGGCGGCCTGCAAGTCCTCAAAGACGGCGTCTGGTACGAGGTGCCCCCTTCCACTGACCCCCACGGATTACTCATCCTCGTCGGAGACTTTGCCCAGGTATACATGATCTAGCCATGCATATTTAATCATTATCTAATATTACTCCTATTTTCATTTCCAATCTAAACCTTAATTTTGCTTCTGCATGCGCAACTAAAACACACACAGATATTGAGCAACGGGGTCCTTAAGAGTCCGGTGCACCGCGTCGTCACTAATCCTCACAAAGAGAGAACATCAGTGGTGATGTTCTACATGCCGGATCTCAACAAGGACATAGCGCCGGCAGACGAGCTTATTAGCGATACCCAGCCGCCACGGTACAAGAAAGTAAACGGCACGGACTACCTTCTTCGCAATTATGACCATACTCTCCGAGGGAAGAGGACCCTAGACTCACTGCTGATATAAGCAGTGGTGGTATCGAATTTTTTTTTTCCGCCAACATTTTCCCGCTTCATTCTCTCAGAAATAAATCACGGACGGTCTTCTTCCTTTTGACTTGAAATCCTTACATGCAATATGAGATGTAATATGAGAAGTTAAGTTGTATCTCTTTGTAATTTTAACACGGGTCTATGTTTTGTAGCTCCATTCAATTCGATGTATTTTATTTCGTCAATCAATAAAGTGGTTATGAGTTTTATCTCCCTAGTGTTCCTGAGTTTGTTTGTAAATGTAGATACGTGGGTATCTCAATCAATTAAGTTGGGGATTTCCAGGATTATTGTGGTTCAAGAATTTACCGTTTCCAAAATTGACCTTATTTTTAGCCAACAAATTATCTCCTCCAGGTCAGTGGGAAATAAAAGAGTCTTGGTGTTGTTTAACACAAAGAATGCATTTCGTTTCATATATGAAAATAATTACTGGCTGAGGCTCAAAACACTAGAATTTAACTATTACCAAAACCAAACTAATAGTTTTTTTTTTGCATCATTTGCCTCAAATGTGGTCTGCCTGGAATAATTTGCACGAGTTGGGGCATATCAACTAGGGTGATTAAAAAGCTAACCAATCATAATTTATTACTTCAGCGGAAAACCATATCCCGATCAACGAATCACAATTTCACTTGAACAAAGTGTGAAAAAATGGATACAAGCTAGAAATATTGTAATAACAACATACTTGCAATATACGGAACATATCCATAGAGGAAAAAATGGTATTATCTTGACACCAAATAAGCTGTAATTTTTTTCTGTCCCTTGATATTAATGTACTGAAGGTAGTATGGCAAATATAGCTCCCATCACCACCAAAACATATACACATGGGAAACCTCTTCCGAAGATGTTACATGTTGTGTTTCTCATCACCTCACAAACAGAAAAAAGTCTTTGAATCATCGTCGCCCAGAATCCTCACAAACTACTACTCACAGTTCTGGTTACAGAGCTAAGGAACATTATCATTGAGATCAGGTGTGATAATTATTTCTGCATAATCTATCTTTGAACACACAAATTTCAATGGTGAGCACTAGTGCGTAAATGGTAATAGGCAATGGGCATTAGTGGTGTGCCTCTTGCGAGACGCGCCACTTGTACTTCTAGTATTTTGCCAAAATAGCATTAGTGCTGAAATGACCATACACAACTAATAACACATTATTAATTATGTGGAAGGGCACGCCAGTAGTATGATTGGCCAATTACTCACAAGAAATTAGTAGCAACTTACAGGTGGCGTGGTATATATATGGACATGCCACAAGTAACATGTTACTAGTGTCCTGCCAATATATCACATCCGCTAGTCTGGTTACCAGTGGAACTAATTCCATTGGACATACCACTAGTAAACAAACACAAAATATGTGTGCTCTTTACCATGATTGGTTGAAGGGAGGTTGGATGGATCTGTGTGCTTCATTCTGATTGATTGTGGAGGTGGGCATGGATCGAAGACATGACAACTAAGAAATAAATCTCTCGGCTACACCCAACCCATGCCACGCACGCGCACAAACCGCCTCTCCTCGTTCGATCCCTTCATCTATCTTCTTCCTCGCAATGATCGCCATGTTTGATAGCAACGCATATGATAAAGCAGCGTACGAAAAAAAGTACTGTATTATAGCCTTTCGGTCTCTAGGATAAGATAACACAATTTTGCAATCGGAGTATTCTTAAGTACTGGGATACTGCAACCTATTAGCTTGTGCTGAATTTTAGCAACCTATATTAGCTCTATTATGTTACAAACTGGGTGAAGTGTTGGAAAAATGATGTTGTTCCAGAAGTCTGGCAAGATATATTTGTCTGACTTTTTATCCCTTCTTACGATCACATCCTATCCCTTCTCCGTATTGAATCGTCGATCGCCTCCAACGCAAAGCTGAAACGGTATTGCTGACGAACATTCCTCTTTCGGCGAGGTCTTGTCCGACTAAAGGTAATTAAGAGAACGAAGATCCATTGGTAGGAGAAGATGCAGAACCACCGATGGCCCATAAACCCCTTTAGACTTGATGCCAGCCAAATTCCCATTGGCGCCAGCGTACAAGCCACCCCCACCTGCCCCGAGTACTCCGAATGGCCAGAAGTGTTTCGGTCATGGTTCGTATCTTAGAGATTTGATCTATGTAATTTAAAAGATGACATTCTGACAAGTGAGACGAGAGAACTGGTGTGGCGTGCATGTGGTGTGTCTCTTCCTAACGTGATATGCCATGAGAGAACGGTGAAAATTAACTAACCATGATGCCTGGCAAAACTTAATCAGTGCTCGTGATTTGGTAACGTGACGAGATTGATTCTATGAGCATATGTACCGTTGTACTGTATGTGATGATATCTTAGAGATTCGATTTATCTGATTAAATACATGAAATTTTGACAAGCATGCATGCATGATCGAGAGAGAGAGATTAGAGGATCCAGTCGTGGTAGTCATATTCGGGACATGGGCGGAGGGCTATACCCATCTCATACGGTCGTGCATGCCCTTGCATAGCTTTTTGTTTTTTGTTTTTTGACAAACGCATGTCCATACCCCATGCCCATGCACGATTCACTCTAGGAGATCCTGAAGGTAAACCTGACAGCAATGCATGGCTTTACCCAACTCGTACGGTCGTGCACGCCCAATGAGTGTGATCAACATCAGCCATGGATCCTCGAATAGAAGAGATCGTTGATCCCATGCGCGCGATCATGTTGTGCATAATCACACAATGATTCATGACCTTGTATATCTTCTCGCTCAACCATGTCAGAGCAGTGTATCGGACAATAACAAACTGAGGTTGGAGCACTCGAAATGTCAGCTCAATATTCTTTTTTTGGACTCTCTTGTTGAGATACAAATAAACAAGGTTTGTTACCCGCTCGATCGAAGATTTGGCAAATATTGTAGCCCTCCTTAGACAGATGTCATCGACTAGGTTGTACCCTTTGTCATATGTACTGCTGGAGCATGACTTTCAACAAAATTTGCAAACACATGAGAGCTATGCGGCATGTTGATGTTATTGTGAGATCATGTCATGTTGATAAAAGCGTGCCAAATCCATAATGCATGATTGACCATAATTTCAAGTACCACACTGCAATATTCTTTGTGCCTCCTTCGTACAATAATTCTTGCTAAACGGACAGATCTTCTAACTCCAATGCGTGCTTCCAAACATCTTAAGAAATGCCCTGGCTACGTTCTGTTCCATGATTCGAGCTGTCTATTCTTCATTTGGTTTTCTCAAATAGTGCGGGCTAAACACAACAACCACCACCCACACTATCTGTATATTGATTCGATAGTTTTAAAACTCGTTTAGACTTAATGCCGGTCAAATTCTCCTTGGAGCCAGCGTAAGTCACCCCCACCTACTCCACTTTGAAATTGCCAGAAATGTTTCGGTCACACACAGTTGGTATCTTAGCTATTTGATCTATGTAATTTAAAAGATGGATCGCATTATGACAAGTGAGACGAAGAAACTAGTGTGACCTACATGTGGTGTGTCTCTTCATAACGTGTTCATATATATGGCACAAGAGAATGATGAAAATAAACTAACCGCCATGCCTGACAACGAGATTCGATGTATATATATAATCTAAATTATAAAAGATGGCATTCTGACAGCCATGCACGCATGCAAGTGTTGAAGGATCGGCAAAGGCAGCAAGCTAGGCTGCACTGGCTTGTCAGTCATATTTGGGAGTTGGCTTAGCTTATCTGGCTACACCGCACTATGCAGCTCGACGCAATGGAAGAATTGCCTGACAAACACTGTTGAAGATAACCCGCAAAAAAATACACTGTTGAAGATAATCCTCAAGTGGCATCCTAACCACGGCCGATGCGTAACTTGACGAATAGAGACGATGTAGATCTGTAGATGCAGCTCGACCGACCATCACGTACCATCCAGCTTCATGGCCATGTGTAGCTTGCTCTATGTGTATCGAAGAATTACATGACAAGCACTGTTGAAGATACCGTGAGTGGGAGCGAAATTGTGTCCAGCACACCCCAAAGGCCTTTGGGCGGCCGTTTGGGCGTCCCGTATGAAGATCCTCTCAGTGTGGTGCAGCTCAGGAACTGGACTATGCTTACAACATCACCACCCGCGGTGTTGAAATCATGTTCGGCGCCTGTTCGGATGCACCGCGGGTTATTGGAGGAGCCCCTCCCCACTCGCGGCGACAAGAACCTGTATCAATAGGCCTTTTCTTCTTTTTTCCTCCAAATTCAAATGTGATGGATGCATTTTATGTATAGTTTTGCTCAATGCATTATACATATTTACATTGGAATTTGGGTAAATCTCTTAGTTACCTTCCAACTGTTATGATAGTTAGCCTTGAAACTATTTTTCCGATGAACGTTTCACTAGATATAAGCCAGTGCTTGAGAAATGGTCATTTTTCATGAACTCAAAATTAAGAATGAATATCACTGGAGCGTGCGTCTCGTTGATAAGTCAGAGAACGCCCAAAACGGAGTTTGTATGAATAAATGCCGGCCAAAACACTTCAAGTTTCACAAAAAAATAACGACTCACGATACGGTTGGGCCAACTGTAACGGCGGTCGAACCGCGTATTCTGGGTGACGGAAATCAGTCGAATTTCCATGATTCTTCACAAATTTTGGCCTCATAGGAACCCAAACCTTCCCTAAGTGATATGGTCGGTTTGGGGGGGGGGGGGGGGGGTCAAGATGGACTCATCGAGAGCCCTTTGATTAAGAGGAGGCCGCCTTTATAAGAAGGGGGAGATCAACCTCTCTCCAAGGCACTACAAAAATCCATAGCAGCCGGGAGTTTGTTAGTCTAATGCATAGAGTTAAACCTAGCCATAAGGAAGAAGTGCAAGACCGGCTTGATTTTCTCTAATCTTTTTCCTTTCGAATTTTATGTATTCTTTATAAATATTGCATTTTCAATCTAAATGAAAAATGACGCAGTGGGGCCTTTTCACTTCTTTTGCTTGAAAAGAAATAGATATCTGATTTAGTGATGTTTTAAGCCGTGTTCATCGTTATTACCAAGATCAAAAACCGAGATTTGCCAGCTGTCCGAGAACGGTGAAAATTATCAACGTTCACATGTGGGCATGCACGAGATAACCCTACCGCATACATAAATCAAGATGATTAATGAAGCACAATGCCTGGCAAGACATAATCCGGGCCGGTGATTCGGTAACATGATGGGATTGATTCTATCAGCATATACGGTTCTACTATTTATGATGATATCTTAAAGATTCGATATATTTATTTAGAACATGACAGTCTCACAATCGTGCAACGATACTCACATGTGAGACGAGGAAACTAGTGACCTGCATGTGTTTGTGATCTGCATCTCATTGATATGGACAAGAGATAAGTTATATTACCTGCCACTACCATGTTGTATGTTTACTTCAGTCAGAGAGAGTGGAGTAGAGTAGGGAAGGATTCATTCATAATTCACAGTTCTCTGGCCTGCCAACCACTGATGAGTGTGGTGTTTGCTATGTGGGTGTCTGTTTAGATATTACTCTTGTAATTTGGTGCGGAGTCTAAAAATGCAAACAACAAACATTCTTATAACATGAGTGCAAAAAGCAGAACAAGTTTGAACATTTTCAGTCATAGAAACATTGTACAATTTTGTATCTATACATATATGATTTAATGCTTGTTATTTTATGTTTCGTTTTATCACTAAGATTTGCAACCGGGATTTGCCAAATGTCCGAGAACGGTGAAAATCACCAACATTCACATGTTGTTAGGGTTGGTGATTCGGTAAAATGTAAGATTTATTTTATTAGCATATATGCAGTTCTACTATTCATGATGATATCTTTGAGATTCGATCTATGTAATTTAAAAGATGGCATTCTGACAGCAAGTGGGAGTGTGAGACGAGGAAAGTAGTGACCTGCATGTGACATGCATGCCACAAGATTAACCAACGTTCCCATGTGGGCATGCACGAAGCCAACCTGCCGCGTACAAAGATAAGGATGATTAACTAATTCACCACGATGCCTGACAAGACCCAATCAGGTTCTATGAGTTGCTGTACTGTTTATTATGATATCTTAGAGATTCGATCTATCTGATTTAATAATACAATGAAATTCTGACAACGAAACGTGCAAGTGAGACGAGGAAATTAGTGACCTGCAGGTTTACATTTTTAATTGTCCATGCTGTCCGCGCGTCGATGACCATGCCGTCCATTGGCTGCTTGCAGAGCGATGTTGGCTGAGATTGGATCGATAGTGCCAGTGTTGACACAATGGCAAGGCACTCGCTTAGCTTATCTGGCTAACGCACTATGCGCAGATGACTGAACATTCAAAGTTTCAGCCTGACAGATAAGCAGGGCTGGCCGGCCGGTCAGTAATATTTGTGAGTACTGCCCATGCATATATATATATAGCTTGATGTATGGAGACGACGATGCAGATCTGTAGACGTTAACAGCTAAAAAAACTGTAGACGACAATGTAGATGCAGCTTTACCCATGTAGATATATACATACTTTACATAGATAGGTAGATGCAGCTCTACCGCCATCACGTACGCCCATGCATAGCTTGCTGTATATATGGAGATGATGCAAAGCCCGGGCTACATTATGCCTTTTTTCAAAGATTTTGAATCGACATTTTTAAGTTTCTAAAAATTGAGACACTATTTCCGGATGTAGATATTGTCGACCACTACAATCGTGAGTTTTTTTTACTTCAAATTCGTTTTGTTTTGGTCTGCAAAAAAATGACAGATGGATGGATCTGGGTGGTAAACAATACATAGTTTATCTATTTTGAAAATTCCCCGATTTATCTTCATTGTACAGCCTAAAATATAACGAATTTGAATGTATTTTTTTCATGCTTGTAGGACTCGACACTTTGTACATCCGTGATTTGTTTCGCGATACTTGGAAACTCCAGAATATCATTTTTATTATTTTCAAAAAAAAGGGGCTCCATGTAGGTTACTAAAATCCACTATCGGTGAAACTAGACTGAATCTTTTTTCTCTTGTGTGTTCAGTTAGGATATTTCGACAAAAACCGGGGAAGCCTAGAATATTGATTTACAGTTTATTGATATGCTTCTCGATGCCAATCAGACATATATAACCTAATTATTTTTCAAAGCTGGCTATGATAGTTGGATGTTGGAGCCTATGGAATCACGGAACAAGATCATTTTTGGTAATGGTGAGAGGGATATTTAGTCTCGTTCAGTTTTTTCAAAGAATTTGTTAGTCTAGTAAGGCATAGAGTTAAACCTAGCCATAAGGAAGGAGTGCAAGACCGGCTTGATCTTCTATAATTTTTCCTTTGGACTTTCATGATTCACTTTGTAAATATTAGCTTTTAAATGAAAAAATAAAAAATGACGTATTGGGGGCCTTTCCACTGCTTTTGCGTCAAAAAGCTACAAATCGGATTTAATGATTTGTTATGTTGTGTTCGTCGTTATTACCAAGATTAGAAAACGAGATTTGCCAGCTGTCCGAAAATGGTGAAAATTATCAACGTTCGCACATGGGCATGCACGAGATAACCCTACCGCATACATAAATCAAGATGATTAATGAAGAATAATGTCTGACAAGACACAATCAGGGTTGGTGATTCGGTAACATGATGAGATTGATTCTATCAGCATATACGTTTTTCTACTATTTGTGATGATATCTTAGAGATTTGATCTATTTAATTTAAAACATGCCAGTCTGACCATCATGCACTGAAACTCGCAAGTTAATTAGACGAGGAAACTAGTTACCTGCATGATATGGACAAGAGATAAGTCATATTGCCTTCCACTACCATATTGTATGTTTGCTTCAGCCAGAGAGAGTGGAGTATAGTAGAGAAGGATTAATTCATAATTCTGATTTGGCTGGCTTGCCAACCACTATTGAGTGTGGTGTGTGCTCTGTGCGAGGTTGTTTAGATACTACTCTTGTAATTTGGTGTTGAGTCTAAAAGTGGAAACAACAAACATACTCATAACAAGAGTGCAAAAAGCAGTACAAGTTTGAATATTTTCACTCATAGAGACATTGTACAAATTTGTGTTTATACATATATGATTTAATGCTTTGTTATTTTATGCTCCGTTTCATCACCAAGATCTGCAACCGAGATTTGCCAGCTGTCCAAGAACCTGGCGCCGCATACAGAGACAATATAAGGATACAATTAACTAACCACAATGTCTAACAAGACGCAATAATGTGATTGATTCTATCGGCATATACTGTTGTAGTACTACTATTTTCTACTTATGCTGATATCTTGGAGATTCGATCTATGTAATTTAAAACATGAAACGTGCAAGTGGGACGAGGAAATTAGTGACCTTCAGCCTTCAGGAGGACATTATTAACTGTGTGGCTAAGCATGCAGTCCGGACATGGGCACATGGCTGAACGTGTTTCCTGACAAGCACTTAGCTTAATTAGGTCGACCGCGGCCACTATTTCGGGTATGCCTGACACCAATGCAAGGCTTGACCAGATGGCTGAACGTGTTTCCTGACAAGCACACAGGGCAGGGCAGGTTCAGGGACAAAAACAATGGCGGATCGGATGACTGTTCGTCGCACCAGAAGACGAGCGCTACCCCTTGGCAAGCAAACAAGCAGGCCAGCTCGCCTTCATGGCGAAACATGGTTTGGGGGCATAAACAATGCATGGCGCGAGATGAGTGAAACTAACGTGATCAAGCTCCTGCACACGAAGGTCAGGATCTCATCTAAATGGTGGCAGCTCGTAACCATGCCAAAAGGGCGGCAGGTGCGCCATGGGGCTTAAACTACTTGCGCCTCCATCAATGGCGGAGAGATTCCGAGTTAGTGGCGCCGACAAGGCGGATTCAGAGACAAAAACAATGGCGGATGACGAAGCACCCACCATTAAACAAATTAATGCAAGTCTGGCCGGTCAGGCATATACCAATGCAGGCTTTGGGAAGAGATATGGGCAGAGGGCTGAAGCGTGGCGTGTTTCACGAGCACTGAGAGTAAGCTTGACACCAATGCACGGCTTTACCCATCTCGTATGGTCGTGCATGCCCTTGCATAGCTTTTTCTTTTTTGATAACGCATGCCCATGCCCATGCCCATGCCCATGCATGTACGATATATGGCTTGGTGAACAAATGCAAGGCTGTTCAGGCATATACAGAACCGTGTTTAGCCGACACAAATGCTGCACTATATGGTTTGTACTGCGCGCCGAAGAATGCTGCGACCGCGACGTGGTCAGTCTGGTGCAGCTAAGGGAACTGGACTACGTTTACAACATCCCCACTCGCGGCGTTCAAACCGTATTCGGCGGCCGTCCAGACGTACTGTGGGTTATTGGGGGAGCCGCTCCCCACTCGCGGCGATAATAACCTGTATCAATTGATATTTTTTTCTACTTTTTTTCCTTCAAATATTCACTGGAGCGTGCGTCTCGTTGGTAAGTCAAAGATCACCCAAAACGGAGTTCATATAAAGAAATGCCTGCCAGTTTCACAAAAAAATAACGACTCACGGTACGGTTGGGCCGACCGTAACCGCGGTCGGACCTCGTATTCCGGGTGACGAAAATCAGCCGAATTTCCACGATTCACCAATTTTGGCCTCATACGAATCCTGACCTTCCCTAAGTGATTAGGTCGGTTTGGGAGGTCAAGATGGACTCGTCTGGAGCCCTTGGATCAAGAGGAGGCGGCCTATATTAGAAGGGGGAGATCGAGCTCTTTGCAAGGCACTACAAAAATCCATAGCAGCCGGGAGGCTTCCGGCGCACCACCTCCATCTCCAACCGCACCAAGGAAGAAGAAGAGAAGGCTATCTACACCATCACCATCATCCTCTACGCCACTGCCATCGAACTCCTCCATCCATCTCGTTGTAGTCTTCAAACTTATTGTAGATTGCTCCGTGTACCCTTTTATTCATACATCCAGTATTCATACTATGCCTATGATGTATTGTGATTTCGTACTTGAGTAGTTTAGTTGGGGATATGGATGATGAACCGTAGTTTATAATTATGATGAGAAAGTCATATGGTTTAATGCATGTTGCCATGTAGTAACCGTCTACCTCTCTTTATTTGTGTGAATGTCGACGCACGGTATATACCTTCGGGTCAGAGTAGGTTGTTCGTGTCAAGACGGAAGTAGAGGTTATTGTGCCTTGCTGACGTGAGAGGGGTTGACATCCTTTGGGCATGTGAGGTTTACCTCTATTTCCTTGCCTTTACATGAGAATAACGGAGATGCACAGAACCTCTCCACATCCATAGGGGGGGGGGGGGGGTACGCCCTTAATTGTCAGAGGATCGGTCCACGTATGATGGTTAAGCCTAGGCAGCAATGCAGAGTGGGTTACTTACCAGGGATGGCAGTTGTTTTCTGGATCGTGTATGCCTGATAGACTCAGGGCACTGTGCCCCGTTTAATAATATACTAGTGGTGACTCTGGACTCCCTGTTTATGTATTTAATTCTTTGTTTTGAAACCAATTTTCATACTCACACATTCACCGCCACTTTCACTTGTAGTTTAGCGTACTAACATTTCGCAGAGTAAACTATTTCAAGATATTATTTGGGTGCGAAACACAACTGTGTTGGTGACAATTGTGTTGGTGACACATAGTTGTCGGGATTGTGAGAGTCTTTGCTATAGCTCTACTGCGCGATACAAATCCAGAGTCATACTTCCACGAAATTATGTGATAACGAAACTGTGCACTTGCAGGTATCGAAATATTTTATCAAATGCAAATTAAACTATCTGAATTATACGTAGATCAGTTTAGAGCTAGTGATGAATGCCTTCATCACTGATCTCCATATGCATCCCGAGGAAATAAGAAAAATATGTCGGCAATAGGTGATCAACATCGGCTAGGGATCCTCAAAGTCGAATGTAAGAGGAATGTGGACCATTTAAACATGTCAGAGCAGGGTACCAGACAATAGCAAACCGAGATTGGAGCACTCCAAATGCCAGCTTGACACATCCTTCCTCACACAACAAGTATCGTTACCCGCTGAATTGGAGATTGTCTTGTCAAATGTACCCACCTTGTATAGATGACATCGTCTAGGTAGTACCCTTCGTCATACGTGAGGTCATTGATCTCATAGTTGACAGCTGGAGCATGAACTTCAACAAGCTTCACAAACATCGGAGTGAGCTGCAAGACGTCGATGCCATTGTGTTATCCTGTCATACAAAAAAGCGTGCCAAATCCATAATTCATGATCGACCATATTTTTAACTACCACACTGCAATATCCTTTGTGGACCCCTCTGTACAACCATTTCCAACCAAATAGACAGTTCTTCCTACTCCAATCCATGCGGTCTATGCTTCCAAGAATCTTAGAAAATTCCATCGATCCGTTCATGATCCGAACTGTGTCTTCTTCATTTGGTCCTCACAAATAGTGCGGGCCAAACACAGAAACCACACTGCCCTGTAGTATATGTACATTGATTTGATTGTTGTAGACTGCGACATTCGTAAGTAGTTATCTTGACCATGTGTTGGAGCTACCTATGCAAGCATCATCATAGCAGTGGTGCCCTTCTGCATTGATGAGAAACCAACCATGCCCACAACAATTTTTTTCAATTTGAACCATGGCTCGTACTCCCTTACAGCATGCGCAATTTTTGTTAACAATTCACGGTTCATCCGAAACCACCGACGAAAATCCTTCGAAGTGAATGTCGGGACTTCGGTAAAATAACAGGAGATCAGCATGATATGCCCCTCCTCCTCTTTCTCGGCTTGGTCTTGATCCTGCCATGCACCGAACCTCCTATTTTGGGTGCATCATTGACGGTCTCATTGACTTGATTCTATAGAAGACAAGCAAGAATTGCCAAATTCTCATCTTTCTCGGTGTCGTTGACGGCTTCCTCTTCCATCAACATGTGAGCCATGCATCATCTCATCCTCACTATCCATATGTTGAACTCAAAGATGAATTTGCATTAAAAAAGAAATCAAAGATAAAGGAATTGGTCGCCCTACCGCTGGCAGCCGTCGATGATTCTAAAAATGATCGACCTACCAGGCGATTGGCCATACACCTTGCGTGCAAGGTGGGCGTACAAGGTGCCTAGAGCTGTGTTCTGGCAAGAGTCGACCAGAGCCGACGTGGGAAGCCTAGGGGAGATAAGGGCCTGGCGGTGCATGATTCCTGTGGCCGGCAAGCTAGCACCATAGACGACAACGAGGTATGTTTCTTGGGGAGGGGGCTGCGACGAGGACGGCGTGGCCGGCGAAATGAACCGGGAGAGGAAATGGAGGGGGTATGGTAGCGTTTAGCTCTATGTCATTGACTGCGTTGGCCCACCCTCGGGATCCTACATTGTGTCGCGCTTGGTTTCGTCTTTGCCCAATGGACTCAAAATTTAGCCTAAAAATAAACAATTTCATGTTTCATGCATCTTATAAACCTTCATTCACAAAATATGATTCTAATGAGATGTCCGCTGCAACCCGCGGGGTATCCTATAGTATACTTAACAAACTCGCCACAATTCACATAGTTCGCTGGTAGTATGAAGGACTGGAAGACACGACGATAGATATTTCTGTGCGGCATGATATTCAGATTGCTCCCCACATCACCTGGCGATTATACATGATTAATATTTGTCGCCATCTTTTTACACACTTCTGCTATATATACTTTTGTGGCTGTGTACTGTAAATCCCCTATGCAGAAACCGGGACTAGTATTATTACTTGCTGGACAATTAATTAACACGATCACATAAAATATGAATTTAACATAGTCTGGCCGAGACCTTATTAATTATTACAAATGAAATTCGAATTTGGCGCAGCACAAAGGCTTGCATGCACTAGCTAGTGTCCACGGGTGAGACCAAGGTACTCGGCCGTGAGAGGCTTGAAGATTGGGTGGTCGTCGGAATCCAGCGCCGCCGCCATACGGCGCCATATGTAGGCGCTGAGGATCAACGTCCCCGGGTCTCCTGGTTTAGCGGAGATGCACATGAAGCCCATGCACATCCTGCCGAGGCAGCCGTGAACCGGCATGGCCAGGGCGGCCTGGCCGAAGCCGAAGTCGGAGTCGTTGGGGAAGGAGGACCAGTAGGTCTGCGCCAGCGTGGGGCTGCCGAGCCCGACGGTGGCGGTCTCGAAGTACTTTGCCGGCTTGTGCACCTCCATCCAGTCCACCATCTGCTGGTAGAGCTGGTCGTAGTCCACCGACGTGATGGCCTCTCGCACCATGTCCGCCACCCCGGCGAGTGGCTTGCTCACCACCGTTCCCGCGGCCGCATCCCCGACCACGTACGACGTGACCGCGCCGACGTAGTTGCGCAGCGAGGTGCGCAGCTCCGGCGACGAGAACCGCCGCCGCCCGTCCACCCACCACAGCATGCTGCACCGTTTCTCGTCCTCGCTCAGTAGCTTGGAGCTGGCCACCATGCCCGCCAGGACCTTCCATAGGTAGGCGGACAGGGCCTGGACGCGCGTCGGCACGGGGCCACTCCCGGAGCCGGCCGCCTTCTCGCGAAGCATGGCCATGTCGCTCGCCTCCACGTAGTAGAGCCGCTCGATGAAGCTCTCCTCCACCGTCAGAGCGTTCACCTCCTGCTCGTGCTCCCACCGCGTGAACATCTTGGCCACCGCGGGGCCGTAGGACGGCCGCTCACGAGGCGGGAACACCGACCGGTCATGGGTGGGTCCGCCGTCGGAGATGCTCCCCGTCCGGACCAGCTCCGACCACATCCTCACCAGCATCACGATCAGGTTCCCGTCGCCGACGAGGTTGTTGGTGGCCCACACCACGGCGAAGCCACCGCAGGTGAAGGACACCAGCTGCACCGACAGCGCAACCTCCTGGGCGTAAGGAACCATCATCTTCTTCACGGACCCGTCCGTGAGGCCCCAGTCCAGGTTCTGCAGCTCGACGCCGGCGTCTGCAACTATGAGCTCTGCGCCTTGGTTGCCGCAGTGTATCTCAGGGAGGCCGGAGCTGGGATCCACCACGATGCGCCCAGCCAGAGGGTAAAAGTAGTTGAGGTAGGCCGGCATGTGTGCCTCGAAGGTGGCCACAACGCCGCTGAAGTCGCCGCCGGTGGAAGTGGAAGGCTTGGGGTAGACGCATACCACCGACACTTGTACGGAGTTGGTGAAGAGGTCAAGGTTTGAGACGGCCAGCACCTGCGGCTCCGTCGAAGGCGCCGAGGCCTTCACCAGACGTCGGCTCACCACCCTCATCCCGATGGGCTTTCCACCAGACTCCATTGATCCTGTGAATGGCTTTGACCTAATAATTGTTAATCGAGGAGAAAACTAAAGCTAGCAAGGTGCTTGCTGGGTATAGCAACACTGCTCCATTGTATGCATATTTATAGGGTGGGGATCGATGTCATTACACGAAGAAAACATACTACTATAATTATTTTTTTGAAGAAAACACACGTGTATAATTATCCATACACTACGGGAAAATGAGTCTCCGCCGAGTGGTTTCGTCTTCGCCGAGTGCAGAATCACGGGGACAGCTCGGCGAAGAGACCTACGCCGACGCAGGAACAAAAACACTCGGCGAAGATACGACCACTCGGCAAAAATGCTCTTCGCCGAGATAACATGATCCCAGCGCTCGGCGAAGACACTTTTCTCGGCGTCGACCAAATAAGACACTCGGCGAAGCTAACATCACGGCGAAAAGAACGGCCACGTGGTACCTGACAGTGGGACCCCACGGGCGCCGTGATGCAGCTTCCCTTCGCCGAGTGTCACGCCCGGCAAAGATGTCACGGTAAAAAAATATTAAATGTCACTTTTCTTCGCCGAGTGTCTCGCACGGCAAAGATCTCACCGTAAAAAAATATTAAATGTTACTTTTCTTCGCCGAGTGTCTCGCACGGCGAAGATCTCGCTGTAAAAATATATTAAATTTCACTTATCTTCGCCGAGTGTCGCGCACGGCAGAGATGTCACCGCAAAAACAAATTTAATGTTACTTTTCGTCGCCGAGTGCTACTCTCGGCAAAGAAAGCGCGCGAACCTATTTTTGTTTGCCGCGCGAATAAGACCCCCTTTGCCGAGTGTGTCGGTATCCAGCACTCGGCGAAGTTTAGGGCGGGAAACGAAATTTCTCTCCGCGCCATTTCTTCGCCGAGATCTTTCCTCCAGACACTCAGCGAAGATGGTCTTCGCCGAGTTGGGCACTCGGCGTAGAAGATAAAAAGTTTGTTTTCAGTTTTTTGATTCAGTTTTTTCCGCTCAACATAAACTCATTAAACTATGGGAAATTAGTTAGAAATCAAGGAAAAACCTAATACTTGGGGATTATCCATCATATGTGTACTAGTTTCCATGAAAATTAAATGGGTCCCATTTTGCATCATATTTTTGGTACTTTGTTCACAAAAAAAGTCATTTTTTTCACTTAAAAAATGGAAAATAATACTTATGAAATTAATTTTAAGATTTCCTTTGGCAAGGTTGTTTCTTATACCAAGATACATCTATTTATGGGATATGAGATATTTATCACAAACTATGCCGTGGAAATGACCATAACTTGGTTATTTGTCTTGAAACTTCTAGATGTTCATACATGATAGACCTTTTTGTGAAGACTTTTTTTGCACATTTTGTCAAAAATCAAGTTTATCATTTTTCATAGAAACTAGTACACATATAAGGATCCCATGCCGAAGGATTTCATTTTTTGAGATGTTTATCAATTTATTTCATTTTTTTCTTAAAAGCGATCAAAACGGTCGCGATGACTATTCGTCGAAAGAGGTAATATTTTATAGAATTATCAGTGTTTCTGTGATATAACCACTAGTTGTGTACCTCAAAATGATTTTTCCAAAAATTTCAGAACAAACTAGCAAACAGTTGTAGTTCAAATTTGAATTACTTTCGATAAATCAACATAAACTCATTAAACTATGGGAAATTAGTTAGAAATCAAGGAAAAACCTAATACTTGGGGATTATCCATCATATGTGTACTAGTTTCCATGAAAATTAAATGGGTCCCATTTTGCATCATATTTTTGGTACTTTGTTCACAAAAAAAGTCATTTTTTTCACTTAAAAAATGGAAAATAATACTTATGAAATTAATTTTAAGATTTCCTTTGGCAAGGTTGTTTCTTATACCAAGATACATCTATTTATGGGATATGAGATATTTATCACAAACTATGCCGTGGAAATGACCATAACTTGGTTATTTGTCTTGAAACTTCTAGATGTTCATACATGATAGACCTTTTTGTGAAGACTTTTTTTGCACATTTTGTCAAAAATCAAGTTTATCATTTTTCATAGAAACTAGTACACATATAAGGATCCCATGCCGAAGGATTTCATTTTTTGAGATGTTTATCAATTTATTTCATTTTTTTCTTAAAAGCGATCAAAACGGTCGCGATGACTATTCGTCGAAAGAGGTAATATTTTATAGAATTATCAGTGTTTCTGTGATATAACCACTAGTTGTGTACCTCAAAATGATTTTTCCAAAAATTTCAGAACAAACTAGCAAACAGTTGTAGTTCAAATTTGAATTACTTTCGATAAATCAACATAAACTCATTAAACTATGGGAAATTAGTTAGAAATCAAGGAAAAACCTAATACTTGGGGACTATCCATCATATGTGTACTAGTTTCCATGAAAATTAAATGGGTCCCATTTTGCATCATATTTTTGGTACTTTGTTCACAAAAAAAGTCATTTTTTTCACTTAAAAAATGGAAAATAATACTTATGAAATTAATTTTAAGATTTCCTTTGGCAAGGTTGTTTCTTATACCAAGATACATCTATTTATGGGATATGAGATATTTATCACAAACTATGCCGTGGAAATGACCATAACTTGGTTATTTGTCTTGAAACTTCTAGATGTTCATACATGATAGACCTTTTTGTGAAGACTTTTTTTGCACATTTTGTCAAAAATCAAGTTTATCATTTTTCATAGAAACTAGTACACATATAAGGATCCCATGCCGAAGGATTTCATTTTTTGAGATGTTTATCAATTTATTTCATTTTTTTCTTAAAAGCGATCAAAACGGTCGCGATGACTATTCGTCGAAAGAGGTAATATTTTATAGAATTATCAGTGTTTCTGTGATATAACCACTAGTTGTGTACCTCAAAATGATTTTTCCAAAAATTTCAGAACAAACTAGCAAACAGTTGTAGTTCAAATTTGAATTACTTTCGATAAATCAACATAAACTCATTAAACTATGGGAAATTAGTTAGAAATCAAGGAAAAACCTAATACTTGGGGATTATCCATCATATGTGTACTAGTTTCCATGAAAATTAAATGGGTCCCATTTTGCATCATATTTTTGGTACTTTGTTCACAAAAAAAGTCATTTTTTTCACTTAAAAAATGGAAAATAATACTTATGAAATTAATTTTAAGATTTCCTTTGGCAAGGTTGTTTCTTATACCAAGATACATCTATTTATGGGATATGAGATATTTATCACAAACTATGCCGTGGAAATGACCATAACTTGGTCATTTGTCTTGAAACTTCTAGATGTTCATACATGATAGACCTTTTTGTGAAGACTTTTTTTGCACATTTTGTCAAAAATCAAGTTTATCATTTTTCATAGAAACTAGTACACATATAAGGAGCCCATGCCGAAGGATTTCATTTTTTGAGATGTTTATCAATTTATTTCATTTTTTTCTTAAAAGCGATCAAAACGGTCGCGATGACTATTCGTCGAAAGAGGTAATATTTTATAGAATTATCAGTGTTTCTGTGATATAACCACTAGTTGTGTACCTCAAAATGATTTTTCCAAAAATTTCAGAACAAACTAGCAAACAGTTGTAGTTCAAATTTGAATTACTTTCGATAAATCAACATAAACTCATTAAACTATGGGAAATTAGTTAGAAATCAAGGAAAAACCTAATACTTGGGGATTATCCATCATATGTGTACTAGTTTCCATGAAAATTAAATGGGTCCCATTTTGCATCATATTTTTGGTACTTTGTTCACAAAAAAAGTCATTTTTTTCACTTAAAAAATGGAAAATAATACTTATGAAATTAATTTTAAGATTTCCTTTGGCAAGGTTGTTTCTTATACCAAGATACATCTATTTATGGGATATGAGATATTTATCACAAACTATGCCGTGGAAATGACCATAACTTGGTCATTTGTCTTGAAACTTCTAGATGTTCATACATGATAGACCTTTTTGTGAAGACTTTTTTTGCACATTTTGTCAAAAATCAAGTTTATCATTTTTCATAGCAACTAGTACACATATAAGGAGCCCATGCCGAAGGATATCCTTTTTTGAGGTGTTTATCATTTTATTTTATTTTTTCTTAAAACCGATCAAAACGGTCGCGATGACTATCTATGTTTCTGTAATGCAAAAGATTATTTGGATGTCATATTTCAAATCCTCTAATTTTTTTGATCAATTTAGACATTTTATTTGTTGAATTCTGATTTAAGGTTTTAAAGATACGAATTATTCCATACTAAATAAAAAAAGGCAAAATTAAAGTAATATTTATTTTATCATTATTTATTACAATATTATTATTCTATAGTCATTGTTGTTTATTCAACTTAATTTTTATAATACAAGTAATGAAAAAGTATAACATGATGATCGAGTGGTTAATATGATTGATAAGATAGTAATATCAGTAAGTTCTCAGTTCTCTCTTAGTATCTAATTTGAAAGGAACCTAAATGTTAATCGTGCTGGGGTTGGAGTAGTTTGAGGATGGGTGACCGAACGGGAAGTTTGACTTGAGACTAAGTGTGTAGTTAGTGATAAAGTGTGTGGGTTAGTGGGTAATTAAGTGTGTGGCTAAGTGAGAAAAAAAGTCAAACAGAAAAAGAAAAAGAGACATGCCACTCGCTGAGCAGAAAATGTAGGGATTTTTACAAAAACAGAAAAATATTGGCAAAATGCAGGGCCTTCGCTGAGCATGCCACTCGGCGAAGAGACATCACCGAGCATGGCACTCGGCGAAGATGTTCCCCAGGTGACGGTGAAATGTGGTCTGGCACTCGGCGAAGCCCAGCTCGGCGAAATGCTTTGCCGAGCCCATATTCGTGGACACGTGCCGCATGATTATCAGCCGCGTCTTCGCCGAGTGTGGTTTTTTAGACTCGGCGAAGACCTGACACATGACTGACACACATCTGACAACGGACGTGCTGGATTGTCTTTTCTTCGCCGAGTGGGGTGTAAAAACACTCAGCGAACGCTTCGCCGAGTCTCCCGTGAAATAGCACTCGGCGAAGAGGCTTCACTGAGGCGAATTTGACTGAGTCTAGTTCGGCGAGATCCAGACTCGGCGAAGACTTCGCCGAGCTGGATTCAGACCTTCGCCGAGCCTTTTGACCACTCGGCGACGACTCATTTTCCCGTAGTGATACCAGCCATATCCGAACTGCAGGAGAAAATTAATTGCGGCAAACACCATCCTTTGTGGTATTTGTTGTGTAGAACACATAAACAAACCTTTTTTTGCGGCAAACCACATATTTTTGTCTAATTAGTTGCATCTAGCCCAAATATACCGATTAATCTTGTTTTGGGTTAGTTTTTACAAGTAACACCATTCTTTGTGTCAGTTGTTGCATCAAACATGGAAATAAATTTTAAATTTCTTTACAAGCCACCATATTTTTTGGTACATGCGTGCCGCTGAGAGAGGTTGAGTACGTTAACAAGGTTAATTGATCGATTTGGGTTAGGTGTAATTAATTAGACAAAAATTATGACCTTCTTGATAAGAAAAAATGTGCTTGTTAGTTGTTACAATATCTGGCAACGCAACGCATGGGATTTTAATCGTTTTATTTGGGCTATGTGCAACTTATTAAAAAAATGTGTGTCATGCTGCACAAAAGCAATTATATTTTGGTGTTATATGAACAAGACCCACTTCTTTTGGGCTTCTGGAAGAATCTTTTTCCCACCAGCTTCTCCCAGAAGCCCAAAATTTAAATGTGCTCTGGCTTATATTCTAATTTGGTCAAAACTAAGATATAAGCCAGAACATATTTGGGTTTTGGTATTCTAAGAGAAACTGGTGGGGAGAAGCTCTTTCCATAAGCCCAAAATAAGTGTGCCCAAGTACCACAAAACCTCATGTTAGCAGCAAATAATTGATTGAAAATCAAGTCTAATCATGTTTTTGGGTTGAGTGCAACTAATTAGACAAAAATGTGTGGTCTGCTGCAAAAGAGGTTTTGTTTCTGTGTTTTGTACAACAAGTGCCACAAAGTGTGGTAGTGTGGTGTTAGCTGCAAATTTCTCGAACTGCAGAGGCACAATTATCGCCCAATCCGTTCCACAATGTAAATCTTTTTAGCTAGCTATTTTAGTTAAAAAGGATTACATTTTAAAACAGAGCACTACGGGACTCAGCTGCTATGCCGATGACTATTGCTGCCGACATAGCCTCAAAATTCGTCGGCATATATACAACTGTGTCGACATCCACTGTCGGCGTAGCTCCGTTGACAAGTCTTTCATCGGCGTAGCTCCGTGGTTGTCAGTTGTCGGCGTAGATGCGGCTGTCGGCGTAGGTGATATGTGTCGAAGGTTTTTTCCGGCCGTTGGCGTCTATCAGTCGTCGGCACACATTTCTGACGGACGCTAACTTGTGGTGGGCGACGACTACGCCGAAGGCAATACCGTTGGCCTAGGAAGATATATACGCCCACGGCAATGCCGTCGTCCTAAGGAGCGCACGGGCCAAAAAACCAATTTTTTTGAATTTCTTTTATTATTATTTTTGTCGCTGACGTCAATGCCGTCGGCTTAAGGAACGCACTGGCCACGTCCAAGGGACCTGTGCCGACGGCCGTTTTGCGCCGACGGTGGCCGTCGGCATAGCTCCAGGTACGTCGATGACCGTTTTGCACCGAAGGTTTTTTTTTACCGTGGGCGTACGTTGACTTGCCGACGACCCCGACTTTTGGTGGTCGGCATCTCACATGATTCCCGTAGTGGAGGTAATTAAATCTTCCGGGGTCGACGAATTTACACTATTTTGTGTGCTGCTACTAGTTTGTTTGTTACAATCATCCTTCGTCCTTGCAACTTGAATAGCCCAATGGGTTCACAATAATATTAAATAAACTCGAACACAACGATTCTCGGACTTCAGCCTTTTCGTGTTGATTGAAAGTAATATCCAATATCATAATTAAATCGAATATCTACAATCCCTTGGTTAACAATGTTATGAATCCACCGACATAATTCGGGATCGAAACCGTTCTAACTAAGAGTTTGTTCTAAGATGACCACTTGATTTTGCCGTAAGCTTCTTTAAATTCTACTTTGGGAGAAACTAGGTGAATCTTTGTTCGATGTAATTCATGGTTTGTTTCATGCAAAATAACTAGTACTGAGACATTATACACTGATTTTACTGAGACATTTCTGAAAATGACTCGATTGGTGCCAACTAGAACTTGGAGTCTAGGACACGGACAATATCACTGCATAATATGCAAGCCGAATACTAACTGTAAGCTAACCAAACTTAATCACATACTCGATCGATATTCCAAGGAAAGCAAACGACCCAGACTAGTAATAAGCTCGATCTAGCTAGGTTTATCACAACACCAAGCCGGCCAGCACCGGCCGGCAGAGCACTACATAAGAAGCCGAGTTCGTCGCAGCTAAGCCGCACACATCAAGAAGCATTCACAGTTTCACACACAAATCAGCTTGGTGGTGGCCAAGAAACCGCTGCGATCACATAAAATCACCCGACGTCGTCGTCGTCGAGATGGTTGGAAGCAGCCCGATGCAGGCCGTGCTGTTGGCACCCGGCGTCAAGGACAAGAAGGTGATCTCCTTCAAGCGTGACGCGCTCAAGGAGAAGGACGCCGTGTCCGCGCTCATGCGCACCATCTCCGCACCCGGTAGCGGCGTGCGGAGCGCCTTCTACGTCTTCGACCTCGCCCGCGTCGTCGACCTGCACCGCGGCTGGCACCGCGCGCTCTCCGGCGTGCGCCCCTGCTACGCCGTCAAGTGCAACCCGGATCCGGCCCTCCTCGGCGCGCTCGCCACGCTCGGCGCCGGCTTCGACTGCGCCAGCCGCAGGGAGATGGAGGCGGTGCTCGCGCTGGGCGTCCAGCCCGGGAGCATCGTGTACGCCAACCCGTGCAAGCCCGAGGCGCACCTCGAGTACGCGGCCCAGGTCGGGGTCAACCTCACCACCTACGACTCCGTGGAGGAGGTGGCCAAGGTCAAGCGCTGCCACCCCAACTGCGAGCTCGTCCTGCGCATCAAGGGCCCCGACGGCGGCGACGTAAGGGTGGACCTCGGCACCAAGTACGGCGCGCACCAGCACGAGGTGGTGCCGCTCCTGCAGGCCGCCCAGCGCGCCGGGCTCAACGTGGCGGGAGTCTCCTTCCACGTGGGCAGCGGTGCGACCAACACGGACGTGTACCGCGGCGCCATCGAGGCCGCCCGCGGCGTGTTCGACGCGGCCGTCGCCCTCGGCATGCCGCCCATGCGCCTGCTTGACATCGGCGGCGGGTTCATGGCCGGCCCCGCGTTCGACGAGGCGGCTGCGGTCATCAACGCCGCCCTCCAGCGCTACTTCGCCGGCGAGCTGCCGTGCGTGGAGGTGATCGGCGAGCCCGGGAGGTACTTCGCCGAGACGGCCTTCACCATGGCGGCGCGCGTCATCGGGATGCGCACACGCGGCGAGGTTCGCGAGTACTGGATCGACGACGGCCTCTACGGCACACTCAGCTGCATCCCCATGGACCACTACGTGCCGCACCCGAGGCCGCTCGCCGCTCCCTGCGCCGGGGAGAAGACGTACACCTCCACGGTGTTCGGGCCGACGTGCGACTCCCTCGACACGGTGGTGACCGGGTACCAGCTGCCGGAGATGAGCGTGGGGGACTGGCTCGTGTTCGACGACATGGGCGCCTACACCACTGCCTCCGGCTCCAACTTCAACGGCTTCTCCACGTCGGACATCAAGATGTACTATGCATACTCCAGCTGAGCTAGTGAAAAAAAACATGCATGTATGCATGTGACGTGGACGCGTTTCATTTCGAAATGGGGATGTACACGACCAATTTTATTACAAAGTTTATGTATCAAGTTATGACATTTCAATAACTCAAAAATCACATGAGGTTGAACAACAATAAATTCATGTGATCCGTCCGGAGTATAAGAATCCAAAACTAGAGCAAGCGCTTAGGATAACTCCAACGGACCGACCCAATTGGATAGGCTTTTGTCCGATTTTTATCTGTTTGGCTCGTTAAACGGACAGCTGTATGGCCCATGTTCGCCCCTTTCCGGGCTTCTTATTGGGAATGAAGGCGGAGAGATTCATGATCATGATCCGGGCTGCCTTGACATCGGTGTCCTTGGATCTTACCTCCGGGCTCCACCTCCTTGGTTTTAGCATCCACCTCCTTCGATCTGACCTCGGCCTCCTTGACCGCTACCTTGGACGGATGTTCTCCTTCTAGTCTCTCTTTACCCATTCCGCTTAGACGAAAGGATTATGGACTGATGGTTGGATTTGTCTACCTGGCTGAGTCACCTTCGTTGGTTAATGGGTAAACCACATAGTTGTGAGTCGATTTGAGCATTTTTAGCCTTCAACTCGCTGGGTTCGTCATTGTAATCATGGTGTGTTTATTCTGAATATAAAGTGAAGCAAGGAGTAGGTATTTTTCACATCTATCGGGGTATGAACCTGAGTAAAAAATCGAGTCTATCCTTAGTAGTTGGTCTGAGCATCCTCAGTTCCTCGAGGGCACTCGTATTTTGTTTATCTTCTTACGTTCGTTTCACGTTTTTGGTTTCCACGTGTATGTGTTATTTGGAAATCCAAATAAGTCTATGTGTGTGCTGTTAGAACATGTAATAGGTTTTATCTCTGTATTGTGTACCTTGCGTTTGTGCAAGTTTACCGATCTTCTTACGATCTCCTCATGTAACAAACTCTGTACAACTCTGCCATATTGAGGCGCTATATACACACGAAACCGAGGCCAGGAAGAGGTACTCGTTACCTGGCTAAAACTAACATGGTATCAGAGCGGGTCTCTTCCCTGACCTAGCTGCCAAACCGCCGCCGCCGCTGCCGATCGCAGCCGCCGCCGCCGCCGCCACAACCCTACGACCCAACAAACAACAACGACGATACAATCCCGCCGCCGCAGTTCCCTGACTGCCGCCGCCGCGACAACAACACAACTCTACGACAAGACAACCTCGACGAACAAAGACAACCCCGACGCCCAGAACCTCCGCTGCTGTCAAGATCGCCATGAGTTCAAGCTCTGCCCTCGCTGCTGCCCTGGGAACGCCTCCTGCGCAGCAGCTGAACCGCGGGAATTTCCTGCTATGGAAAGCCCTTGTGCTTCCGGCCTTCCGTGGCGCCAATGTCATGGCGCTACTCGACGGCTCCGATCGTGCCCCTGCAAGGATGGTTGAGACTGAAAACACAGAGAAGGAGAAGATCCGGGTTGAGAACCCGGCATACGTGACTTGGATTGCGCGAGATCAGCAAGTTCTCCGCTTCCTCCTCAACACACTTTCTCCGGATATCCTCTCGCATCTCCTTGATGTGAGTTCCACGGCTGAGGCGTGGGCTGCCATCAACGGAATGTTCAAAACTGCTTCTAGGACCAAGGCACAACACCTCCGCAGTCAACTCAATGATACCAAGAAACTCACCATGACCGCGGATCAGTACTACACCAAGATGAAAAGCTTCGCTGCTGAACTCTCTGCTCTTGGTAAACCAGTTGAAGATGATGAACTTCTTGGATACTTGCTGCATGGTCTTGACAAGGAAGAGTACAATGCTCTCATCACGTCGGTGAACGCAAACCCTGGCACATCTATGGATGACTTCTATGAACAGCTATGCTCATATGACATGCGCAATGGTGTCGAGGAGAACGGGACCTTTGTTTCTTCAGCAAACCTAGCACGGCGTGGCGCTGCTCGAGATCAGCGTTTCAGTGTTTCAACACCCCCTCCTCGTGGCCGCACACCTCCTCCGCGTGATCGCAGTCCTGACCGTGGCTCCTATCGGGGAGGAGGAGGTGGAGGAGGCTATCGTGATGATGATCGCGGATACTGGCGCCGTGACGACCGCCGTGGTGACCGCCGAGATGATCGCCGTGGTCCACGGCGCGATGATGGTGGCTACCGCCGCTCGGATGGTGGTGGTGTCCGTCGTCCCGATCGTGTTCCTACGCCATATGTTAACACTGATTGTCAGATATGCAAGAAACACGGTCATCCTGCCACCGAGTGTTGGTGGCGTTATGGAGATGACAAGAAGGAAAAAGATGAGGAGATTGAGAAGGCTGCACACCTTGCGTCATATGGCGTGGACACTAACTGGTACCCGGACACTGGCGCAACCGATCACATTACAAGTGAATTGAGCAACCTCCTCATCAAGAATAAATACCACGGGCAGGATCAAGTCCGCACTGCTGAAGGAACAGGTATGAGCATTAGTCACATTGGTAATTCAGTTTTGCGCACCCCTCATGGTTCCTTTGATCTAAATAACATCCTTCATGTTCCTAGTGCTTCGAAAAATCTTTTATCTGTTCATCGATTTACTCTTGATAATCATGTCTTTATTGAATTTCACCCCTTCTTCTTTTTAATCAAGGACCAAGCAACACGAAGAGTTCTGTTTAGGGGCCCATGCTGGGAGGGTCTCTATCCTTTGGTGCCCATGTTCCATGAGACCGCCAAGCATGCTTTCTCCACAATAAAGCCGTCATCCTCTACATGGCATCGCCGCTTAGGACATCCGTCTTCTTTTATAGTTCAACAAGTTCTTAGAAGAAATAAAGTAGCTTACACTCCAGAGAGTACTCCATATGTTTGTGACTCTTGTCAGTTGGCCAAGAGCCACCAGTTGCCATATCACACTTCCTCTAGTGTATCCACTGCTCCTTTGGAGCAAGTCTTTTCTGATGTATGGGGTCCTGCCCCTCTCTCTGTAGGAAAACATGCATACTATGTAAGCTTCATCGATGATTTCAGTAAATTCACTTGGATTTATTTGCTTAAAAAGCGTTCTGATGTTTATCAAGCTTTTCTTAATTATCAACAACTTGTTGAACGTAAGTTTGATAGGAAAATTGTTACTATGCAAACTGATTGGGGAGGAGAATATGAAAAACTAAATGGATTCTTTCAAACAGTTGGCATCACTCATCATGTTTCTTGTCCTCATGCCCATCAACAAAATGGTTCCGCTGAAAGAAAACACCGTCATATAGTTGAAGTTGGTCTTGCGTTGCTTGCCAATGCATCTATGCCTCTCAAGTTTTGGGATGAAGCTTTCCTCCCTGCCACATATCTCATAAATCTCCTCCCTAGCAAGGTCCTTAATTTTGAAACACCTACTGAACGTCTCCTCCATGTTGCCCCTAACTATGACGCTCTTCGGATTTTTGGCTGTGCTTGCTGGCCAAATCTCCGCCCTTACAAGAAAAGGAAACTTGCTTTTCGTTCTACACGTTGTGTGTTTCTTGGGTATAGCCCTCTTCATAAAGGTGTTAAATGTCTTCATGTGTCCACCGGCCGTGTGTACATCTCTCGTGATGTTGTTTTTGATGAAAACGTTTTCCCCTTTGCATCATTGCATCCAAATGCCGGTGCCCTCCTTAAGAAAGAAATTTTGCTTCTTCCATCTCCCACACAAAACTCCCATGAAGGTGCACAAAATTGCAATGATCCTATTGTGCCTATTGTATCTGTTACTAATGTGCTACAGGACGATACAGCTACAGAAGAAAATCCTGGTCAAAACGATCAAGAAAATCGCACTGAAAATGATGTTGAAGATCAGCCGGAAAATGACGAAAATCATGCTGAAAACGGTGCGGATTCGGACGATTCAGAGGAAGGTTCTGATCCATCTGATCCCGAGGACGGCACGTCAGATCCCGATGCCGATTCTCCCGCGCCATCGTCGCGCCAATCCGCTCCTTCGTCGGCGCGTGGAGAGCGCACGCCTACGGGCCCCCCCGCACATGCAGCGCGTCGCGCGCTACCATCTCGCGCTGCCTCCCATGCAGAGACGGATGATTCCCCGTTGCTGTCCCTGTCCCCTGCCACAGCTGGATCGTATGTGGCTAGCAGCGCTGGGGGCGAAACAGAATCAGAAAATTCAGATGATGACCCAGAAAATGCAGAAAATGCAGAAAATTCAGATGCTTCGCCTCCTTCATCTCCTGATGTACCACCACCACCTGAACTACCTGGTGTACGCACTAGGTTACAAAAAGGTATACGACAGCCAAGAATTTACAAAGATGGTTGTGTTCGATATGGTATGCTCTCCTCTACAGGTGAACCATACACGCTTACAGAAGCTCTTAATGACCCCAATTGGCGTCAAGCTATGGAGGAGGAATATAACGCACTCATGGAGAACAAGACTTGGCACCTTGTTCCACCAAGTAGCAACAAAAATTTGATTGATTGCAAATGGGTATATCGTATTAAAAAGAAGGCAGATGGCTCCATTGATAGATATAAGGCAAGATTAGTTGCGAAAGGTTTCAAGCAAAGGTATGGCATTGATTATGAGGATACTTTCAGTCCTGTGGTGAAAATTGCTACCATCAGAATTGTTTTATCTCTCTCTGTCTCTCGTGGATGGAGTCTACGGCAGCTAGATGTCAAGAACGCGTTTCTTCATGGTGTTCTGGAAGAGGAGGTCTATATGAAACAACCCCCAGGTTTTGAAGATTCTCGAGTCCCTCATTACTTTTGCAAACTTGACAAAGCTTTATATGGACTGAAACAAGCCCCTCGAGCCTGGTATTCTAGGTTGAGTTCAAGACTGTGTGAACTTGGATTTACACCGTCAAAGGCTGATACTTCACTGTTTCTCCTCAACAAGTCAGGTATCACTATGTTTGTTTTGATTTATGTTGATGACATCATAGTCACTGGCTGCTCTGATCATGCCTTCACCGCTCTCCTTCAAGATTTAAACAAGGATTTTGCTATCAAGGATTTAGGTGACTTACATTTCTTTCTTGGTATTGAAGTGAAAAAGATACAAAATGGGTTGCTTCTGACACAGGAGAAATATGCTACCGAGTTACTTGAGAAAGTTGGTATGGAAAGCTGCAAATCTGCTCCCACGCCATTGTCCTCCACAGAACCGTTGTCCTTGACAAATGGTACACTTCTTGGTCCCAAGGACAGTACCGAATACAGAAGCATTGTTGGAGCCTTACAGTATTTGACTTTGACACGTCCTGATTTATCCTTCTCAGTAAATAAGGTTTGCCAATATCTCCATGCTCCAACTACAGAACACTGGACAGCTGCAAAACGTATTCTTAGATATGTGAAGAACACATTGAAACTTGGAATCACATTTACCAAGTCCTCATCTACTTTCTTAAGTGCTTTTTCAGATGCAGATTGGGCTGGTTGCTTGGAGGATAGACGCTCTACAGGTGGTTTTGCTATATTTGTTGGACCAAATTTGGTCTCCTGGAGTGCCAGAAAATAGGCTACAGTATCTCGATCTAGTACTGAGGCTGAGTACAAAGCTTTAGCTAATGCAACAGCTGAGTTGATATGGGTTGAAGCTCTTCTTCTTGAACTTGGAGTAAAGTTACAGGAAAAGCCAAGTCTTTGGTGTGACAATTTAGGCGCCACCTATTTGTCTGCAAATCCAGTATTCCATGCTCGTACTAAGCACATTGAAATTGGTTTTCATTTTGTCAGAGAACGAGTTGCTAATAATAGCTTGGCAATTCGGTTTATCTCAAGCCAGGATCAGGTAGCAGATGGATTTACAAAGGCACTTCCAGTCAAGAAGCTAGATGAGTTTAAGCGTAATCTCAACCTTTCAAAAGGTTTAGATTAAGGGAGGCTGTTAGAACATGTAATAGGTTTTATCTCTGTATTGTGTACCTTGCGTTTGTGCAAGTTTACCGATCTTCTTACGATCTCCTCATGTAACAAACTCTGTACAACTCTGCCATATTGAGGCGCTATATAAACACGAAACCGAGGCCAGGAAGAGGTACTCGTTACCTGCCTAAAACTAACATGTGCGCCTTTTAAAATCCAAAATGCCCAGAGGGACCAGCTTGAATCGTGTTGCTTAAACCCTAATGCCCAGTGACGTCTATGATTAACAGATCTGCATCTACAGATGTAGATCGTCTCCATACACCAAGAAGACGCATGCCCATGCTTAGCTTGGTGTCTCCCTCTCTATACACGATCTGCATCCTCTGCATATACAACAAGCTATGCATGGGCTTTTTTTTATAGAGAGAATATATCAATATGAAGCAGATATCAGTTACACTCACGCCAACAACATAAATTTAAGAGCTAGTCAAAACATTAAGGATGGACACAGCAAAAAGATAAAAAGAAACAATCACGCCGAAGAATCAGCAAAGCAGTAGGAACTACCACCGCCATAGGTCACACCCAGAATGTAAAAAATATTCTCCAAGAACCATGCCTTCCAGAAGGGAACTGTGCACAAACATCATGGTCGCTAATCATAGACCATGAGTTTTCACCCTGGAAGAAGTCTATGTCGACTAAACTTCAGGCGATGCCTTCCACAAGGAGACGAATACAAATCCGTCATTGCGGCCAGGTACAACTAGTGAAGGTCAGATCTAAGGTTTTCACGTCGGAACTCGAGACTGCCCGCACTACAAGAGATTGCCCGCACGAAGATCTGGTCGAGGAGTTGTGTCGCACCGACCGTGCGAACAAATTTCTTCCATGTGCGTTCACTCCTGGCACCCGACGTTCTACACCCACAAACTCGATTCGGTCGCAACATAATGTCGCGCAGACCAGACCGACATCCTTTTTTTTTTGAGAAACACAGTACAACGCAAGCGCTCATATACACGCGCACACACTCACCCCTATGAACGCACGCACAGACACCCTACCCCTATGAGCACCTTCGAAAGACTGAGCCGGCGGGACAGGTCTTGAGATTGACGAAGTCATCACAGGCGGCTCGCTGTCGACGGGAACGTCGCCTCCTACTGAAGAATATTCCGCCTAAATGAGAAACACCAGCGTCAAACCTGGGGTTTGAACTCTGGTGGGGTGGGGGTACAACCACCCTCCTAACCATCTTGCCACAGGCAAGTTCTCCCAGACCGACATCCTTGAACAGCTGTTGGTGCTCAGATTAACTCGATGCCGCCCATCGTGTGTCGCATGTCTCATGAACTGGCCACCGCCGTACTGAGTTGTCAATCTTACGATCTGGGCGCTGCAGCATCCGCATCAATTGATGTACTACACACCACCAATTGAACCAGACCAGAGGGCCATGAACGTTTTCCATGTTGGGCTGGGTGCATTATGCAATTAACAATGCATCTGAGCATGCACATGCACACGCCAGATCAGCATGCATATTCTATCAGGTCGTCCATGGCTTCCCATTAGCTAGGGGAAGCACCATGCTGCGTATACAGATCAGATCGGAGAAGCTGTATTGCATATGGCCGGTCGAGCTGCTGCATTATCTACCTGCTACTCCCGAACATAACTTGAGCATTATCTTCAACAGTGCTTGTCAGTCAATTCTTCCATTGCGTCGAGGAGTGTCGACAGACTGAAACTTTGCATGTTCAGCCAGGTCAGCTAAGCTAATTAACTCCCATGCATACGTGACTGACAAAGCCACATCGTTGTGACAGTGGATCGATAGTCTCTCTGGATGCAGCAAACACACTACCTAACGTGGCAAGTAGCATAACTTATCTCTTCTGGCATATCAACTGCTGAAGAGATATGCACACCACACGCGCGCTGGTCCCTAATTTCCTCGTCTCACTTGCACGTTTCATATTGCATGGTTTGTCAAAATGTCATTTTTAAAATTAGATAGATCGAATCTCTCAGCTATGATCATATATAGTAGAACAGCATATGCTAATAGAATCAATCTGGCCACGCTGCCGAATCACGAGCCCTGATTGTGTCTTGCGAGGCACTGTGGTTAATTAATCAGCTTGCTATATATAAGGGTGGAGATCTCTAGCTTCGGAGCTTCGGTGCTCCCTGTGTTTTTTTTTAACATTTGAAATTTCAATAAAATGCGACAATAATCATGGCTATTCTCTTAATGATGTATTTTAAAAACGTGCAAATTTTGAATTAGAAATACTTTTTTTTTTTTTGAGCTACACAAAAAAGAAAAATTTACAGATCCGGGTATAGTGTTTTAAATCTCCCACAAAATTAAGATTTTATAATTTTTGCGTAGTACATAATACAAAGATTTTTCCGTTCTGATTTTGCACGTTTGTAGGCTACACCATGGACTAGATCCTTCAATTTATTTTAAAACATCTAAGTATTTGAATTTTGTAAATCGAAGGGAGCACTTTAGCTTGGGAGCACAAATGACTTTTCGGCTATAAGGCTCTTAATTTTTTGAAACCGCAGGAAAAAAATAAGAGAAGGTGTGCCACATCATGAAAGCTTCATCTAAAATCTTTTCATCTCTTAGCCACTACGTTATTGCTCGTAGTGACTAATTAATTAAATATTCTTTTTTTATATTTTACCTTCTTACATTGATGAATATTTTGCACACACTACACTTACTAGTATTTTTTTTGAAACTAGGCTAAAGTTTTGACTTTTATATTGATATAGGAGAAGCAAACATGATACGACCGATATCAAAAGAAAAAGGCAAGTCAGATCCTACTAAACGAAACAAAAGTAGACCCACGAGGATTCAGATCATCCTAATCCGTTCAATCTGATAGAGAGATAGATCGTCATTACTTCCAAATGCGACTATGTGGCACGGTTTGGGGAGCATGAAGCAGACCAGATGGAGACGTCGGACGTCACCGGTGGTGGGAAATCGCTTCCCCTTGGGCCAACAAGGCAATTCAAAGCTTCATGTGTTGTCGTCATGGACGGCAAGTTCAGCCTAAAAGGGTCCGTCTACTCAGAGTAGGTCAATGCTGACTTGTTTGTGGATGGCTGTTTATCTCCGTCTACTCACAACATGTCAATGGACTAGCTAAAGGGTTATTTCAAAGTCTTCACGCCATTCCCTTGCATTGTCTTCTCCAATCAAGATTTGTTGGTAAGTGACTAATCGTTTGGATTTGAACTGTTATTCTATTATTAAATCCTCACATTCACGATTTGTTTTCCACAATAAATGACAGTAGCTTGAACTGTTCCAGCTACAGCGTTGTGACCCTTTTCATCATTCACATAGTAGGCCGATGTTACATAAGTGATCTAATTCTGCAATTTGGTGTAGATAAAACATCATCTTACTCAACATAATGCACGATAGAGAGGGTGACGAAAGGGAGGGATAAGCGAAATAAATTCATATCCTTCGTGTAGCATGACTAGAGAGATGTCCACCTTTTCATTTAAAACCGTCGGTACCAACCTTTCGTTATGAGATAAAGACATAACTAAGAGTCTCTTCTCTCTTCTTCTGTGTATGTTTTACATATGTATAGGTAGAAATTGGAATATGGCAGAAAAAAACTGCATAGAGCTAGTTTGTGAAGAAAAAAACATCTCCAAATACCCGAGGAATATGGCAGATGTAGAAAGTGGTATGATCTACATATGTGCAACTTATGCTCTGCATAAATGAAAAATGGGTCAATCTGGATGGTGAATAGATTACATATTTGTTCTTTTGTGTTGTCTAGAACAATATGAAATTCGGATAAAAAATTCACTCTCGTAGATCTCAAAATTATCGAACTGTAAGATTTTTGTTTTGATTTTTTGAAACACAAAATTATGATTCTGAATTAAAAAAGAGCTATATGTATCTCTTGCTCCAAAAGCACTTTCCGTAGAAATTGATACTATTGACGTATAGTTTATGGATACTTCATGTATGAGCAGGTGAATTAATGATATAATTTAGATTTTCTATTGAATAGTATATATCATTTGGATGTGCATGTGTTGTAGCTTGTGTAAATCCTACATGCATTGTTCTGCAAATTCAAAACATGTTGTTTGTTCTTCAAACACACACAATAGACGTCAAATAGAATATGTGTGTCATGGTTATTTAACAAATACGATTGAATGCAAACAAAATATTTGGGATAAAACACGACCAGTTATGCCTCACCATGCATTTGCGATAATTCCAAAACAAACACATGTACAATCGCGAAATTTATCATATCATACACGATTATATAAAAATATCATTCTATGCAGTATGCCTACCACAAATGGTTTTAATAACCGTATGCGATTGTCGAGCACATCTCCCATCCACCAATAATAAAAATCATGAGTGATGAGAGATTTCAATCGTGTGAGAGTGCGTGCACCGTATCAGTGTATATACTTCCCCTTAGTTTGGTATTTTCCTTGAAGGGTGACTATATGAGCGTGATGATATCAATGAAGCTTTTCTTATAGTGACAAGTTTGGGAATTAGTATTGGACCTAGCGCTTTTTTGTACATGTAGCATATATAATAAGTTTTGCCTTTTGGTGAAGAGAATGTTTATTATCATATGCATGGTAGATGGTGTTGAAGACTGCAATTTTTATCTAGCCTTGCTTTCCAGGAGAACAATTTTCTTTTCTTTTGGCTAGTTTTGGCTTCTAAAAGGATATATGTAGTATTTTGATTTGCTCCACTGCTTAACCAAGCTAGCTACTCTTAGATCTCAGTAAACTGTAGAGGAAGTTGTGTGCCATGAAATGAAATCTCCAAATTAAGACGAAGAGACATTTGAGGCCGGCCGTGAGAAGGCTGTTCGGTGATCGAACCTATTATTTCCAATCAGTACGTTCATCTATAAAAGCGGATTCATTCATCTCCCATATATCACCACGACGTAGCCTCTACTAGCAGTAGCAGCTCGTCGTCTCCAAGCTCCACCTGAACACCGGCGCCGCCGCCTGCTCCCTTTTCGGGGGTAGCCGGGGCTCCGGCCTCGGCGGCTTTCTTCTATTCTTATTGTTTTTGCTAGTTAATTTTCTTCAGTTTTTGCTGCTGACATCAATCTCAGCACCACCGGAAACACAACACAAATTGTTACCGGCCGGCCGTGAATTAAAAAAAGTTTTTTTCCGTTTTTGTGACGATCGATCGAGATTCGAGATGCTTGCCCTAGCTGTTGAAGCGTTCAGCGCGGCGCCCTTTGCTGCACCACCGCTGCTGGGCGTCGCCGTCTCGGCGGCGGCTGAAAAGCCCGGCTGGTCGGCCGACCTCTCCTCCGCGCTGTACAACGTGGACGGTTGGGGAGCGCCCTACTTCTACGTCAACAACGACGGCAACATCGCCGTGCGCCCGCACGGCGCGGCCACGCTGCCCGGCCAAGAGATCGACCTCGCCAAGGTGGTCGCCAGGGCCGGCGTGCCGCTGCCGTTGCTGGTGCGCTTCCCGGACGTGCTTCGCCACCGCGTGGAGTCCCTCCACGCCGCGTTCAACTACGCCGTCAGCTCCACCGGCTACGGCGGGAGGTACCAGGGCGTGTACCCTGTCAAGTGCAACCAGGACAGGTACGTCGTGGAGGACATGGTGGAGTTCGGCGCCCCCTTCGGGTTCGGCCTCGAGGCCGGCTCCAAGCCGGAGCTTCTGCTCACCATGAGCTGCCTCGCCGCGCGCGGCAGCAGCCCCGACGCCCTGCTCATCTGCAACGGGTACAAGGACCTCGAGTACATCTCGCTCGCGCTCATCGCCCGCGCCATGGGGCTCAACACCGTCATCGTGCTCGAGCAGGAGGAGGAGCTCGACATTGTCGTCGAGGCCAGCCGCCGGCTCAGGCTCAACGTCCGCCCTGTGCTCGGCATGCGCGCCAAGCTGCGCACCAGGCACGCCGGACACTTCGGTGCCACCTCCGGAGAGAAGGGCAAGTTCGGCCTCAGCGCGGCGGAGATGCTCTCCGTGGTGTCTAAGCTCAAAGCCCACGGTATGCTCGACTGCCTCCAGCTCCTGCACTTCCACATCGGGTCCCAGATACCCACCACCGCACTGCTCTCGGACGGCGTCGGCGAGGCCGCGCAGATCTACTGCGAGCTCACCCGCCTCGGCGCGGCCATGCGCGTGATTGACGTCGGCGGCGGCCTCGGCGTCGACTACGATGGAACTCACTCGGCGGAGAGCGACATGTCGGTGGCGTACAGCTTGGAGGAGTACGCGGCGGCGGTGGTCAGCGCCGTTGGCCTGGTCTGTGACCGCAAGGGGGTGCAGCACCCGGTGATCTGCAGCGAGAGCGGCCGCGCGCTTGTCTCACACCACTCCGTCCTCGTCTTCGAGGCCTTCTCGGCGTCTGCGCCGCCGCCTGCGTGCAACATGGACGACTCCGCCGCCCTGGCCCTGCTCGACGAGCTCACGGACGACTGCCGCAGCCTCATGGCCGCCGCCGTGCGCGGCGACTCCGAGACCTGCGCCGTGTACGCGGACCAGCTGAAGCGATGCTGCGCCGAGAAGTTCAAGGAGGGCGTAGTCGGCCTGGAGCACCTTGCCGCCGTGGACGGGCACTGCGAAATGGTCGCCCGCGCGGCGGAGGGGCGGCCGCGGACGTACAACATCAACCTGTCCCTGTTCACCTCCATCCCGGACATGTGGGCCATCGAGCAGGTGTTCCCCATCGTCCCCATCCAGCGCCTCCAGGAGCGCCCCGCCGTCGACGCCGTCCTCTCGGACCTCACCTGCGACAGCGACGGCAAGGTGGACCGGTTCATCGGCGGCGGGCGCAGCCTCCCTCTGCATGAGCTACCTGCAGCCGGCGGACGCGGCTACTACCTAGGCATGTTCCTCGGCGGCGCCTACCAGGAAGCCCTCGGCGGCGTGCACAACCTGCTGGGCGGACCAAGCGTGGTCCGCGTGTCCCAGAGCGGCTGCAGCTTCGCCGTGACGCGCGCCGCTCCAGGTCCGTCCTGCGCCGACGTGCTTGGCGCAATGCATCATGAGCCCGAGGTCATGCTGGAGGTGCTCAAGCAGAGAACCGACGGCGGCGTCGCTGCGACTGCACTGGCCAGGGCGTTAGGTGCAATGCCGTACCTGTGCTAGCTTCGACGATGACGAGTGGGAGTTGACAGTGTGACGGTGATGATCTTGGCCAGTACTGTCACATGTCGTTGTTGATTGAATAAGAACGAAGATTCGTTGGTGTGCAAGCGACGCTGCGATGCGACATCGTCGGTGTGCTGCACGTGTGTAGTAGTGTTCCTGCTGCAATTATTTATCTATTTAAGTGTACTGCTGATATCCTAATAATAAGTTGATACCATATGCCGGTGATCAAATATTCCCACCATGCATGCCGGACATTGTCCGCCACAAATTGGGGACGCCGCCCCAAGCTACTGATCAAATTTTGATAAACATGCACAAACTTTAAATGAGCACATGATTTTCATTAAGATTTATACAAATACTACAAAATTTAAACTATAACTTAATATAAAATGGCCGGGGGCTATATCTTATTCAAATGTGTTCATATACAAAAACTACTAATGGTTCGGCCGAACTTCAACGAGAACTTCGTCCGCTGCTCGACGTTCTTGTTTGGCGGTGGTTGCTCGCCGGTGAAGCGGTTGAGCACCTCATCTCGCTACTCGCGAAAGTACGTGGTCCAATAGGGATTGTGGGTGTAGAACTTGGGGTGTCGCCACAACCAGAGCTTCTTCATGTGGCTGTGGACCTTGCAGTCGAACTCCAAGCCGACTTTGAGAACAGGCACCATGCCCAAACTGAGAACGAAAACCTTGGCCTAGTGCCAGTTGAGCCACTTCCTGTTGACTCCAATTGTGGCGGTGGTGCGCTCGCCCGACATAATGCTGGCGACGGGAGAGAATGGGGAAGATTGTGGATGAGAAATGGGTGGCAGTCATACGTGTGTTATACAACGTCCGTCGGGGTAGGCATGCCGATGGGCGGTGGCGCAGGCGTTATTGTGTTGCGTTTGCGAAAGGCGTCGTCATCTCGACATGTTTGCTTTTGCGAAAGGCGCCATCATCGAATGTTTTGCCGAAGCACCCCCACAATAAATGTGTCTGTCGCTTTGAGATACACTCCACCACTTGCACCAGGAGCCTACGATGCGCTCAAGCAGTCACCTCCATAACATGAGCCATTATTTGCCTGGATGAGCTCTATGTCTATGACGAAGGGGGCCTCTTGTCAAAGGCATATATGTTCGGCTAGTGTCCGCAACACCCGAATAGGCACCCAAGTTTGGAGACCCTCTCGGGGGGGTCGCAAAAAAATCTGCTCGGCCGAAACAATTTGAAGATGAAACAACGCTGAAATGGTAGTTGCATATAACCAACGCGATTTACTGAGCATGAGTGGGCGTTAGGCTGCACACTATTAAATAAAATGTGTGCTAGGGCAAAATGTTGCACAATGGTATGTGAAAGGAAAATCGTTTTGCAAAATATTAGGGCCTTCCTGAAAGACACTTTTAGTAGATCATTTATTTATCTCCAAGATGAATTAAGCTCATTTCGCACAGGTGTAGTTTTAAACAGCCGCATGCTTTGTGCAAAAATTACAATTTCTTTTACTCTGTAGCTACACAACATTTTTCGTATTTCTGAAATAAAACTATTTTTTGACAAATTTTGATATTTCAAAACACATTTTAATATTTGAAAAGCACAAATATAAAAAATATGACGACATCACCAATATCATTTCTAGACAACATCATAAACACAATGTTATATGTGCACATTTGAATCACAATGTCGCTATCATGTTGTGAAAAAAGTTTAAATTTTAAAATAAGGATGAAGAAAACGCGGTAATATTTGTTGCTTGCGTCATGGTAGATGTTTCTGTTATATATAGAGCATAATGCAAAAAATAAATTCAGAAATAAGAAACTACGAGAGATGTAATTTAAAGTGAAATCTTAATAATTTTGGTTATGGCAATTGGCAATAATGATGAGTACATATAGTTCAACGCATGAAATTAAAAATCAGTAGTCTCTAGTTCATGGCTGGTTGTGATCGATGACAACAATAAATAAATAAATTTATAAAGTGTTTTTTTGGTGCATAGAAAACTCTGAAAAAATATAAAAATTTATTTTACTCTGCAGCTACACAACATTGTTGTATTCTGAATAAACTATTTTTTGACAAATCAATTTCGATATTTTAAAACACTGTCTAATATTTGAAAAGCACAAATATAAACAATATGTCGACATCACCAATTTCATTTCTAGACATGATCACAAACACAATGTTATATGTACATATTTGAATCATGATGTCGACGCTATCAAGTGGTGAAAAAAGTTTAAATTTTAATGTAAGGATGAAGAAAAGGCACATCGTAGAGTTGTATTCCCAACAGATAAGCATATCGCATGAGATATTGCTTGATCTGGAATCCATGACAGAAGCAAGGATGAGGAGAAGTAGTCGGGTTAGAAAATCCATAGAGATATTTTACATTTATAAGAACCGTGTAATAGGGATGATCAAAGAAGAATGAGGACAAGTAGTCGGATTAGAAAATTCATATATCATTTCAATAATTATAGACGTGTAACGAGAAAGAGGACCGTCTATACGGATGAGGAGAGCTAGTCGTGTTAGAAAATTCTTTTGTTAAAACCCTGTAACCGATCGAGAGGAGGACGGAGCATGAAACAGGGATGAGGAGAAGCACTACTGGTGTTTAAAATATATATATATATAGTAGTGGGAAGGAGGACCGATGAATTAATTTTCACGTAGCTCGAGAGATTCTTTTGTCTAGTTTCACAAACTCTTTCCTGACTGACGGATACAACGCTGATAGGTACTTCCTCCGTTCCAAATTAATTGACTTCCATTTGTCCATATGACATGGAAGTCAATTAATTTGGAACGGAGGGAGTAGCTTGTGAGTGTATGCCGTTTTGCTTTGATCCATATTCACACAAGCATTACGCAGATTTTTTCTAACTATACTACAGAAACATGGCTGGCCGGTTGCTTGCTGCTGCAATGTCAAAGCTAGCTAGATGGACATGCGCACGCCATGGACGCAGGCCTATCTGACACAATCCATGGCATTTACTCCTCGGAAATAGCGACTCACATGGGCAATTTATGTGAGATCTCAACCATACGCCGTGATAACCAAACCATGAACGAAGCATGCTGCAATTTATTTATTTGTGTTCCGTGCGTGAGGTCCTTGTATGCTTGGTGAGCTACAAATAGAGCACGCATTGGCACTTAGTTACCGCACCCAAACCCTCACACAAACCATGGAAGCTCCACTGCTGGGCGGAGGCGGGGCGCGGTTGAGCATCGACGACGCGCTGTCGCAGCACGCGGGGGAGTTTGGGCGGTGGCAGCTGCGGCACTTCGTGCTGGTGTCGACGGCGTGGGTGGTGGAGGCGATGCAAGCCATGGTGATCATCTTCGCCGACCGCGAGCCCGCCATGTGGTGCCCCGCCGGGGACGGGCGGTGCGGCGACCGGTGCGCGGGCGCGGCGGCCGGGTGGGCGTGGACCGGCTCCTCGACGGTGGCGGAGTGGGGCCTCGTGTGCGGAGAGCGCTACAAGGTGGCGCTCGTCCAGGCCCTCTTCTTCACTGGATGCATGATCGGTACGTAGTACAAATTAACCTCAAGATATGATCGGTACGTACTACATTGTACATACATATGATCCCATGCTTGATGTTTTTTTTTTCTTGGGATGGATGGATGGATGGATGCAGGCGCGGGTGTGTTTGGGCACCTATCAGACTCGTTTCTGGGCCGAAAGGGAGCCCTCCGGGTGGCCTGCTTTCTCAACACCGTCTTGGGCCTCCTAACCGCACTCGCCCCTAACTACTGGGCCTACGTGGCCCTACGCGTCCTCACGGGCTTCAGCACCGGCAGCGTGGGCCTGTGCGCCTACGTCCTCGCCAACGAGCCCGTCGGGCCCAAGCGCCGGGGCGTGGCCGGCATGTCCACCTTCTACTTCTTCTCCGGCGGCACCGCGCTCCTCGCCGGAGTCGCCGCAATGTTCAAGTCCTCCTGGCGCCTCCTCTACGTCGTCACCTCCCTGCCGGCGCTCGTCTACCTGCTGGCCTTCCTGCCCTTCGTCTCCGAGTCCCCGCGCTGGTTCCTCGTGCGCGGGCGCGCCGACGACGCCATGCGAGTCCTGCGCGACATCGCGTCCACCAACGGCAGGAGCATCCCGGAAGGCGTCACGCTCAAGCTCGACGACGACGACGACACGAGCAGCAACAACAACAACAAGGTCGTCGAGGAGGCGTCCATCCTCGACGCGTGGCGGTCGAGGACGACGCGGGTCAGGCTGGTGCTCTCCGTGCTCATCAACCTCCTCTGCGCGCTGGTCTACTACGGGCTAACCCTCAACGTGGTGAACCTCAAGACCGACCTTTACGTGAGCGTCGTCGCCAACTCCCTCGCCGAGATGCCCGCTTACTTCCTCACCGCGCTGCTCATAGACCGCTTCGGCCGGAAGCCGCTCGGCATCGGCACCATGCTGCTCAGCGGCGTCTTCTGCACAGCCGGCAGCCTCATCACTGGCATAAGGTAATATATATGTACTCCCTCTTGCTCTCTCTCTCTCTCTCTCTCTCTCTTGCTCTAACTCATTAGCTTAATTAATTTCCAGCGTTGTGAGGACGGCGTGCGGCGTGGTGGGGATCTTCGGAATGGCGGCCACGTCCAACCTCTTGTTCATATACACGGCGGAGCTGTTCCCCACTGTGGTGAGGAACGCGGCGATGGGGTGCATCGTCCAGGCCACACAGATGGGAGCCATACTCGCGCCCATGGTGGTGCTCCTCGGGGACCGGATGCCTTTCGCGGTGTTCGGCGTCTCGGGGATCATCGGCGGCTTGCTGGTCTTCTACCTCCCGGAGACGATGGACATGCCTCTGTATGACACCATGGCCGGTCTAGAAGAAGGGGAGAAGGCCGTCTTGAAGTGAACAAAGCTTGCTCCTGCAACGGGAAGGGATTTTTGTTAGTTGATGCATTGCAAGGGATTGTATTTTTTTTGTAACAAACATTATATTATGTCACTAGCCGACTAATCATATGGTCAGAGTTCCCAATACAATAATCAGATTTGGATAGTACACTTCGAACTCTTGGTTCGTATATGCATGAATAGGCAGGAAGAAGCGTTTCTGGATCAAGTCGAAACAAGCGTTTCTTGGCTTTTGGGTTTGGCTTATAAGTCATAAAAGCACCTAAATAGGTGTTTTTGGCTTTTGTCTTATACCATAGTGTAATATAAAACAAAATTCAAAAGCACCTATTTATGTACTTATTTGTCTTATAAGGCAAAGCCAAAAGCCAAAAGCCAAATAAAAAGCCTAACCAAACACCATCTAAGCTAGCTAGACGTTGTCGATAGCCTTCTACTTGGCTCAGTGTTAACCGAGTTAAGGGGTCGAGAAGAGAAGCCTTGCTACACAAAGGATGACGACCGACTCACCTATAGCCAGCAATAATATTGTGTTGCCAAGGGATTTGGGCAAATCATCACAATGGTAAAGGCTATAGTTTACAATGTCTAGGAGCCGATGTGTTCTGCTAGAATCCGCTGCCAACTGGTCAGTTACGGGTGTAACCCTATATACACATGAAATTGTGTTACCCTTACTCTAAGCCTGGAGGGTCATACACTTATGGCCTCCTTTGATTACAGGATTCCCTAAGGAATTTTAAAGGATTTGGATCTTGTGTGTTTTTTCCCTTCAGAACGTCTTTATTCATAGGATTGTATCATGTGGAAAATAATCCCGTAGGAACTATGTAGTGCATTTTTATAGGAAATCTAACATGAGCTTGAACCTCATGGAAAAAATCCTTTGAAAGTTCCCATTCTATAAGTTTCCACTGGAAATGGCAAGTCAATCCTACACTATACCTATTCCCTTACTTCTCCTACCATATATACCTATTCCCTTACTTTTCCAACCATATGAATCAAAGGAGGCCTAGAAGTGTGGAGCTACACATAATGGAACTGACTGAAATGAAACTGGTGGGTTGGAACTAATTGGATAAGGATCGATGGAACCTATTGGTCTAACATGTACGGTTTATGTTTAGGGTTTGTACAACTTGGGTCGAAAGTAAGTGAGTCCATACGTCCTCACCCAGTCCCTATATAAACAAGTTATCAGTGGGCACATGGGACAAGTAAGTGAACCAAATTTACAAATGGAAACTATTCAGTTACAAAAGTGTCATATGCAAACAAGACCACTTGCTCTTATCTTAAGTCACACATGTTCTACTTCGATGAAGTTTATAGCTAGTAATATTGTCCATCATCTACAATACCAAATAGACATCACAAAATCATAATGAATCGTAAAGAGCATATTAATCAAATATATATATAAGTTAATGTTTTTATATAATATGTAAAAGTATAAGGTGACCAAAACAATTGAGTGGCCAGATTTGGTGAATACATTTGTAATTTTGTGACTATGATATCTTCTCTGAGTTTTTTTTTTTTTGAAATGTAAATGTTCAATGTGGTGGTGAACATTTAATCATGGAAAGTCTTGTACAAAAAGACATCAAAAACTTATTTTTGTCTATTCGTTCTAATGGTATTGTGATGACAAGGAAATTTGGTCAAACCCCAAGTCAGTGCAAATTTGTAAATATGGAAAGTCATGTTATGTATTCAGACTTGCACGTGATTATCCAATAAATATCTTGTACCGAGAGATAATCACCCAAGAAGGGACCTATAGCCGGGCATGACATGCACATCTGAAACATATTGAAGAAGAGGACTTCCACTTTCATAAACCTATTACTTTAAATCATGTTAAATTCTTCAAAAATTGAAAGAAACCTTTCAATAATATTTTGAAGTTACCAAAATTATCTCATTTACATATGTTCTTATGAAGTAAGGCCCTCTTTGGATTGTAGGGATTTTAAAAGATTTTCATAGGATTCCAATCCTTAGGAATTTTTCCTATGGATTGCCTTTGGTTCAAATGAATTGTGCTACTAAAATCCTATAGATTGGATTCCTATGCCTCAATTCCATAGGAATTCAAACATCCACTCCAACCTCTTTTTTAGACACAAGTGTGTAGGATCGAGGCACGTTTCCTGTGTTTTTCCCGTGTTTCATCCAAACGACCATTCCTGTAGTTTTCCTGTGTTTTAAAATCCTCTGTTTTGCACTTGCAAACCTATGAAATTCCTATGTTTTTCCTATTCCTGTGTTTTTCAATCCTGTAATCCAAAGAGGCCCTAAAATATCATTGACAATTATATATGTATGATAGTTTATTTGTGCATGAACCATGGCATGTTTACAACCTTCCTTCAGATATCAATCTCTTTCTATCCATTTATGTTGTCTCCGTCTTCACATGAGCAACCTCTAGAAATATGGGGTTGCCCATGTGCAAGTTATAATTCAAACAGTGTCCACGTCCGTGAGTTGATGGCGCATCCAAGATTACATGAACCAGTGCCCGCGTCCGTGAGTTGATGGGCTTGGTTTTATATCACGGGTTGACGAATTTGAATCCAAGATTACATTAATGATATTCTCATAGTCAATCTACTTCAACTCTTTGCTCTCAAGTGCTATTGTGGATGAATCATTAAATCTTTATTGTGTTATTACAACACGCATATAGGACTTCAATAACTTCAATTTTAAAAAGATCGCTAATGCAACCCTCAAAGGAATGGTCAACATTCTTTGGCACATTTAGAAGAGAGCAACCATCGCGTTTTCAACCACCCAAGACAAACTTGCATGATGGTTTGAACTTTGCATTCTCTGGTGTAGGACCTCCATGCTTCTATCGCCCTTGAATACCTAACTCAAGAGCTAGCTAATCCATTTTTTTTAAACATAGAGCAAAGAAAAAGTAGTATCATTATTCATCTGGCGTGAGGTCACTAGCGATCTAGTGAATGGTTCGTCAAACATACTTTCTCAAATGATTTAACATATATACATCAGAAAGTAAAGTGCACTCTTTTTAATAATGGACATCCTTTGGGCAATATATCTAGTGATCTTGTGAATTGTTCATCAAACATACTTTCTCAAATTGTTTAACATATATACGTCGGAAAGTAAAGTGCACGCTTTTTAATAATGGACATCCTTTGGCCGGAAATCTTGCCGATCTCCTAGCCTACTTTTCTTTAATTTGTCGCACATGCAAATATATCTGGCCTTTGCATGTCCCATAAGACACAGCAAACAAATCTGCGTGCAGGTTCTTCATAATATTTCTCAGCTGTCAAATATGTATGTAAATCTGCATATCCCGTGAATCAAAGCTATATATGCATTGAGAGCAAATACAACAACAAGGTATAGTCAGTATATGTGCTTTTATGGTATATAAGGATTTAAATAATGTATATGTGCTTTTATGGAGAAGAGAGAATTGATTTGAGCTCTCATGCAAGAGCTAGGTACAGGCTGTATAATGTTTATTTGAACATCGTCATTTTTGTTATTTTTGTTTTTTGAAGTGGTATTTTCAATGATATTCTTATAATCAATCTTTTCGGACTCTTCCCTCTCAACTGCTATTGTGGTAGAATCATTAAATCTTTGTTGTGTCATTGTAGTAGGCATATAGCCTTCTACTTATAATTAACAAGGAGTTCATGTGCTAGCTATGTATGGGATGCGTGTGCGTGGTACTAATTAAAAACACAACACTAGGTTGTGGCCCTCCAGTTCCAGGCTAGACGTTGGAAGAAACAAATCATGTCAAACTAACGAAGCTTCCTTTGATGCCGGAACGCCTCAAATCGTGGATCGTTTCCAGTCTTCTCCCTGTCTTGACTGGTAACTGCACATTGATCACCTTTATATTATATACTAGTAAAAATGCCCGTGCGTTGCATCGGGAGAAAAGTCTTAATCGTTCAAATAATCATCGTCCACTGCATTGGCGACAGCTAAGAGTTCATCGACGAATTCTCGTTTATTTTCTCCGAGGTGTACATCGACGACAAGAAAAACTTTTTTTTTTGCCACGCCCTATCAAGTTTATGTAAAATATAACCGTATAATCCGACGTTTAGTTGAAACATATTCCATAATTCATTTTGTATCTTTATTTCTTCAATAATCCTAACATGTCGTAATTTATTATTAGAAATACTCCTTTTTAAGTAGGAGTATTAAAGATTAGCTGAAAATCCCATTGCCTCAGCAAGTCAGCAGCGGCAACACATCCATTATTCTCTTTAACTTGCATAGTCAATGAAAGCTGCAGCATCGCTGCCCTCTCCCCCATTTCACACACCGAATAGAAGACGACACTCACTCTGTTCCTTGGTTAATCTTTAAAGGATATCATGCCTGACCTTTTACACCGGCTGCACCATGGGCATCCTCTCCACCAAAGATCACATGGCTGCCAACCGATGGGTTAGGCATATCAAGAGTAATCTATCACCCGCTGCGCTTCCTCTGGGGTCAACTACAGTACTTTGCTCTCTTGCCTTTGCAGCGTGACAATTGCTTGGAAATGGTCTCGTGATGGATCTTTTTTGGTGGCATCGGCTTATGAATTTCAGTTTGAGCGCAGGAAGCAGGATACAGACTACTCTCCCAGTTCTTTTCATGGCTGCTGATAATTTGCAAATATACTTGCACGAAGGTGTCTCCAGCTTTCTTGTCAGAACTGAATATTGCAAGCAAACTCAAACAGTGCGAAGGCAACGAACTCAAGTAACGCTCAAGCTCCATCACGGAAAAGGAAAGGATGTGTGGATTAAAAAAGGAGAAAGAAAAAGAATCAGACTGAAGATTGCAAGGCAAACCCATTACAGGCACATCGTGCGACCTCCCGCCCGACGCCCTTCTCTCCCATTCTCGCTCGTCGCTGGCATACCCGAATTCTTGCTCTCCAGCGCCAAATCGACGAACTCTGTTGCTGAATTTTGAAAGAATCTCAGGCCGGAATTTGTACCAAGCAGCGGGACATAGGAGAGGCAGCAGCATCACCAGGTTCAGGAAGACTTTGCGGAATACGACGATTCCACCGTGACGACAATGCCTGCTTGGGACGGCGGCGTTTGCAAATGAACAAACTGGGTCGTCTGTTTTTTGTGTGGAGTCCACACCGTCCACAAGCGCCGTCGCCGCAAATCCTCCGGTGGCGCCGCTTCCCGTAAGCCCCTGCAAATGTTGTGTCATTAACTCCTTCCATCTCTGCAGGTCCATCTGCACGTGGCCCGTGGCCATGGTTTGTCTCGAGCCTGGAGCGAAACTGCTCCTTTCCATCACAGGCCACCACCAAATTGCTACAGCAAAATCCCAATTTACATTGCTGCTATGTTCGCGGCGGACACCGAGCTAGCTACAGCTGTGCGTCGCTTGGTCGGCGAGGACGGCGCCACTCCTCGCCTAGCCGGTTTCCTACATCCGCGCGCCGCTCGGCCAATAAATCACTCCACCATGGCACCGCGGCCATGGGCGCAACAGTGAAGTTGACAGTCAAGGAAGCGGCGGGGCGGGGCCCGCGGCGATGCTGTGGATAAGACGACATGTGGAAGAAGAGTCGCTTCGGGGTCGACGGAGAAAGGGGCAGCGCCGACAGTCCCTCGTCGTGGGTCTCCACTGCCTGGACACCTCCATCGCGAGTTCGCGACGAAAGATAGGATGGGAAAGGCTGGGTTTGGGACCGGGAGGTTAGCGGCGCGCCGGAACAGGAGGAGTTTGGTCTGATTCGAGCCGGTGATACACACGGACATCTCCGGGAGGAGCGGGGCGGCCGAGTTCATGTGCTAGCTATGTATGGGATGCGTGTGCGTGGTACTAATTAAAAACACAACACTAGGTTGTGGCCCTCCAGTTCCAGGCTAGACGTTGGAAGAAACAAATCATGTCAAACTAACGAAGCTTCCTTTGATGCCGGAACGCCTCAAATCGTGGATCGTTTCCAGTCTTCTCCCTGTCTTGACTGGTAACTGCACATTGATCACCTTTATATTATATATATATATATATATACCAAGCGCTAGCTAGCTCAAGCACTACCCCAGCCAAAGCTACATACGTAGAGAAACTAAACTGGGCGAGACAAGAGATATGGCGCCCCGACGGAGCCAAAGCGCCGCCGGGGACACCGTCGTCGACGCGGACCAAGCCCGGCTGCACGCACTGGGGTACAAGCAGGAGCTCAAGCGTGGCCTGAGCATGGCGTCCAACGCCGCCTTCTCCTTCTCCGTCATCTCCGTTCTGGTGGGCGTGACGTCCACGTACAACACGGGTCTGCGCTACGGCGGGCCGGCGTCCATGACGCTCGGGTGGCTGCTGGTGGCGGCGTTCAACGGCTGCGTCGCTCTCTCCATGGCGGAGATCTGCTCGGCATACCCGACCTCCGGCGGGCTCTACTACTGGAGCGCCAAGCTAGCCGGCAACAACTGGGCACCTTTTGCCTCCTGGGTCACCGGCTGGTACTCACTCAAACTCGTTGGAATTTCTTTCAAATGTCGCTCCATATAATGTCCTGTGTCTGATCATGATCTGTTTTGCTGCAGGTTCAACATCGTGGGACAGGTACCTCGATCAGAGCTAGCTAGGACCCTTTCAAATGGCAACAAATTAATTAAGCATCCATCCATCCATCCATCCTTGTAATTAATTAAACTATTGTCTCGTTAGTGCTCACGCTGTCTGTGTTGACCACCCTTTGATTTGATATGCACGCAGTGGGCCACTACAACCAGCGTGGACTTCTCGCTAGCACAGCTTATCCAGGTCATCATCTTGCTCGGCACCGGCGGAGCCAACGGCGGCGGCTATATGGCCTCCAAGTACGTCGTCTTGGCCATCTACGCTCTCATCCTCTTGGTGCATGGGCTAATCAACAACCTCGCAGTCCAATGGCTGTCCTGGTTCAGCCACCTCTCAGTTTACTGGAATCTCACAGGTAAGGTATATGTATATATTGTTTCATGCATGTCTATTGGCAGTAACTTCTCAACCAACCCGAATTCTGAGAAAATGTACATATATCTAGGTGCCTTGACGTTGGCGATCTTGATTCCGACTGTTTCCAAGGAGAGGGCGAGCGTTGATTTCGTGTTTACACACTTCAACACTGACAATGGCATGGGTATCCATAGCAAGGCTTATATTCTAGCTGCCGGGTTGTTGATGAGCCAGTACTCACTGCTTGGATACGACGCATCTGCGCACATGGTATATTGCAAGATGTTGTTCCATTAATTTTGTTAACTACCCAAAAATATACTATGTGGAGCTTATAATTGTGTGCATGCATTGCAGACTGAAGAAACGAAGAATGCCGATACAAGTGGCCCAAGAGGGATTGTCACCGCGGTGGCTGTCTCGTCCATCTTCGGGTGGATTTACCTGGTGGCCCTCACCACGGTGGTGAAGGACATTCCCTACCTGTTGAGCCCTGACAATGACGCCGGGGGGAACGCCATTGCCCAAGCTCTCTACACAACCTTCCATTCCAGGTACGGAACCGGAGTGGGAGCGCTTGTCTGCCTCGGGGTCGTTGCCGTTGCCATGTTTCTCTGCGGGCTAGCAGTTGTCACCATCAATTCAAGGTTCGTCCCGCATTCCAATTATAATCATCATCACAAGTCTCTAAATTTATGGCATTATTATGAAGGATATCTCCAAAATTTTGTGGCAGGATGGGGTATGCCTTCTCCCGGGATGGGGCGATGCCCTTCTCGCATGTCTTGCACAGGGTGAGCAAGCATGAGGTGCCGGTCAACATGGTTTGGCTCTCGGTCATCGTCGCATTGGTCATGGCCCTCACTGTACGTGACAATTTTACTCTTACTGCTCATTTCTCAAGATCATTCTATGGACGCTGACATTGGTTCGTGCCTTTGGTACGCATATATCGCAGTCGTTGGGAAGCCAGGTGGCATTCCAGGCCATGGTGTCGATTGCGACATTGGGGTCATACATCGCCTACGCCATCCCCATTTTCTTCCGGGTGACCACGGCTCGGAGGTCCTTCATTCCGGGGCCATTTCATCTTGGTCGGTATGGGGTCATTTTCGGCTGGATTTCTATACTCTGGGTATCCTTCGTCACCGTGCTCTTCTCTTTACCGGTGGCGTACCCAGTGACAAAGGACAATTTTAACTACACTCCGGTGGCTGTCGGGGGCGTGTTTCTCCTGAGCGTAGGGTGTTGGGTGTTAAATGCTCGCTTCTGGTTCAAAGGGCCAATCATAAACCTCAACTTGTAGTAGAATTATAAATTACATATTGTAATAATGATTTCTCTAGAAATTGATTCATATATCAAAATCATATTTATTTTTAACTTCAATTTGTATTTCACCACATAAAAGGTGTTGATTATAATCAAACTTAACCAGTTAAGCCAAGCATAACACACTCACGCATCTCACTTCGCTTTGCTAAATCGTGTGCAGCTTTTCGTAAGGCACACTTAACTTCGGAGAAACTTACTCGACGGGGGTTGGGTTATCAAGGACTCCTCCGATCTCTGTAACCATGCTCGATATGAATGACTTGCTAGTGCCTTTGAGATGCAGTTCAGATTGCTCAATATCACACTTTCAATCTTGAGAGATAATGTTATTTTTCAAATGCGACAGTCACCACCACATGAAAAGAAGCTTCGCCCTCATTGTTTCACCACATTGGTTCCATACGATAAGAGCTCAATCCTTTCCGGTACACAGAAAAAACATTTTCCGCACGGAGAGGCCATTACTCTCTTTCTTTTGGGCGCAAAGCTCTTGCAGTTGTATAGAGATTATTCAGCTTCCTTACCACAAACCAAACAAGTAGATAAATAAATGGTCCAATTTTCTCTTGTCTCTATATACAGCTGAACTCCAAATAAATTTGCCGCTAATTTGCAGCCAAAGGATTTAAATTTTGATGGGACTTTCCCCCTCCAAATCAAAGTCCATGGATCACGCTCACCCAGTCAATTCTCATATCTTCACCACTTCTAATGTGATATAATTCTATCAGAGTAGCTTGTAGGCTCTCCTCAAGGAAAACATGTCAATTTTTTCATAGTTCATGCAAGAAAATTTTCACCTATCAATCTTGGGGGTTTAATTTGGAAAACATGTTTCACTTCTGAAACATGAAAACATATTTTACTATGAATTCCTTCAATTTTTCCGTACTTCGATCGAGAAGGTCAGAAACTCATTGGAATCTCGAGTAATAAGCTTTACCAATGATTGATAAGTGACGAGGATATACCGAACGGATATCCTATCGTGTGGGTACCTGGTGCACGTAATGACTATAGTCCAATTGTCAATAGGCTGGCAAAGCCTATCAAGAAAGGCCCAAGACGAAGATTGCTTTCCAAGTTATCCATAGTCGGTTGTAGTTTCCATACTTGTAGTCCTAGTCGGTTACGTACCCGGGACCCAGCCCCCTATATAGAGGCTGGGAGGGTAGCCGATCAGGGACAGGCACATCAGAACCTCCAAACCCTAGCGAGACGAACTCTCGCTGGACCCTTGTAACCATCACATATTCACAAGAGCAATAACAGACAAGCAGGAAGTAGGGGTGTTACCTCAGTCGAGGGCCCTGAACCTGGGTAAATCCCGCTTGTCAGCCGTCGAGTTCACCAGCGCTACACGTTCTCTACCTCATAACTCTAACCCTAGGCTATCGACTATGGGTATTGATGAGGACACCCCTCGTCAATAAGTACATAGAATATGGGGCAAAGAAGAGCCCACCATTACAGGTTTCGGCCCTGGCAAACATCGTCCAACAAAGATCCCACTCATATTGTTTGGGGGCTTAGTTGTATTATATTTCGAATGCTCAACGATCTCGAGGTTAGATCGATCTCACTTATGGTGGGTGGATGATGATGGTGTGCGTGATGCAAAATAACGTGGTTGTCCCACTCATGTTTCAAAATTGTAATGTGACTGAATTTTGTTTGATGCAATAGGTTGAAATATTTTATTTTGACCAAATGGGATTATTGGTGCAACAAGTCACAAAAATCATTTAAAGAATCAAGTATTTTTTGTAATATTTCCAAAAGGTTTTAAAGCATAAAGTATTGTTTTTCCTATTTATGTTGTCATTGAAAGTAGAAGAAACACACCTACAAAAATACATTAAATTTACTTTTATGTGAAATGAGTACACACATATTGTATATCTCATTTCTGATTCAATAATATATGTTTTGAAAATAATAGTCTTCTTGCAGGAGCCAATGTTGATATTATACCTATGGCCTTATGGGTTTGACAAGGAAAACATTTGAACTACATATTATTTCGGAAATAGATTGAAATAGTTTTAAAAATAATTTCTACACGTGTCATAATGTATTTGTATGAGTTGGATTATATGTTGGGTCACATGCATAATTTGATCATAGCAACACAGAAGCAATTCAATCAATCAACCAAGTCAACAAAAATCTCGTTCAAATAAAACCATCTAAAGATGCAATGTTGAACTTGTGCCTTGTGACTGATCATGACAAAGTGTCTGAGAAGGGTTTCCATAATGTAGCTTGTTAGTTTCCCATGAATTTTTTTCATTAGAAATATATAGGCTTAATATAATTCCCTTCATGTAGTTTTCAAACGATATTTGAATCAAGGACTACTAAAATACTTGCAAAAGTATAAGCAATAGAGGGACGATTATTATAGATTCACATGGTTCTGTAAGCACTTAATTTGAAAGCATTTTACTTTTACGTAAAAACTAGGTTTTGAGTTCTTTGCTAAATTTAAACATTTATGCACAAGTTTGAGCAAACATTTTTTTTGAAAGTACTCCCTATGTACCAAAAATATAAAATGTTTTAGATATTATGTATTTTTCTGAGCGGAGGTACCAACTACCAAGACACGTGTCTATAGATTTACTCATTTCAATATGTATGTTGTCCATATTAAAATATAGAGTCAATAACGCTGCTCATACACGAACTTTACATGTATGTGCAAATTCATACAAGAACTTTCAAAACGTGGTACCGCGGTACACAAACTCTGAGCACGTTTCATGACTCCTCAGAATTAGTCCGAAAATCCATGGATGCATGCCACGGTGGAAAAGGGGCACGAATCATGTTTGGAAACAAATCACTAATATGATATGCAATTTTCGTTTAGGTCCCTGCCTTGCACGTCTCGTAGTTATTTTCCTTGCTCTTCCTTTTCCGTAGCTGCCCTTCCTTTTCTGTAGCTGCGGCAGTTTCGTTCTTTCCTTCTCTGCCGCCTTGCCGAGGCGCTCCGCCGGCCGACGACACCGACCGCTGCGCCGCCACTCGATTCGTGCCATGGCGCCCGATACATAGCTTCGTCCCTGGTTTGACGAGGCTCCCGACTACGGTAGGCATCCCCTCGTTTTCACTCTTCTTCTTCTCCGTTCTCTGGTGTTGGACGTGGCTTGAGGGGCTACGGTGATCGGGCCGATCTAGAGTGCAAATTATGGATCAACTCGTTGATTCCATGAGTTCTAACAGTGCCTGACATAGAAACAGTAAAACTAGTTAGGGCGAATATTTGATTGGTGTCCTGGTTCGGTGCTGTCGGAACTGTATTTCCGTCAGGTTCAGAGCAGAGTTTGTAACTGAATTTTCTTATGTGCTGTGCAGGAACAAATCAAGATTTATTCACAGCCATTGTGTCACACAATGGCTTTTTTTTAGTGGCAAAGGAGACACGTTGACGAGGATATACCGAACGGGTATCCTATCGTGTGGGTACCTGGTACACGTAATGACTATAGCCCAATTGTCAATAGGCTGGCAAAGCCCATCAAGGAAGGCCCAAGACGAAGATTGCTTTCCAAGTTATTCATAGTCGGTTGTAGTTTCCATATTTGTAATCCTAGTCGGTTACGTACCCGAGACCCAGCCCCCAATATAAGGGCTGGGAGGGCTACCGATCAAAGACACGCACATCAGAACCTCCAAACCCTAGCGAGACGAACTCTCGCTGGACCCTTGTAACCATCACATATTCACAAGAGCAATAACAGACAAGCAGGAAGTAGGGGTGTTACCTCAGTCGAGGGCCCTGAACCTGGGTAAATCCCGCTTGTCAGCCGTCGAGTTCACCAGTACTACACGTTCTCTACCTCATAACTCAAACCCTAGGCTATCGACTATGGGTATTGATGAGGACACCCCTCGTCAATTGGCGCCGTCTGTGGGAACAGGTAGTGCTGGATCTACGGATTCGCTGGTTTCGACCTCAAACGGCAACTCGCCGACTACATCTGCAAACGGCCATGCGCTGACAGTCTCGACTGACGTTGGAGCATCAGGCGATCAGTCGCCAACATCGCAAGCTGCATCGCCAAGAAGAATCAAGCCGTACTCATCGGAAGCACAGGAAGTTTTTGCTAATCTTGATTCAAGTTTCAATCTAATCATTGGGGAGCACAATTTTTTCGTCGACAAGCTCGGTGTGCAGGACTTGACCGATGAGATCGCAACGAAGACACCCGAAGATCCATCGACTGCGATCGCATTGCCAGCAGACAAGGAAGGTACCTCATCACATATCGATTCGATCCCATCACCGACATCATCCATGGCGACTGAAGAGTTCAGCACAAGAGTTCCCGGAAGATGAGGCACAATCTGTACATCAGATAAGCGTACTCGAAGAACCATCTGTCATGGCCACATCGCCAACAGGCACAGGAGCTACGTCGTCAAATTTTTTTGCTCTAGTCGCGCGCCAACCGCGGGTGAAGAGATGCGAAAGGAAGGATGTTGGCTGCGGATGTATCCCATGACGGCGTTGGCTCCAAGGACAACTCTTCGAGTCAAAGCTTCCCGGATCGGAGTTGCAGACTGGAACAGATCAACCAGCGCATGAATTCCTTGCGGCTGCGGCCCCTCAGGAAACAAGAAGTGGTTGATGCGCATAAACGCCGCCCGGCAACGCTCGAGTAGGACCGCGCCGCGAAATACTCGATCCTTAAGGGTAGCGAGTTCGCGGGCGCGATGACTGTCCACCCAAAAATGCTGACGGCCGGAAACCGGATTATCAGTCGCGTTGTCTAGACGCTCGTTAACCCGCTCCGCCTCTTCCTGTAAGTTATGAACAAAAACTGCAGACGAACAGCTATCAACAGGCTATAAAGAAGACATAAGAAGACCACAAAGGCAATCGTTTATTACATACCTTCGAGCTGCCTGTTCGAGTGTTCGACTTCGCTAAGCACATACTCTTCACGCTGGGTGGCGAGAGCGGGTTTTGCCTTAAGAAGTTTCAGCTCCGTTTGAGTGGCTCTTAGTTCCCGCTCTAGAGTGACCACTCGCCTCTTCGCATAAGCCAAAACCTTGGCGTCATTACGGGCTTCGGCGGCTGCTCGAGTATCCGTCCACGGCTGGGAAGTTTCAGGCGAGATGATATCGTCCGACTGGCAAGCGCATAATCATATATTTCAGGCAAAGGCACGAATAAAAACAAAACAGCAAACGCTGAATTCATAGTGAAAAGAACGCATTATAGAGTCCAGGGCATAAACAAAACAGGAACTGAGACACCCATGATGGACACCGAATCTTCATTACATCAATATGAAAGCAAAAATTTAAACGCGAGACACGGACTCGGACCTAGCCCTACGCGACTTCGGCATGGCAGCGACAGCAACAGATCTGCGCTCCATGGTATCGATACAAGTGCGCGATAGTCGCGTCGCGGCCTCGGTCACACCCTTCAAGGACAAAGGTTGCCCATCTGACCTTTTCGGGAAATCAGACAGAGCAGCCTCATAGTCAGCAGCAACGCCATTACCAAGAAGAAGCTTGATGGTGGATTCCGGCCGCGTACCGTCAAGTCGCGCGCAAACTCCGCCACAGTCGAAGAGCCGGGGCCTAGCACGTCCGCAAATCCTTGCGCGGTGACAGGCACGTCGCTTGACGGAAGCACCTCCTTGAAGACAGCGCCAAGGGTGCGAGTGGACGTATCCAGAGAGCTCTTGGCGTGTTGGAGCGCAGCGCTCAACTTCTCAAGGGCACGGTCAAGTGACAGGTCTTCACTCGCCTCGTCTTTGGAGGCCCATGAAGCAGTAGGCCCTTCATAGTTTCAAAAAGAAAACAAGAGGCAAAAGTCAACACAAGGACAATCAAATAAAAGCGCGTAAGGCGAAAGCAAAACCTGCTAACCTTCCATCATACGCGCAAGCTCAGACACCTGAGCCGCATACTCCTGCTCACGCGAGGCAGCCGATTTCCGTGCATCGTCCAGATCCTCCTTCGCACGCGACTGCTGGTCGACAAGTTGTCGTTCCAGATCCTTCAGTCGCTGCTCTAGCTCAGACGACTGCTTCGCGATGGCATCCTTCTCACCTGAGATAGTCACTTCCAAGCTCAGTCGCAAAACACCAAGGGGAAAAAAGGCGACGCATCTCAGGAAAAAATCAGAAAAGCTTACGGCTTAAACCATCGAGTTGGGTGCGAAGAATGACCCGTTCCTCCTCCGACTGCACAAAGGCCTTACCCGCCGCGACAAGATCGCGGACGGCAGGCTTCGAAAAGATTTGCAACACATGTCAGCAAGATTAAGGATTTAGCATAACACATAAAACGTGAAAGCACTCACGTGGTCAGTCCAGGAGGAAGACGCAGATGTGGAAGGGGGTGCAGTCGAAGCAGTAGTGGGTGGCGTCAAAGCGGTGGTGGTCGCCTCAACCACCAGGGTGGTCTTAGTGACATCCACTTCAGCACGAGGGGAGGCCACAGTCGACCCCTCCACGAAAGGAGGCGATTGCACCCGATCGTCACTGGCGCTGCTGCAATAGTGTCAACGAGCTCAAGGCAAAGTATGAAAGCAAGCGAAAGGCGAACATAGCAAAAATACTTCATAACTACATACCTGTGCTCGCCCTCATCTGAGTCCGGCTCAACGTCGAGGCAGGGGCCTCCGAAGCTCAGGCGGCCAGTCGAGTGCGATGGTGAGCGCCGAGCCAGAGGGGATACGGCCTTCGCAGGCGAGGAGCAGCCAGAATCCTCCAGGTCCCGTTGCTCCGCGCTTCTCGAGTGAGAACTCGAGACCTCCTGTCGAGGCACTCGGCGACGCTTGGCGGCAGGCTCAGTCGCAGTGTTGCCACTCATACGAACCGGGCCCACCTCCTCGGTTTCCGTCTCCTCTGTGGCGGAGGTGTTAGCCGAGGGAGGGGGAGTGACGGTCTTCTTCCCCTCATCTAGCAAAGCTGCCTCATCGGCAGGACCAGACTCGGGGAGGGGAGGAAGAGAGGCGTCAGTCGAATGGCCCTGATCGCCAACACAAAAACAACATTCAAAAGGTAGGTACACCAGAAAACAAAAAGCACAGTCGATAATGTTTACCTCAGGGAGGGCGTTCTCCAATCCAAAAGGAGCGACGGAGGAGTTGAAGTCGATGGCTTCGTCGGCCTTGATGCTGGTGATGTATTTCACATGCGCGTCCAGCTCATTGGGCGACAGCTCCACATCGCTCATTCGAGTGGCATCGAGTGGGCCTTCATATCGCCACATAGGGTGGGAGCGTTGCTGCAGGGGCCACACTCGACGCTTGATGAAGGTGCTCATCAACTGGACACCAGTAACGGTGCCCAGCAGCTTGCTGATCTTTTCCATAAGGGGGGCAGCTTCTTCCTTCTCCTCAGTCGAGAGAGAATGCTCCCACGCCTTCGTCTTCAGCGGGGTCCTCCCAATCGAGAAGGCCGGGCGCACGTCCTGGTCGATTGGGATGTAGAACCACTTGTTCCTCCATCCTTGGGCAGAGTCGACTGCCTTGAGGTTGAAGTAGTGGCAGTCGCTGCGGACCTGGATGCCCACCCCGCCAAGAGGGCACACACGCCCATCACGGACCATGTGGCGCACTCGGAAGATGGACTTCCAGAGTGCCCAGCTTGGGGACACCCCCAAAAAACACTCGCACAAAGCCATGAAACAGGCAATATGCAAAATGCTATTGGGGGTGAGATCGTGGATCTGCACCCCGTACGCATAAAGAAGCCCGCGCACAAAATCGTGCAGCGGGAGAGCAAAGCCGCGAGGCAAAAATTCAGCAAAGCAAACGCGCTCGCCGGCGCGGGGCTCAGGGAGTACCTCCCTGTTGGAGGGCGCGCGGGCGGCGAGCTTGTCGGCCGGCGGGAGAAGGCCTGTGTGGCGGAACGCCGCCAGCTTCTTCTCGGTGACGGTGGACTTCACCCAGTCGCCGGGAATCTTCTTCAAAGCAGCGGCGGGATTTCCCGTGGAGGTCGCAGCGGCCGCAGCACCCTTCCTCTTCTTGCCAGCATTGGCAGAGGAAGAAGGGACGGCGGCGCTCGTGCTCTTCTTCGGCGCCATGGCAAGCAGAGGAGGAACAAAGAGCAAGGGGCAAAGGGTGCGCGCGCAAGGAGCAGGAGGCAGAGGAAGCAAATGGCAAAGGGAGTTAATCTACGGCGGTGAGATCTGTATTTACCATGGGGGAAGAAACAATCTCAGCCGTTCGTGCATAATCACCAAGCCACGTGGCGCTATCGGAGAGAAACCGTCGCAGGAAAGTCATGATCACGTCCGCAGAAATTTCGCCACGTCCGGTCAAATCAGAACTGAACCGGCGGTCACCACGGTCAAACAAGCGGACCCACAATGACACGTCCTGGCAAAGGTCTGCGCGCACGCCATGGTGGTCATGCATGACATCACTCGGTTGGCAGGTTGGTGAATGCAAAAGTAATAGTCGATAAGTAAGTCGACTGAACCAATGACATGCAGTCATGCGAAAGTCTCTCGACTACACATACAAAAGTTATAGTCGACAAATAATCGACTGCTCCAAGCACAGCCAAATATACTCCCATCGGGAGCGGTTAAAATATTCTTCGACTGACGTATGCCAAAGTCACGCAACCCTTCAAAGGTCTATCGACTAAGTTAAAAGCAAACACTTCGAGTGTCTTCAAACGCATCTCATCGGGAGTGGGTGAAAATGTCTTCGACTGGCATTTTCCTTCACGCTCATTGATTTGAGATTATCCTTCATTACGAGTAATAAAGCACAATCTCGGGGGCTACTCCCATCGGGAGCGCTGTCGCGCACCCGATAGATTCAAAAAGCAAAAAGGCATAAAACTCAACTAAATTCCCGATTTGCGTCAGTCGATGACACTTCGGATGCTGCATGCATAAAATGCAAAGGTAAGACCCGCCGATCAGTCGAGCTGGGCTAAGGACCACTCCGGCAGTGTTAAGTCCTTAATTCTTTCCGTATCAGCAGATGCGATGAAAATCCCGGCGGACGCGCTGGGTAGCAAAGTTAAGACTGCAGAACGACTCAGTAAGACCTCAACGGCCTGAGTCGAATCTGTCCAGTATGTTCCAGGTTCGAGCCCGGGGACTCGAACTTGATTGAAGGCTAGTAAGGTTTTGCCCAAATGTGCAGTTAACTGGTCTTGACTTGTCGAGTAAATCCAGGCCTACTAAGTCGATAATCCTTTGTCAAGAACATAAATTCATAGTCGAAAGACAATACACGACGTACGATATCGAACACAAACATGTGACGTGCACTGTCAAGTGAGTCCATGCCTAATTCTCCGAATCAGCCAAGCACTCGGGGGCTAGTGACGAGGATATACCGAACGGGTATCCTATCGTGTGGGTACCTGGTACACGTAATGACTATAGCCCAATTGTCAATAGGCTGGCAAAGCCCATCAAGGAAGGCCCAAGACGAAGATTGCTTTCCAAGTTATTCATAGTCGGTTGTAGTTTCCATATTTGTAATCCTAGTCGGTTACGTACCCGAGACCCAGCCCCCAATATAAGGGCTGGGAGGGCTACCGATCAAAGACACGCACATCAGAACCTCCAAACCCTAGCGAGACGAACTCTCGCTGGACCCTTGTAACCATCACATATTCACAAGAGCAATAACAGACAAGCAGGAAGTAGGGGTGTTACCTCAGTCGAGGGCCCTGAACCTGGGTAAATCCCGCTTGTCAGCCGTCGAGTTCACCAGTACTACACGTTCTCTACCTCATAACTCAAACCCTAGGCTATCGACTATGGGTATTGATGAGGACACCCCTCGTCACACGTTGACGTATTGTCAAGGAATAGTTGATTATGTGGATTTTTGCAACAGGGATACTTGGTCAATTATGTGGTTACAGGAGATTCTACAGCAGCTTGGGTATGCAATGGAAGGCAGGTGCCATGTGTATTGGTCTCCACCATGGAAAGAAATTCATGAGGGTTTATTTTGCATAGAGCGAGATTCAGACATTGTGCACATGATCAATGCAGCTGAGACTCATAAGCAGCTAGTACTGTTGGTTGATCATACAGGTTACCTGCTCAACTTGAGGCCTGAGTCGATCAGCAACCTGAGGACAGCAGCAGGAAGTGATGCAAGGCCATCAGCACCAGGTACATCAAGTGCAGGCACGCCAGCTTCTGAAACACCTGCTTCACGCACACCTGCAGGTGGCACAGAAAATTCAGTTAGACAAGCTACTCGCTCATCAAAGAGAACTGTGTCAGAAGATGAAGACGCTACTCGCTCATCAAAGAGAACTGTGTCAGAAGATGAAGACATAAGATGAAGACATAGCACGACTGCTTGAAGAGGAATCAGATGATCAAGATTCAGATTTTGTGGATAGTGACTATGCAGCAGATGAGGGAGATGATGATCTGTTTGTTGACAATGTAGATAGAGAGGTCAATGACAACAATGAAATTGTACCTGTGCAAGAACAAGAGGATGATGCCGCATTGGAGGATGCAAACCTGAATTTGAGGCCAGAGGAGCATGAGAAGTTGCAGTACAAGTTTGCAGTTTTCAATCCGCAAGTTGATAGGGATGATCCAGTGTTCAAGGTGGGCATGGCCTTCTCTGATGTAAAAGAAATGAGATCAGCTTTGAATGCATATATTGTTAGGAACATAAGAAAAATTCATAAACCAAGGAATGAGAAAAACAGGATTGATGCTAAGTGTAAACCAGGGTGCACATGGATGCTTAAAGCATCAACTGACAGTAGAACAGGTGCATTTGTGATCCGAGCATACAATGGTGCACACACTTGTTCAAGAGTGTGGCATCTGAAGGCACTGACAGCTCCATTTTTGACACAAAAGTTCATTGATGAATTTAGGGATAATAAGAAGATGGATCTAAGCACCTTTGCAGCAAAAGTACAGAGGGAATTTAACATGTGTCCAGATAGGTGGAAGCTTGGAAGGGCAAGAAAAGCGGCTCTGAACATCATTCACGGTGATGAAGATGCACAATTTAATCAGCAGTGGGATTATGGGCAAGAGCTAAGAACATCTAATCGAGGCTCTAAGTTTTTCCTGTCTTGCAACACAGTCAAGTATGGAGAGCAAACGAAGCAACATTTGGCTTCACTGTATTGGTCATATGATGGACTGAAAAGAGGCTTTCTCAGGGGTTGTAGGCCTTTAATATGTGTTGATGGGTGTCACATGAAAACCAAATACAAGGGTCAGTTGTTAACTGCAGTAGGAATTGATCCTAATGACTGCATATATCCAATTGCCATGGGTTTGGTTGAAGTTGAATGCACAAGCTCATGGGAGTGGTTTCTGAATACACTAAGGGATGATTTGCAGATAACAAACACTGCCCCGTGGACAATAATCAGTGACAAGCAAAAGGGTCTCATCAAAGCTGTGGGTACAGTTTTTCCAGATGCAGAGCACAGGTTTTGTGTGAGACACTTGTACCAGAATTTTCAGAAGACGGGAAACAGGGGAGAAGTGCTAAAAAATAACTTGTGGGCAATTGGAAGATCAACTAATTTACCAAAGTATGAGAAGAACATGACCAAGATGAGGCTTGCTAGTCAAAAAGCATTCGAGTGGGTGGAGGCGTTGGTACCTAGCACTTGGATCAAAGCATTCTACAGTGAGTTTCCTAAATGTGACATGATGTTGAATAACCATTCAGAAGTTTTCAACAGCTACATTTTACAGGCAAGAGAGATGCCAATCTTGTCCATGTTAGAAACAGTGTTCTACAAATTGATGCACAGGGTTCAAACCAAACAAGTGGAAGCTGCTTCTTGGACTGGAAAAATTTGTCCCAAAATCAAGAAGAAACTAGACAAATTTACTTCATGGAGTGCAGGTTGCATGGTTAAACCAGCCGGGAATGGTCTTTTCCATGTCAGTTCCACTGAGTTTGAGGGACCATATAATGTAGATTTTGCAGCTAGAACATGTGACTGCAAAAGATGGCAGCTATGTGGAATACCATGTCATCATGCAATAGCTTGTTGTAGAAACGAAGATATTGATCCAGAAACGTTGGTTCACAATTGTTATAGCATTGACACGTACCTTGAAGCGTATGGATTCAATTTGGTTCCTCTAAGGGGGAGAGAGTTCTGGGAGAAAACCAATGGGGTGCAGGTACATCCTCCCCTGTACACAAAGGTCATGGGAAGGCCTAAGAAAAATAGAAGGAAAGGACCAGAAGAGAAGATCAAAAAGTGGGCAACTGTTCTCTCGAAGCATGGTGTGGTCATGCATTGCTCCATCTGCAAAAAAGAAGGCCACAACAAGGCAGGACATGATAAGTACATTGAGAGTATCCAAGTTGACCAAAATAATGGGGAGCACAACGAAGACGATACCTTTGATGACCCATCTTACATTCAGGTCGGCCTTATCATTATTGATGCACAATAATGTTTATAACCTGCTTGTTGATGATTATGACCTGTTTCTTGATGTTTCAGAACATAATTCACCAACCTCCAGACCCTCGAATGGACCCTGCCCAGCAAATCAATTCCATGGTGTACAAGTTAGGACAACAGGTGATTACTTATGGTCATTTAAGTCATATAAAAGGGTTGTCGACAATCCTCGATAGCTGTCGACAACCTTTCTATGGTCATTTATCACTGTCACTAACAAGAATCCACTCTGTCCCCCAGAATCATGTCCCTCCTAACAGGACTCATGGGCCTTTACCAGAAGAAAGCTCTTTTGTACAAGCAGCTAGAGAAAGTATACCACAAGGCAGGGTTAGAAGTACTACTGCTACATCAAGGGGAAGGACCAGAGGAAGAGGCAGAGGAATGAACTCAACTGAACCAAGGAGAGGTACAACTAGAAAAAGACAATCATGTGAAAGCACTTCACATATGCAAGATGGACAGGAAGATGGAGGGCACAGCAAGAAGAGCATACCATATGGAAGTACCTGATCAGAATACACCTGCAGATCATTGATGGTTGCAGCAAGCACCAACTTCATGCCCTTTTTTGTTTTTCAAAATTTAAAGGATGATGTGATGACTTGCGTACACCTTGCAGTAGCTATACCAGAATGATGGGATTGAATTTTAGCACACAATATAGCACAATTTGGAGACAAATATGTTTCTTCTTTTATTCCTTGCATTATTCTGTTGCAGCAAACACATCATTACAAGTACATATGAAGCTACGCTCATACCTCACTAACAGGAAATCATGTGAATCCTCTAATTAACAGAGCAAAAACACAGCCAAAAATGCAAATCCAGCCACCCCTAATACAAACAGAAGCTCCTTCTTACCCCTCCCTACTTACTACTGTCTGTCAGTTGCATTACTGGAATGGTGCAATCACAATGTATATATTCGAGCTCAGCTTACCCCACGATGCTAATTTAGGATAAGAATGTCCTAATTTCGAGCTCAACTTACCACTTCACCAGCTTCCCGTGGTAGCAGGGGATAAAGGCAGAGTAATGTTGCTGCGGCGACCACCAGGATGGCGACGGCGAGCGGAGAAGCTGCGCTGAGCATTTGGGGGAATTGGCGACGGCGAGTGGGCGATAGCGACGGCGAGCGCCGAGGACGAAAAGCGACGGCGAGCTGCGAGCGGCGAGAGCGACGACGAGCTGCGAGCAGCGACCAGCGAGAGCGACGGCGACCGGCGAGCTGCGAGGAGCGAGAGAGACAGCGACCGGCGAGCAGCGACCAGCGAGAGCGACGGCGACCGGCGAGCTGCGAGCTGCAAGGAGCGAGAGCGACGGCGAGCGGCGAGCAGCAACAGTGATGACGAGAGCAAGTTGACTGTGGTCACAAGTATATCTAAATATCAATAAGTTAACCCATCTTGATCCCCGTATAATACTCTTATGTGCATTTATGAACCATATAAATCTTTAATGCGTGTGCTCACGGCATGGGCATGCATGACTCAATCTTAATTACCGCGAACTTAGCTCCATCATTGTGATATTGATCTGTAGCTAAATGCAAGTCAGCTAGACAGCGTATAATTTTTGGGATTTGGGATGAATTCGCAAGTGAATATAATTCACAAAATAGAACGTGTTTAATTCTTTACATAATCAAACTTTATACAGCTTAGCTAGTTATAAATGTAAGTGTCAACATCTATAATAATACTCCCTCCGTCTAAGTTTATTAGTCACTTCTCCACAATCTCTACGACCAAGGCAGCGCTGTATTGAGCGAGCTGGAGGGAGTAAAAACGCTAAATATGCCTAATTATGTGCTAAATCAAAGCCGTATTTATTGCAGAATCGGAACCATCGCCGGGCTGGGCAAATTCCTGGACGCGTTCACACATTGCATGCAAATCCTGCGTGTGTTCACTCTCCATGCAAGCCAGCCGAAGTGATTTCCAGCGAAGGACCGTTGAAGAATTGATTTCCTGTGGGCCTGCTCTTCTCCTAATTAAATGCTAAGTACGCCCTATAGCTGGGATTTTCTCATTTTGGAGAAGTGACTTATAAACCTAGACGGAGGGAGTATATATAATACATATACCATATAAAAATAGATTTCGTGTTGGTTCCAACAGTACACTTTGTAAATTGTAGACACTGATATATTTCCTGTTTAGCTTTTCAAAGTTTACGAAATTTAACTTTGGTAAAAAATTATGAACAATGTATAAACTTAGCTAGACTTGCCAGATGTAGGATAGGTGACAAGATTTGAGGGTGAATGCAGATCCTTATCAAAGATCACATTGGATTTACTAATTAATTAACTATCAGATCAGCCTTGATTCACATTAAGCAAATCAACGATAACGATCTCATTGGATTGACTAGTTAATTAATTAGATGAGCGCGATCCCCGAAACAGCTAGCTAGGTGATTGTGCGTTGAAACAAGTGTACTGTTTAATTGATATAAACCAGCTATGCCACCAAACAAAAAAAATCATTGATTGAAAATGATGTTTAATTGCTGCAATCAGTCAAAGATCCGGATGGCAATGGGTACCCGATACCCGCAAACCCGACGGGTACCCGCCTCAAATGGGGAGGGTTTGGGCTAGAAAAATACCCATGGGTATACTTAACAGGAAAATGTTATACCCATCGGGTATGCGGGTGCGGGTATGGGGATGCCATACCCATACCCTTTTACCCGCATACCCGGGAGGGTTTGAACTTCTTGTTGAATTGTTGTCAATTGCTAGCCTGTATTGTTGTTAACTTGTGAATTTGCTGTGCACATATGTTGATGTAAATTGCTGTCAAATTGTTGATATAATTGCTGTCAAATTGTTGTTGTCATTTTGTTGCTGTAAAAGAGGAAAAACCTGACATTTTGCTGTTTACACGACTTTGGCGGGTACCCGGCGGGTATCGGATACCCGACGGGTGTCGGGTATGGGGAAAATCTATACCCGCAGGCGGGTACGGGTACGGGTAACAGGGGGCGGGTAGAGGTGCGGGTACGGGTATGGGGATGCCATACCCGCACCCGAACCCGGCGGGTGCCATCCGGAGTATTGTTTTAGCGAAAACCTGGCAGGAGCTCTGCCTATTCATTATAGAAGAAGAGAAACGTAGGACATTACAAACCCACGCAAATGAGAGAAACCCACATGCGGATTACTCCCAACGAAGTAAAACACTCACCGACCCCGAAGGGTGCAAAGCACTCAACACCTGACGAAACTCCTCGAAAGCTAGATAGGCCACCTCCAAGTAAGTCTGACGCGTCGCAGTGAAAATGCGCCGGTTTCTCTCCTTCCAGACATTCCACATGACATAGATGATTCTCCCGCTTCTTTCCCGAGCCCGAACGGAGGTGGTACTCGAGATCATCTTACTCCACGCCTTGTCGATGGAAACCCGAGACCCGAAAAAAGGGCCAAGCTTGTCCACGGACCAAGCATCAATGGTATTCCACACCGCCACCGTGAAAGGGCACTCCATACAGAGATGGGAGGCCGTTTCGGGATGAGAGAGACACAACTGACATAAAGGATCATGAGGCCACCCCTTGGTGGCAAGTAGATCAGCCGTGAGGATGCGATTGTGGAGGACTAACCAGGCGAAGAACTTGGTCTTAGGCTCAGCAAAAGCCCTCCAGACCTTGGAGGACTCGAACTTTGGAAAGGACCCTTCGAACTGAGCAGAGTAGGCCGAGGAGGCGGAGTAACACCCATCCGCCGTCCAACGCCATCTGATGGTGTCAGCCTGATCCGCCACAAGGTGGGTTTCTTGAATAATGGTGGCCACGTCCAAGAACTCGGCAAACTGAGTGAGGTTGGATAGTCGCGCCACTGACTGAATCCAAGAATCACTGTGAAGCTCAGCGCTGACCGTTCTGTTCTTCCTAGTAGCAATCTTGAAGAGATTGGGGGCCCTGATCGTGAGGGGGCCGCCCGGCGCCCAAGCATCATGCCAGAAGAGAGCGGTTTGACCATTTCCCAGGGTGATCTCGGTAGAAGCTCTGAAAAGGTCCATATCGGAAGCATCGCAAGGGAGGGGGGATCCCACCCAGGGACGGTGAGGTTCAGTCCATTGAAGCCAGGGCCAACGAAGGCGCAAAGCCCTGCTGAAACTGTCAAGGTCCGCAATCCCCAAACCACCAAGAGACTTGGGCCTGCACACCGTCTTCCAGTTGACCAGAGAGTGCCCGCCGCTGATGGATTCCTGATCATCCCCGTGCCAGATAAACCGGCGAGAGATGCGGTCGAAGGCGCGCTTCGCCCATTTCGGCAAAGGCAACACCATGAGGTGAAAAGTGATGATGGACGTGAGCACCGACTTGACCAAGGTCACCCTCGCAACACGAGTCATGTTTTTTCCCATCCATCCTGGAAGGCGGGCACGGGCTTTGTCTATAAGATACTGAAGATGGACCCGACGGAGGCGCTTATAGTGGAGAGGAAGTCCCAGATAGCGACCTGGGAACTCCATGATCCTAGCAGGGAAGGATGCCAGGATTGAGTGGAGGTCGATGTTGTCACAGCGGATGGGAAAAACTTCCGACTTGGTCTTGTTGGTGATTAGACCACTAGCACTGCCAAAGACGCCAAGGATGTCGGAGATTGCCTGGAGCTCCTCAATAGTAGGATTGGCGAAGACGCCTGCATCGTCGGCGTACAAGGAAACTCTGAATCTAGCCGCACGCGCAGGGATCGGTTGGAGGATGCCCCGTGAAGCCGCCAACTCGATAATGCGCTGAAGAGGGTCGATGGCGAGGATGAACAACATGGGAGACAAAGGATCTCCCTGACGCAGACCTCTAGCATGTCGGAAAGGCTGCCCCGGCGTACCATTGAGAAGTACCCTGGACGAGGCGGAAGCGAACAAGTGACACACCCAGCTACGCCACCTAGGCCCGAAGCCAGTCTTCTCCAACACCTCAATCATGTATGCCCAGTTGACAGAGTCGAAAGCCTTTGAGATGTCAAGCTTGAGGAAGAGGCCGGGAGAATTTGATTTGTGCAAATCTTTAAGAACATTTTGGACCTGGAGGAAATTGTCGTGGATGCACCGCTTCTTGACAAAGGCACTCTGCACGGAGGAAACCAGCGAGGGGAGGATAGGTGCAAGGCGGTTCGCCAACATCTTTGAAAAAATCTTTGAGACGCTGTGTATGAGGCTAATGGGACGATAGTCCCCCACGGTCGCCGCATCCACCTTTTTTGGGAGGAGAATGATGTTGGCAGAGTTCACGAGGCCAGCGCAACCCCCGCTGTGACTAGCAAGGTGCCGGATGGCGGAGGATAAATCTTCGCGAACAGTGTCCCAACAAGCCTTAAAAAAGGCACCGATAAACCCATCCGGACCCGGGGCCTTGACCGAAGGAAGGGAAAGGACCGCCTGTTTGATCTCCTCGTCATCAAAGGGGGCCTCGAGCGTGGACAGGTCTCGGGGAAGATATCCAAGAGTCTCCCAGTTGAGAAGCGTATTACGGTTGGAGGTTGTGCCAAGATGTTCATGAAAGTGCTTATGAAGCTCAGCTTCCTTGTCTTCACGGGAGATGGCAAAACCAGAGGCGGTACGAAGAGAGTGAATGAAGGTCTTGCGTCGCCTGCCATTTACCCGTTGATGGAAGAGCTTGGTGTTCGCATCTCCAACCCGAATCCAAGTGAGCCTGGACTTTTGGCGAATTTGAATCTTCTGGATGGAAAGAAGCCCCAGGTAACGGGCCTTAAGGGATCTTCTAAGGGAACGCTCAGCATCAGAGAGGCCTCTAGTTTCCTCCGCAACATCCAGACGACCAATAATCTCTTTAGCGACCCCGATCTGCATACGGATATTGCCGATGGAGGCACGGTGCCACTTTTTGAGAGCCCTGGCAGTACGGTTGAGCTTGATGTGTACACGGCGGATGGGGTCAGTCGCCGAAACATGCCTTGTCCATGCGTCAAACACGGTTTCATGAAAACCAGTCATTTTCAACCAAAACTGCTCAAACTTGAAGGAGGGCTTTCTTTTCTCGTCCGTGGCGCCCTGTAGAAGGAGGGGGCTGTGATCCGAACAGCCGGAGGGGAGCGCCTGGAGATGCACGTCGGGGAAGAGCATGTCCCAATCATCAGAGACAAAGACATGATCAATCTTGGACATGGTGGGGGTGGCCTGACCATTACTCCACGTGAACCTACGACCCGTCAGCTTGATCTTACGAAGTTGAAGAGCGCTAAGAGCGGACGTGAACTTGCCAATCATGCGGCGGTTGATGTTGGTGTTGCTCTTATCGGAAGCCTTCGTGATGAGGTTGAAATCTCCCAACAACACCCATTCAGTGCGCATCGACGGACGCAGAAGCTTGAGCTCGTCGATAAAAGCAACCTTTTCCGCATCACCTTGTGGCCCGTAAACAACAGTAAGAGACCATTCCACCCGCTCGTTCATCATCATAACTGTGGCGGACAAGGTGTGGGTTGTGAGGGAGACGTTGGAGATGGTGAAGAAGGCGTCCGAAACTGCAAGAATAATGCCTCCCCGGGTGCCAATGGCCGAGAGGAAAGCATAGTTTGTAACGAACTGAGGGCCGAGAGCACGCGCGATGATAGCGTCATCAACGACAGCCAGCTTGGTCTCTTGGATGCAGACGATGGTGGCGTGAGCGTCGCGGACCGAGTCACAGATGGCATCATAGTGGCCCGTGGAGTTCATGCCCCGGGCATTTAGGTTCAGCAGTATCACATCATGTTGCGCCATATGGATAACGAGGAACAAACTCTGAAGCACAGTCGTTGCCGAAACAAAAGGCAAGCTTTTATTTTCATTCTAGTACGTACCCACGATCTAGCAGGCCTGGCACAACAGGTAACAGCAGCCCAAAGCAAAGAAGGCAGCATGGAACTGTCACAGGGCGCCAGGATCGGGATGTAATGCATGGCGCAATTACACATCAGCAACTTGGGGAGACACGGCAGCAGGCATCTTCTTGAGGTTTGCCTTTTTCACCTTTTGGATGTTCTTCACAAGTTTTTCTATCGCAGCAATCACAGGAGCAGCCAGGGGACCCGCAAACATGTCAATGTAGGCGGCCTGGGCCTCGTCGTCAAAGGTGCCATCCGGAGTATTGTTGTTCCAAAAAAGCAGTCAAAAAATTATTTGGAGGAATTTCTCCATGGAAAACTTCTATTGGACGGATTACATACTGGGAACGGAATCTATAGGGATAGATCAGGACAGCTCATAGGTTTGAGCGAGAACACATATTTGACAAAATATTTTAAAAATTCAACATGGAGTCGGCTAAGAATTAGTTATTACCTCGGTTTAGATAGCCAAGGGAGGGATTCTTCTCCATCGGTTTGTGTCTGCGAAGAATTAACTCGAATCAAGCACATTTCAAATCTGATTCGGCTCACAGATTAGAAAAGGGGAATTGCAGACTGAACAATTAAAAAATCAATATCGAACTTCAGAATTTAACCGAGAAATTCAGGTCGGGCCTGTTTGCTTGGGACGGAATCACCAACACAAAATACTATAGTATCGTCGTCTTTCGAATGAAATGTTACCTCGTATATGATTACTGTAACAAGGCATGGTCATGGGAAATCAAGTACAAAGCCAAATCTCGCTTCCCCCATTTTTTCCTGCAATCTCTTCACTTCAGGCCTCCAGCAAACAATATGCCGAAGCGATTGCATGGCCTGGGTGCAATGGCGTTGTATGTGATGGATGGTGATGATGCAGTTCTTCATCAATATCTATCACTGGTTAATATTACAATGTAGCTGTACATGCTGTTGGTAGCACTGACGACATGTGGCGACAACGACACCGTCTGCACATTGGATCGGAATTTGCGTCCTCACGCTCTGCTGGTTGATGTCCTCTCGACGACGACAAGGGTAAGTAACAGGAATGAGCCAAAAGAGATGAAGAGGGACGTGGCCATGAAGATAAGCATGGCTTGCAGTGTGATACTTGGGCTCAAGAAGAAGATGACTGCCATGGCACCTGATTGCCAAACCATCAACTGTGCAAAAGCTGCCTCCTGCATTTGTCATTTTTCGAGACAGATTTAGTATGTTCTTTTAAGATAACTAGTTATGTCAGAAAACAAACCATATAATAACTAGTTATTTCCTGCATTTATCATTATACAGTTCCTTCGTTAACGGAGATTGGAGGGATAAGAGTAACCCAAACAAAACAATATCTGTACAAAAGAAAAACTAGACTATATGTGTAGTTTTGCACATTGAAATACTCAGAAAGCAACTATAGTAATATTACCTTGACATCCTTGAACAGCAGCCCAAGTAATGCGCTTATCTGTGTATTCAAGACTCCGTCACCAACACCCCATAAGGCAGCTATAAGTAGTGGAACCGCTGCACCAAGTAGGCCCTCCGTTGGACTGCATGCAAGAGAAAACAGTCAGACAATAGCAATGATAATCACTACTACCTCCGATCGGAATAATTGTCGCGAGTTGTATGCCAAGTTTGTACTGTGTTAGTTGTCCCTCCGCAACAAACAAAAGTGATCGGAGGGAGTAGTAGAATAGCATAGTGAACCAAAAAATCGAACCTGTAAAGAAGAAGTAACCAGAAGAGGACAGCAGCCTGAAGAATAGCTCCAACTGAGACTATAAATGCAGCTGAATGGAGCCCAGAGGTAAAACGTCCAGCGACCAATGAACACTGCAACATCAAGAGAGCTTCAAAACTCAACTAAACATACGGCATGGTATTCCAGTAGTTCAGAATGATACGCACTTCAGCTACTTTGCAACAGCAAGAGTGTTGGAAAATAGAATGCAGAGCTCACTAGGTCATCATGAACTTTTACAGGATAATGTTAACATCAAGTTAATAGTTTCACTTACAACTGCATCAGATGCACCATAAATTGCCATGGCGCCACCGACTCCAGATATCCCAAGCACAGGTGTCACAATACTCTTTGTGAATACGGCCCTAACAAATTTACAGCATATTCTTACAAAAGCACACTAAGGAACCGCCGATGATGCTGAAATGATTGTTTTGTTACTCACCATACAAATGCTTGTTGTAAACCTGAATATGCTATAAGCGGAATAAGGAGAATCATCCTTTGGTCCTTGAGAGGGGCAACAATATACTTCAACATAGCTCCAAATGAGGAGTGCACTGAAGAATTATCTCGTTTATCGTCCCTTTTGGACAGTAAACACATCAATACGATTCCCATAATCATGCAGCCAAGGAACACAACAAATAGCAGATATATTCCTGTTACAATTCCTCCATCCTTATGTGATATGAAGATGACAGGAGAAAACAGAGATGATTACACACGCTGTTCAAATAAAATGGCAGTGGACAAGATTGTAATAAGAAAGTAACAAAAGTCCAAATTAAGATTCTGACCTTTCCATTTCTCAAAAGAGCAAGTGAGATCAAATTCCCAATGACCTACATTATTCAAATGTAGCACAAGTCACCATGTTAAATACCACTGTACCCTTGTACTTGGGCAGAGTCTGTGTATATGTGCAGAGAGAAATAGAAGCTACAGCTGAGGTATGAAGAACAAATGCAAAAAAACACGTCTTGGCAATTTTAGTTTGAAAATTTATATTAAGCAGTTGTACCTGAGTGCTAGCGTAGACTCCCCAAAACTCTCCATTAAAGCTTCCTAAAGTTGGACCCTCCGGTAAACTGTTGTCTCTTGCATAACTTAGGGCAGCCGTCGAAAGATAGGTGCCCTGCATTATTGCGGACGGGAATGTATGTGAAATGGACAGTAGATAGTTTAGTGGAAAGGAATAGTATTACCTGTCCAACCCAAATGATGGACGCAGTAAAACCCAGGTACAGTGAAGCTGGTACCATGGTATACCTGTCAATGTTTGTGTTCATCAAAGGATTCTCATTACTGCAGCATGCATGCTGAATTGAAGACAAGAGACAGATTATGAAGCAGATCAAACAGAGCTAAAGGTTACTCCTGATCGATATATATATATCCTCTAGTGTTATAGTACATGTAAAAGACAAGAGACTATTAATTGTTTCCCTAGTAGACAGAAGATTTGCATTAGTAGATACATTTTTTCACTGAATTACTGTATCTTTTTGGCCTAGCTAGCTAGCTGCTGAGACTGACTTTTCACTCATAGGTAAACAGGGCATTTCCTATGAAGTAGGCATTGTATCAAGCAGGCACCACGCATCCATGTAACTAATGAGAGCTGCGCTGATTAAGTTCAGTCCAAGAAGCTAATGAGCATGGAATTAGAATTCATAGTCTTAACAAGTGCAATTAGCCTAATCGAAATCAGACTGAACAGAGTCAACGTCTCCAAGAAGTAGGCATTGTATCAACGCATCTATTCCAAGAGTGGTTAAGCAAGGCACGCACCATGTCGGGAGGAGGTTGGCGAGGATGAAGAGCGGGTATCCGGTGGTGCCGACGAGGAGCGCGCGGGTGGCGCCGAGCCAGCTGACGATGGGCGGCGCCGCCACCGCGAAGAGCGTGAAGGAGGAGTAGAGGACCCCCATGGATACGGTGCCCAGGTGGCCCTCCTGCATCCATGATCGATCCAGGCCTCTCCCATTAGGCTCCTGCAGCTGCAGGAACGAGAGATGAGAGGGGGGGGGGTGCGTACGGTGTTGACGGTGCTCTGGAGGTTCTGGGCGCCGCCGTAGGCGGAGAAGACGAAGAGGAACGCGGCGGAGAGTACGTGCACGTCGGTCCGCGTCCGCGACGGGGGAGCTGCGGCGAGGAGGGGCTCCGCCTTCCCGTGCTCGCGGCTGCCGGCCATGGCGACCGCACTCACAATCACAAAAACGACAGGTGGTGGCCCACCTATGGAAACAAAAACGACACCTTTTCTATAGGGAGATATGTTGCGCAACATGTGTGGCACCACCTCTACGGTCAGATATGCATGGTTGCTTCGAGCTTGCGCATGTCACTCTCCATCCGCACCACCGTGCTTTTGCCGTGTGAAAGGTATAAATTTGTTCCTCACACACATATATATATATGTAAATAGGTTAGATAGGCATAATGTACTTGTGAGACAGAAGTAAATATAATTACAAACACTGGTTGTTCAAGCACTAAATTAATAAACTAGTTCAACATAGGCATATCCTCGTCTGTGTACACCAACTCTAGATTTTTTTTTTTTACGGTTAACGGGCAGGAGAATGCATTATAGCAGAGAAAGAAAACAGTGGTTTACACATTTTTATCTGATCTGGAGGTGGATCAGACGGGTAAGGAGAAGAAGAAAAAACTACTCCCAAAACACCTCTCTAATGAGGGATACATCATCTCTGCCGCTGCGGGTGCCAGCTTCTTATTCTGAAAAGTGCGCATGTTCCTTTCCTTCCAAATGTGCCAGGCTGTGTATGCCTCAAAGGCGGCGTTCACCGCGCGCAGCTCCTTGGAGGGTCCGGCATCAGACCTCCTCAACCAAGAGGTGACCGACGTTGCCGACAGGGCGATCATCGAGAGGAGCGGGAAGTCGTATGCAACGAGCAAACAACTCCACAATGGTGTTGCCATGCATAACGTATTTTTCTGTTTAGATTCTTGTGAATTTTTAGGTGGTACATCTCTTAGCTACTCCCTATTATGACTAGTCTTATGATTTGGCTCAACTTGATGAACCTGCTGCCAAATGGCTTGAATCCTTGAGGCAGGAATTTCCGAAGGCTAGCTGTGAGTGGATTTTTGTATGGCGTTGCAAGCTAGTTTTGGTAGGAACAACATATGCCAGTCTTCTTGGCATGATGTTCCCTGTCAGTCAGACAGATATACTTTGGTAGAATACTTGGAATAATTAATTCTCTCAATTGATGGACCAGTTGTCTGCCTATGGTAATCACCCCAATATATCATCTTTATCATGTTACCCATTTCAAGGATGGTTTGCGAACACCTATTTGTTTTATGGTAGCACTGCAATGCCTAGTGATCCGATGTTGCATAGCTGTTTGCATTGTTACATGGAGAACTAGGAGATGGTAGTAGTCCTTTTCATAGTCCATCTATTAATAAAAAGGGTTAATGTTCATCTTCTTGCTCAAATGAACCCTGCCAAAGGGAAATTATATTGCACAAAATCTGGTAGTTGTTGATGATAAGTGGCTAGCACTGAGAAATAATATTGCACAAAAAACTGTATATAGCTGTTGATAATTAGAGGGTTGCTCTCTTCCATCACTACTAACTCCATTTTCAGGACAACGGTCGACCACGTTGAAGCCTAACATCCAGCTCTAGGACAGCGTCGAGACCTACTATCTAGGTCCAGGACACCCTTGAAGTCCCTTATACCACGCCGGGCAGAACCAGACCGAGGTTTTCTCTCTAGATCGCCAGCACCCTCAGACCTACCATCCGGATCGAATAAGTAACTGAGTCAATTAGGCAAGTCTATCCAGGTATTTTAGTTAGTTGTCGAGTGTCTTGTTTTTTTTGTTGTTGAGAAACACAGTACAACGCAAACACTCATATACACGCGCACACACTCCCCCCCCCATAAAGCCACACACGCACACCCTACCCCTATGAGCACCTCCGAGAGACTGAGCCGGCGGATCAAGTCTTGAGATTGACGAAGTCACCACAGGCGCCTCGCTGTCGACGGGAACGTCGACTCCAACTGAAGAGTATTCCGCCTAAATGAGAAACAACAGCATCAAATATGTTATTTGAACTCTGGTGGGCTAGGAGTACAACCACCCACCTAACCATCTTGCCACAGGCAAGTTCTCGTCGAGTGTCTTGTTTTCCAAGTGCTATATATACATTGAAACATATTGGGCATATAGCTGGTTTTGGCAATTACCTTTTGTTTGCCGGTTGTGATCAGGCTGATACACGGCAAACACTCTATGCTGAGTTCCAAACACTTTCTACACTCCGCAAATGGGCACATACACGGCAACGTTGCACTTGTATTCCAGCAGTGTTAATATTTTTTTAGGGAAACCAGCAGTGTTAATTGACAGAGGCAAAACCAAACCAGCAGGATATATACAACATCAATTATGCTTAGCACGGTCCAAACCGGAGCTATCGAGCAAAGAAACAAAGCTAAGCTGTACATTGTCGTGTAGTAATCCCACTGATCTGCACAATCTATTTTGATATTAATATTTGCTTGAAAAAGTCCAGCACATGTTATTTATCATTTTTTAGGGAGTCATCAATCATATTCAAGAGAATCTTCGTAACGTCATTCCTAGAAGTTGCATTAATAATATACTATACATAAATAAATATAATTGATTTGGTAATTAATGTTTGCTTGAATTTTTTAGCACATGCCATCTATAATTTTGGAGTCATCAATCATACGCAAAGAGAATCTGAGCTGCATTAATGATTTTTTTTGAAAGCGACCTGCATTAATGATTTATTGTACTCCATGTAAAAAATGTGATGGAGGGAGTAGGTACGTACATAAATAATTTCCATGTAACAAATAGCAGAAGGTAGCTACTAGCTAGCAAGTTGATCTTAATCTGGTCGCTACAGCTGAGAATTGATGATCTAAATATTCTAAATATAGATGAATCTGGTCGGTTTTGACACAAACGAAATACGTTGCAGCGACGTCTTTACATTTATCTCCACAAAACCTAAGTTTTAACCTGGAAGGAACTAACTACTCGGCATGGAATGCCGATCCGGGACACACGGATCTTGGTAGAGATCTTGCGTCCCTTGTGGCACGGGTTAAGTCCAAATCGGAGCCTTGGCAGGGAAGGTTCACCTCCAATGGTAGCAACACGATTTTGATCGACTCGTGCATTTCTAGCCTCCCCATGTATATGATGGGGATGTATATCCTGCCGGAGGGGACCCATGCTAGATTTGACAAAGAGCTGGCTAGATTCTTCTGGCAGGCGAGGACTGGGAAGCAGAAGTACCACATGGTGAATTGGGCCGATATTTGCGCCCCCAAGGACCTTGGGGGCATAGGTATCCTAGCGTCTCGCCACATGAACAAGGCCCTGATGCTTAGATGGGTGTAGCGGATTATGCGGGGAGAAGGGGGCCTTTGGCTTGACTTGGTGAGAGCCAAGTATCTTCGGAGCTGCCCACTATTGGCTTGTGACCGCAAAGAGGGGTCTCAGTTCTGGCGGTCTATCCAGTCCATTAAGGAGCACATCAGACTCGGGGTGGTTTCATCCGTAGGTAACGGACGAGATACTCTGTTCTGACTTGACTCATGGTTTGGTGAAATGCCGCTACGGTTTGAGTTCCCGGATCTCTTTACGATTTGTACAAAACCCATGTTGTTGGTCTCCACGGCCTTCCAACAGGGGCGGTGGAACATTGGGTTCCGCCGCACTTTCGGGCCAGGGGAAGTGGCGAGCTGGAGGTCCCTGCTCGAGGTGCTTCCCCTAGCCCTTTCGGACAGTCCGGATAGTGTCGCTTGGGGCCTTACGCCCGCGAGACACTACTTCGTCGGCTCCATGTACCGGGCCCTATTCAGAGGGCCCGTGTTGACTTGGACGACCCACTTGTGAAAGGCTCCACTTCCTCTTAAGATCAAGATCTTTACGTGGCAACTTCTTCGAGACCGCCTCCCTTCGGGAGTTGAGGTGGCGAAGCGCTTGGGCCCAGGTGATGGCACCTGCCCCCTTTGTGCGGTCCCCGAGACGGGGACGCATTTCCTGTTCTTCTGCCCCGCAGCTCGTTTCTTGTGGAGCTTCCTTGCTGAGGCGTTGGGCCCTGAGTGGCAGGCCCATGACTTGGCAGAGTTCCTGGAAGTGCAGGCGAACCATACCGGGAGGAGGAGGTCCCTCTTCTGGTTGGTGTTCGCAGCAATGACCTGGACCCTTCGGACGATTCGTAATAAGATGGTCATTGAACATGTCCTTCCACGACGGGTCGCTGACTCGGTTTTCAAATTCTTGGCTTTCCTGCAGGAGTGGCACCCGTTGGCTAGACTGCGGGACAGGCAGCGGCTGGACGACATACTTGAGGATCTTCTGAAGGCGGCACGCCTCTTATCTTCGCCGACCAGCCGTTGAGCTCTACTTCGTAGAGTTTGTATCAGGAGTAGTAGTGAGAATCTTGGGCCTTTTTGTGTTGTGGCCCCAGTAAAACCTTTTTATTCTCTTGTATTTAGAACCTGTGATGTGTTGGTTGTAACTGTGGACGGTTGCTTTATTTATAAAGCGGGATGAAAGACTGAGGAGGAGGCATGTAACGAGCCAACAATTAGAACCTTGGGCCACGGGCCCATGTGCTTGACGCATGCAGCTGCTGGCCTCGGCCATTCGCATGGGTGTTGCATGGCCTTGTCGGAGCAAGTATGATCACAATATACTCCCTATGTTTTATAATAATAGATGTTTTGGGTGTGATATGTGTTGTTTAGGATCACACTGAAATGAATTTACATGTACATTTAAAACATGTCTATATATATAAATATGAAAAATTGCTAAAATATCTTATATTGTGGAACAGAGAGAATACATTGATTACATACCTAACATTGCAAACGATGCCATCTTCATGGACAAAGAAGACAACAACCAAAACCAAACTCTAACATTAAGGACCCTTGTATAGCGCCCTGCGCAGGTCCGAGGTCCCCACCACTCCTAGTGCCAGAGCGGCACCTAGAGTAGGTGAGGACCCGTCAATTCTTGAACGAAGGCGACGATGAAATTGCAGATGATGCTGGCGGCGACGACTAGGGTTGAAACCCTAGCCGCCGCCTTTCTTTTCCGTTCTGGCCCTTTCTGTTTATATAGTTTTTCCTTGTTCATGCACTACTCCCTCCGTTTTTTAATATAAGATGTTTTAGCATTTGACTAGATTCATATATGTCTACATGTATCTAGACATGTTTTAGTGTGTATGTGCATTTATTTTGGTGTGCATCTAGTCAACATATACCATATCTAAAACGTCTTATATTGATGAATAGAGGTAGTAGCTAGCAAGTTGATCTTAATCTGGTCGCTACAACTGAGAATTGATGATCTAAATATAGATGAATCTGGTCGGTTTTGACACAAACGAAAAATACGTTGCAGCGACGTCTTTACATTTATCTCCACAAAACCTAAGTTTTAACCTGGAAGGAACTAACTACTCGGCATGGATGTTAACGAGCCAACAATTAGAACCTTGGGCCACGTGCCCATGTGCTTGACGCATGCAGCTGCTGGCCTCGGCCATTCGCATGGGTGTTGCATGGCCTTGTCGGAGCAAGTATGATCACAATATACTCCCTCTGTTTTATAATAATAGATGTTTTGGGTGTGATATGTCTTGTTTAGGATCACACTGAAATGAATTTACATGTACATTAAAACATGTCTATATACATATAAATATGAAAATTTGCTAAAATATCTTATATTGTGGAACAGAGAGAATACATTGATTACGTACATAACATTATCCTCCGTAAAGTTAATATGAGTAGAGAGGATTTCAACAATTTCTTAGGTTCTATCCAGCCCGAGAACCGCATTTTCATGGGGTTTCACGATCATTCTCATCCTCGTCAAATACCAACATGTCAGAAGGACTCTTGTCGTGCTGCTGCCAGATGCCCAGGTTTCGAATGGTTTCAAGGAGATGATTCAGGAGTACTCCACAGAGTTCATCGGCTTCGTCGCCGGAGCAAACCTTTTGTAAAACTCCTTACGTCCCATATTAATTGAAGTTAAAACGGATGTACCTATCACTAAAATATGTCAATATATATATATATCTATCTAGCGTCAATTATTATGTGACGGGAGGAATATTATTTTTGAAAAAATATATTATATGTTACTTCACCATGTGTTTAACCAATTAATATAGTAAATGTTAGGTAATCCCACTGATATGTACAATCTATTTTGATAATAATATTTGCTTGAAAAAGATAAGCACATGTCATCTATCTTTTTTTAGGGAGTCATATGCAAGAGAATCTTCATAACGTCATTTCTACAATCTTCTTTATAATTTCCTTGTAAAAAAATAACAGAAGGTAGCTACCAGCCAGTCGGACTGCACAGTGCACACTAGCAGCATAACATGCAGTGACGCTGCGTTAGCCAGCCCAGCGCCATGCTTTCTGCCGGCGGTTGGCCTGAAGATACGATCTGTTTTGATAATGGGATTTTGCCGGCGTAACAAACGAACCACCGCTTAGTTCTTCGTCCTCCCCCTTCCGCTCCGCCTATTATATATCACTGCCGGCGGCGGTGCAACACCAGCACCAGCCCAGCCCAGCTGCTACTGCCGCCGCCTTTGTGCTTCAGAGATGGATGTGAGTGTGCCTTGTTCCTCTTTCTGTATTTCTTTCTTCCTTCCTTCCTTGTTCCTTCATTTCTTTCAATCTTCTTTTTTACATTACAAGTGAGTGGAGTGCAAAGAAGGATTTAATAGGGTATAAATTAATATTAATGTGCATGTGTTATATATGAATGTCAAGTGAAAACAAGCAAGAATTCTTCTCTCTGAAAAAGAATAAAAATACGCAAAATTTAGTTGCTATATGCTACATTTGTGACATCTGCGGCTTCCTTTTTTACAGCTCACCAAGCAGCAGCAGCTGGACGAGGAAGCCCTCTCTAGCTATTCACCTCCAGCAGCTTCTTCTTCTTCTTCTTCTTCTTCTTGGGCGTCCTGCTTGCATGGCTCAAGTGACACAGACATGGAGCCACTGCTGCCCGGCAAGACGGCGGGTGACGAAAAGGGTGAGATGGTGGAAATTTCCGCGCACCAGATTAGCGTCGGTAATCATTTCTACCCCACTCTTCCTTCCATGATTTTAGCAAGAAGGATAGCTCAGCTGCTCACTTGTTGTTGGCTTGTGTGATTAATCCTGCTTGTTGCCATCAAGCCAAATGCCTATCATATTCATAGTGTATCCATGTCTTAAATTAGCACATACTAGTATTAACTTCTGAAAGTTTCTGGTCATTTTCAGATCCTTGGTATCAAGTTGGTTTCGTCCTGACAACAGGGCTGAATAGTGCATATGTTCTAGGCTACTCTGGGTCGATTATGGTCCCTTTAGGCTGGATTGGTGGAACATGCGGCTTGATCTTGGCTGCTGCAATATCGATGTATGCAAATGCTCTGCTTGCCCGCCTCCATGAAGCTGGTGGCAAACGCCATATCAGATACAGAGATCTGGCTGGACACATCTATGGTAAGAATTGGAGTACACTCCATCCAGTCCCCTATGTAATGAGATGCATATTACATTTAAGAAAAATGTTGTCGTTCACTCTATTTTGATTTCAAGGACACCTACATGTCGAAGTTGTAGAGGGTTTGTCGTTTTTAATTCTACTTATTTGCCCAGAGTCTTCATTCTTAACATTCCTCTTCTGATAATTTTATATTAGTCGGATGGAATTCAAAATGCAACCATCTTATTTCTAAACAAATAAGAAAGTTTGCTTCAGCTCACAATTAGTTTACCTCTATTCTAACAACTACAGGAAGGAAAATGTATGCGCTTACATGGGCTCTACAGTATATTAATCTTTTCATGATCAACACGGGGTTTATCATCTTAGGTGGCCAAGCACTAAAGGTATGATAGCCTAATTTGCGTTATGGTTGTGGCAAAGATACTTGTGTGATGTTTCGTTCTCCAAGACTTGATTGCGGTTTTGTCTTTTCAGGCAATATATGTACTCTTTAGAGATGATGGACTTGTAAAACTTCCATACTGCATAGCCTTATCTGGGTTTGTCTGTGCTCTTTTTGCATTTGGAATTCCTTATCTATCTGCTCTCCGGATCTGGTTGGGATTCTCTACTGTTTTCAGTCTCATCTACATTGTGATAGCATTTGTGCTGTCGCTTAGAGATGGTATTGTCCTTTTCAGCAGTCTTGGCATATATATTCATTTATGTTTGTTGGCAATGATATAAACTTCCTGGAATATGACATTATTATGATTCATCACTTATATTTTTTCAAGGTATTACCTCACCCGTAAAGGATTATAGTATTCCTGAATCACAATCAACTAGAATCTTCACTACGATAAGTGCTGTGGCTAATCTTGTATTTGCATTCAACACTGGAATGCTGCCAGAAATTCAAGTGAGTGAGCCATTGTGTGGTAGCACGTCACAGTTTTTATCTGCCATGAAATAATTACCTTATGTACTGTCTTGTATGCATTGGTTGCAGGCAACCATAAGGCAGCCTGTGGTGAAGAACATGGAGAAGGCTCTCTGGTTCCAATTCACTATCGGTTCGTTGCCTCTGTATGCTGTGATCTTTATGGGTTACTGGTCTTACGGCTCATCAACGTCAAGTTATCTACTGAACAGCGTCAATGGCCCGGCTTGGATAAAGATCGTGGCGAATCTCTCGGCATTTCTTCAGACTGTCATAGCATTACATGTAAGCATCACGTACACTAATAAGTTCTCAAACCAGCACAGCACCCACCACATCTCATGAAGTTTTCCCAAGTTGATGAGTCTGTTATCATGCAGATATTTGCAAGCCCAATGTATGAGTACCTGGACACAAGATTCGGCAGTGGACAAGGTGGGCCTTTTGCAATCCACAACCTTGCGTTCCGAGTTGCTGTGAGAGGAGGCTACCTGACGGTGAACACATTGGTGGCTGCGATGCTTCCGTTCCTTGGCGACATCATGAGCCTGACGGGCGCCCTGAGCACCTTCCCCCTAACATTCGTCCTCGCAAACCACATGTATCTCATGGTGAAGGGGCCCAAGATGTCTGCCTTCCAGAAAGGTTGGCACTGGCTCAACGTTGTTGGGTTCAGCCTGTTGTCTGTCGCGGCTGTCGTTGCTGCGCTTAGGCTTATCATCCTTGATTCCACTACTTACCACTTATTCGCCGATATGTGAGGCCGATTACTGCACCATGGATGTCAAAGGTAGTCAACGTTTCTCTGTCTCCTTGCTGCACCGGAGTTACTCTGGACATGATAAACTAGTACTGTCATCCAGTTGTTTCTTTCTTTTTTGGAGATCGTGTCTGGTGTTAGGCTGCGTACTAATAGCAAGCAGCCCATCAACAACCATTCTTCCTATTTAGCAGGCCCCATAACTAGTCTTAACTGAATTTATGTACAGGGAAAGTATTGTACAGTACTTGTGAAAAAAAAAACTTTCTTCAGATTTTATCATAACGATTTCGTCGCAAGATTTATGAAGACCTACACTGGCAGAATTGCAACTGGGTTCACGAAAACTAGGAAAATAATTCAGTGGCGACGGCAAACGAATACAATTAATAAGCTGATGGCTGCATCAAACAAGTAATGCATGGAGTTTACATAGCATAGAGCTAATTTTGGGACCCTCTTCCTCCAAAGCAAACAATCATAGAAACATTGACTGATGAAGGTGAACAGAATGCATGCATGTATTTGAAGCCAATAATATGGCGTATAATTTCAATAATATATATTATGGCTAATAACATGAACAGTAATCAACTCTACGAGGCTCACATGCACCTTGCAAAACAGTAACACTGTTATAAAAAATATTGTACTGTAATTAAGGGCAATGATTGAGCATATGTGTAGCATAAAACAGCTTTTCACATCGAAAGTAAAACAAAACCTAGAAATATCTATTGAGTGTCACCCAAGTACAAAGACCGACCTTGAGACGAGATGCAAAACCGATGCACACGGTTTTAAAGTCCTATGAAGGGATCATTTAAGTCAAAGTCATGGAGATGCTTGGTGCTAAAATCAGCACGTAGACAACTAGCAGTTGTAAAGTGAATCGTAGCACCTCTTGAAACCTTGTTGTCTAGCTGAAGCTTCCTATGTTGTTGTTCCAAAAACCCGACACTGTAAACACTATCCATAATCTGAAACGTCATCGACTCCAGCTCTCTTGCGTTAAGTAGGAAGAATGTGGCAAAGTTAACGTGAGACACGGTACCCAGATACGGCTCCAGTACTAGTTTCTTCACACGGATGTGATGAGATCTTATGAAATCCCGGTGTTTACGGCGCCACCAGTTTTGACGCCACCAATGTTTGGCATTGGACGACACGCGCACGCCTGACTGAAAAATAAACCATGCATGTCAGATTAACAGAGAAAATATGAGAAGCTAGCTAGCTAGCTGATTGGAAACTGAAACTGAGGAAGAAATTAACACCTTGACGTGCAGCTTCTCCAAGCACGGAAACAATCTCATCAGATCAACGACTTTATCCAGACTAAGGAGGTCCATACTGATGGATAAACTCTTGACAGTGCGGAGCGCAGCCGTCAGGCTATCAACGGATGGTTCCTTGATCAAGCAAGCATGGAAGACAAAAAAAAATTAGGAGTACTGCCACCCAGATCACTGAATAGAAGGTGAACCGAGAGAGAGTCGCATACGTACGTGTTGGCAACGATTAATAAAATCTCTGGAGGCGCACTGTATTTGATCAGCAAATTCTCGCAAATTAAGCAAGTGCAGGGTGTCTACTTTAGGGGCATAGTATGTTGACACTACATCGTCATGACCCCAAACTGAAACTGAAACTGAATATAGAAAGACCACCCTCTGAAGACGAGGGGCGTTGGCGATGCTGATTTCATACGTGTTGGGATCGGTTTGCACGCATAATCTTGTGAGGCTGAGAGAGTCGATCCGGAGACGAGGGAAGCCGGGGCCGCCGTGAACCAGCAAGAAGTCCAGGACGGGGCATCCGGCGATGAAGCCGTGCAGCGAGGTCTCCGACCAGACGGTGACGCGCCGGAGCCCGAGCTTCTTGAGCTGCGGGAAGCGAAGCCCGTCGAGGATGCCGTCGGGGAGGGTGCAGTCTGCGATGGACATGACGAGGAGGGTGTCCGAGAAACGGAAGATCATGGACGTCGGCAGCAGTCGGCCGGCGAGCTCGAGCTCGAGCTCCTGTAGTTGTAGTCGGCTGTCGAGGGCGGCCGGGCAGAGCAGGGCGTCGTCGTCGTCGTCGTGGAGGAGGTGCCTGTGCCTCCTGGCGCAGAGGCGTCGGACGGGGCCGGGGTGCGCTGCGAGGACGCGTGATATCGCCGCCGAGACGACGTCGCGACTGCTTTGGGAAGGGGCGAGGTGGCAGCAGTCGAGGTTGAGAGGGGCGGAGAGCCAGAGGTGGCGCCACCGGGACGCGAGGGCCTGCGTGCGGCTGCCGTCCTTGGTCGGGAGGAGGAAGATGATCTCGCGGAGGAGGTCGTCGGAGAGGGCGCTGATGCGGTCTACGGCCGGCGGCGGCGGATCGAGCCTCCTGGTCTTGTTACACGTAACGGGACAGCCGGCCGCCGGCTGGGGAGCTCTGCGCCGCGGCATTGCGATCCGATCCGAACTTCCGATGCACACGAACGCAGTTTCGTTTTTATATACGGCGGAGTATTTTTTTTTGAATGGAAATCTACGGGCTTTATTCAGACATTATAGCTCCTTCATTATCAGCCAAACAGCTGGTAACTAGGAAGCTAGGGATACACTCCAACCAACATCCGGTCTCATCCTGCGTGCCAGCTAGCTTTGCACACAGGTGAGCTGGCATATTGGCTAATCTGTTTACATGCTGAATAACAAAGGAAGAAAACAATGAAGCAAGTCCCTCAATCTCTAAGAAAACAGGTGCTACTACTGAGCGAGATACCGCGCGCGAGTCCCAGAGGTGTACAACCTCCAAGCAATCCACTTCCATCACCACTCGCGAAAAACCTCTGAGCTTGGCAAAGATTACCCCTTCTCGCAACGCCAACGCCTCTGCAATCATGGGATCTGTCACGCCAGGTAGCGGTTTGCTCCAAGCTCCCAAGAAACCTGATGAAGACCGGGCTATACCACCCGCTCCACCTCTCAACACATCCACACAGATGCTTGCATCAGTATTGATTTTCACCCAATCATCCTCGGGTGGACGCCAACCATGTCCTGGCATTATCATCACAACACCGATAGAGCTTCTCTCGTTAGCTTCATCGTCTGTTGAGGATTCAGGCCACTCTTGTCATGCACAATATTGTTTCTAGATGTCCAGATAGCCCACATCACTGTTATGATTTTGGCTCGATCATTTTCAGCAAACATCGAGTCACATAATATATCTTTTGCCCATGTCAGCGGGTGTAAGTCTGGAAGCTTAACATCCAGACTCCTATGCGCCTCCCTCCAGAAATTTTTCGCATGAGAGCATTTCAGCAAAGCATGCATCATATCTTCATCCGCTGCCAAGCACACACGGCAGCGTGCCAAGGGTACAATGTGACGATAATTAAGGGTAGCCTCAACAGGCAAAATACCTCTCATAACCCGCCACCAAAAGACCCTCACCTTTGGCACTACTTGTAGTTTCCAAAGCCGAGACCATAACTGTTGTTCGTCCGATGAGGAATCTGTACACGTCCCTTCCGCTAGAGTACGAAGCTCGTTACGCGTCATTAGAGCACGATACGCCGATTTAACAGTATACATCCCGGTCTTCTCCAAACCCCAAGCCCAAAAATCATCGCCTCCTCCAGAACGGAGAGGAATATTCAGAATCGCGTCTGCATCAATACCAATAAAATTTCTCCTGATAAGATCCACTTTCCACTTCCAGGTATCAGTATCAATCAGCTGGGATACGGTATGAATATCATCCTCACCTACATGAGCAATGGGTACCATCCTCACCGTCCCCGGTATCCACTTATCTCTCCATATAGACACTGACTGTCCATCGCCAATACGTCTCATAAGCCCACAGTCTAGAGCCTGTCGTCCTGCCACAATGGCACGCCATGTCGCCGAGCAACCTCTCGGTGTGACCGCATGTAAGAAATCTGTCTCCGGGAAATATTTAGATTTAAGCACCCTGGAGCATAAGGAATCAGGATGAGTAATGAACCTCCATCCATGTTTTCCTAGGAGAGCAATATTAAACATTTGTAGGTCTCGAAATCCCATGCCTCCTTTACATTTTGGCATCGTAAGTGACTCCCATGCAACCCAATGCATAGTTCTACGATCCAAAGAACTACTCCACCAGTACCTCGCCATATAGGAAATCAACTGACGACATGTTGTCTTGTTCAACAAAAAACAACACATGCTAAAGGTTGGTATCGCCTGAATAATTGATTTAATAAAAACCTCCCTTCCTGCACATGAGACCATCCTTTCTGACCCACCTTGCATTTTGCTTCTGACTCGTTCACCAAGGTGATCAAAAGTCCCACTGGTAATGCGACCAACAGCCGTGGGAAGGCCCAAATATCTCTCACTAAAAGCCTCCGAAGAGATGCCCAACAGATTCTTGAGAGTAAGCCTAGTTGATTGTGGTGTATTGGGGCTGAAATAAATCGAGCTCTTCTCTCTATTAACACACTGTCCCGAGCAATCCTCATATATTCTCAAAATATTATTTAATCGCTGAGCACTTTCCACCTTTGCTTTCATAAATATTAAGCTATCATCCGCAAAAAGCAAGTGATTTATCCAGGGAGATCGTGGACTTACTCGTAAACCTCGGTCAATCTGATGTCCACCAAAAGAGTTGAGGAGTGTTGTAAAACCCTCTCCACACAGGAGGAATAAGTATGGTGAAATAGGATCACCTTGGCGGAGACCACGTGTCGGTGTGAAGAATGGTAGAAGTTCCCCGTTTGCTTTAACAGAAAACCGAACCGAGGAGACACACTTCATGACCAATCTCACAAAATTACCACTGAAACCAAGAGCTAACATGATGGACTGCAAATAATGCCATTCAACACGATCATAAGCCTTCATCATATCTAGCTTAACTGCACTCGCAAAGTTTCTCCCTTTCTTCCTTTTTTTCATTGCATGCACACTTTCATATGCAATTAAAATATTATCAGTAATAAGGCGCCCAGGGACAAAAGCACTCTGTTCTTCACCAATTATATCACCTAGATGAGTCCTCACTCTGTTCGCAATACATTTGGAAGCAATCTTGTACAGGACAGAGCATAAGGAAATAGGCCTATATTGTGAAATACGCTGGGGGTGTCGTACCTTGGGTATTAGAGTGATCGACGTGTCATTTATACCCATTGGTAGCTCACCTCCATTAAGAAAGTCCAGCACAGCAGCAGCAATATCATTCTCCAGCAGCAACCAATGTCGCTGAAAAAACCCCGCCGTAAATCCATCAATACCCGGCGCTTTGGAAGGCGCCATCTGAAACAGAGCTCGCTTGACATCTTCAGCAGTGAACAGGGCGTCAAAATCTGTGTTCATCTCCGCCGTCACCCTAATTGGGACAAGAGCTAATAACTCATCCATAGACTTAAACCCTTGAGATGTATACAAGTTCTGGTAGAAGCCTTGGACCTCCTCTCGGTCTTCCTCCCAAGAAGCACACATGCTTCCATCCGCTCGTTCAAGGCCAGCAATTTTGTTAATGCGTTTCCTATGAGCTGCCTGGGAGTGAAAATACGCCGTATTTCTATCGCCTTCTCGCAACCATTGAACTCTGGATCGCTGACGTATCCAAATTTCCTCTTGACGGAGTGTTTCTCGTAGTTGTTTAACTATAGCTTTTTCCTCCATACTAGGCCCACTACCAACCGATCGGCATCGCAGCCGATCAAGTTTTTCTCTCAATTTGCGACCTTTCCGTGCAAGGCAGCCAAATTCCTTAGCCCCCCACGTGCTCAAACAATTTTGCATAGAGTTCAGGGCTTGGATTACACCATTGAGCCCCTCCAACCCAGCACCTTTCCTCCATTTATCCAAAACCAATTTGTCATAGTCTGCATGGGTCTGCCAGACATTTTCATACCGAAACTGTCTAGCTCCCCTCCCATTGCTTACAGCCATATTCATCTGGAGCTCCACCATAACAACACAGTGATCAGACTCCGTGGATGCAATATGCTGAACTTTAGTATGCTCAAACAGGCTAAGAAATTCTGCATTACCAAACGCTCTATCGAGCCTGGCTTTGACATTGGACGCTCCCCCTTGCCCATTATCCCATGTGTACTCCACTCCTGACCATCCAAGATCGAGGAGTGAGCAATCGTCAATAGCCTCGCGAAAGGCTCTCATTTGCCACTCAGGCCTTGCTGCCCTCGAAAAATGCTCAGTAGCATATAATGTCTCATTAAAATCCCCAAGACATATCCAGGCCGAGTGCTTAATTGCTGCCAGCGTGCGAAGAAACCGCCAGCTATGGTGTCTATCTTCAACTTTAGGGGCACCATAAAACCCTGTCAACCTCCATTCCTTCACACCTCGGTTGTTCATCCTCACCAAAACATCAATATGGCAGGAACTAAAATTCTTGAGATCAACTGAAACATCCGCTGACCAAAACAGGCCAACACCACCTTTCAGACCCTCACTGTCAACTGCAAAACAGCCAGCGAACCCCAGAGTAGTTTGCAAACTTTCCACTCTCTCCTTCGAAATCTTCGTCTCCATCACAAACAGGAGACACGGGCGCTCTTGCCGCACGATCGTGCGCAGTTCTCTAATGGTCGGCTGGTTCCCAAGCCCCCGACCATTAAAACTCATACAACTCATTGATCCGGGCAGGGCTGACCCGCAGCCTCTGCCAAATTGTCCGAGTTCGTTGGTGTGGGTTTCTTCTTCTTAGGGATATGGGCATCAACACCACCATTACTATCACCATTCTCCACACCCAACAGCGTTGCACCATCCACTACAGGCATGGTTGCATCCGTCAACAACAGAGGTTTCTCCACCTTCCTATAGACTTGATTCTGGCCAAGTGGAGCATCCCCAACTTTTCGCTTTGGTGCATTCTTTTTCAGAGGAGAAGTAACCTCTCCCCATATACCAGCAGCAGTACTTGAACCACGAGTCTCAGTCTTATTATTTGGCGTGAAGCTAGGTTCCCCAGCCGAGTGCTCGCTAAACAGGGATCTCCTACGATCATCTGGTGCTCTCAAATCCTTACCAAAAGGTAAAGCTCCATTAACGTCCCGAGTACCAGGTGTGTTGCAGAGAAGATCAGAGTGCCCAATCCGGCCACACGAAAAGCAAAAGTGAGGGACATGTTCATACTGCACATCATATCGATCCACACACTTTCTCCTTGCAGAATTAATAAGCACCCATCTCTGCAGCGGTTCAGCAACATTAACAGTAACTCTTGTCCTCAGAAAACCACCAACGTGATCAAACTGAGCCTCAGTAGCCTTCTCATCAATCTGGTGCGCAACAGGCAGCCACCACTTCTTGTCTATGGAAACTGTACTGTAATGGGTCATGAACACTAGATGGGCCAGAACCCTTTTCATACAAATATTACAACACGTTGAACAACTTACGGGCGGGATGGGCTGAGGCAGCGGCGGATCTTGTTTTGCGGCTGGATTCACGGCGGAGGTGAGAGGGGAGGTGCCGGCGGCAAGGTGGAGCGGGGCGGTGGCCTTCTTACAGGTTTGTTTGCGGGTGATCGATGGCTGTGACGGCAGCGAGGGGAAGGTATGCGGGAGTGCGAGTCGGGGTGGAGAAAGTGTACTGATTCGCCGACAAGTCCGACCCACACTCGCTTTTCTCTACGACGGCGCCTCCAATCGCCCCCCAACGCGTTGGGTTAGGCCTGGAAGAGACGGATGAAAAATCGGACCAGTCCGGCTTTCCTGGGCTCTTTGGGCGCGATTGGACGGAAAACATGCGGAACATTGAGACGAAGCTACACGTCAAAAGATATCTCAAACGGTAGATCGAGTTGCACGGATTTGACAAAATTCGTCCAAATTAAATCTCCGGAGCTGAAAAAGGCCTCCGGCTGGCGTGGCTAGAGATGCTCTAAGCTAGCTGTGGATTGACACGTCATCATTAATTCCTGTTTATTTTACTTGTTTTCTTTTCTACTTTTTTTCCTTCACATCACGAGAGCTTATGTTGCATCTCATCGTCAGCCACCAAATTGGTACGGCTGAAATCCAGACACACGTCCTGACAAACAAACACACGTTCCCATCACGAGAGCACATGCATGCACACGTTCCTCATATTTTTGTGCATTGATCTTTTTGCATAATGATCCTTTTCGAAAAACTTGTAAGCAACTAGTATGACCCTTCTAAATACGCCATTCCTCAGTGTCTAAGATCTAAATAGGTGCAAAAAAATAAAAAATAAATAGTTTTGATTTTTGGGATATTAATCAAAGGAGGGATGGAAGGAAGGAAGGAAGGGTCCGAGAAACGAGGCGGCAGCTGAGCTGACTATCTTTCTTGACTTGCGAAGGAAGTTGCCTTCTCTTTTGCAGAAAACCCCTCCGCCTCCCTTCCCTCCTCACCAACAGCCGCCGTTCCCCATCATCCCGCCGAGCCGAGAGAGAGAGAGATCTTTCCGGCCGGATCCACGCACCCCAGCCAACAAATTCGGGACGAGGCCGCCGCCCAATTCAATCTTTGCGCCTCCCCTTCCTTCTCCTCCAAGCTTCCCCCACCGCCGCCGCTTCCTCCTGGAGTGATCGATTGAATTTGGGAGGCGACCTCGCCGCCCACACGGCCCTCCTCTCTCGGACTCGGACCTTCTTCCTCCTCTTCTCCCAAGGTGAGCGCAAAAGATCTCTTCTTTCTTTCTTGCTGCGCTTCCCTACGCGTACATTGGCAATGGAAAGGGAGTTTGTAATCTTGGGTTACCGCCGCCGCCGCCGCCGCCCACCACGGCGTCGCCCCTCTCTCACGCCCGCCTCCCTCTGCGCCCCCCCGTTTCCGACGGCCATAACCAAGCCGCCGGCGACAGAATCCACCTCACGAACCACGAACAAGGGCCAATTTATGTCTCCAACAGCAACCAGAAAAAAAAAATCGCCCCTTTCTCCCCTTCGCACCGAGCCATTTTGGAATTACTGGTGGCACCCGACGACTAGGCATTATCTCACCATTCGATGAACCCCCATGCTGTAGGAATATTACTGCACAGCTTGTGTCAAGTGAGGCCATTAGATAGATGCATGTGTATGTGTGACACAACAACGTCTCCTGTTACTTTGGAAAACAATCTTGTATCCACACAGTAACCGATTGTATTCAGACAGTAACAGATTCAGCCAATGGCTCTGCCGGTGTGAAATCCGCCTTTTACTTAGGAATAGGATGTATTCTTTCCAGTGCCATTGTTTGGTTTATGTACAGTATTACTACTTGCACAGGTGACTCAGGGTCAGGGGTCCTAACTCTGGAAATATTCTTGGCTAGAAACCTTGTAATAGGCTAAACTGGGCCAAACGCTGGGATACTGTTGGGATTAGCCTGCAAATCCACCACCTTTTTCGTGCTCAAACCTAAACTCCGTTAACTAAGCTGACTCGTGATAGGCCATTTGCCCTGGCTACTAAATCCCCATTTCTGAAGAAAGCATCTCCTAGGACAGAGAAGCTGCCCCGCAACTGCTTCTCTTTGTACTTTACTAAAGCTTGAGCTCATTTAGTTGGTCCAGTTTATGATTTGGCCAAATATTGTTGTAAGAGTGCCAAAGATAGACTTGCTTCATGTTAATGATTCAGCCAATATTGCTTCTAATGATAGTTTCGATCGACAAGGTAGTAAATTGTTTTTCAAAAGTTTTTCATATGGTCAGGGTAGTGCATTATGGGCCCAAGTAAAATTGTTTCGAGTGATTCTGAAAGAAAATGTTTCTAGTGGCAACGTCTCCTGGTAGCCCTTTCTCTTTGAAGTCCTAATATGATTGCTCGACCATGAAGCGAATTTACATCTCATCGAACAAACTTCTTAAATGTTCATTATTTAGTTTTACATATGGAATTACAGAAGCCTGATCATGAAAAAACAGGATAGGTAAAGCATATACTCACAAGCTAAGAATTAACTATATAAGGCGCTCCTTTTGTTGTACACAACAATCTACTAGGCTTATTGAGTTCATGCGTCTAATTTACTATTTTAGATAGTAATACGTCCTAAGCATCATATAACAGTACTTAAATTTTAGCCGCTTTTGTTTTGCAGGTCTGCCATTGAGGGGCCACATGGAGATCTGCGGTGTGTAGATGTCCACATTTATAGGCATTGTTTCAATTGTAGATTGATTTATTTATCAACCAGTACGTCTCCCCATCCTCTCCATGTCTATCTGGTCTATTTATTGAACACTGCCTTGTCTATCTAATTATATGCTATTATGCGTATCATTTGAATGAGAAGAGCCTTCTCAGATGCAATTAATAATGAAATATATCTATCATATATCAGGGGAAACATTTGCTAAGTTATGCATTTAGATTGGCATTAACAAATATTTTTTAATATTAGTGTGTTCCTAATCTCCCAAATGGGAGCACCATCATGTGGTGTTTAGCATATTCAGTTTGGGCCAACTGCAGGGAAAAACTCTTGCAGTTTCCTCGAACTGAACCCCTGCTTCAGCTAGTTGCAATACTAGATAGAGCTGCGTGCAAGTAAGCTCATGCTACTGCAGTACTGCATATTGCTATCATTTATCCTACAGTATGAAAAAAAATCCTGCTGTGAAACTTGTAAATGTTTTTTAGACTTTGGTTTAGACGGTTAACTTTCATGATAGGATCGCAGGAAAGGAATAGCAAGCTTTCCCCATTCACTTAATGATTTCCGGTTCCATGTAGCCTATTTCCTTGTGACCTCATACAATTTTTGTGCTTTTTATGCCTTAGATGATAATAGTTCATCCAAGTAATGTCATTAAGACCTTGGTTTAGACGGTTAACTTCCGTGATAGGATCGCAGGAAAGAAATAGCAAGCTTTCCCCATTCATTTAATGATATTTATTTTCAGGTTCCTGTAGCCTATTTCCTTGTGATCTGATACCATTTTTGTGCCTTAGATGATAATAGTTCATCCAAGTAATGTCATTACGACCTTTAATATTCTAATCAAAATTTGAAAGCAGGACCTCTTTTTTATGTCATTACAGTAACACTTTAAACTTAATATTGCAGTTCATGTTGAGGGCAAAGCAACTCGGCACTCTAAGCCAGTGTGCACGATCCTTCTACCTTAGTGGGTCAAGGTGTGGTAGCGCTGATGGAGCCTCATGCACATGTCCTGACGATGAAACTGGTGGTTCAAAGAGGCAGTCTGTGAGTGGCATCGAGCAGAAGTTTCAGCCACCCAGCAGATCTTCACTAAATGCTCAGCCCCCTCCTGCACAGCGTATTGTTGGATCTATTGGTGGTGCTACTGGACACCCAGCTCAAGCTGCTCATGCTAGTTCTTCCACCTCGGCTCCAGACAAGGAGCCAGCATCTAGCAACAGAAGGAACCCTCCTAGTAATCATCAGGTTCTAGGAAATAATCATGTACAGCCATCTAAGCAGACAGCCAGGACCATTTCTCAGTCTGGAATTGCAGGAGCTGGTGTATATACTGAGTTGGTAAATTTGAGATCCTCCTCGAATAATGGAAGTGTTAAGCAAGCTCCACTGGCTGGTGCCAACTATTCTAGCAAGCCTTCATCCGGTGGCCAGCTGTCTAACAAGGCACATAGTCAGCGTAGCAATGCCGAGGCAAATATGCCTTGCGCCCCTTCGATGCAAAATGATTTTGGGAAGGGGGTCTCAAGATCTGGATATGCAAAGTCAAAGCAGAACTTCTCAGGGCCATCTGCTGTACTTTCATCTAGTTCACCGTCACAAGTGAGGAGTCAAAGACATCCTGGTCAGGGCCAATCACATCACCATTATAACAATCCCAGTTCGGATGGCAGGTGGACTGGAGTTCAAACTCGAAACTTCTCTGCTCCATCTGTTCATAATGGTTCTGGTGACAAACCTCAAGGCCCTGTAGGTCAGGGCCCTCTAGGAACAATAAAAGCTCATGGTGGAGGACCGCAGTCGAACTTACGATCATTGAAGTCATTGCGCACAGTTGAGCAGTACTACCATACCCTGCAGCAAATGAAATGGGGTCCGATGACAGAACATGTTCTGGATGGTCTCCGTTGCAAGATAGATGCGTTCCAGGCTAATCAAGTACTCAAGCTGCTTCGTGACCCTGATATCGCGCTTGGTTTCTTCGATTGGTTGAAGCGGCAACCAGGGTTCAAGCATGATGGTCATACCTACACGACCATGATAGGCATCCTTGGCCAGACCAGGCAGTTTGATACGATGAGGAAGCTTCTCGATGAGATGAACATGGTCCGCTGCAAGCCAACTGTGGTGACATACAACAGAATAATACACGCGTATGGCCGTGCAAATTATCTCAGGGAAGCTGTTAAAGTATTCGAGGAAATGGAGGAATCTGGCTATGAGCCTGATCGGGTAACATACTGTACATTGATTGATATCCATGCTAAAGCAGGCTATCTGGAAGTAGCAATGGATCTGTATGGCAGGATGCAACAAGTCGGCCTGTCACCCGACACTTTCACCTACAGTGCCATGGTTAATTGCCTCGGAAAAGGTGGTCAGCTGGAGGCTGCTTATAAGCTCTTCTGCGAGATGATTGAGAACGGCTGTACACCTAACCTCGTCACTTATAACATAATAATCGCACTGCAGGCGAAAGCGAGAAACTATGACAATGTTGTGAAGCTGTACAGGGACATGCAGGTTGCCGGATTCCGGCCTGACAAGATAACGTACAGCATCGTCATGGAAGTTCTCGGTCATTGTGGCCATCTGGACCAGGCCGAGGCTGTTTTCCTCGAGATGAGGCGCGACTGGGCTCCCGACGAACCTGTATATGGTCTTCTAGTGGACCTCTGGGGTAAAGCAGGCAACGTCGACAAGGCGCTGGGGTGGTACCGTGCGATGCTTCAGGACGGTCTGCAGCCTAACGTGCCCACCTGCAACTCTCTCCTCAGCACTTTCCTCAAAATAAACAGGTTTCAGGACGCCTTCATCGTGCTTCAGAACATGCTTGCGCAGGGACTCGTTCCTTCTGTCCAGACGTACACTTTGCTGCTCAGCTGCTGTACCGATGCGCATGCACAGATGGGGTTATGCTGCCAGCTCATGGCGACCACCGGACATCCGGCGCACATGTTCCTGCTGTATCTGCCCGATGCGGAACCCGGTGGGCAAAACGTGAGGGAGCACACCAGTTATTTCCTGGACATGATGCACAGCGAGGACCGAGAGAGCAAAAGGGGCCTAATGGATGCCGTGATCGATTTCCTGCACAAGTCTGGCCTTAAGGAGGAGGCTGGCCTCATATGGGAGGTTGCCGCCCAGAAGAATGTGTACCCAGACTCAGTAAGCCAGAAGAGCTCGTCGTACTGGCTCATCAACCTCCACCTGATGTCTGAGGGCACCGCCGTCACCGCGTTGTCACGGACGCTTGCTTGGTTCCACAGGCAGATCACTGTCATGGGGTCCTGCCCCGAGAGGATCGACATTGTCACCGGCTGGGGACGGCGGAGCAGGGTCACCGGGTCGTCCTTGGTCAGGCAGTCGGTCGAGAAGCTCCTGCACCTCTTCCAGTTCCCCCTCTTCACTGCCCGTGGCAATACTGGCTGCTTCGTCGGGTGCGGCGAGCCGCTTAGCCAGTGGCTGCACAATCCATATGTTGAGCGGATGCATCTGCTGTAGAGCCTGGCTGCTAGGTTATCAAGTCAGCAATAAGCGAAACAGGTGCAGTTTTGTGGACCATTCAATCGTCAGTTTGGATGAAGCACCTATCCTAGTTTCGTCCGTAGGGCGTGCGTGTGTGTAAGGGTAGCGGTTGTTGAATTTTTATGTGTTGAAACTTATTTGTTCGATAGAAATTTTAGAGATTGCAATTGAATTGTCGCATTCTGAATTAGCAATGAGAATCATCATTTTATAATCCGGTGGCTTACTATAGGTTCTGGTCTAACCTTGTTGCATGACACCAGTGCATTGGTATTCATCTTGTGATTCTTACTGCAAAGCTGTTCAACTGGAGAAGTGCTACACGATTTTAGTACATAACAAATTGTTATTCAGAAGCTGTTTACCTGGAGAACTGTAACTTCAGGATTTTTCTTCATAACAAAATGGTACGTCTACAATTAGTCAATGCAGATCCTGAATCTTGGCTATCTTTGCTTGTTTTTGAATTCTAATATTGTGGACCAGCAGCAGCTAAGCTACCTTCTCAGATAGTTTTACAAAGCTTGTGTCAGCCAATAAGAATTGTATTATGTTTGTGAGAGTTTTTGGAGATTGTGCATAGGCACATTCTGAATTATTCAATGGGAAATATTTTATGCAGGTGATGTAGCTGTAAATTTCAGCATGACCTTGTCAAAACCAATGCCTTGTGTGCAAATGCATAAGTGGTTGAGAACTGCTTTATGATGGTACTGCAATACCTGTACAATTTAGTCAATGTAACTCCCTGAATCTTGGCTACCCTCATAAAAATCTTGGGTACCCATTGGCTATAATCGTTCTTATTGCATAGTTAGTTGTTCTCGAGACAACTTCTCCGCAAGGTTTACGAACTGTACAAACCTGTGCATTTGGTACCGATATTCTTATTTCGCACTGCAAAGTTTACAACTTGGTGAACTAGAAAACTCTGCTTCATGACTACAATAAAACTAACTCGATGCTGGTATCCCTGCTTGGTTTTGATCTACAATTATGTGGTCTAGCAGCTAAGCTACGATCTCAGAGATTTGTACAAAGTTTACCAGCCAATTAGAATCCTTGAACCCAGGGGTCTTTTACTCCTGGTTCCATCCATTTCCTTACCATGCTTCCAGTTACAAACAGTTCGAGTTCGAGATCGCTGCTCCTGCTGGATGTCAATATGCCTATGCTATATACCCCCACTACATGCATTCTGAGGAAAAACAAATTGTTAGTGGGCAGGCTTCGGTGTGTTTTGATTGGGTTGTAGTCCAGATGGACAGATGGAAATTATAACTTTGTCGGGCCGCTCAGGGAAATAACAATATCTACTCACCGGGCTCCACGGTAGAGACCAGTGTGTTGTATGGAAAACAAATATTTAAATAAATGTTACAATACTATGTTTTAGAATCAATATTCGTACATCGAAGAGATACCTTTTCACATATTCATGAACATAATTTTTTATATTTATTAAATATATCTTTTAACTTGTGTTATTTATTTTTGTAGGGGATCAATCTTATTTTCCCCGTCTATCATATTCATTTTCATGGTTTAGAGATTTTTATGCTTTATTATCCTTAAAATGTCTTCCAAGTCATAGGAGCATATGCTCCCACTACACAAAATTCATATTTTATAATGTCAAAAGATTCAAACAAAAATTTCATATATGTATCTGAGCATTCTATGTTCGCACCTAAAGTTTCGCGAGACAAAAAAATTGTATCTTTGTACGAGACATTTTCTTCTTCTTTTTTGCACAAGCCACATAAAAATGTCTTTTCAGTGAAATTTTGTGTACGAGCATAAAACGTATGAATGTTTATCCAAAAAATTATAGATTTTTACATTTTAAAATGTATTTAAAAATATTTTACATAACGGGTTCATCTAGACCTGCTACCCGGAACACCATGTCCTTTATTATCCAACTTTTATTATGAACTAGTGTAGCAAGTGGAACCCCTTATTTGGTAAGCATTTTTAATGTTGGATATCTTAGATTGTGAAGTGTATTACTTGTATGCGCATTGCCTTGCTTGCTATGCACGTTCCTGTGCGGTGTCAACTTGGACAATCGGACACATGTGTCCTGTGTCTGGCCCCGTTTTTACGTTCATCTACATCAAAGTGAAGTCGTCCAAAAAATAATAATCGATCGTCCTAAAGCGAGTACATGACACATCACTCTTATTGTACACATCAACCATTCTTTCTGGATCAGAATCCTTTTTTGACGTCATTCTTATTTGGATACATCAACCACTCCTTCCAGATCACATGCATCAGAGCGCTGGTTTGACGTCGACACTCTTTCTTGATCATAAAGTTTGTTTGATGTCATTCTTATTTCAAAACATCGAGCACTCCTTGTCGACCGGGACATCGGTTCGATGTCATTCTTTATTATCCAACTTTTATTATGAACTAATTAATAGCATGAAGTAATTAATAGCAGAAGCTCCGACCAAGATACACACACACACACACACATATATATATATATATATATATATAGATGAAATTCTTACAACATAACATATGTAAGCACTTAAGGAAGCTGCAGTTGGCGTCCGTCGGTGCCGCAGTTCCTGAAGCAATAGCATTGTGTGATGAGCTTGCACTTGCCGCTGTCGAAGCCCTCGCTCCTGCAGGTCTTGGCGCAGATACCACGTGTGGCATAACAGAAACCTTGCCATGCCTTGCTCATCTGTGTGTCGCATCCATCTGATCCAATAATCTCTTCTGCATGCGTCAATCACAAACAAACAAGAGAAATTAATTAACCTGCAGGTTGGTTCACTCAGAGATCTGGCCGGAGATGATCATATATATATATATATTCTTACCAGATGACAAGAGAAGCATCATCACCAGCCACAAGCATATCAATGCCTTCTTGGTTCTTCCCACTAGTCCTTTCCCAACGCTCTTCATGTACCATGCCATAATGCTCCGTTTGTGATGTTCTTCTACCTGATGCATGGGATCTCTACTTATATAGGAGTCCAGCCTCTGCTGGAGGTATGAATGGGTGAAAGGCGTGAGATGTGATCTCGTCAGAAAAGTCTCTGCTTTTGTACGTAGCAAGTTTTTGGTGTATGCATGCATGATGGTGATGCACTCACTCGCTCGCTCGCTCGCCAAATCCTGTCCCGTTTTGGGCTGCGGTGCCTAATTTTGCATATACCACTGCCCGCTGTTCCCTGAAATTGCACAATTTCCTGGTTTGTGGAGTGATGCCAATCCATGTTCCCTGCTATGCTATGTCATTCCAAGTTCATGCAAACATCGCATGTATGGGCACCACTGGGGTTAAAGCTCTTGTCGTTAGCACCAATCCTGCAAAAGGTGAAGCTATTTCCATCATTTTGATTGATTGTCTATTTCCATCATTTTGATTGATTGTGCAAATCTGCTCCGCCTGCGTAAGAATCATAGTAGCAATGGTAGCAGAACTAAATGAGGTGCATCATACTATATGGTCCATGTTTACTACTCCAGGCAGCTATATATGCTCAAATAATTATATATCCAGACGATGGAGTGCATGAGCGCAGGTGAGTTGATAGCATAAAACTACCACATTTGACAAGTCAATCACGGATAACTACCACTTTTCTTTTGAATAGCATAAAACTACCACATTTTGACGAAGTTTTCTCCAAAAACCCAAATCCTAGTCTTATAACAAATTGACAGCGATTCTGCCTGTCCGGGCCCACCCGTCAGGCTGACGTGGCCAAGTTAGACAAATGAATCACAAGCTGACAACAGTGGGACCCAGTAGTCAGTCTAATAAAAAACTGAGAAAATAAAAAAATCCAAAAAAAACCAATCTCATGGGGTGGCCGTTGACCACGATCTTCATTGAGCAGTCCGGCTGCCATCGTCGTCTGCAGCGACGCGCTATGCCTCGACCGCCACCACCACCGGGGCTCCTCCCCGTCTGCCGCCGCGTCGCCGTCGCCGATGGGGAGCAGCTGCAGATGACGAGCAGGGAGGCCGTGAAGAGCGTGCCGAGCCCGCGAGCAACAACGACAAGAGCCCACCGGCGAGGAGCTGAGAGGCGGAGGGAGAGGAGGCCGGCGGCGCGGAGGGCACGGAGAGGGAGGTCCTTGATCTAGAGGTCGCGCGCGGCGAGCTCCTTGACGAGCTCGGCGTCCCAGCGGCGGCCGACCAGCTGGCCGCGCACGCCGGCGTCGTCGACGTCGGGCTGGTCCTGCTTTGTTCTAGGTCGACGCGCGCCCAAACGCGCACCGCCGCGATGTCGGTGAGGTCGCGGCAGGCCGATAGGCGGAGGGAGAGGACGCCGGCGGCGCGGAGGGCGCGGAGAGGAGGTCCTTGATCCAGAGGTCGCGCGCGGCGAGCTCCTTGACGAGCTCGGCATCCCAGCGGCGGCCGACCAGCTGGCCACGCACGCCGGCGTCATCAATGCCGGGCTGGTCCCTGCTCTGTTCTGGGTCGACGCGCGCCCAAACCCGCACCGCCGCGGCGTCGGTGAGGTCGCGGTAGGCCGAGAGGCGGAGGGAGAGGAGGTCGGCGGCGCGGAGGAATGGGGCGGCGGGGCAGCCGGCGAGGCGAAGGCAGCGCAAGTGGGCGGCGCACCTGGGGGCGAGGGAGGCGGCGATGGTGCGGTTCCCGGTCAACGGCACCCACAGATTGAGGATTTTCTTTTTTGATTTTTTTGATTTTCTCAGATTTTTTAATTAACTGACTAGTGGGTCCCACCGTCAGTTTGTCGGTTAATTTGTCTAGCTTTGCCACGTCAGCCTGACGGGTGGGACCGGACGGTCAGAATCGCTGTCAATTCGCTCTCAGCCCACCATTTGGGTTTTCTAAGAAAACTTCGCCAAAATGTGGTAGTTTTGTGCTATTCAAAAGAAAAGTGGTAGTTTTCCGTGATCGACTTCTCAAATGTGGTAGTTTTCCGCTATCAACTCAGCGCAGGTTGAGCTAAGCAAAAGGACCTCTTTCTCTTTCTCTGTTGCTTTGCTTAGCCCCCTCCGATTCCATCGATCCATCCTTTTCAGCTATAGCTAAGCTAGATAGCTAATGATGCACTACATTTCGGTTTATGAGCACAAGGAAAATCTATAAATATTCGTACATGTTCTTGGATCAATGATCTGGTTTAAAAAATTGCATTTAAAGACTATTAAAAAAATACAAACATAAAATATATACAATTTTTCACTGAACATAAGTGGGCATGCATCCTTTTTTCCAAGCTTTTCATGTTCACCTTTCATCAAGAATGTACACCAGCAAGGACAAATTATTAGGATTTATACTTTGTTTTGAAATTTAAGGATATATATACTTTTCAAGCCTTGGGTTGGTTTGACTTAAGCAAAAGTGTATTCAAACACTTAGGTGCACTCATCGTACATTTCCACCAAATATAGTATATAACCAGAGCAAAAGAAGACAATGCATATAGCTTTAGCAATGAAATCAGCAATTGTTCCATGCATCCCATTCCCATCAATTTTAAACCACATACTTTGAGCTGGCTAGATAACGACATTAACAGCTACAGGTTCCATTTTGGGAGTGCATGAGCGCAGGTTGAGCTAAGCAAAAGGATCTCTTTCTCTGTTGCTTTGCTTAGCCCCCTCCGATTCCATCCATCCTTTTCAACTATAGCTAAGCTAGATAGCTAATGATCCCTGCCTTTTATGTTTCATTTTATTTTCTCATGTCTACGGGGGGGCCATCCGATCAGATCATGCTCTGGTGGCCCCTGGCTGCCACGGCGCACGGGATCTTCCTCCTCCTCCTCCGGTGCGACGCCGCCCACGCCGGCCACCAATAGGTACGCCGGTCTCAACCCGTACGCATCCCCCTCCACCCAGCGCGCCGCTCCTCCCCCTACGTCCTAAAGAGAGTACATGCCATTCCACTCTTATCGTACACATCGACCGGTCTTTCTGGATCATATGGGTCAGAATCCTCTTTTGACCACTCTTTCTCGATGTCATTCTTATTTGGAAACATCGACCACTCTTTCTCGATCACATGGGCCAGGAGGCTCGTTTGGCGGCTAACTCTTTAACCAACCGTAGTAAAAGTACATTTTACTGAAGAAACTACAATTAAGTGAGGCAGCGGCGGACAAGAGCAAATGGGGAGGAAATGAGACAGAGAGAGAGCACATGATGTGTTGGGCATGCAGTAGCAGTAGTGTTAATTGATCATTGTTTTGTTTCTGTATCCTGCTGATCAACCCAAGAAGAAGAAGAAGAAGAAGAAGAAGAAATATATATTGGATCATCAAGTAAAGAAGAAATATTATTGGGATCGATGGACGAACAGAGCAGAGCACACAACATGGATACATCTCTGCAATCTGAGTCGATCGTTGACCTGGCGAGTTCAATTTTACTCCTAGATCAAGATAAAATAGTTGTACTCCTATATATATATATGATTCTTAGTTACAGTTTGCTGGCGGGAGCCGGAGCAGCGTACTTCTTGAGCGCGTCGCCGGCGTGTTGGAGGTTGTCCGGCACGGGCAGGTTGCAGAGCAGCGTGACCCTGGACTCGGCGATCTGCGTCTTCTTCTTGGTCTCCGGCGAGTCGGGGTCCACCTTCCACAGCTTCACCTCCCACACCTTGAATGAATCAAATCCACCATGTCATCATCTTGCACATACGATACGACACGATACGATACGTACGTACTGTATGTAAATGTAGATGTACCTGCGTGGAGCGGCCGACGTGGACGGGCACGGCCCGCGCCTCGACGAGGTCCCCGACGGCGGCGCTGCGGAAGTGGTTGATGCTGAGGTGCACGCCGGCGACGCGGCGGTACCCGGACGCCATGTGCGCGCCCATGCTGGCCAGGCCCTCGGAGAGCAGCGCCGACACGCCGCCGTGGAGCACCTTGAAGGGCTGGCAGCAGCGCTGCGTGACGGGGAGCCGGCCGGCGAGCAGCGTGGGGGAGACGGTGTCGAGCTCGAACCCCATGGCGTGCAGCACCGGGTCCAGCTCCGCCGTGTCCGGCTTCGGATTCGCCATGCTAGCTAAGCTAGCTGGCTAGCTGGATCGAGCTTCTCGATCCTCCTCTGCTCAACTGATCTTCTTGTACTGTATGAATGATCGATCGACGGAGGTCGTTGACGGCTAGGTAGAATGAAGAAGAAGCAGCACAGAGCAGAAGAGAGCAATAATTTAGGACAAGTAGTCTGCTAGTGTTAGGTAGGACGCATCATCCGGTGGTTGGATCATCGTCATCCTCTACTTATCTATCTAGCATCGACAAACTATACTACTCCGTACGTACTATTACAAGCGTCATAGTCATGGAATTATTCAGGGTAATTATTGTTTTTTTCTTGTCCTGAACGTAGTTGGGCTCTCAAACAACCATGAATTAATGCGCTACTACTACTTTCCTTGCTACTAGTACAAGATTATTGCTAACACGACTGGATAAAGCTGACACACCCCCCTTTTCTCTCCCTCTCCCTTATCCGTTGAGAGTCCACCGTCGTCGCCGCCCAGATCCGGCCGCTCCCGTCGCCGGCGTTTGCGCTGGCCGACGGCGAGCTGGTCTCGGATGCTGGGTCCTCTTGTATAGCAGTAGTTGTGTAGGTTTTCTTCTTGTTTTGGCGCTCGGCGAGTGGTGGCGTATGGCGACATGTCGTCTCCCCTGCCCCGAAGGAAAGTTGCTCCGACGTGCTGGCGCGGCGCCGAGCACTTCATCACTCTGCTCTCCGTCAGATCTCCAAGGTGGAGGAGGGATGGAGGTGGCGGATCGATGGATTCCTTCTTCAATAAGCGTCCTTGCAGCTTTCTTCGTTGCTTTCCTTTGCAGCTCCTGGCCGGCCATGGTGGTGTGGGGGAGAAGTGGAGGAACTCGTCGAGGAAGTTGTGCTGCTGTGGGTCGTCGGCGTCGAGCTGCGCTGGTGATGCGCCTTCCTGCTCCGATGGCATCCGACCTCGGTGGTCGGTGCTAAGGATTGCAGCTACGGGCGGCAGCGGCCCTGATAAGGCGAGGCTCATGGTAGGGGGTCTCCTCCTCATATGTTGCTCTTCTGCAAGATCTCTCTCTCTGGCCGGCCGTGGTGGCGAGGGGATGGGTGGAGATGATGCAGTGAGGATTGGATCTGGAGGATTCTGTGGTGTTCGTGCGGATGCCGGGAGGTTTCTTCCTCCCCATCTTCTAGCCGAAGGGCAGCTCTGCTGGAGCTCATCATCGTCGGCCTTGGTTGCGAGAGGCCATGCCCTTGCCGCGCCGGCGATTCTTCTGGTCGAAAGGCGGCCTTGTGTGGCCATGTTGGATGCTGGCCATCATCTTCAACCTCCTGGCCTGGTGCTGTTATGGAGGCCCGTTGGCTCGGTTGTCGTGGTCGTGTGCCATGGCGCCCTCTCCGTCCCAAGTGGTTTCGTCCCCGGCGATGGCGAGGTTGAGTTCGAGCCCGTCGAAGGACTTGATTGCGTTCCCAATTCTGTGTTGGAGGTCCTTCCTGCAATTGTTTAGGGACCTGGATGTAACTTCTTTTCTTGTGTGGGTCCTGTTGTAAACCGCGTTGTATCCCCTGCCCAATTTTAATACAGCGCCTTTTAATGTTCAAAAAAAAAACACGACTGGGTAATCTTTTGTTAGTGCCTAGCAAAGGTACCGACGCACGGCTGACGCCATGAGAAGTCATCTCCTTCGTCATTTACCACCATGTTACATTTCCAACTGAACATGAGTAGCATTCACGTCTATGTCTTCCCGTGCGTGGTGCACGTAGGGTTCAGATGACGTAAGGGTGGTACGGATACTACTAAATGGTTAAGAGTGGTGGACGAGTATCCCCAGTCCTGCACTCACTTTCCACGGCATTTATTTCAGATCAGCGGGAGTATCTTCTATCGGTCCACCAAGAAAGACAATGCAATCTCCATGTGTAGGATAGATATCGGGAAACTAAAACTTTCAAGTTTCACTCAACAAAATATAGAAGATAGCATCCAAGTTTCCCCTAGAAAAGGAATATATAACTTCTAGGATCACCTTGTTGTTGCCGCTGAACGGCGTTACCTATCGAAAAGAAAGGAACGATCATATGCTCATGTTGCTTTAGAAACAGAAGGTGTCTCGTGGCACTAAGGTGACGTTATACCTTACAAATGGAATGACATGAGCGTGATGCGCGTGGAATTTTTACGACAAGTTTAGAGTCTCTTCTTTTGCCTAACTGTGCCATGTCACCATTTTTTTTTGCTATTTTTGTTCTTATATAGAAATGGAATCACAAATTTCTTTTCTTTATTCCTTGCATTGTGACAGGGGATTTCTTTCCTTTCTTCTATGGCCTTCCTTGTCGTGGGAAGATGGTGAATGTTTTCTTTTGCCGCAAAAAGAAAGGCGTGCGGGGTATGTGAGATGAAGGAATACGTCGTATTAGATCTAATGTTGTGTAATAACTTGAGGCGATGACGTAGGAAGGAAGTGGGATCGACAAAAATGTTAGGTTATATTGATCCACCACAATGCCAAAAACAACCACAATATGTATTGTGTTGATCTTTTCTATCTAATAATAAAGGAATCACATTCATAAGCAATTTCTAATAGTTACATTGTTGATTTGTTTTTTGATAAATGCGTTAAAAGCAACTAATGTCCAAGCTAAAACAATGATGAAATGTAGAAAAAATGTGTGATTTTCTATCGCTCCATCGGAGCTTTTTCTTTGCGGTAATGCGTCTTAGTCAAGCTCTTACATGACAAAGTATCAAATTTAGGTGCCTGCATTTCGATCCTCTTTTTTAGTATTACGAGATAGACAAACAAATAGGAGTGGATACTTGGTCTCGAGATTCTAAAACTGCGACACGCCATGCTACTTGATGTGTCCAAAGTTTTGATCCTGAAACATGTCTCTAAGGTGGTAATTGAAGAGTGTAATTGGGTCATTTTTTTACGCATCCAATTAGGATGACAATGTGGTACCAAATTACACACAGAATTAGTAAGACTTGGTTTGTCTGTGCGACCTTCTATCCATCCTAAGTGCTCGAACATATACATCCCATGTTGTCATGACCTCATGGCAGAAGCCCCCGCCACCAGGATAATTTGGACAAACGAGTTAAGTAAACATAATTTACACTAAACTTCTACACTTTATTAGAACTTATTTCTATTATATTATAGTCTTAATGAGTGTATCTTATCCGGAAACGTTATTTACGTAATTAAGTAAAACGGACATGCTAAATAATGCTAGTTTTAGCATTTTTTAAATCGAAACCAAGACAAGATGCAGCTAGATGCTAAGGATGCTAGGACCAAAGTACGCTAGAAAAGTGTAAAGAAAATTTCGTAATTTTACTATTGCATGGACATGTGCTAAAAATTGCCAATATTGTAGGTCTACTCTTTTTTCGGGTTAATACTTAAGTATCTTAGATTATTTTGATAGACACATATCTAAGGATACGTTCTAACAAATATATCTTAATCATCATTTCTGCCTATACCATCGTGTAAGAAAGACACATATCTAAGGCTAGGTTCTAACAAATATATCTTAATCATGATTATTTTGTTATGACAAGTACTCGTAGCTAGCTTAGCATGATCCGGTGGTTGGATCATCGCCGTCATCATCTGTCTATCTTCTAGTCTAGTTATAATATAGTGAAGCCGTCCTAATTAATCTTGGAATTTGTCAGGCTAGGTACTGCTTTTTTAATTTGTTCTGTAGTCGGTACGTACGTAACAACCAGCTTAATTAGTTCGTGTTCATCTTTCTGCAATCTTGTCAAACCAGCTGAGGTGGTAGATATAAGATAGTATAGAGATATAATGATCGATTAAGGTCTCATCATCACTCGTTAAGTTATTGGTTAGTGTGGTTGCCTTGCCACTACGCGGGCATACACGCACGGCTGACGTCATGAGAATTGAGAACTCGTCTCCCTCAAGCTCGCCAAGATGCATCATGTTACATTTGCCGTTCAAATCATCTTTTATGGCCCCTCACCAGCCCACGGCCTACCAAAAGGACAAGCCGCTCTCCAAGTGTAAATACACAACTTCTACCCATCTAAAAAATATGAAGAAATATTTGATCTTTAACCTTCTCTGGCGCCAGCACGACTAGTTCTGTTGTGTAATTCAGTTCTTTAATATGAAGAAATATTTGATCATTTTTCCTTTCCATAAAGCTCTATGAGATTTTATTTTCTTTCTTCAGGAATGGGTAAAATCGCTAACCATAGCTTATGGGTAACTACCCCGTTCCAAAAAAAACAATCCATTGTCCACGGGCGTGTGAGCAAAGGCGTGCCGGGTCGTCCGGCTTATGCGTGTAGAAAGATAACTTCTCTGTATATGATGCCATAACAAAATTTATTCCATGAATAGATGAGATAAGGCCCATTTTACTTATGGACCATGTTACACGATTTCTTCACCTAAAAGTCGCTTTTCTTCCAATATAAGTCAGGTTTATAATCTTGTGTTTCTTCTCATATAAGTCGCGTTTTAATCACGCAGATGTGGAAGCTGTTGAGATAGATGTGCAATGTTTCTTGCACTTAATAAGACTGTACCAAAGGTTCAAACTTTATGCTTTCCTAGCTAAAACCAAATTTCTACCGTTGTTTGAGATGGATCCACATCCATATGTCAGAGAATGTGTCTTACAGAGCAGTAGTGCCCGATAAGTAATGTATCAAGGTTCCCTTACAAAAAGTAACACGTAGAGATGTTGTAGCCTTCGCCTGCATTTATAATTTTGTATGTGGTTCAGACCTAATACTTCTTCGAGATTTTGCTTTTTGTGTAAACTGAATTTAATATGTAGTGGTCGGTGTATTGGAATCCATTGGACCGTTTAACACCTTGTAGGATATATAATTTAGATTTCTTTTTCTGTTGTTTGTTAAACTAGTTAAAGCGCAGGCATTTCATCTTTGATCTCTTCCTTCTTTAAGGGTCGACAGTTCACATATATTATAATTTTGTTAAATTAGGACGAATAGAAGCACAAAAACTACCATCCACAACACACATATATATTAACGGAGCTTATTCTACTTGGAAATATGTTACCATAGTGCCTAGGTGGACACACAAAGATGTTTGCAAGTGAAACAATATTCAAAGGAAACGTTTCTCATACATTATTCCATAACATTGATCACATATAGTGGCATGTGACAGTTTATTATGAACTCACCGATGGAAGTCACATTATCAGTAATAGCCATCGTCCATGGAGATCTTGCAGTCAAGCGGGGCCATTTTGCACATGGCAGGCAGACTCTTGGCCTTCTCCATCACTTTGGACATCCGAGTTGGCTGGAAGCGCAACATGATGTCGCCTTGGATCGTTTGCTTGATAGCCATGCATCGGCTCTGCTCCTGCATCTTCCCCAACGCTTGGCAGCATTGTTTTAGAACCCGAGGGCAAGATCTCATCCCCCATTTCAAGGGCTCGACCAATTTCCAGGGCTGGCTCCATTTCCAGGGCTGGGTGATCGGAAACTTCATCGATCTGCACCGATCCTTCACGTAATCCCTACAGGAACCCAGACTCACCTTTTCTTGTTGGCTCACCCCCTCACCTTGGACCCTAGTATCTTTGTCCAGGACCTCCGCATACTGCGCAAATGCGGTGGTGCTCGCTGCTAGAGCAATGAGAAATATGACTAATACAACCTTCATGTTGCCAGTTTGGTTGTGCAGGTGGCGAAGAGATCAGAGCACCTTTATTTATAGATGAGGCAACACAAATTATGCATGTCCCTTTGATTAGTGCATACAAATATAGTTGGACATAGATCAAAGTTATATTGTGGACACACAAGAATATGCAAACTAGTGAGATAGATGATGTTTCTACACTTTCCTCGTGACAATTTGTTAGCAATGTTGTACCAAAGCTTTAAACTTTACGCCTTTTGAGAAACTGAATTTGTAGTGTTGTTCAGGCTGTTCATGGACAATCCAAACCATATGGTTAGATATTTTGTATTACAAGACAGTGGTACATATGATAAGTAATGCATCTAACATAATCGTCTGTACGTTTGGTTTTCTTTTTGTTAGGTATTATAATCATGTGGTACTAAGATAGTTGTTGTATTGTGGACTACATATGCTTCTTTGTGAAGACACACATGAATAAACTAGACTTGTAGCGTGGTGCAAGTTGTTCAGTAAAGGTCCAGTCCAAACTGTTAGAGATTTTGTTTTACAATGTAGTAGTACATGAAAATAATTCATTTGGATGTTGTTGAAAAGAACTGCTACACTTTGCCTAGTTCTTTTGGTCATTTTAGTAGGAGGTAGTCTGGTGCTGGGCGGCGATGTTGCTGGTCGTGGTTTCATGTTGCATGCATAGTTTTTGAAGTTGATCTGGTAGGAGCTGGAGGTGTTCGAGGAACCCTTTTCATTTTAGTTCTGGTGGCCTGAGGGCTTGTAAAATTTCATGCGATCAAATACGCTCCTACGTTGTGTTTCCGTTCTAAGTAATGGAAATCGATCCCCTTGTGGGGGTTTCGCGTGTAAAAAATTTAGATGCCATTATCTTGTATCCATGATTTTTCTATCATGAATTAAAAATCATGTGGCATTGAGATATAATATGTTTCTTGTAGTAATACATTCCTTTCTCAACTCATACCATGAGCAATGTTCATTAGAACATTCTCTTCGGCTTATCGTTTTGTATTGTTCCCCAAGGAAAACCACGACGTAAAGCTTCAAATTTTAGTTTGTGCGACTAGACTTGTACGATTGCGAGGGTTTGTTTAAGATGGTTCCAAATATTCATAGCCTTAGAGTATTATAATGAATGCATAATTACTATCCAAGAAAGTTTCCTATTCGAGCTACAGTTTTGGTTTAACATGTATTTAGGATCATGTGGTTCCACCATAGATTTTGTTCTTGATTATTTTCCTTTTTTGTGTAAAAAGGTTTGTGGTGATGTGCAAGTTTTTAGGATAAACTGAGGCTAATGATGATTATGCTATGATATTTGTGTTGAGTAAATCGTGCAAAAGATACATGTGTGCATATAAATCCATCAGTTCTTTGAACACCTAAGATACCACTATGATTTTCTTGTAGCCATTTGCTAAACAAAAAACAGAGCATCTCATATAAACTGAAATACCCCTATGGTATTGTTTTTTGAATGCGGGAGTCCATACGCATAAATTTGTTTTATTATAATATCATCTTCGCTTCCTAGTTTAATAATTTAATGAGTCCGTATGTTCTTATTTGTAGGTTGAGGTCAAATTTGTGCACATGCCACCAACAAGAACACACATTCAGACAACCAATTATTGTGCATATTTTAACATCAATGTAGTGATGATCATATGCACTCATATATTTGAAAAAAAAAACATGTATGGAAGGGAAATTTTATTCATAATTATTCCATGACCAAATGTATTGTCACATGGAGTCGTATGCGACAATTACTACTGGAATCCACATCACCAGTAATATGGAGTAATCATGGGGATGTTGCACTCAGGTCCCATGTTGCACTTTGAGGGCAAGCTCTTAGCTATCTGTAACCTTTTTCCTATGAGACCTTTTTGAATTCCAAAGAAGCCACCGAGCTCGCCTTGGATTGATCTCCAAATGGCATCGCAACGACACTCTGATGGCATCTGGTTCAAAAGTTGGCAACACTCGTTGCGGAGCTCCTCACAACCACCCTTCCACCATTTCCATGGCCAGGTGATTGGAAAATCTCTCATTGTTGTGCACCTCTCTGCCACGTACTCTCTACAAGAGTCCAGCTTCATCTGATGTTGGTGGCATTGCTCAAGAGCACCAGGCGCCATTTCGTCATAACTTTGACCAAATTCTGCATATTGTGCAAATGCGGCGCTCACTATGACAGAAAGGAGAGCTAAGAGGAACAAGATCTTCATGTTGTAATGTTGTTTTAGTGGTGTTAGGGATGAATAAATGAAAAGCCACAAAGTTTTCTTTTATTTATAGATGAGGTGACACTATTTTGTCTAACATTGTGTGCTACTTTGGATAATTTAAATTTTGTTTTCATTCACTAAAGTTACTTTCTAAGTGCATACCAATGGGTACAGTTTGTTGAGATAGGTGGTGTTTCGTGCACTGAATCTACCCTTTTCTCAATAGACCACAAGTAATGTTGTCCCAAATCTTCAAACTTTATGAGCTTTGAGCAACTGAACTTGTAGTATTGTGGAAGTTGTTTAAGAAGGATCCAAATAGATTTTTAGATATTGTCGTTTACAAGGGTAGAAATGCATGATAAGTAATGCATCTAAGTATCGTATTTAGAATCATGTGCCTTTTAGGATATATACAGATGTTGTTGCATTATTGTATATGTCCCTTTTGTAAAGATAAACCATGTGTAGTGACGTGTTGCACCTACTCTTGGTTGTTTCGGTTTTGTATTCTACCAATAAAGGCATATGGTTCAAAGCTTCATATTTTTATTTTTCCGTGAAACTGAACGTATGGGGTTGCATACGTTGTCCAAGATGGATCATAGAGAAAATTCCTTAATTATACACAATTTATTTTATATTTTCGATTAAAGTTATTAGTACAATGTAAGTAATGATAAAACAAGATTTTATCAAATTATACACATGGTTTTGTTTTGTCTCTACTGGTCATTATTTAAAATCATGTAGTTCATGCCACATGTTGTTCCAAAATTTAATTATTTGCAAGCACATTTGTGACACCCATATTTTTACGGATATATTTTCATAATAGTTGCATAATTTCATCATAAAACATCCATAGTATGAAAAAAATGATCTCTCATAACAACTAAATTCCTGGTAGTGGTTTGGTTTACGTTGTTAGGTTGCTGATTTCTAATGAACGAATGATGCCTCTAGAATTATTTGAGATTTTGGTGCCAAAGATACATCCACTTGTTCATAATTTGTTAAGATGATCATTTATCTTGGATATCTGTTAGAAATTCGCGAGTCGATATAGATGTGCATACAGGGAGAGTGTGAATAGTTATTTTGAACAGTTATGACCACAGTGTGCATATAGGGAAAGTATTTATTTGCATATGCTAGTCCAAACAAGTTACCAACACCCTACGTGTAAACAAGATTTGTAATCTTAGGGTGGTAATAGATCAAGTCAAACTTGACACGATATACATGCAAATCATGAACAAGTATGAAATTTCGTAATTAAACGATACATGAGACAAATAATGTTATTAAAAGGTTCGTATATCCATTGGCATCCTACATCTATGTTGAGAACCTCCACAACCAATGTTGGGGCCTAAATTTATTTCAAGTCGATAACTATTGAACTTATCCTAGACATTTGTCCACTATGGTTAGCTCCTTTCTCTATGCATGATGTATGAGTTGGTGCTCTTCATGGGAACATACTCACGAGCTCTCACTTTGACACGGTTCATGCTGACATCAAAATAATTCTCCAATCATAGCCCTAATGTACACCATGAGTGCAAACCCTCCACAAGCACCCCAATATGTAACCTTATGTCCCAGAGGATGCTTTTGTGAAGGGAGTGATAGTAGGAGGTCAAACAAATAACTTTAGAGGCAACATCAAATTCTTGAATCCATCCAAGATAAGTACTTATATCAGACCATCATAAACAAGTAGTTGGACAATTTAACCAAACGTAAGCGACAAAGCCTAATTTAAACCGGATCCCTCCAGCGAATCACATAATTTTTTTCTCACTATACTCATTATGTCCAAAGTTCATATCAGTCTTGACCTCTCTTAGTAAAATATTAGGGTTGGTGATTACAGTCAAGAAAGTGCACGGGTTCCAAGTAGATAACCATATATCCTAATTCCTAATTAAATATATTGAGTTGGCCCTAGAAAGCGCACTGATATCAGGGTTGGTGATTGCAAATAATCCAGCAAAAAATTATATAATTCTTGTATATTTATTTTGTGCCAAAATAAACCTGTGAGAGCCAACATGTCAGCAAGAAAGAGAACACAAGTTAGACCATTTGTGGGACAAAACTAGCACGCCCCTGGTATTTGGCCTAAATATCAGTGATGTTTATTGTTAAGGGGCACGCCACTGGCAGTTGATATTTTACCACGTCACAGGTGAAAGTGGTCTGAAAGCAAACATGGGAAAACTTACTAGTGGCTCGGTCTTATTTCGCCATGCCACTTGTATTGTGATGAGTAGAGTGGCTTTATTATGGTGTGTCACTAGTAATTGGAAACTTACAAGTACTTTCCTTCTAGCGGGAGACAAACAACCATCGAGAACGTGAAAATAGACGTTTACGTACCCCGAATGTTGTGTTATATGTTTACATAGGTGTCTTCAATAACATATGCATAATCATAAATATGCGAGAGATACACGAAACATTGTTCATATAATATCACATGCCATTATTTATTGGTCATATATGTTGCTATGTGACAACTAGGCCAATCTATGAGGTTTATTGCAAAACATACATTATCTGTGGTTCATTTCACATGTTAGAGGCTACTGTGCTTTGGATTTTCTTAGTTGTTTGATAAACTAAAGAACTATTGATGACATGTCAAATACATACTAATTTTCGTAGAGGACCGCTTCACCGTTCTCCTTCTTTTATATGACTCAAATAAGTTACATCATTCTTTAATTTAATAAGAGGGACACGCATGTGACACAAAACACCACAAAGAATACACATTAACTATTGTGCTAACGATTTAAAATAAAGGGATTGAAGGAAACTTGGTCTGGAAATGAATATGTATGCGACGATATGAACGGGGAAATTGATGCTAAACATCAGAAAACGACAGTCATGGCCACGCCGAGGGTGGCGGTGACCAACACATGCCTTGATGAACGACGCCAACATCAACGACGGTGGCGTCGGCCATGATCTAGCTGAAAAAAATCCCTGCCGAGCAAGCTGTACACCGAACGACAATGAATCCCAGAACTACGTGGGGGAGATCCTGTCTCTGAATTTGACTCTGCTGTACTGTACGCACATTCAGATTCAGAGTCAGAGGTGCTGCGTTGATGGCTGACAAAAATTCTTCACCACATGCATCACTTAACTTTTTTCTTTAAAAATTAATAAAGGCCGTATGCATCAATTTGATGCAGAGGCTGGGACTTCCCTTTTCTAAAAAAAAAATGCATCACTTAACTGTACATGACAGAGAGTAGCAAGCGATGGAGTTAAGAAGTACTATCTGCAACACATCACTCATTCATGCGTATGGCACTAAAATCAAATCTATAAACTACAGATCAGTGCAAGGAGACGATGGTGACAGTGGCCACGATATGTATACCCCAAAATTATCCAGGATTTACGTGCGGAAGAAGTTCATACCTGAAGCAACAAATGGATCGGACGGATTGGGGAACTCAGCCGAGCTCACCTCCCGCTACCTCATGGCGTGATGGTGCGATTCAAATGTTTCAAAAATGGGGTGAAGCTATGATTCCGGAATGATTAAGACGCATATATAAGTAGCATGGATCCAGGATACCTAATTTTTTGCAATAATCTAACGCTGCCATTAAATCAGCATGATTGACGCACACGTACATAAAAAAGGAAAATCATCATTAATTGCCGATTGGCTCCATGTTTGGAAAGTAGACCACGGTTCAAAAATTCAAACATCCTGCACCATAAAAGCTAAAAACGGGTTTACTAACGGGTATTTTCAATATCACATACCCGGGTTTGTCCCTTTCCTCACGATCATGATCAAGAAATCCAACGGTTCATGATCTAGGAGCCTGGGCACCTAGGAGTCCCTGTTAATTTACCTATATATATATATATATATATATATATATATATATATATATATATATATATATAGGACATATTCATACTACTCCCGGGTGTAACTACACCCACGTGTGTTTCACACATGTATGGAGTATCTATCATACCGAGAGGTATGTAACATGAAGTATGGAGTATATAATGCTATTTTAGTACTATAGATACTTCTTTTTATGTAGTATGTAGAAAATTTCTACATACTTCTATTTTATATGCACATATATCGATATTTCGAGTATATAGTGTAAAATATTAGGACAGTTGCAACTTTTTTATGAAACTTGTTTTGGGGTATCTTAGATATAGTATATGAACATACTCAAACCAATAAAGTATGAAAAATACTTCCGTATGGTGGTATATAAGACGTGGGTGTAGTTACACCCGGGAGTAGAAAGCATTTATATATATATATATATATATATATATATATATATATATATATATATATATATATATATATATATATATATATATATAGGTAAATTAACAGGTGTGTGTTTCACACATGTATAGAGTATCTATCATACCGGAAGGTATGTAACATGTAGTATGGAGTATATAATGTTATTTTAGTACTATATATACTTCTTTTTTGGTAGTATGTAGAAAATTTCTACATACTTCTCTTTTATATGCACATATATCGATATTTCGAGTATATAGTGTAAAATATTAGCACAGTTGCAAATTTTTCATAAAACTTGTTTTGTGGTATCTTAGATATAGTATATGAACATACTCAAACCGATAAAGTATGACAAATACTTCCGTATGGTGGTATATGAGACGTGGGTGTAGTTACACCTGGGAGTAGAAACCATTTAACCTATATAGGACATGTATGTTGCAGCATATATATATATATATATTATTCCATGACCATATTATAGGTCACATACGCAAAAGTGCTATGTGAAAATTTTATTAGCCACCGACGAATACATCACCAGTAGTAGACATCCGTGATGGCGATGTTGCAAGATCTTGGGCCCATGTTGCACTTGGAGGTTAGGCGTTTGGCCATCTGCATCACTCTGGCTTTCTGACCTTCTTGAACACCCAAGAAGCCACCAAGCTCGCCTTGGATTGTTCTCCAGATAGCCTTGCAACGGCACTGCGTCGCCGTCTTCCCCAACTGCTGGCAACATCGTTTCTGAACCTCCTTGCAACTGCGCTTTCCCCATTTCCAGATCCAGATGATCGACATCTCCTCTGGTGTACACCACTCCATCAGGTAATCCCTGCAAGAGTCTAGCCTCGTCAGTTCCTGCTCACATTGCTCATAGCCACCTGGACTAGGACCTTCCACATCCCCGGTTGGAGCTTCTGCGTATTGTGCAAAGGCCGTACTCGCTACCAGAGCAAGAAAAGCTAGGAGTAAGAGCGTCTTCATGTTGTCAATGTGTTTTGGTAGTGATGATACGAATATATGATGATGTCCTTTATTTATGGATGAAGTGACATGTTTTCTGTGTGACATCGTGCGTTTCTTTTATCTGATGTATACAAATTTCGTTGGACATTGATCAGTGGTCATCGTTGGAAGCACACACTTAACTTATGAAGGCTTTAAAACAGGCGACCTTTCTTGTAGTGAACTTGCTACTTTCTCAAAACAGACTATATGTAATGTTGTTCTAAATACTTCAGACTTAATGCTTTTGTGAAACTGAACTTGCAGTTTTTTTGTAGGCTGTTCAAGAAAGGTTGAGATCAGTTTGTTAGAGATTGTGTTGTACAAGAAAGAAAGGTCTTTTTGGCATGAACCAAATCTGTTAGGGGGTTGTGCATTATTATTACACGCCAATGTTACATGATAAGCAATGAGTCATCGACCGTGCCCTCTTCTGTCCATGGTTTTGTTTTGCCTTGTATTACTAAGAACCAAGTGGTTGATGCCTTGTATGCCATTGATTTTGTTGTTTCATGAAACTACATTCGTGTCTTATATTAGTGCGAGTTTATTGAGAAGATGGAGCCAATTAGTATATTTATTTTTGTTTCGAAAAAATAATACATAGTGGAGATGACTCGGTAACTTAATTTGTAGTTTTGCATTGCGCTTTTTCCATCTCGAGATTCAAAATACACACTTTTTTTAATTTAATGCTGCGATTTTATTCAATGCCAACGCAATCAAGTGCCAAAGAGTTTACAATAAATCTGAGTGGACTATGGAAGGCTGGGCGTTGCAGATAAATGAGGCTGTCGCCGCGGACAATTTTTACGTATGTGCCATTTGGGGTGCTGGCGGAGAGGTTCTAAACTCATAGAATTAATTAAATCTGATTTATTATTTTTGCAAAATTCAATATTTATTCCAAATTTGATCATGGAAAGAGATGTACTTTCGTGGTACAAAAAAAAACCCTGGGTTACCGCGTTAATTAACCTGTAGTGCCGGTCAAAGTCGGCATTTTTCCCCAGTTGAGCTCACCCAGCCACCGGCGATGAAGCCCATGGTGCACGCCGTCAGGGGCCTGCACGCCGTCGCCGTGGACCGCCGGTGGCTTCTCCCGCTCGCCGCCGGCTCCGCGCTCTCGCTGCTCCTCCTCGTCCTCCTCACCACCGTCCCTCTCCCCTTCCCCTTCCCCTCCCCCTCACCCTCGGCGACCCTCTTCGTCGAGCACAAGCTCGCCCCGACCCCGCCGTCCGCCGCCGGCGAAACCCTCCCCCGAATCGCCTACGTCATCTCCGGATCCGCCAAGGACGCCTCGGCGCTCCGCCGCGTCCTCCTCGCGCTCTACCACCCCAGGAACCTCTACGTCCTGCACCTGGATGCCGAGGCGCCGGACGCCGACCGCCGGGAGCTCAGCGCCCGCCTCGCCGCGCACCCGGTCATCGCCGCCGCCGGGAACGTGCGCGTCGTCGAGCGGGCCAACCTCGTGACCTACCGCGGGCCCACCATGGTCGCCACCACCCTTCACGCCGCTGCCTCTCTCCTCTGGGGCCACGCCGGCGACGGCGGCTCCGACTGGGACTGGTTCATCAACCTCTCCGCCTCCGACTACCCGCTCGTCACGCAGGATGGTGCCGATCTAATCTATTTCGTCAACCGAGCTCTCCACCTCATCGACCATAGATACTAGAATGCCTCTGACCTTTTTCAGTGTTTTCTTGATGCAGATCTGATCCATGTCTTCTCCAAGCTGCCGCGTGATCTCAACTTCATCGACCACACGAGCAACATCGGCTGGAAGGAGTAGGTGTCTCTCATACATACCTTCTTCTCCGATTGATTGATTGTTAACCCACTGAGGGGAAATGCAATGCACCTGTTGGTTTGCCAATGAATGAATCTCTCTGTGTAGGTTCCAGAGGGCGAAGCCCGTCATCATCGACCCGGGGCTCTACATGAAGAAGAAGGCTGACGTGTTCTGGATACCGCAGCGGCGCAGCGTGCCAACGGCATTCAAACTCTTCACTGGTAAATTAATAAGGACATTGCTTTTGGTTCTTCGGTATCCCTGTTTTTTCATTGGACTGGCTCGATGATTCACGTAGTAGCGTTAGCAAAGAAATGCATGTACGATGTACTATAAGCTCCTGCAAGATGTAAATGTCCTCTTGGTAGTTGAAGGAATCTGCTATAAAAGCTCTTTAGTGGATGCGAGTTTTCAGTGTTTAAAACTAACATATGCTCATTGATCTGTGCCATATTTTGATATAGATATGCTGACCATACAAGCTGTGGTGATCATTTCACCAACTGAAATTGATGTATTACTATAACAAGATCTACAAAATGCTCCTGACATATTAGGGATGCAGAACCCTGCATAACTATTGTGTTGCTTTTCTAGCTTATTAATTGCCGGTTTTTGTTCAAAACACACAGATATAGCATAAATGGAGAAAAACTCCCCGTGTTCAAATTTCGGATTTACCTTCGCCGCGTGACAATAGTTTCAGTTGCAACTATTTTAATGTAAAGATGGCAATCAGTTTCACCACATGACTATACAAGTTGTGGTGACTGGTTCACCAGCTGAGATTGATTATTTACTATATTAAGTTCTGCAGAGTATTCCTGAGGTATTGGGGATGCAGAATGCAGAACCCTGCCTAATAAATGAAGTGCTTTTCTAGCTTAAATGCCTGATTTTTTCTGAAAACAAACATATATATAGTATATGGGAAGAACTCCCTTTGTTTAAATTTACCTTTTGGGTCTGACAGTAATTTCAGTTGCATCTATGTGCATGTAATTATAACATTTAGTTTCAGTTCAGTTATTTAATTATGTTGGTAAACTTGCCATAAAAGTTCTTGTTTTTCCTCGAACATTCAAGCACCTATCTGTAGATGCCTTTGTAAGATTTTTAGTTGATGTCAGGATCTAATTTACACCCATCACAATCCTCTGATTAGCAACCCCAAAAATTTATCTTTCTGCCTCTCTGTAGACCAAACAAGATCAGTTGATCCCAGTTTCTCATGTAGTTCTCCGGTTGAAATGGGCACTCCATGTTTGAACATCTCAACCAGATATGTAGAAGATGTGAGAATCAGAACCTGCCTTTCCAGTGAAGGAGTGGCATAGGATTCCTAACTGGCAAGTAAAACATAACTAGCGTGATTAGGCTAATTGTAGTATTGTACTAGCTTTCTATTGTAACAACTGACGAAGTATATAGTATTATACTAGCTTTCTATTGTAACAACTAGCGAAGCACTAATATGCCAGTGTTTTATTCTTCACCAATTATAGCATTTTTGTCGGGTCAGACCCGAAAATAATCTTGTGCTTCAAGAGCTTCTATATCTAACTTTGAGGAGTGTATCTTGCATTCTTGCCCTTAAATATCTAACCTTTTTTCATCTTTGTGGATGCACATCTGATGATCTCTATCGTGTTGCAGGTTCAGCCTGGATGGCACTGTCCAGGTCGCTGGTCGAATACAGCATATGGGGCTGGGACAACCTACCCCGCACCGTCCTCATGTACTACTCTAACTTCATCTCCTCGCCTGAGGGCTACTTCCACACGGTGGTCTGCAATGCAGAGGAGTTCAAGAACACGACGGTGAATCATGACCTGCACTACATAGCATGGGACAATCCCCCGAAGCAGCACCCGCACTACCTGACGCTCGACGACCTGGACCGGATGGTGGCCAGCGATGCGCCCTTTGCGCGCAAGTTCCATGCGGACGACCCTGTGCTTGACCGGATCGACGCGGAGATCCTGTCCCGCGCCGGCCCGGACGCACCCACCCCAGGGGGCTGGTGCGCGGGGTCGCGGGAGAATGGGAGTGACCCCTGCTCGGTCGTGGGGAACGCCAGCCTCCTACAGCCTGGGCGCGGGGCTGTGAGGCTCCAGCGGCTTGTTGAGTCACTCATGTCAGAGGACAAGTTCCACCCGAGGCAGTGCAAGTGAGAAACGTGGTTCTGGGTCCTGAAGATATGGTAATGTGTGGACTCCTGCCTACCGGCGAGCTTTGACCTGCGGTTCGCCATTTTGTCGGGGTAGCAGACCGCACAGTGTAATGTTGTACGGCCACGTACGTAGGGTGAGTAGGGTTTGTTGTATCAGTCACCCATCGACTTGTATAAGATGTAAGAGCAGAAAGATGATGGTGATGTAGCACATGCGACCACCACCACGGTATATGAAACTGAAGAGGGGAACTTGATGATCCATGTGCACTATTTGTGGTAGTTGACTAACTCCCTGTTTCTTGTAAAGGTTACTGTTATGACGAGGGGGATCTGGTGATCATGTTGTCACTATCAATTGCTGTTGTCATTCAGTCACGATGTTTTGTTGCTCTTACAAAGACTGCATCCTGTGCTATCTTTTCTTGCTTGGTCTGAAACTGCTGAGGTTACAAAGACTGCATCTTGTGCTGTCCGTTTTTGCTTGGTTTGAAACTGCAGAGGGAAATGTAGTCATGAATATGGGTTTTGTGTAATTTCACCTGAGCATCTTTCAATCCTACTGTTCGAAATTCGTTGTTTATATGAATTTATTGCCTGGAGAATGGCTCATTCATATGGAGAAATAAAGTGTTACTGGAGAATCATGCTGTCAGATTAAAATTCGCTCTAAGAGGATTGCGTTGTAAACAGTTGATGTTAACAGTTGGACCTTGCTGTTGCCTAGCTTTGTCTGCTCTGACCGGCCGATGAGTAACAAACAACAAGGTTGATTGTTTGTCTGCTGTGTTAGCAGGCCAGCTAATGACTAGTACAAGTACCAACAAGGATGGCTGGTCATCCAAGAAATGTACACACTCGTAATCAACGCCGGAGAATCTAGGCCACGAATCGGACGGCTGAGATGTGTTTTTGACGACTTCCTTGTTTCAGCGACGACATAGTAGTAATACACCACCAAAGCGAACCAAACAACGTTGAACATCGTCTCCTTCCTCCTTCCCTCCCTAGGCAGAGCTCCATCTGATATCTTCCTCCGATCCTCACCGTCGCCGTCCTTGCCGATCGACCGATGGCGTCGGAGGTGATGCTGATATACGCGATGGTGGCGCGGGGGACGACGGTGGTGGCGGAGCAGACGGCGTACGAGGGCAACTTCCGGGACATCGCGGCGCGGTGCCTGGAGCGGCTCCCCTTCGCCCGCGACGACCGCTTCACCTACGCCTGCGACGCCCACACCTTCACCTTCCTCGTCAGCCAAGGCTACGGTATCGATCCTCTTTACAATTCTTATTACTCTCGATTCCCAAGCAAAATGAGTTTTCGTTAAGCTGAAAGCATTGTAACTTGTTATGTGCTGCTGTATCTGTATGAACAATACATATACACGATCAGGTCAAACATTTTGCTTGTTCCTAGTTTGGGAGCATACTGATTGAGGAGCATCATGCATGATGCCATCCATGAGGGATGCAGAATATACTCTTTCACATAAATAGTTCAGTTCATGCCAATATTCAGAGCCAGGGTCTTTTCTCTGTTGCTCTGCTCTCCAACCTTGCTGTGTTCAGGCATCTTCATCCCAAGTGATTTCTATATATCTCACCTAATTGTAACCGAAGCTGCGCGTGGAAAATGAAAATGAAGAATGAAAATGTGCGTGCAGCATATTGCGTGGTCGCGACGGAGGCGGCGGGGCGCGAGGTCCCTCTGGCCTTCCTGGAGATGATCAAGGAGGATTTCAACAAGCGATACGCCGGAGGGAAAGCCGCCACCGCCGCGGCCAACAGCCTCAGCCGGGATTTCGGGTAACACCAATTCATTACACCTTCAAATCCTACTAATACTACTACTACCTCTGTCATCAAGGTTTACCACATCTGACCGACAGAGGTTACTTTTGGTCATCAATAAATTTAGCAACATATATATATAGTAGGAGTACAAGGTAATTAACAGACAAATATGTACTTTAGTGAGATCCTATATATAAATAGGCACTCCTGATCATTCCATAACTAGTAACACATTACTACCATACTGCAAGCTAGTATTCAGTCAAAATCTGAGCCTTGTGAAGATGTAAAATTGCATGTGGTGATTGTGATTTAAGATTTTTGATGTGCAAGAGCAGGCCGAGGCTGAAGGAGCAGATGCAGTACTGCACTGACAACCCCGGGGAGCTGAGCAAGCTGTCCAAGGTGAAAGCCCAGGTCTCGGAAGTGAAAGGCATCATGATAGAAAACATCGACAAGGTAATTAGCCGATCAATCTTAATGCTACTCTTTATATACATGGATTCATTCATTAGTTAACCTAATTTCATGCATATATCTATCTATGTGGTGGTGAATGTTGTTGATCTTGTCAGGTGATGGATCGTGGGCAACAGATCGACGGCCTGGTGAGCAGGACGGAGCAGCTCCACGAGCAGGCGGCGGATTTCAGGCAGCAGGGGACGAGGATCAGGCGCAAGATGTGGTTTCAGAACATGAAGGTGAAGCTCATCGTGCTGGGCGTCGCGGCCGCCCTCGTCCTCATCATCGTCCTCTCCATATGCCACGGCAAATGCCACTAGCTAGTACGTACTACGTACTAGTAAGTAATGTTTAATTTGTTCCTCCACAAACAAATTAGCAAGACAACAAATTAATGGTAACACCAGACAACCAGTACGTCGTACGAAAAATTACATCTTTATTAATTCTGAATAAATCAGCCAGCCCTAGAAGTCATGACGACGTACGTACAAGAATTTAGAAAATTAATTACATGAAGGTTACTAGCTAGTACTTGTTGTTAATTAAACTCGATCGCGGCCGGAGCCGACCCGTACGTCATCCTTGGTAATCGAAGGGCTTTGGGGGCTTGACGTCGTCGTCGTCGTCATCCTTGGCCGGCGAGCTCTTGCGCTGGCGGATGGGTTCCGGGACGCATAAGGATAAGGGACACGGCGGCGGCGAGCTCTTGCGCTTGCGGATGGGTTCGGCCGGGATGCATAAGGGACACGGCTGCGGCGAGTCGAGGCGGTTCAGATGGATGGGCGGCCCGGCTTCGAGGACATCGCCGGGCAGCTCGTCGTCCTCCTCCAGCTGCAGCTTCGCGAGAGCCGCCGCGGCGGCGCCCCAGTTGTCCCAGTTGTCCGTAGCGGCGTCGATGAGGTTGCCGTAGCCGTCGGACATCTTCTGGAGAGACGCCGCGAGGCGGCTGCCGTAGACGTCGAAGTAGTCCTTGCTACCCTTAAAAGAAGAGAAGTAATCGTTGAGAAATCGTTCCATCGCCGCGCGCCGCCGAGAGTTGGTGTCCTGATCCATCGTCGTACGATCTCTACTGGGGGTTTGATTTGATCGATCGATCCGTGGGAAACATATACTAGGATATGGGAGTTTATATACTAGCACACGTACTCTACTTGGTACTTTGGTAGGCAGGACGACTCGGGCGGGGACTCCGAGTCGAAGTCGATCTGTGATTCCTTCTGCTTGGATGGGATCCCGGACTCTAACAAAAACCTTGTATTTTTTTGCGCTCCACGACTCTAACAAACCTCCTCCTTCTAGTCTCGTCTCAAGCCTAAAATATACTCTCTCTAAAAAAAAAGCCTAAAATGTCTTCCTAAAACATAGACAATGCTAACTATTTTTTTTGGGCAAAGATCGAGATCGTCATCAACGGTAGACACGACAAAATTCTAGTACAAGTAATAAAATTACAAATAGGTCTTTGAACCATCTAGTGACGACTACAAACACTGAAGCATGGAACATTAAGTGTTTTGTCAATAGAATCTACTGCTCCCTGTGAACCGAAATACGTGACGCGGAATGTGTTCCGAAATAATTTTCCCGCCGCATCTATGCTGAGTACGGCACTCAGCGAAGATTTGTGAAAATGCACGGCAAAATAAAATATGTTTGCGCCCATTCTTTGTCCCGCAAACTTGACTAAGAGGTCAATGAAAATGACGGTCAATCTGAAAGTTCCGTGTGCCTTCTGCGTCGAGTATGACATTCGACAAACACAATATCCATCACGACGTCGATGAGCCGGTTGTCAGGCGCCGCGAGGCGAGCTTGTTTGTCGAGCCTAGCTGTTTGCCAAATGTCTTTTTTATGTTTGCCGACATATTATACTTTGCTGAGCGCTAAATTAGGGATACTCGGATATCCGCTCTTTTCATGTCTCCACATACAAGCTCTTTGTCAGGTGGCTCGCGTTTTTGCACTCAGCAAAAAAAGGACCACCTGGTATTTTGCATTAGTGATGTAACATTGAATGTTGTGCCAACTAACTCAATATCGAAACAAGAATTTGGAAGGTAGAGTAGATCCCATACTCGGCCGAATCAAATATGGATGCACCCACGGCCGTTGTCGTCACCGTGTGTATATGTGAATGTGAATAAATGCTAAAACGTTTTATATTTTTTGTTCATTTTGAGTTTTTAACCATCTCTTATATTTAAAAGGGAGAGAGTACATGTGCAATAAAGTTGGTTGATTTGAAAACGATATATGGCACATTTCAACGATAGACATCATACATACGTACGTACATAGGAGTACAAATTAACAGGGAAGTCAAACATGTGGAGATCTAAACATAGGGCAATTAATTACGAGTTACAGACTTATAGTAGCTAGCTAGCCACCGCTAATTAGCATCCTTATTATTCCAACACGCACAACACAAACCATCGTGTCCAACAAAGTCGCCAACTTATCTTGCACTGCATGATACTCTACGTACTTCCGCAACCATGCATGCATGCAACTTCAAGCTTGGGTCACTGCATCAGGGATGAGAGCAGCCACCGCCGCCGAGCCCACCGGCAGCACCACCAAGGCCACCGCCGCCGAGGCCTCCTCCTCCACCGCCCAGCCCACCGAGTCCACCTGAGCCACCGCCAAGGCCGCCGAGTCCACCTGAGCCACCGCCAAGGCCACCGAGTCCACCTGAGCCACCGCCAAGGCCGCCGCCGCCGAGCCCTCCGAGGCCGCCACCGCCAATGCCGCCGAGTCCACCTCCTCCGAGCCCTCCGAGGCCACCACCGCCAAGCGTGCCAATGCCACCGCCGGCTCCACCTAGCCCACCGATACCACCTCCACCCACACCAGCGAGGCCACCCGCACCTCCGATCCCTCCGACGCCGCCACCAACGCCTCCTAGCGCGCCGCCGATGCCCCCCACCGCTCCGCCGACGCCTCCGAGGCCGCCGGCGCCAGCGAAGCCGCCCACGCCCCCGCCGTAGCCTCCTCCCACGACTCCTGGCAGGAACGTCTTCTGGTCCCCGAGCACAGCCGGTGCGGCCGCCACGGCAGCGCCGACGCTCTTGGTACTACTCGTGGTCGTTGCGGTTGCAGTCGCGGTCTCCGCGGTGGCAGTGGCAGGCACGCCTCTGGCGTCAGCCACCACAAGGAGGAGGACGACCAGGAAGCAGCACGCCATTGCCCACCTCGTCATTGTTAGCTAGCTAGCTAGCTCCTGGACTCGATTGTGCTACGTATTCTGGTGTCAAGCTCCAGCTTCCGAGCTAAGTGGAGCGACAAGTGCTGGACTGCTAGTAGCTTCCTAGCTACGGCTATATATAGAGACGGAGCAAGCTTGAGAAGTGGTTAATGGAGGAGGAGGCACCGCACGTGACGAGCGAGGGCGGCCGGGAACAGTGACGTGCAGGTGAGCGGCGAGCCGGAGTAAATGGGGGGCGCCAAGCCTTGCTGCCACCGCATGCAGAACCAATGCCTATCTATCTAGCACTGCACTGCACTGTACGTAGTAGAATTTGTTGGCGATCGATCTCATGTTCGTTTAATTACAAGTACGTACTTGCAGAGCTTCCATTACTGATGTCTCTGAATCTCCATGCATGCATTCACCTCCGGCCGGTCACGGCGACGCGTGTGTGCATGCAGCCGGCCGTGCACGGGTGCACCTACCACCGCCGGCGATAAATGGGGCTTCCTGCTGCAGATCTAGAAGACGGTGATTTGTCATCCATGCAACACAGGCCGGGTCGATCTCCTTCTACCACCAATCTACCTAGAGGTAAGCAGCATGGCAGCACGGGAGAGCATGCAGAGACTGCAGATAAACTAGCTGGTCTGCCAACTTCAATGCTTTGTCTTGTTGGATCACAATTTTTTAGCTCCTATCTTCTGAGCTTCTGCAGATCGATCCGGGCATGCTAATTTGTAGATCGATGCAACATGAGATCTGACCTAGCTAGCAGCAGGGCACAGAGCAGAGCCGGGAGAGAGAGGCTCTAGTACAAAACAGGGTTTTGGACCTCTTGTCATTTGTATGTACCTGTTTTCATGTTCATACACAAATTAGTGTACGTAGAAGTACAAGCCAAAAAAGCGACGCTAAAAGACAGTCGTCTGCGATTTCTTCATGGATGACCCTGAGTATTTTGGCCGGTCAAGGTTGTGCTCGTGTCGTTGCCTTTTCTGGTGGGTTTATTGCGAGTTATCATGGTGGCATTTTGGAGATGTTGTGTCTCTTGCATTATAGGAGTATCATGTTGGGAGGGTCTATATATATGTTTGTTTCTGTGGTCGTGTGGTCTCATATTCTGAGACTTATCCGCTTGTCTTTTGGGGTCGTGGCTTAGTTGCCTTTCAAGATAAAGTTTATTATAACGGGTTTTCGTCCGGTTTTTCACAAATTAACTCGACAACTCTTTTCTTATATATTAATTAATGGATGAGGCAGATCCTTTGCCTCTGTTTTTTTAAGACGAGGCTCTTTCCCTAGTACGGTTTTAAATATAGTGGATGATAAGCGGCTTTTTACAAGGGCATATGGCGCCAAGGGTAAATCTGGTCCGTCGATTCCGTCCATCTGACGGACCAGATTCGCCCCGGACCAGTCCGTTTTCGTCCGTCGGTCAACGATGAATCTGATCCGTCGATGGACGAAACAGAAAGGACCAGATTTGCCCCCTTGTGCCATATGCCCTTGTAAATATCTTTACTGGGATACTTCTGACTCCCAAGCTCTAGTGGCTTTAGTTATTTATTTATTTATTTATTTCAAATCATATTTACATGTTTCTGAAAATCTGAAAACAAAATCCTACATGTTATCAATAATGTATCGTAGAAACATGCAAAATCTTAATCTGAAATATTAATATTCAGACCTACATAAAATGACTTTCAAATATCTAAAATATATTTTTCTCTAAAAAATCCAACATATTCAAGATTTTGTCATTTTTTGTAGCTCATAATACGAATAACTACACATTATGATTTTGCATGCTTATAGGATGCATCGTGGACTACATCACTACATCCAGAATTCGATAAGCCATGGGAATCTAGCAACACCGGATCATCTGACCATGAGTGTGTTCACACTGAATTTTTGCTCGCAGCGTATCATTTTTTAAGATGGCCTCGAGAAAAGTTCAGCATGAAAGTGGCATCTCTTTGCTTTTTTTCATTCCAACCAGCATGGTGGCCCTCGCAAATGCGAGGGTGTTGTCTTTAGTATGCTGAAGGCTGCAAAGAATTAAAATGTGTTTTCAAAATTATATATGTGCTAAGAACTAATACGGCTCTACCACCATAAACTTAAATATGACATATGCAGATAGGTAATTTCTTCAAACAACATTAATTTCTAGGCAAAGGATTATTATGGCATTTCTATAAACGCCCATGTATGCTATTTGTGTGATATTATATTAGTAAACATACATGTATTTTCTGTGTGATGTTAGATTAGTAGGCGAGGTTAATGTCCGTGTTATATATATAGTTACAAAACATTCGTATTTTGGTTGAAATAACAATGAGAGTTTTGAGTTTTCTAACGCCAACAAAAAATGATGTAGTAAATAATATATCACATATGTTGGCAATATGTTTAATTTCAGGGTCACAAATTATTGTGATTCGAGGGTATACTCAATAGTCACCATTCATATGTTGTTTTATGTTTTGAAATGATAATTAGAAATGCAAATATCTAGAGAACTAATGTGTGGTTGTATGGCTAGAAGGGAGTTTGTAACCCTAATCACCGCATGTCAACACCCTCGATAAAAATGAACATATAACAACTGTGAGATTCATTTGGATTAACATTATATCCTATCTATCCTCTAACTATAGTTCCTCTTTATGCCTTTTAGCACTTCGTATGCGCAACCATCCCATTTTCGGTGATCGCTATATGTTCTAGCTCCACATATTATTTGGTCCCTACTTTGTGCATGTCTCTATTTTAATATATTTTTTAAAAATATTTTATTTTGATATTGTATTACCGGTGATACTTATGAATATATATTACTTAGGGTCCAATTTTTTTATAAAAAGGGATCAAACAAATTGACAATTGGAAGGCTGGTGGTTTTATTGGAATTTCTATTATCTCTTTATTTTTCAAGTTTTACTATATACTATGATTTTATCATACAATAAATTAATTTGAGATTAATGTTATTATTTCTTGCATTAGCTATTTTATTAATGGGGATGTGCCCATATGGTCTAGATGCATAGAGTTAACAAAAAAAAAACAATCAGGAACCATGTTTTAATAAGTAAACTGAAATTCGTGAAGATTGTGTTTCTTATGTCGGTGTGGAACTTTTAAACTTCAAGTCTTATCAAAGTAAGATGTGCAGCCTGCAAATAATGCTTTCCATGGGCTATTCTTCTATATTTTAAACTTGAAATTACAAATGTAGATGTTTTAGAGAACAAACGCGTGGTTGGATAGGTAGAGGGGTGCTTGTATTTCTAATCACCAGATATGAACACCCGACTTTTTTACTATGTTGTGTCTCATTAAGGGAGATTATCTTTTAAATGGAAAGTGATGTTCTTATCGATAGCTTAGTAGTGGCTTCGTCAATGTTCTAACTTCCCGACTTCAGTCTTTAGTATAGCTTGGGTGGATTGTGTACAGGGATACGACGAATCCTTGAGCATAATGTTTTCACTAAATTGATTGTCAAATTTTATTATATATGTAGATATGTTTTGTACTCAATACATTATAATTAAGTGTAATTATTTGTTGGAGATCCGATGTGTGGTTAGATGAGTAGGAAGGTGCTAGTTTCCAACGCAGCACCCGGATGAAACATATGTTTTTGCACCATACTTTCCTCGCTAAAGCAGATTACATTTTGAACGGCAACCAACATTACCGTCAATAGTGGTGAACTCGCATATTGAAGCTCCACAACTCCGGTCGTCAGTAGACTATCTATGAGTGTGCATGTGTATGTGCATATGGTGGCAGTGTACCCGTGGGTATGTCGATATTGCACCGTATGCTTAGAAAAAACATGTATTTATCTTATCATTTTTGGTCCACACTCATGCACAAACATATTACATATATACTCCCTCTGTCCAAAAATATAAGGCACGCTATTTTTTTGCTGCTCTTTATTGCTCGTCTTACAAAATTCTTTAATTTTATATGTCAATATACAATTTTGTGGTCTTACGTCGTTAATCAGTGGAATTTAAATACGCTTTTTATTTTGGAACACGGTGAGTATATATTAGTATACTCGACTACTACCAGAGAAGCATTATTTCCTTTCTCAAAAAAATAAAGTCGCTATTTCTTTTCTGTTCTATGTGTACCACCATATTCTAGCCGAAGCAGTAGCTTTTTTTTTGGATCGTGACATATCAGGGGAGCAATTGACATGACGCTATGAATTGCACATAAAGGATACGTCCGGTTCTTTTTTTTTTTTTTTTTGAGATTCGATACACCTTACCAATCCATCGGTAGCTACATTTCTTTTTCGCAGGGAGAACGTGAGGCAGTTTTTTTTGGGCTGAATTGATAGCACGTACCTGCTCGGGTCTCTCTTTTTTCCAGATCCACGTTTTGTGTAGACCAGTAGCGTTGTTTGAGATTTTGAGTAGCGTTGCTTTTTGAAGAGTACAATACAATGAAATTTTAAACGGTGTTGAGGGAAGTTATCGTCTATCATTGGCATCTATGGTAGAACCCGTCGGGGAGGCCCGAGAGGCGGTGGTTTACCTTGTGGGGGGTGTCTCGGTTTGAATCCACTTATCTCTATTTTAAGGCTTTTTATTCCAGTACACCATTGCTATCAGCCATAAGGCAGGTAACAAGAAAACTCGAGGAAGAGTATATCCAACAGCTCGAGACCTCAAGAGTGACGGTGCGAGAACCTAATCGCGAGTCCTAGAGGTCGACAACCTCCATGCAATCAATTTCCATCATCACTCCATAGCGAACTTAGCGCTACTATAATAGCACCGAATTTAGCCAAATTAGCAATTTGACGGACGTTGTACACATTACTCAATAGTTTCATCATCACTCCATAGCGAGCTTAACTATACTACAATAGCACCGAATTTATTAGCCAATTTAGCAATTCAATGTACCTTACACATTACTGCATACTTTCAATATTTTTAAATTAAATTACACACCAAGCGTGTAATAGAAATTTCAGATTCATACAAACTATTTGAAAATACATTTTTGATCAACCAAATGTACTCAGAGTTAACACAATTTTATATAAGTTGCACACCAATTATATAATGGCTTACTTAATTCACACTTTGTAGATATACAACGCTCCAAAGCAGTTATAATCATTTGTAAATGAATTCAAACTCCCTTTGTTTGGGATTGTTGAGATTGAACGACCTTGACAAGACCAAGCTGTAGAGGACATGCTTGATGCTTCTAAGGCTATCAACTTTCAACTCAAAAAATAAAAAAATTCAAAGGTATGACGCACGATGCCTCCCCCTAACGATTACACAACAACGGGCCATGCCCCCCGCGTTGTTGAGAACAAAACATATATACAGATATAATAAAATTTTACAATCAAAACATTATGCTCAAGGATTCGTCGTATCCGGGTACACAATCTACCCAAGCTATAATTGATGGCACGCGTTAGGCGTAGGTCGCCCTAAAAAAGGGCGCGTTAGGTCCCCTTCCTGACGTATCGCACGGTCAGAGATCACCGTCCAATTAATACAATAAAAAAGCGTTTATCGCCCGCTTTTCTTTACTTGCATGGCATGCAATGCGTGAGCAGAAGCATGGCAGAGCTAGCCGTTGCATGCCTTCGACCCATGCTAACTGCTAGGTACATTATTAATACAATAAAAAAATCACTAATAATATTTCGATCATAAAATCAGACAAAATCTTATGGGAAATATAAATTAAATCCACCAACGGAACAAACTTTTACAACAACACCAAATTACAAGATGACTTTTTCAATGAATCTTGAACTTTTATAACAAATAAAAAGCTGGTTTTATCATAGCCCCAATATGGTTTTAGACAATAAATCGGCAACACACACATGTGTTGTGTACGTAAGTGTGCAGGCAGCAAAAATCCATTGAAAAAGCCAGCCATGTGCCCGCCCATAGCTCTCTGCAGCCCATGTGGTACCGGGGCCCACCCACGATTAGGTGGGCCTAATCAAAGCGTTTGGCCCAACTAAGCCGATAGAAAGGAGCGCGCTTTGTTTCTTCCTCACGTCGTCTCGTCGTACAAGCAAGCTAGCCTCTTCTATATCGGGCAAAAATGGCGAGACGCCATGGCCGGCCACGTCGTCTGCTCCAAGCGAATCCAGCGGCCGCGGTCGCTCCGCTCGGACTATTTAACCTTCCCCGGTGCCGTGCCCTCCTACGAACCCTAGTTCTTTTCCCTCTCCCCGCCGTCTGCCTCGCTCGGTAAGCTTGCTTGCTTCTACACCGTCGCCATGGCCGCCTGAATCCCTCCGCCGCGAGCAGGATCCCTAGGAAAAGTTCACCGTCAGTCGCTGTCTTCCTCGAGCTCAACACCTGCGTGCGCCAGCAATCTTGCATGCAGTAAGCTCGTCTTGCCTTTTTCCCTCCTTATCGCTCGAGCTCGAGCTTCTCATGTTCCGGCCGGCTGTTAGCGCACAACACCTGCGCTGCGCTGCGCGGATCACCAAAAATCCCCGCCAGTTTGTGGTCGCCGGCGCCGTCCCCAAGATTCCTCCCATTGTCAGCTTAAAACCACTCGCGCACGGTTTCCATCGTCTGGATCTGAAGGTCTGTCTGTCTGCGGTTGGAAACTCCCGTGGCATCTCCCCAATCCAAAGTTGCTGACAAGTTTCTTGCTAGTATCACTAATTAATTTGTTCCAATCAATCAAACAGGTAGTAGATGTCGAAGGCGCGCAGCCATCACCACCGCCACCGCCCCTGCAGCTACTCCGGACAGCGGACCTCCTCAACTTTGCAGTTTTTTCACACTACGGGAGTGACAGCTCAGCCCGACGGCAATTATAACGCCGACGGCCAAATGTCGGGGCCGTCGGCGTCACAACATAATACCGACGGCTCGAGAAACACCGTCGGGCTCAAAGTGCCGTCGGCGTCCTAGTGGTGAGCCCGACGGCCACCGTCGGGCTCAGAGTGCCGTCAGCGTCACATCAATGAGCCCGACGGCCACCGTCGGCGTCAAAACACCGTCGGACTACTGCCCCCGCGTGGACGTCTGAACGCAGCGATCTGACGGCGCCGTAACCACCCACTCTGACGCCGACGGCAATACCGTCGGGCTCAATACACTATTTTCCAGTTTTTCTTAAAATATTAGATTACATTCAAAAATATTATTTGTAGGGGTACTAAATCACATTGTCGTCGGGCTACGTGCCGTCTAACGGCCGGAGCGCCGTTTACGCGTTTCGTGCGCCGACGGCATTATGAGCCCGACGGCCGAGAAATACCGTCGGCGTAGCGCACTAGCCCGACGGCATTTTCGAGCCCGACGGCAACAGCGTGAGCCCGATGGATCACAGGCCGACGGCACTAGCCCGACGGTTGCCGTCGGGCTCGTTGACGCCGAGGGTTTCCATGCTGAGCCCGACGGCAAATGCCGTCGGGGTGGGCTGTTACTGTTGTGTCAGGTGCTTCATCTTTAATTTGTTTTGGATTCTAGATAGTTTCATTTGCTGCTGGATTAAGAACCATATGAACGGTCACCGACCACCTGACATGCGATTTCCAAATTTGCAGTTGAACCGTATGAAATAATCTCACCAGGAACAACTCTCTTCTCTGCCATTTTTACAGATCCGTCTCAGGGACTTGCATGGAGAAAGCACATGCATGGTCCACTTTGATATGAAGCCTACAAATTTACTACTAGATTGGCACGTGCATCATTGCCGGGACCTGCAATGGGTCATGCAGGGCAGAGGGCTATGATAATGGCCGGTGCAAATTAATCAATGAATGCATATGTTGTCGAGATTGCCCCGACTGGGCGGAAGCATAGTCTTCGGATTGGCCCTCTATCATCATAGGCGTCTTACACTTTCTCATTCTGATATGTAATCCGCCTGTTTTTCATTACTTTGTATTGTGCTCGGACCTTGGACGTGTGCCGGCTGTGTGCATCCTAACTACGCAGAGGTCGGGTGTAATACTTGAAATTCAATAAAGCGGAATGAAGGAGCTAGCTTGCTTTATATCTATCCTTATGAAGATGAAGTGGTACATATATATAGAAGAGGACGTTACTTGAAGATGTGGTAGTACATATGTAAGGCAAATACACTATATATGCACGCAATTGTCTGTCTCTTTTCCCATCAGTCGCTTATAGTTTTGGTAGTAAGTAGGTGAATGCAATCCTTCCAATTGCTCCACCCACAAAATGTTGCTCCATCCTAACACAAAAGCTTCTGTTGAAGACCACAACGGCGTTGCTTGATGCTGAGGAACAAACGAGAACTCATCAAGCAATAGAGTACTTGCTTGACGGCCGGGTGAAGATGCACACATTTTCTTGGTCCAGCGAACATAGGAGAAATCTACTACCAGAGCATCTTATAATAAGTGAACAAAGTCGCTCTCTTGCAGAAGTAGAGATAACTGAAAATTTACCTTTAACTATACAAAGTTGTCAACAGGGTGAAATTAATAATATCTATCTCATATGCTACTTAATTATCTTATGATTAAGCAGATAAAATCGAATTGTACCTGTAGTGCTGATCAATCGCCTTTACCACCGAGTATAAAATAAGAGGGAGAAATGCTCCGGTGCTTTCCCAAAAAACATGTTGCACGGAGTTTAAAGCAAATTGATTAGGGGTGGAGATTAAGGATGCTAATCCCACATGGTTAGTACTCCTTTTAGATCACTTTGTGAACCTAATCAGATCCGTCAATATGCTTTAAAATTCGTGCAACATGTATTTTCGGAAAGCACCGAAGCACTTCTCAATAAGAGGTTCCAACAATTGTGGATTTCAAATGATTTGGGTAAGACAACAGGCAATGTACAGAACCAAGAAAAGGTAATGTACAATTTGATTTTAGACAAAAATGATCAAGTTTTCGGGAACAACATCACACTAATATGACTAACCGTCCATTTTTTAGATATTAGAGGGGAACTAGAAGGAAAAGCGCGCGTTGCTGCGCCCGCTCAATTATAACCAAGAATGAAGGCGGTGTAGAAAAATCAGATCATATTCATGAGTCATGCTTGTTCATAAACGAATCGTGATAAGGTCTCATGTACTTTACAAGATCGATATTCGTATCCATCGATATAGTGCAGTCAAGGTGGCAGGGGTCTAGATTCACTATAAATACAATGATAATTGCGCGCTTGGTTGGCTAGTAAAGAGAGAAAGATGTATGTATTCTAATTTAGATCTCGTCACTTAGCTTGGCTTACCGAGCATAACCCTCTCTAAGGAACTCCTTATCCTTATGGCGAGCCTCTGAGTCCCGCGTCTAAGGAAACTTCTACACTTATCACTTTAAAATTTCGCACATCCAACTCGCGGAAGAGAAGTTTGGGAGCACCAGAAGGAAATTTGTGCTTTGCTTTGCTTCATCGACTGATTTTGCTATAAATATAATTGAGGATCCATATCACATTTTTCTCTAGAGGGATAACCACCAATTTCAAAATGCTTGACAATTTCAAAACAAGTAAATTTTATAGTTATAGAGAAATAAGAACTGTTAATCAGCAAAGCAATCACAACACGAACAATATATATAGTTATTGGAAATGAGAGTATATATATTCTTTCTTATATCAACGCTATGTATTTTATGTATGTCGGTACGCTAATTTTACATATCACACTCAACAATTTCTACTACAGCGTCGAAGCTTTTGTCTATTTGCATCAAAACATACTATATTCCTTTGAGCCTATATATTTGATAGGATCACATAACTGGTTAGGGCATGTATAATTGTCTTATCTTAGCAATGCCACATAGGATAATTGTTGAGTTGGAGGAGAGAGAAACAAAAAAAAAGATTTGTCTTCTCTTAGATAAGAGATCATCTCTTAGCAAAAGTTGTCTCACCATAAATTTAGAGATATTTGGTAACAAAGATATGACTAAAACTAACCCATTGTACACCATGTTTTTTCGTCATATCTTGATTACGTGGCATATTTAAGATGCCCTTATATATGCAAGAGCCCATTAATTGGAGTAGGAGAGTTACACACAAACATCAGCACCTAGAATATTTTTGGCAACTGGCTGAATGGGTTGAATAATAGGTTCAAACAACTTATTAGGATAGGAGCGCTCGCCGTAATATGGTCGCTGTGGCTATGTAGAAATGATAAGGTTTTTAATGATAAAAATTGTTCTATCATGCAGGTTATCTACAGGACTACTACTACTCTTCGTTCGTGGTCTCAGTTGCAACGTGTGGGGCATCGAGACCTGTTTATGGAGGTGTGTACCAGACTGGAGTATACGGCGAGAGACTTTTTATCCCGACATGGGTGGCAGCATAATTTGCGGATCGGCCCTCCACCTCCTTAGGCGATCTTACATTTTATCTTTATGATATGTATTTCGCCCCATTTATTTGTTTCGTACTTCAGACCGAAAATCGGCTGTGTGCATCCTGATTATGCAGAGGCTGGGTGTAATACTTAAACTTTTAAGTAATAAAGCTCCCTTTATCTAAAAAAAAATCAGCACCTAGAATTCTCTTTCCCGCAAATATAAAACAGAAACACCTTTTGTCCACAATTGGATAATCAGATATAAAAGTAGGCTATGGACATTCTGTAGAATTATTCTATAACTTATTTGAAGAATCAATGCACCGCGATTACATTCTATATAGATTTTGTTCCTGGATGATTTCTGGTGGATTAATGCCCATAATCTAAATCAATGTTTCTTAACTTCTATAGATTTTGTTCCTGGATGATTTCTGGTGGATTAATGCCCATACTCTAAATCAATGTTTCTTAACTTCTTAGAAACTTATCGGACTTCATTAATCTTTTCCATGAGTTCACCTTCACGGGTAGCTAATGTGATGAACAGATTTCTATGAAGCAATCCATACTTCCTCTGTTCCCTTTTATAACACGTCTTGGCAAGCTTAATTGGTTTGCCGAAACATCTGATAAAAGCTAACAGAGGGAGTACCATTTTTCTTTGTGAATTCATTTTCTACAATCTGTTCAAAATTAGCATAAGCAAAATCCAATATCACGAAATATATATAAGTCTATTTTAATAGCATAACATGTATTATCGCACATTTTAACTTGGATTGCCAAAATATATATATAATTCTCTGATCAGTTCCTGATCACGATTAATCTTATTGAAATTTTCAAAGGAGTAGAGATGCACTTATGATTTTAATCCGATTATGTTGATGTTGGGAAACTTTATACTGTAAGTTGTAGGTTATAAGCTAAATCTTATGTTTTGAATTAGAGAGGATAAAATTACTCAACAGACTCGCTTGTCTTATCATGATTCTTAGTGCATTCATGCTGGTGCAAAGATTAAATCCATAAATCTATACAAAAAAGAAAGGGAAGGGAAAACAGTAAAAAAATAAACAGGCAACCAGCAAATACCATGCTTCCAATCCATGTTTCCATGAATTTTTAAATATTACTAAGAGCAATAAAGGGGTCATCACTAATCTTCCTTAGGATGTATTGTACTCCCAGTAATATAAATATCAATATCATTACTTCACCCTTATAGTAATAAAATCCCATATGTCATCAATTCCAGCAAGTAGATGAGATGGCCATTGAACTATACATTAGCAAACTGGAGAAGTCTCATAGAAAAAAAATGGAGGTGAGGAGTGGTAGTCTGGTAGATTACTAACAAAAGAAGATTGACCATACTACAACGTGTGAGTTACAGGCCACTACGCTGGCTCTTTTGTTCCCTTGCTCAACGTCAGGTGATTCTTAGTTCCACCTCTGATGCATCCGGCCGCCGCAAAGTGCTCTTGCCGTGATGCTTAGTACTGCCACTCCTCTCCTCGCTGTAATGCTTATTAGTACTGGAGAAGATGCCTGGGAGAAATTTCCGATGTAGTTCTCGGATGACAACAACCCTCCAATTTCTTTGAAAGTGCCAAAGACACATCTACTACTTCGCTAGTGCTGACAGATGTAACCACAGTGATATTGCATAGAGCAGGACTTGCAGCAGCATATGAAAATAGGAATAAGCGGCAGTGCAGCCTCACCATAGCTGACAACAGCAATGCAGCCTCACCAATCACCATGATCCTCCCCTAGAAGCTCCTTCGTTATTCCCCTAAGAAGGAATAATTTCAACAGTATTATAAATTTATAATCATGAGTAATCAGTGTCTATGGCATGGAGACAATAAATTGAAGAAATACAAGAACTCGTGCATAGACATCTAAGAGGAATTGTGTGTCCAGCATTTTGTCGAACATATGACTGACCTTAAGGCTGAGGTGCAGGAGCGGCATACACATGCACAGCCATGCCCATGATGTCAAGGAGCAGCTGGAGACCGTTGCAGGTATGCACATGATGTCGAGGAGCAGCCGAATATCATTGCAGGACGCGACGGTGTCGGCTACATCGGCAACCTCCGGAGACGAAGTTCGCCGCTGCGTGCACGGGAGAGATGGTGAGTGGTGGGGTTGTCGGGTAGCCACGCCTGTGGTTGGGGGAGTGGATTGTGCGCCAGCAAAACTAGGCTCCATCTTCACCTCCTTGCTGCGCCGCCTGCCGCTGGAAGCTCCAAAGCCTCGCCTTCTTCCTCCAGTTTATCACAAGATCCAATGCGCGGAGAAGTCTCATAGAAAAAAAGGGAAGAAGCCCTAAATCGAACAAGAACAAGATCCTACGTATTGGACGCAGAGTAGAAGCAGGAAGAACGAATCATAAGGCAGACGAAGATCCAAAACGAAAACCGCCGCCACTTGACCGACCAGGACCGCCCTACCGAACGAACAGAACCAACCGAAAAATAAGGAGAAAACAGACGGGGAGGAGAGAAGAAGAAAACCCACACTACACAGCAGGCACCAAACCGACATGAAGGGGGGACCCACCCTAGTTTTAAAAACCGGACCGGACCGGCGGTCCGACCGGAAAAAACCGGAACCGAGGCCATGTCCGGTTTTTAAGCGCAAAAGACCGGACAGTCAAAAAACCGGAAAAATAAAATAAAAATAATGTTTTATCACCAGGATTCGAACACACGGCCTACCTCTGGCTCCAATAAGGCCCATTACCACTTGGGCTACTACTCTTTTATGCTATAACTTCGTTATATATGATTTGGCGATGAATATTGTCGAAATTAGCTTACTTATTTGTTAAATTTGCCTGTTTTTTGTGGCAATCGAACCGGCTGAGCCAGCGGTTGGACCGGTGAACCAGTGAACCAGCCACCTCACCGGTTCAGTGACCGGTTCGGTTTTTTAAACTATGGGACCCACACCACCGCCTACCGTAAAAAAAACAGCAAAAAAACAAGCTCACGGTCCAGAAAGACACAACAAATGGGACCAGAACCCACCGGACACCAGATCCATACACCAGCTACCCCACGCTACTGATATGCGGGACCGTCACAACGACCAACCAGAGCGCTGCATATCTAGGGAGTTTAGTTTTGGTAAGGGATACTTACTTTACTATGACTATCCACTCTTGTTGAGGAGGTGGGAGGTGGAGGCGTGGAGCAGAGCAGATCGAGATGTCTACTGGCACTTGTACATGGACGCAGTGGGGGATATCTCCAACACTTCACCGGCACAACCACGCTCGCTGCTGGCACCCTGTCCTCCTTGTCACTGCTGCACGGACCAACACAAGGTCAAATTCAGAAAGCGGAAAAGAAGGATCCTTTGCATATAGGCGCACTCAAAGACAGACCTGTTCTGGTATGGTATTTCAATCTTACCCCTTCCCCTGCAGATCATGTCAACCACCCTGTTGAAAATGAAAAAGAAGAATTTAAAATACTACATCACATAAGAAGTAATAGCAAAAATTACGTTATGATCAACAGTACCGTCCATGTGGTTTACAGAAATTTCAAATAAGGGTTGCTCAGTAAAGATTACGTTGTCATACCTGCTGGTTTCTGTAAACCAAATTAATTAGCAGTGATCGAGCTCGACGTACTTGTCCTTCATGACCCCATCACATGGTGACTCCCTTGAATCCCTACATGGTGCTGCCCCTTTGCACACTCTTGCAGGTAATCTGGTCACGGCCGGCATCTAACAAGTCAACGACAAGAAAACTTCACAAAATTCTGAAAACAATGCAATCTAACAAGATAAGTATACAGCTGTACAGGTTTAGTGCCGAAGCTCTCCTGAAGATACACCACTCTAACTAACAAATAGCATGCAGATCTTCCACCGAAGGAAAGAGAGTGGCACTAATCTCCTACTATTATGCACATCAAATCACAATTTAAATTCGTCTCTCATCTAATCTGGGATTTCGTCAGGCGAAGGAAGAGCTAGAGGTCACTCACACTCACCCAAGTGGTCATGCCTAGATCACATTATTGTCCCCGCCAAGCGCCGCTGCCAGAGAGCACGACGTCATCTTGAGCAGCTTCGTGGCCACGGCCGCGGACGACTGGCCGTATAGGTGCTCAAGATGACGTCGTGGCCAAAACAAACAAATCGGACCCCACCCATCGTCAAAGCTCAGATAAACCGAATACTCCCCGCCATCGCACGACGCGCATCGAGGCTTCCGACAGCGGAGCTAGCGGGCCTGTTGAAGTGGGAGCCGAGGATGGAGGGGAGGGGCAACGTGTGCGCGAGCGTCTGCACATCGTTGTACACGGACGCGATGCTCCTGGGCATCGACGCCGTGGCCACCGCATGATGCGATGTGCCGGCAAAGAGAGGTGACAGATTTGGAGGCTGCATGAGTCACACCTCCTCGTCGCTCCTTCTCACCGTCGCACATGCCGGGAATGCTGCGGCCTAAATGGCTATCCAACCACCAACCATGGCAACGGTGAGATAACTCTTTGATGGGGGCGTCGGTGGAGGGTTCGGAAGATGTGGAGCAGGCTAAGGCTCAATGGCGGAGGGTGGTGAACGGGAAGCCGGCAAGGGATTGATGGATGAGGGGACGAAACGGTATTAGAGATTTTTCAGTAAATACTATAGAGATGATTAGTTGAATAATCAAAACAGATCTCCAACTAACCCGTCGTTTTTTTAGGAGGAAATACGTGAGGATTACCACGAGTGATTCGAGGCAAGTTGTTGGCGCGGTGGCATTCTGTTACGGAAGGCTGAGATTTTCTGAACCGGTATCTATCTTCACTTATAGGTGGCATTCACTCATAGGTGGCATAGTAGTGGCATGACATTTGATGTGTGACACCATTTAATATTATCGTGAGACACCATGCACTTCCATCAAAGTTGGGAGGATCGATCTGATTGCTAGAGATGCATATCGCACGTCTCTCCTTTCTTTATTTCTTCTTCTCAATCTGGTACAAACGATTACACGGGTAGGCCTAGCTTATATACATGCATAAGCTGGAGACAATCTATCCTACTCGGTATCTTATTCCTATTCCATGTACTACTCGGAGACCACATCGTACACGATACGGAAACATATACGACGCCTTGCCGAATCCTACATGCACAGACGTGCTTAATGCTAACACAAGGAGACGACGACGACGCCGGAGACGCGCACTCGGTCGCGGAAGTCGTCGATGGTCCTTCTCTCCTCGCTTCCTGTGGCCGGAAGATGACGGAGGAGGACGCCCTGCAGGCGCGACGGCGAGGCGGGCTGAGGAAGCACCTCGTCGAGCCGCCTCGTTATATAGCCACGGGCATGGCTCGCTCTGGGCAGCGGCGGGGTGTTTATCGCTAGGCTTATCTTCCCGGCCGGGCGATCGGCATGCAATTTCAGCAACACAGACGAGCTCAAACATGACGCTTCCCTACCTGTCTCTCCATCTCCATCTCCATCTCCATCTTAGACATTTCCTCCATCTCCATCTCCAGGCGGACATTAGGCAGTGCGATCGTGATCGATCAGTTGCTCCCCTACCCTACGTATATCGGGGGATGCATGAATGAACCTTTCAAAGTTTCCGTCCTGATATTCTAGTTTTTTTTTTTCTACAAAAGACCTCACTGAAAGAAACAGAAAAGCAAACAGATCCGACCCGGAAGTCAGGCACGCATAAGTGATAGAATCGTCCACGCACACACAAGACAGAAGGGAGAGCCTAGTTATTTCACGAACAACCGTAAGAAGAGCATCCGAACTGCAGAAACACATCCGAACTCCGTTCGTTTTTCATGATCTTGAGCTCGTCGTCATCACAACGAAGATCTTTACATTACAAGATCATACATAGAAAAATATAGTCCAACAAGGGAGGATAAAACCAAATGTAGAAAGGTAAAAACCTCAAAAAAAAAATCAATAATTAGTAAACCTCCAAAACCGAAAACGCAACAAGTTTTCCATACGAAATCTGTTTTCGGTGAACTTAGGCTTGTCATGAAGATCACAACTAGTACCAAAACCCAACAAGAAAAAAAGCCAAGTAAGAACCAAGAATGGTGATATGCCAAGAATGTAATGGTTTGAGCTCTCCATAAGGATACGATCAAGTTACTCACTTGATAGTCCCTCTTGATAGTACGACGTCTATCCCTCTTGATAGTACGACGTCTATCCTAGAACCCGGTCTCCCACTAACAACATGAGACCGGTAAAATAGAAACCCTATCAAGATCATACCTTTGCCTTGCGCATTCCACTTGAGTTAGATTATGACGATCGTGATCTCTTCAAGTGGACCACCTTTCTTAATTGCGCTTCGTTTGGTGAATACTTACATATCACATATTGCTCCCACATATACCAATACGGGAGCGCCTCTCTTAGGAACATCTTCACTTGACCATTATCTCCAAATAGGTTGCAAGCTTCAAGTAAATGATATCTTCTATATGCCCATCTTGAACTTGCACAACTCAACCTCGATGACGATCACCACGACGTCATCCTACATGAGCTATATGAAATCTTACTTTTGATGCAAGCTCATGAAAATATACCTAACCCAACCAAAGAATGGCGCACACACACAATGGGATAGTTTACAAAGCTATATGGACAATTTCTTACCATACCATTGTATCACATGATTCCACATGGTATATCATTTAGCTTTGTGTGTTGATCAACTTGAAACCACTATTGCACTTAGTCTTGATCAACCTTGTATCTTATCTTCTACTTGATCATATCAAATATGTCCATTATAATCAATGATCTTGATGACATACGACCTTGAATGCAACACATGGAGCTCAAGCAATGCCAATGGACAAACCTACAAGAATAACTCAATACAAACATTAGTCCATAAATAAATATATATATTTTTTGTACTAGTAAAAAAAACTCTTTCTTTTTTCTCCCTCAAACGAATAGAGCTCCCGTGCGTGACCTAGCCGCCGCCGTCCCCCGGCTCCGGCCGCCGCCCCCGACTCCGGTCGCCGCCCGCGGAGGAGTCTCTTCGACTCGCCCGCCTCCGGATCGAGAAAGCTCCGGTCCGGCGGCCATCTCCTCCGGCCGTCAGGTGAGCCAAATCCTTCTCCATTGATCCCCATGTCCTCCGGCCTCCTAGCAGTCTGGTTTTCTCCGGTTTGAAGCTGAGCGCTGTCGAACGTATGTATGTATGTCGGTAATCAGAAGCAACTAGGAAGGATTGATTTCAATCCGGAACCCAAGCGAAACATCCCCACCCAAACCCAACGGGCGGGCAGCGATGAGCAAGCGGCACTACGACGACGAGCCTTCCTCCTCCTCATCCGTCCAAAAGCAGCGAAAGTCTAGCTCAGGTTTGCTAACCCACCACTCCTCCTCCTGTGCGGTGCGGCGGAGGGAGGATAGCTAGCTAATTGGGGTTCCGGTTCTGCGTAGGCGGCGGCGGCCGGCAACACGACTACTACTCGGAGGAGCGGGAAAGCGCGAAACATTCTTCTTATAGTTCGTTCAAGGTAACGATAACAACCTGTTATGTATATAATGCAGGGAGGTGATTTGATAAAGTGGGATAAAGCCAGGGTTGGATATTATGTAGGAGTTGATATTGCTCAAGGATCGGTTAGTTACCAATCACATCATGAGACATCTGCATTATTATATGCATGTAAACTACACTCATTGCCTCGCCTTATCACTCGCCTTATAAGCACTTAAAAGATTAAGGCGGGGGTTAACCGCTTTACCGTCTTAAAAACCATGATATAAACTACATCATATATGCATATAAACCTTAAGATTTATAATTGCAGTCTCGGACAAGAGAAATTTGTGCATCCCTTTTTAATCTCCCCCAACCTCTTGTAGGTCTCAACTAGGCGGAAGCAGATTGAATACATTAAGTTGTAATCATAGTATGCCCAGTTTGTTTCATGTGTTTGTGTAACTTTGGAGCTTTACACTTGCAGATACAAGATTGCATGGCCCGTTATAATGCTGGCAGGTTCAGCTTTCCTGCGCGGCTTATTTGTGCTGATTGTTATGAGGTAAAAGTAAACAATAAAATGTACAAATTACCTAATTAACCAAACCAACCATGATGCTGTGAATGTATTGCTGAAGCACTCTGCAAATGTTGTCAGACATAGTGCCGCAACTTTTTTCAAGTGTTGGATATTGTATGTAGTTGTAAGCCAAATCATACAAACATGTTCATCACTTTTGTAAACTAGAGATCATTCTTCTTTATGCTTTCACTTCACTAGGAAGAATATGTGTTTTACCTCAATGTCAAGTCTTTTATTTGCTTTCACATGCTCATCAACAGTTATTGAATTAAATGCAATGTTTTTTTTTGTAGACTCCACTGGATGAGTATTTAGCTGAGGATGCTCCATTTGACATATGCAGCTGCCAGGTGAGTGATTCAGCTTTATATTTCCAACGAACGAGCATTCATTTTTCTTATTTAGCTGTTATTATTTGGTTAGTTCAACCTTCTATTTTTAATTTTTTAAGAACTGTTAAATCGTGCAACTATTATTGACAGTTGTCATTCAAAAAAATCTTCCTGAAAATATGTTGAAACTTAAGTACTATATAATATCCCGCATGATTAACTCGTGCTCCAATCCCGAATAAATCAGCAGGCGTCAGCTCAAGTGCAGGCATTGATTGCTATGGCCGATAAGGCAATTACATATCACAATTCGTTACACTGTGAAAGGCTTTTGATTTCCGATCCGGGTATTGGAGCACCAACCAGGAAACCAGTGCAGCAGCAAGCAATTTGTAGACGAAATTGTGAGACACAACAATGAACTTTTCTTTAAACTGGAAAATAATTTTTTTACAAAGAATAACTCAACTGGATATAGGAGTAACAACATACAGTAGTTTCGTAGTTCGATTTTCAAAAACGAAGGGGGAAAACTTTGATTTCCTGCTCTGCATTCTACACCTATTTTAGCTTTGCTAGGAAATTGGAAAGATATATTTTTCAGTTGCCCTAAGACCTAAGGTATTTGTTACTCACACAAAACTTTAGGCCCGGTATTGTTGTGCCCAGCAAATAAAATGCAAGTACAGTGATCTTTAATCTACTTAGAATAGGTAAGACACCATTAGGGGATTTAGAATGCCTGAATACCAAAACAGGTATGATTGTAACAAGCTAACTATGTGAATATTGATTACATGTCCAATTCTGACAATCTCTTTATTTATTTCAGTTTGGAATGCATTACTCATGGTCGACTGAAGCACGTGCAAGGCAAGCCCTTGCTAATATATCTGCATTGCTTCGTCCTGGAGGCACTTTCATTGGGACGATGCCTGATGCTAATATCATTATTAAAAGGCTAAGAGCAAGTACGTAACTATCTTGAATTAAAGTTTGATTTATCTCACAAAATTGTACTGTACTTGTCAAAAGATGTGTGATACAATATTATATCCTCAGCTGAAGCAATGGAGTTCGGGAACAGTGTTTACTGTATTACCTTTGGTGAAGAGTACACCGAAAAGGTTGTTGCATTTATTTGTAATAACTTGTATGTTTAATTTTCATTACTAGCTGATTCTTTCTGTTGTTTTCATAATGGTGTAGAAATTCCCTGCATCCAGACCTTTTGGTATCAAGTACAAGTTTCATTTAGAGGTGAGAACATGATCTATTCAATAATTTGTGCCTTCTATGGCTGGCTCTTTTTAGTTTTTTCAAGCTGAACAGTGATGCTCAAATTTGAGTGTGCCTTCTATGGCTGGCTTCTTTTTTAGTTTTTTCAAGCTGAACACTGATGTTCAAATTTGAGTCTTCACTGAAATCGTTACAAAAGGAAAAATGTGAAAATGGCGATGTAATTGAAATCTGATCAGAGTGCATTCTCGTGATTCTTGCATGCACCACTCTTTCTAATAGCTTCAGCACTTAAATTGTGTACATGCATGCACCCTCTTTCTTGAACACTACTCAAATTGTGTACATACATTTACATACTATCTATTTATGATAAATTCCACTCTTGTAGGTTACTGATTGTCTGTTGCAATCTTTTGTGCTTCCTTACTAGACGTTCTCCTTGCATAGCTTAGAAGTAATGCCTATCTTGTTGCAACTGTTTGGGTCTTGTTGCAACTGTTTGGGTGTTTATTGTCCTATGCTCTAACGTAGCTTCCTACTTGTCACCCGTCTTTCTTCTTTACATTTATTTTATTTTCACACAAAATGATGAAAACTTGTTTGTAAAAATGCATTCGCAACATGCAGGATGCAGTTGATTGCCCAGAGTGGGTTGTTCCATTCCATCTCTTCAAATTGTTGGCGGAGGAGGTATGCAGTTATTCTATTGCTCAGTCTCCTTTGATGACCTGTGCATTTTTTCCTTATTTCCAACAAGTTAATTTCAAGTTTCTCTGGAAATTTATTCCACCCTATTTCTTCTGTTATCATTTATATGTTCTTTACATTGCTGCACAGACAGATGCTGATGTTATGACCAAAAAAACTTGTGATCTTTTTGCAGTATGATCTAGAGCTGGTTCTAATGAAGAACTTCCATGAATTTGTACACGAGTACATGCAAAAGCCAGAATTTGGTGATCTCATGCAGAGAGCTCTTGGTGATGGACAACATGGAGAAAGTAACTACTCCCTCCATCCCCAAATACTTGGTGTATAATAAATTTAGTAAAAAGGTCAATGATGTCTTATAGAAGGGAATATCAACACCAAAATATTGAACAAATACAGTGAAAATATATCTTTGGTTGTTCTATTGATATTGATTTGGTATTGTAGATCGAGTGGAGATTTGGTGCTCCCGAGCTCCAGTGATCTCGCCTATATAACAAAATTAAAAACTATATTTAGAAGTTCCAAAAAAATCAAAAAAAAAATCATGCATGTTCTTCATAATATATCCTACAAACGTGTAAAATCTCAATGCAAAATACTTTACGGTTTGAGCTACACAAAAATGACAAATGTGTAGATCTGAGTATAGTGAACAATATGTAGTTTCAAATTTCCAAAAAATTTCATTTTTGTGTAGGTCAAACTGTAAAGTATTTTGCACGTTTATAGTAAATTTCATTGAGGACATGCATGATTTTTTTCAGATTTTTTTGAAACTTCTAAGTATAGTTTTTGATTTTTTGAAATGGACGAGATCACTAGAGCTCGGGAGCATAAACCATTTTCCGATTGTAGATCTTGATATTTTGGTGTACATACTTGGTCGAACTTAGAGATCATTGGCATTTTGGCTAAATTTGTACACTGTATTTGGAGACGGAGGGAGTAGACTAATTAAGTAAACCGACTGTTCTCAGTAAATGTCACTTCACCATCTTATCATCAATGATTATGCAGGTACGCTATCACAGGATGAGTGGGAGGTATCCTATCTGTACCTTGCATTTGTTCTGCGGAAGGTATTACGCGAAACACAGTTTCACCATTTCTCATCCTGGTACCAACTGAAACCAGATACCTGTGTGCTGAAATGTTGTCTTTCCGCAGCGGGGCCCTCCGCCCTCCCGGTGGCGCAGGGTCGGCAAGGCTAACAATAAAGGGAAGATGTTCCTTGCCGAGGAGGACATTGAGTTCCTTTCGATATAAAGCAGACTGTACCATCCTGGAGCTTACTAACAAGTTACTGATTCTAAGCTTCGCATTGCGCAAAAGAAAGTTGCCTCTCCCCTCACCTGTTATCTTTCCAATCTGCTGTATAACTTCAGCAAGTTTGATGTATAAAAAGCATGGATACATTGTTAGGTTCACACGAAAGCTTTGAAGTTTAATACGCATTTTGTACTATTTCAATTCCTAAAATGTTGGGCAAACCATGTAATGGATGACGATTTAGATGGGTTGATGAGTGGAGACGAAAACTCCACGCATGGTGATACTGTAAGTAGTTGCAAACAAATTTATGTAATCAGTTGTAGGATTAAGGAAATGCAGAGTATTTGATAGTAGTAAAACAAAGAGCAACAATGCGTCTGCAACTTGGTTACAAACTCTGATAATGATTAGAATGAAATTTAGGCTTGATCTCCCGCATGAGACCTGTAGTCATAGTTCTCTTTGCCCTTCGAAAATCCATCATTTCGAGTATCCCACCGGTACCACAAAAGACCGCAGGACAAAATATTCCTTTCCTCTTACAGATCGAATATCTCCATCAGCATTTCTTCTGCATTTCTACACTTATATAGTTTCTAGTTTGGCTAGAAAGTGGCACCCCTCCAACTTGGCAAGAGTGGATTAACGGATCGCTTCTGCCTCAGAGAGTCAGAGGTACACTCCCAAATTCATTTTGCACTCAGCTCTTGCTCCGATTTCCTAAAATGGCACCCCTCCAAGCACTCAAGTTAGAAATTTGTGCATTCCTTGGTCTTGACCAGAGTGGAATAATGTTAGAAATGCAAGTTCTCACCACCTTAATATCAAAATTTTATTGTTGATTCACTTTACTATAGCTAGTTCGAAATCAATCTCAGATTTCCTCTCGTATTCATGTAATGGAGGATAATATCTTGGAACAAGCATAGTGGGAGATGCATGAGTCTATATATAGACTCTTACAAATAGACCTAACGAAAATATCCGTTTTAAACTCGTGTTGCTACCGGCGGCTACTAGATCCAAGAAAATTTGATCTTTGCTACTTTTTTTTGATAATTAATTTGTACAACGAATCATGGTTTAGGAGGTTTTACATTTTTCGGGCATGTGATTTACAAAAAAGGATTAGCAGTGTTATATCATAAATCAAAATTTTCATTCGTCAAATTAAGCTATTTCACACCCATAGGATTTGTATTCCTCAAAAAAAAGGGGGTATAGAATTTGATTCAAACGGCCGACAGGAGATCTAAAGTTTCATGAAGAATGAGAATCAACCATTTTTAAGCTAATAAGGAAAACTTTCCGAGAATAGTTAACTCGCCCAAAATATTGTAGCCAGAGTTGTACTACTAGCTCAGTTCTTTTCCAAGTAGATCAAGGTGAAATGAAGCTTAATCTGAAATTGGACACGATGAAGATCCCCTGATCACCTGGACTTGCACCAGCTGATCGCCGGTGTCGGCTAGGCGGAGCGGTCTGAAGACGCAGGCGTCGGAAACCCTGAGGCCATTGTCGGTGGCGAACCCCGACCAGCCTGCCATGATCATGCCACCCTTGTCGCCCACCTTGACCCTCACCTCCCAGCGCCGCTCGTCGCCGCCGCCTGCCAGGCTGAGCTCGGCGGTGCGCGACGCCGTCCATCCGAGGAGGTCGCACTGTGCCTTTGTCAGGTTCATGTACTGCATGTGGAACGGCCTCTCAATGATGCACTGCACTAGCTTGAACTCATGGTCCCGTTCCGATGATGATCGTTCTCGTTCACGGCCGTAGGATTCTGTGGCCGGCGACGGCGAGCACTTCCGCCTCTTGGTTGTCAGCAAGGACGCGTTGGGCGCCGTCGGGGACCAGCAGCGGTTGTTGTAGCCGGACTGCACGTCGGCATCATCGTCGTCGTCGTCGTCGTCGTTACTGAGGCTCCTTGAAGCAGCGCTAGCGGCGGCGACGTCGAGGCTGCATCCGGAGGCGTCGAAGGGCTCGACGGCGAAGCAGAGGCCGCCGAGGTGCTCGAAGACGAGCAGGTTGCCGGCGGCGATGCCGGTGCCGGCGAGGAAGCTGCGCCACCCAGTGCCGACGAAGCAGCGCCGGTCCCGGTCGAGGTCCACGTGCCACGACCGCCCCGCGGGGTCCCGCAGCGTGGCGACGGCGAAGCCCGGCGGGATGTCCAGGCGCGCCGCGAACTTGGGCGGCAGGCTCTGCATGCAATGCAGTCCGATCAAATCTTCATGGATTTGTAGATCGCGATTGCCGATCAGGGTTTCGTTTCGTTTCGTACGTACCAAGGTGGAGGCGAAGGGGCTGCCGGGGAGGAGGACCTTGAAGAACTTCTGCCGGCGGACGGCGCCGCCGCCGCCGCCGTCGTCGTGCGCTGCAGCCATCTCGCTAACAGATGGAGAGCTGGCACGGTTTCCGGTTGATGTCGCTCGTTTTCTGTTTGAGTCTCCAAATAGTCAGCTGACACGTACGACACTTGAAGTCGTGGTTATATATATATATATATATATATATATATATATATATATATATATATATATATATATATATATATGTAAAGTATGATGCTAGGGTTTGCTAATTCCTTCTTTCTTGCCATAACATGCGGTTGACTGTTTTTTTCTTCCTCGTAGAGCCGTGAATATGTCCATTAATTAAAAGTTGACATGTGTATTTATTCTTGCGTAAAAAAAAAAGAGCGAGGACTGACCATGCATGAGATCGTCCAACGACCAACGATGCCAAACTCAAGATGTGGCCTCCCATCAACGGTGATCTATAGATTGTGTGCATCAGCATTGACCAATGGATGAAGATTCGGCATCAATGCTTTCGGTGCTTTCCTTCCTCCTGGCGTTTGTGCATACTGGAGTGTGGTAGTATTTAGCTTTAGTTGCTGCTGGTGCTCTGGAAACAAACTAGATCAGCTCAGCTCTCATGTGTTTAGAATGGTAAGGTGGATGGCACACCACTTGTTTGCGGTCATATTTAAAGAATATTACCCCCTCCGTTCTTATTTGTAAGATGTATATATATTTTTAAAAATTCTAAAATATATGTATTAAGGTTTATGGATAAATTTTACCCAAGAAAACAAGTATTTTATTTTGTGACTATTAGGAACTCATCTCTTACGATTTTTGGAGAAGAAAATGAGTACACCGTATGCCAAATACCCATATCTTAATATTCCTGCAGAAAACTATACGCGTTACATTAGGACATTAGGGAGTAATGATTATCTATCTCAACACCTCATGGTTCATCATACAAGACAAAGAACCATGGCTAGAAGAGGACGCTAGTTAGATGCATCGCTTATCATGCACTACTATATTGTAAAACAAAATTTGTTATGATTTGGGTTGGATCCTTGTTGAACGACCTGCACAACACTACATGGTCAGTTCACAAAAGCATAAAGTTTCGAGCTTTAGTACAACATTATTTGGTCTATCTCCGGAAAGGGGCATATGTACAACAACACCTGTCTCAAAAAGTTGCACCACGTATTTAACTTTGGTTAGTATCCAACTAATTTTGTTAGCATTATTTAGCCAAAGCAACACACAACGTCACAAAGAAATCATGTCATGTGGTCTATAAATGAAGAGATCGAGCCTCACCTTAGCTATTCATCTTCACCGTCACCAAAACAACACCGACAACAATGAAGACCTTATTGCTCCTAGCTCTCCTTGCTCTTGCAGCGAACACTGCCTTTGCGCAGTACGCACAGGTTGGTGGCCGTTATGACCAAAGCGGCGGAGGGTCCGAATGCGGGACGGAGCAAGTGACGCTCAACTCATGCAAGGACTACGCGATGGAGCGATGCTTCACCATGAAGGACTTTCCGATGACATGGCCCTGGAAATGGTGGAAGGGCGGCTGCGAGGCCGAGGTCCGGTACAAGTGTTGTGAGCAGCTAAACCAGGTAAAGCAGGAGTGCCGTTGCAAGGCGATATGGAGAGCCGTCCAAGGCGAGCTCGGTGGCTTCTTTGGTCTTTCAAAAGGTGAGATAGGCAAACATATGCAGAGGGCCAAGAGCATACCGTCTAGGTGCAACATGGGCGCCGACTGCAACTTCCCTCTTCCTACTGGATACTACTGGTGATCTAGCCTCAGTTGGGGTCCAAGAAAGTGTCACACACCACCGCATGTGAAAGATAAACATACTCATCTATGAATAAATATCATCCTCGTATGTAGGCTTATCTTTGCAAACATCTGTGTTTGCGTGGATGTGTGTTCTTGGTGGTGGTTTGTGTTCATCCATGTTTGTCCTATGTTCAATAAAAGTATGAATATATGAATATGTGCAAGTTATGAAGGAAGACGATGAAATCTTTGTCCTCCGTTGGAGCTTTTTTTCATTTTTCATCTTTCGTAAATATAATTATTATTTTTATTTTGTTCATGAAAAAATCTTGTTTTCTTAAGCTTCTTTCCCTTTTTGTTTATTTTTCTTATATTTAGCTTTCCTCATTTTCCTTTATTTTTCAGAATGACAGATGATTTATCATGAACCATTTTTTTATCACAAATCATTTTGTATTGTGAATGAACCATTTGTGAAATTTCTAGAAATACATGAATATTTTTTTATGATGAACTATTTTCTATTACATGTGAACACTTTTAAATTTATTGGGAACTGTTTTTGTTTTTATTATAGGTGAAATCTTTTTGATTTTTGGAAATACAAGAATACTTTTTTACTCGTGAACCATTTAAAAGGTGAACACTTTAATCGGGATAATTTCTTATCGTGAACCATTTTTCATTATTATGTTTGAAAATGTTCACACGTCTCAAGAAATGTTAACAGTTCTAAACATGGGTTCATACGAAACTGCGGGCTCTAGAAAATTGTTCAACTGCTTGACAGTACATATTTATGTGTTACAAAAAAGAAAGAAAGGAAAATAAAGGGGAAACCAATGTATGAAACAAAAACTAAACAAAAAAGAGATAGAAAATAAAGAGGGAAAGGGAAAAACAAAGTCTGCCGGGTCGCGGCCCATCACGGGACGCACGAGGAGATCATGTACTACGACTCACTACAAGTGAGAAATAGGAGGCAGCCTGCCCATCTTCCTTGTTGTAGGAGCCATCGATCCTCAGCTTTTTTTTCTTCAGTGGACCACCATTTACGATTACATCCGTCATTCTGAAAAAATAACCCTCTGGTTTTTCTTTTGTTGAGAAAAGAGACTCAAAGAGTATGATATGATATTCATCTTCTCTATCTAAATGGAAGAACCCACTATAAAGAATTTTCTCAACATGCAAGGTATACATATCATCAAAATTCTAATTGGTCCAATTAGAGAACCCCACTACAAACAATTCTCTCAACATGAAAGGTATACGCATCATCAAGTTTCTCAAAATACGGAATATAAATATATATTAATGATATATGATTTCTCATATATTTACGCGCGGGGAATCAGTTAAGGAAAACAGAAGGCCCACAGTATGAACTAGTGTATGCACATGCTATGGGCCGGGCTGAGCGGGGCCGGATAGAATGAGGAAAGAGTCGGAGCAGGCCCAGCCCAACAGCGGTTTCGTGCGTGCTGCTGCTGCGGTTCATGGGCAGAAGCGTCATTCCATTTGCTACATTTGCTATTGCTTGCCGTCTCTTCTCCCACAACACAACAGGGCTTTCCCCCATTAATCCCCCTCTCCGTCGCAGCCGGCGATCGCCGCCCGGCCGGCCTCCATTCAATCCGATCGCACGCGTCGCCTCCATTCAATCGAATCGACAGCTTCTCTGCTCGGCTGTTCCGACAAGGAGAAGAAGAAGAAGAGGTGTGCGTGTGATCGGAGTCGGAGGGGAGCGATGGGTCGGCTGTTCCTGATGAGCCTGCCGCCGACGGGCACCGTCTACTGCTGCAAGCACTGCGACACCCCGCTCGCCTACGCCCACCAGATCGCCTCCAGGGTCTCCTCCCCTCACCCCCATCTCTCTCCATGTACTACAGTAGTAAAATTTCCACTTTTTTACTATTTCTTGATTATACTATTCTGCTCATACATTTTCTTGGTGTTATGGCATAATCAGATGTTCCGCTGCAAGCACGGAAAGGCCTACCTCTTCGACAAGGTGTAAGTCTTCTTCTTCTTCTTCTTCCGAATTCATCTTGCTCTGTTTCCTTCCTTGTCCCCTGTTTTTTTACTGTATCAAACAATGGCTGCCTGCCTGCAGCGTGAACGTGAACGACGGGGAGAGCGACGACCGGATGATGACCACCGGCCTGCACACCGTCTGCGACATCTTCTGCGTCGCCTGCGGCTCCATCCTCGGATGGAAATACGTAACAACCTGCCACCACCACTCTTCTTGCTTGATTCATCCACTCCCCGTTTCATCCAATCCAATCCAATGTTATTCATGCTCCATCGTCTAAGTGCTGTTCTTACCCTGTCTATGTCCTGTCAGCTGTCTGCGTTTGAGAAGGACCAGAGGTACAAGGAGGGCAAGTTCATCCTCGAGAGGTCCATATGCCTCTCTGCTCTCCTCTCATTCTTTGCTCAACTCTTTTCCACAGCATATTTCTAATCACTTGTGCTCACCATGCTACTGCTGCCATCCTAGTTTCATACTGTCCTGTTTGTTGAGTATATACCTACTAACTAAACTAGCCAGTAGCTGGCTGGTAACGCTGATGCATCGGAACGGGAAAAAATTACAGCACATATTTTCCTTGAGAATCAAACTGAAGAACAAACCAAGATAGGTTCCTGTCGTAGCAGCTCTGCTCCTGAATGTACTCACTGAATCTACTGAAACCATCCATCTCCTTCTTCTTTGTTGGGTGACGCGCAGGTGCAAGATAAACTCGGCTGGCCCTCCAAACGACCGGATCCAGCTGTGGCCCGAGCACGATGTCCGGCAAAGCTCTAGCGAGGGCGACGATCAGGGCGCCGTCTGACGTCCGGCGATCTCACCGTATGACAGACATGACTGTAAATTAGTATCAGTGTTAGCTCCCCTGGCGCTGCAAAATTGCTTACTTGGGGTTCCAACATTGTCTCATTGGCATCGAACTGTAGCTTCTCGTTAGACGAAGAACCGTGTCTGCCTATCTTTATAACCTTATGAATCAGTCTGTGGTCGTTCTTGTACATATATGAATGTGTCCAAATAATAAAATGTTCATCACTTCCTGACATTGAGCTGCTTTGCAGTTTAGTACCGATTTGTTCATTGTTTTAGTATCTGTTGTTAGTCTTGTGCTTTGCTATGTGTACCTAAATCCATTGATCAGAAATACCCTTGCTGAGCTGCGAGCACATAACTTTTCCCATCTAAAGCAATATTAGTGGATTGAAATGAGCACTTTCCCACATTGAGAATCGGAATATTCAGGAGTTATAAATGAGTAGGTGCTGTGCTTTTGATTTTGACAAACTTTCCGAATGAGATCAATCAGAATTCATGTGCTCATTTACACGAGCGGCGAGGTTCGGCATTGGTTGATATTTCGCTGATACATCCAAGGTTCTGGCTACAAATCACGGTCTTGATGTCGCGATGTAAAATATTTTTATATGGTGATTCAGATGTAGAAGTGCATATGGAGTGAACAAGCGGTCTAAGGTTGAAAGGCAAAGAGAACTTGATTCGGTGTGGCACAAAATGTTGAGACTTCATTTCCCTTGATATATCCATCAAGACTGATACATTTGTAACTACTATTCTGTTACTTTTAAACGAGATGATGCAGTGCTCATGTCACTTACTATGTTCCATACATCATTAACCCCACACTTTGAGATTAGGTACCAATTTCTTCGAAGTAAGTACCGTAGACAAAACGCAGACTTCAAAGTGAAAGATTATACAAAACCATGCGGATAATTCATAAACAATACTGAGTACATTTCAAACTGGAATGATGTTTGCAACTATCTCTCTGTTTCTTCTTAACTGAAATGCGTCTTCATACCTCTCTGTTTTTTATGAATAATACTATCGAATTAATAACCACATTCATTCAAGTTCATACAAATGAAAGAATCGTGCATTCGAGATAGGCCGGGGGTGCAGATAAGCACCTCACAAAATTCAGCCTCGACAAATTATTTACGATCTTGACGGAAAAACACTTGATCCATCTGGCCATGACGGCCGGCTTAAACTTCTTCGGGCTTGTAGGTGGCGCCGACCTTGAATTCGGCGGGCACGACGTCGTCGAAGACGTTGCGCATCCCCTTGTCGGAGACGAAGCGGAAGTTGAAGGGGCCCTTGAGCGGCTTCTCGCTCTTGATCTCCCACACGCCGTCGCCGTTCTTCTTCAGCGCCCGCCACTCCTCGGAGCCGTGCTCCTTGAGCTCCACCTCCGCCATCGAGTCGCCCTCCTTGTCGTACTTGATCGACAGCGCCAGGTTCTTCTCGTCGGATCCCTTCTCCACCGTGAACGTCACGGTGGGCGCGCACCACGCGCCGACGAACAGCGCCGCCAGCACCGCCGCCGCCACCATCCTGCCTGAGGAAGCCATTCTGAATTGCTAGCTGCTTGGTTCTTGTGTGGCTGTCTGAGATTGCCGTATGAATTCTGAATTGGAGATGGGTGATCGGTGTGGTATTTATGGGCGGTTTGTCGGAAGGGAGCAGAGCTCGGGCGTAGGCATGCACGGACAAGCTCGGTCTCATGCATGGCCACCGACATCGCCGGAGCGTCACCACACACACAGTTACCCAACATAGCAGCCATTCATTTGCAGGGTGCACATCTAAAATTAACTATTTTGAGTAAAAAATTACGTTAATTTAGACAATTTTGTTATGCTACTTACGGTGCACATTTTTGGGAGCGCAAGGTTCATTTCAATGGGGTTTTGCACAGACATCTCAATTAGTTTTCTATCGAAAACTGGTTGTGTAGGAGTGTGAAATATTCAGATGTGGCATAAACAAATCAACTGAAAAGTTGTTTTGATCGATGTGGTCACGTGTTGTGTTTTGGTTCGAAGAGGATATAATCCCTAACGAGAAAACCGAAAAGTTATAAATATAAATATTTAAGAACAGATGAAACCTAGTACTGTTCTCATGGGTAACTACACACCTTTGTTTTACACGTCATGAAAAAAAGAATACTTAATGTGGTGGGGGTATTTCAACATGAGAGTTAATATAATTATCCAAAAGTATTTTGAAGTTATGATTGTTTTAAAAGTCAACTGAATAGGTCAACTCAAAAGTGAACCCTAAAAATGACAACCAGAGCTTTTTCTGAAAATTCCGAAACCAGTTTTGTACACCAAACATGCGTGCTCTACTATATATCAAGCTAAAACTGGTATATACGTCTCACGTCCACCGTATAATGCCATGACGTGTACGGCTTACCACACCTATGAGTAGTAAATCCACTCTAAATCTAAAATTTTGATTTTCTCTTATCATGTGCATATTTGTGTTATTTATCCGTGCGAAAAGTGTCGTGGAGAAAGAACACATATTGTTCGTTGCAAAAAGGAACAATCGGTTGATATGAAAAGATGTTCTTGTGAGCACCAGGTTATAAAAACAATTCCCCCCCTCAAAATAGACGTGTACGGTTGGCACATAATTATGTGCGTGGTAATTTTTTTAGTTTTTTCATACAGAAAATGTGATCATAGATGGTAATTTGAACATCCGCAATCGAGTTTTTCATTTATTCGTTGTCCCATTCGACTTGAATGTTTCTTAGAGAATGTTTAGGTGAGAATTTACCAAAAAAGAAACTGTGACAGAAATTTGATTGTGCTCAGAAGTCCAAATTTCAGCCAGAGCTCGTCCTTGCATTAAAATGCTGGTTTTTACTTTTCGTTTGAGATTTGTCTGAATTGCGCCCATTTCTCTCATCCAACAAACTAAATTCAAATCTCCGTTTCTTTGTACAAAATAGCTTTTATTCTTGAATGTATACATTTTGGAGGAAAGTCATTGTATATTTTCCATCAGCACATGTGGCCAGCCGTAGCGCCTTCGAGATCGAGCTCGATTGTGAAGCTAGGTACACGTGTCATTGTTTCTGTTGGACGAAATCTGTTTAGCGGACGAACGAGACATCAGGACACGTACGTGGGTATCCATCCACCTGACATCAGCACATGCACCGCCGCTGCATGCATGCACGCCTCCACGTAGGCACCTCGGTACTGCCACGTGCACCTCCACAGCAGGTCGGCCATGGCGGCTCAACAACTTATTTAGACCTCCCTCATCCATCGAAGAACTTGTTGATAGGATCGATCCAGATTAATCCAGATACAAGGATATAGGGCACCACATGGCTTCGTCGGCGGTGAGCCAGAGCCACAGCGGGCAGCTGCACCATCCACCGGCGGCGGGAGCGAGCATGATGGCGCGGGTGGACCGGCTGGACCACGCCACGGTGCCGGCCGGCGGAGGAGCTGCTGCGGGAGGCGCGGGCCAAGGGCAGCCTCGTGGAGCGCATCGCGTTCCTGGAGAACCGGGTGCTCAGGATGGAGGAGAAGGCGACGAGCAGGTTGAGCAGCAGCATGAGCGGCGCCGGCGGCGGGAGGAAGAAGAAGGGGCTCAAGAGCCTGGTGAAGTCGTGCGTCCGAGGCGGCGCCAAGCTCAAGACCAAAGACTAGACGATGATTGTATTTTGTCTCAACTATGACTATGTAATGTACGTACGTGTAAATTGTGTAAGAGAAAAAAGGAAGAAAGATAAACCACTCTCGAGTTTCTTGGAGTGAAGAAAGAGCTGTCTGTCTTTGTTTGTGTGCGCTCACAAAACACTTGTGCTTCTGACCTTCTGTGTGTGGTCTGTGGTGTACTCCTTTCTTTCAAGCCGCTCCACAGAGTAAGTACACTATTTTTGCATTTCGGAGCAGGTATTTATTTAATTATTTAGATAAATGGTGGAGAGGCTATAGTAGAGACTTAACATTTTTTACAATAATTTAACAAACTTAAATTATAATTTAGAACCGATAGAAGAAGGTCTATCCCGACGCTCCAAATTTAATAAAATTATAATTTAAATCTAAACCTATGCGGGCCGAGAGAAAAAGGCCTATGCCACAAGTCACAACCAACAACTTCTCGCCAACCACTATATGCGCCGGTGTTGAGCAAGTCACGGTGTCGAGCAAGTTGCTTCTACCGACCGACATCGGTGTTGCGTAAGACTTTACTGTCGTCGGATCATCAAGGAACTTGCATGCCTCATTGATCCGACGGCGGAAGTGTGCTATTTTCCGACTACGGTCTTGCATATAGCATGGCTGAGACTTTTGGCAAAGCTGCGGGCATCGGTGTCGTGCAAGACTCTACTGCCGTCGGATCATCAAGAAACTTGCATGCCTCAATAATCTGGCGGCGGAAGTGTCTGCTATTTCTGACTACGACCTTAAGTAATTTGTGGGCTATGATTCTACGACCTTAAGTAATTTGTGGGCTATGATTTACCGTCAATGCATACCTCAGCCGACACATGGGGCTTCATCCTCGGCCTTGAGGAATTTGCATATAGCATGGCTGAGACTTTTGGCTTCAAAGCCGGCGCGACGTGTGGTGGGGTATGATCTACCGTCAATGCATGCATCGGCCACACATGGGGCTTCATCCTCCGCCTCGTTACACGGCGACGGTGCGTCTTGTACTTGCGTCCACGACAACGTCCCAGTATGGCGCCGAGATGGAGTACTCGGGGTCGAGCCGCTCCTCGTTCGACATCTCCCTCCATACCCGCCTGATGTAGTCGACTTGGGCATGCTCATTGAGCCTCGACGCCACCGACACGACTTTGGTCACCCATCCCTCCGTTAGGGTGACATCGTCGTCCATCGGGATGTGATGGCGACTGACACAACAGCACGTCCTCTATCGTCATCACGTGTGGTGGCGTGTTGTATGCCTCCTCGCGTCACATCTCGCGGTGTCACGACTTGGCCATCTGCGGCTCCTTGTTGAAGTGACGTGCTCGTTCCGCCGAGAGGAAGTCGCGGTAAGGCCGAAGCTCACGCTCCTCCGCGTCTCGCGGTGGCCCACCACCCTAGGCATGGTTCTTCACGGAGCGAGAGGAGTTGGGAGAGGGAGATGGTTCGGTGTGGTGAGAAGCCATAGGAGCGGGGTTGGGTGACGTACTGACGCGCCGAGAGGAAGCCGCTGGGGAGGGAGGGGGTTACCGACGTCAACACATGGACGGTGCTAGTCGCCATTAATCGGGGACTTCCCGGTTAGGTTTTGGTAACGTGTCAACTTCTGTCAAAATCAGTACCCGTGAGAAAATTTGCTTAAATTAAATAGCGAGCACAATTATATTAATTAAATAAAAAAATCGAAATCCATGATAATCTAGATAAGTGATTTTGGACAAATGGATCCAAACAAGTGATTCTGGAGGAGGGACGCGGCCAACGAGGAACCACCGCTGCTCCGCTACTGACTAATCAAGGCAAGGCCGGCTGTCGCTACCGCCATTGCCGTCCTCCCCCTCCACGACTCTCCATCCCTCCAGTGGCTGCCTACCACACCAATGCGCTGAGCATCTCCGCCTCCCACACCACACCAAGCCAGTAGCAGCCATGGGAGAAGCAGCGGCGGCGGCGGATATCCACACGGGGGTGGTGGTGCCGGCGCCGCGGCCCAGCAAGGGCGTGGCCTCCTGGGCGGTGGACCTGCTGGAGCGCATCGCCGTCCGCCTCGGCCACGACAAGGCCAAGCCGCTCCACTGGCTCTCCGGCAACTTCGCCCCCGTCCAAGACGAGACCCCGCCCGCCGCCGGCCTCCCCGTCCGAGGACACCTCCCGGTCTGCACCCTTTCTTTCCTCCACGCAATCTAGGAGTAGTTGATGTCGTAGTACCGATTTTGGGCCGTCGGAAAAACAAAAATCCCTTCTTTCAGATGAATGAATGAATGAACAAAATCTCGGATTTTTCCCTCTGTAGTAGCGGTACTGTACAGCGAAATTCTGATTGTGGATCTCTAGAATCGATTCAAGTCCAAATCCTCAGGCGAGGAGGACCTGGGACTGTGCTAGTACATCGTTAGTCAACTCCTGAAACCAGCTGTATGTATCCGTGGATTGAATTAACAAAACACTACTGCACCCAGGAGTCCACGACCGGCAGGCCTTTCTACTCAACACACCAGAGAGATAGTAGAGGGAGAGATACCTGGAATTAAATGCTTGTCTATTCATCTATAAGACTCGCAGCAAATTTTTGACTCCAAAAGCTTCAGTTTGTCCTCAGCAGGAGCACGTATTCTTCTTTCCTCCTATCTGTTTGCATCCTCTTCATTGGTGTTGATTTCCCCCTTTGCGTCTGTGAAATCAAGTGAGAAGTCTCACCACAGTCTTCACTAGGATCACTAAAATAAGTCTTCACTGCTGTTTCTTGTCAACACACCAGAGGGATGGAGAGAGATACCTGGAAATAAATGCTCGTTTATTTATTTATAACGATCCCAGCAAACGTTTGACTCCAAAAGCTTCAGCAATAGGAGTACATATTCTTCTCTCCTCCTATCTGCCTGCATCCCCTGTTCATTGGTGTTGATTTCCACCTTTGCATCTCTGAAATCAAGTGAAACAACAAAAGGTGTTCTGCCGATAATGTTTCACCGCTATAAGGTTTAACAAGGTCTTCGCTGGGATCACTAGAACAAGTGTCTGTGAGTATATATGTATAATTTTGTAATCATCTCACTCGTACGTTCGTCCTATGTCTGGTAGGCCAGGATCTTAAATTGCATTTCCTTCAGTATTCCGTAAGAATTTCCAGAATAATGATGAAACACGCCTTTCTTCGAGAAACTGGCTCTCCCAGAGCTAGAAGAACTTCCCTTTCTTATCAAGTCAGCAGCTCACTAGGTTATCATTCTTTTCCTCATTGTGTTCCTATTTGTTGTCCGCAGGAGTGCTTGAATGGAGGGTTTGTCAGGGTGGGACCGAATCCAAAGTTTGTCCCTGTTGCAGGGTATCACTGGTATTGACTCTTACAATTTCCCTCGTCTTAAAGACATTATTCTGGTGGTCACGAACCAGTTCCCGGCAAAAGCTTAAAGATCACTTTCTGGTCCTAAGAGCATAAACATGGGCTGTTACATTCCTTGAACAGTGTGACTACAATCATCCATATCTGCTTTGATGAACTCATAAATGTGCAGACAGTTTAATCGTGATTGTAGTAATAATGCTCTTTCTTTTTTACAACGCAAGTGCTCATTGTCACACCTGTTGTTCACAGTAATTAAGTGTCAAAATATTAATTCAGTCTTGTTTTGTGCCTTTGTTTTTGCAGGTTTGATGGAGATGGGTATGTGACACAATCTCTTCTGTTTGGGATATCGCAGATATGGCTGTAGCATTGTACATTTTTAACTTATGTTTCACGGTTACATCAATTTCTACATTGTTTTTTTTTTAAATCTACATTGTTTCGTACAGAATGATCCATGCAATGCGTATTAAAGATGGGAAAGCTACTTATGTATCAAGATACGTGAAGACTTCTCGCCTCAAGCAAGAAGAGTATTTTGGCGGAGCAAAGTTTATGAAGGTAAGCTTACTTGTTTGATTAAAAAACCTGAATTTTCTTAACGGTCACTCTCCATCACCAACTGTGTTCCATTTCTCTTATTCATGCTCGCAATTTCTTTACTCTGTTAATTAAGATTAAAATTCTAAGATATACCATACATACTTCTAACTTAATCCATCAGTTTTTACTCGGTGAAGTTCTCTAATCAGCTTAGTTAATGGCATAACTAATCTCATGCCAACTATAATTTCTTTCAGTATATTTTTGGTGCCTGCTCATTTTTGTCAGTTGTCAACTTGTGATATACTTGTCTTTCCATATGGGGCCTCTGTTGTGTCATCTTAGTATCTTGGCTGCTACATTGACTGTAGGTTAGGACTTTGGACCACAGTTTATTCTGGCTGATGGCATCAATACGTGATAATCTGATGAATCTGTTTGTCTTTTAGCTCGTACGTTAGCTTTGCTTTATGCTTTTGCCTCCTGGAGCCGTGGGCTCAGGAAATGAAAAGACCTGCTAAAACGCCAGGTTTCGTTGAGCTTCATCAATGGACCTGGGGGTGCGCCCCTGATGATCTAAAAAATCTATTTAGATCATACCCTCTGATAATTTTAAACACTTATTCTCCACACTCGGAGTTGGTTTGGTGATGGCCATATACGGAATTGGTTGTGCATGCGTGTGATTTTTCCCCTCAATATTTACAGATCGGAGATTTAAAGGGCTTTTTTGGATTGTTTATGGTTCAAATGCAAGAACTTAGGAAAAAACTGAAAATCTTGGATGCTACTTATGGAATTGGAACAGGTATTTGTTGACCTTAGGTAGTCACTGAATGATGTATCTCTACATACTTTTCATGGCCTGATTTTAGTGGCATTTTGTTGAACTGTTCCCTTCTTTTTCAGCTAATACCGCACTTATATATCACCATGGCAAACTCATGGCCCTGTCTGAAGCAGATAAACCTTGTAAGTTCTTAAATGCGGTCGTGTTGGCTACATATACTGATCGTGAAAAATTACATCTTGTTGTAACTTATCATCATCCAGGACAATAGCCAATGTGGAACATGAATTTCTGTTTTTGTTTTCAGACGTTGTTAAGGTCCTTGAAGATGGAGACCTGCAAACTCTTGGGTTGTTGGATTACGACAAAAGGTTGAAGCATTCTTTCACTGCTCATCCAAAGGTTGATCCATTTACAGGTACATAGTTACGCATAGTGATATCGTACAATTTCTTACTTGCTTTTGTGATAATTCAGTTGAATGATGTTGTTATCCTTCCTTCAGATGAAATGTTCACCTTTGGGTACTCACACGAACCTCCTTATTGTACATACCGGGTCATCACCAAGGATGGAGTTATGCTTGATCCTGTGCCAATAACAATTCCAGAATCTGTAATGATGCATGACTTTGCCATCACAGAGAATTATTCCATATTCATGGACCTGCCTTTGTTGTTTCGACCAAAGGTATGTGATGTTCTATGTGGACTAGCAATTTCCAAGCAATGTCATCCATGATAAATGCCTTCTGTACATTATTTTTCCCTGCACTATTTCTTTTCATCCTGTTGAAGGATGCCCTAGTCAGCATTTGTTGAACATTTGCATGGGATAGGCATGTATTTGCAGCAACAGTTGATAAATTATTAAAAACCTTCATATTTTGGTCTTATTTCTCTGCATTCTTGTATAAAGGAAATGGTGAAGAACGGTGAATTTATCTTCAAGTTTGATCCTACAAAGAAAGCTCGTTTCGGTATACTCCAACGCTATGAAAAGGATGACAAAACTATCAGATGGTTTGAACTCCCCAACTGCTTCATATTCCACAATGGTATGTCATTTGTATGATTCTCCATGGATTCTGAATGTACAATCTTTTCATATCATTTGTCGCTATCTGACATGGTAGCAAAAGAACTAAAACTGAAATCAACTTGTTCAACACGATAAATTAAGTGCAACAACGGTTCCTTGAGGAGTGATTGATCTATTAGCACGGTGTACACAGAAACCAGAACTAATTAATGCGGAAAAATAAGTTAATCTCCACATGAAAACAATCAGATGACAATGTGAAGAAGAGAGCCAGTTCCATCTCTTGCGAACTTTGTTTGACCATGCGGTTCCAATTGATGCATTGCACAGTTTATGTTAATCTTATTAAACTGATCACTAGAAGCATCTCTCTTGTCACAGCTAATGCTTGGGAAGAGGGTGAAGAAGTTATTCTGATTACCTGCCGACTCGAGAATCCTGATCTGGACAAGGTGAATGGTCACCAAAGTGAGAAGCTTGAGAGCTTTGGGAACGAGCTGTATGTACACCTGCAATCTCAACCTTTGTTTTAATTGCATGCAATCCAATGCTTTGGCCTAACGTTATATCTTTCAGGTATGAGATGAGATTCAACATGAAAACCGGCGCTGCTTCACAGAAGCAGCTATCTGTTTCCGCCGTAGACTTTCCTCGAATCAACGAAAGCTATACCGGCAGGTACTTCTACTGGAGCTTTCAACTTCAACATAAGTTTCCTTCTTCTGTGATGGTCATATTAGAAAGCAGTACTAGCAGCTCATGAGTTAACTTGTATTTAGAGTAAGATATTACTGAAGCTATACATCATCTACTTGATTCTCACCTGTTACTATGTTGATGGAATGCACACAGGAAGCAGCGGTACGTGTACTGCACGATCCTCGACAGCATCGCCAAGGTGACTGGCGTCATAAAGTTTGACCTACACGCGGAGCCAGAGAGCGGCAAGAAGCAGCTCGAAGTGGGGGGCAATGTGTGCGGTATATATGACCTGGGACCTGGCAGGTTTGGTTCAGAGGCGGTTTTCGTGCCCAAGGTTCCCGGTGTGTCTGGAGAAGAGGATGATGGGTACCTGATACTCTTTGTGCACAATGAGAACACAGGGTACTGCTTTTCTTTTCCTTCCCTACATCACCCATGGCTGCTGCTGCTGCTGCTGCATGGTGTAATTATTTGGTTGAGGAATGTCTGTAATTGGCAATTTGTGTTGTGGATGCAGGAAGTCTGAGGTTAATGTGATCGATGCCAAGACCATGTCCGCTGATCCGGTGGCGGTCGTCGAGCTGCCGAACCGGGTTCCTTATGGGTTCCACGCCTTCTTTGTTAACGAGGTACTCCTGCAGTGTTTTCCATTTTGTTTTCTGGTTGCGTTCACGTTTTAGAGAGTACTCCAGTATTTTGCTAAGCTTGAATTATGCATCTGACTAGATGGTATTTATTTTCAAGTTAAAGAACGTAATGTGGTTTTGTGTTTTGACAGGAACAACTGGGGCTCCAAGCAGAGGGATGAGCCCAGCAGGATCGCTGTAATTCTGTTTCTACATATCTACACGGTTGAAAATTTATAGAACATAAAGTACATATATGATTGATATATAGGAGGTAATTAGTAATACCCTGAAAAATATATTTGTAAAATGAATTAATCGATAATACATAGGGAGGTACATAGAAATGTGGTAAATTTTATGATATACGCCGTACGCATTATTATAAGAGGTCTACACGTGGATGCCAGTGTCTAGCTCGTTTGCGTGGCACCACCGATGTTAGCTACAATTAGTCAATTAGCATCTAAAATCAATGAAAGTCATTTGCATATATGTAGCTAGGGCGATAGCTATGAACTGCAAGGACATACAAGTCTGTTTTGACCCTTAGATCCTTAGCTTGAGTGTCTTCATCACGTCCTTGACCACGTGTGGCAGCGAGATGTACTCGATGCAGTAGCCTTCCAGCTCGGCGCAGCTGTGGCGCCCAGCCAGCTCCAGCGTGGCCAGCGCGTTCCCTGGCGTGATGTTCTCGGCCAGCAGGTTCTCACATAGCCGCCTCATCCTCTCTAGCCGGAACCGGCATGCCGCAGCCAACATCTCTCCAGCCATGACTGTCAAGGAGTCCCCGGCGCGGCCAGAAGGCACTGCTAGGTCCTTGATATGGGGGAGCTCGTCGGTGTAGATGAAGTGGAGCATGGCCTTGAACGTTGAAGCTTTCATGTCGCAGATCATTACATGGTCCGTGCCGGTTGTTGATTCCACCAGCTCGTGCAGCACGGGCGACCGCGTGGCGATCACGAGCCCGTGCGTGTGGATCTCCATCTCCTCCACCATGAACTTGACGTCCCATCCCTCCTCGCTTGCCAGCAGCTGCTCGAGATGCCATGCCAGGTTCGAAGGCGGCACGGGCACGGACGACGTCGCGGTGACGGTGGTGTTGCTGGTGCACGACTCCGTGGTTACCTCCATTCGGCAGTGCAAGGTGAAAGAGCCGTCGTGTCCCACCAATGAAATAGCGGATGCCGTGGTGATGAAATCCGCAAACCCTAGATCATAGTTTTCTTGGCTATATGGGCATGTAAAATTACGGGCAAACGATTTCCCGCCGGGGCCATTGATCGTGAACCACGCCGAGGCTTTGACATGGAGATCACAAGGAGGATTCAAGAGCATGATGTATATGCCAATGTGCTCCTTGAACTTGTGGGTTTCTCCCGATGGGTATACACAAATGGCCCATTGGTAAACCCCTACTTGGAAGGGGCCAGATGTGATGCCTTGCCCAAGACCATACGTCTTCCTTACTGCGCTCAAGCTTTCGATCCTGAACTCGTGCGTGCCGGTCGTCACCGCCGACGGGTCATACTTGGACGTGCTCTTCGTCTCCCTGTTGTTGGCATTGTCATTGCCCGAGGAAGAAGAAGAAGAAGTCAATTACCTGGAAAAGAATTTGGATACATGACCAGATGGATCACGTTTCCATCTGTGTTTAGTCATATTTTCATGTTGTTTCGGGTTAGTTTTCCCTTATTTTTGCCATCGCCACGCATTTTCAGTTTTTTTTTGTGTGCATGGAAGTTGCAGAAAACTCTGGGGTCGTTTTGTATTTTTCGATATTTTAGGATTTTATTATAATGCAAATTCAAGATATTCGTTTTATCCCGGTTTGCCTTTTAGTTTCCACATGTGTTGTTTATTGTAACTTTTTTTTTTGACCGGCTTGTTTATGTAAAACACTGCCGGAGCTACGGCAAGGCTAACCTGAGACATGATCTCTCTCTACCTCAAGTGATAATAATTGAAGAAAAAGGACCAAAAGTTTGAGAAGATGAGTATTTCTTTACTAAATGGCCCTTAAAACTAACCTAACGCTAATCTTGGCACTTTGGATAACTTTCAGGTGCACATGTCCCTTACCCAAAAACGCTATATGCTTAGGCGTTTTAAAATTGTTTATTTATTGTAACTTGATTTTCAATTAATGAAATGCGTGCTTGGTCTGAAAAAACTACATATATGTGTTTTGTAACCCAATAAGTAAGTAAATTCATGTTATTCTTTTGGATGGAAGGCCTTAAGCACACCTTTATAGATAAAGGCATGAACGGCACACGACGTAAGGTTTTAATACACATAACATACGCCTGATTTAGCAAGAGATAGAAAACAGATTCTAAGACTGAAAGGTGTCCTAAGAACAACACAACGGCAGACCCCACAGGCGGAGTAGATAAATCGGATCAAGTGGTAGATAGATCAGATCAAGTGCCTAAACCCGCTTGACATGGATAGAGCTTCTTGATTTATTCTAGGTGTAAATGCATGAAGTAATAGCAATATGTATAAGCATGAACCGATCCATTTGCACTGGCCGATATCAAATCCCTCATTCTTGCAGCTGCAGGGGTAGTTGCAGGTGCCGGGCGCCTTTCGATATCAGCTAGATGAACATGGCACACTCCTGTACGCAGGCATACATTTTGGTTTCCTTTTGGCAGCTCATGACACAATGCCGTAGTATCAACCAAAACGGAAATAGCGCCACGACAGTATCAGGTTAGACCGCATGATGCTTACAAATTAAGGTCGTAGATCAAGGTCTAGTTCATATTACACACTTCAGGTCACCGCGTGGCAGCAGACTTTGGGTCAAAGGTCATAGATCAAGGTCTAATTCCTAATCGCAAGGAGTCACATTACAATTTAAGAATTTTAGCTAAGCAGATTGACACTTGAGGTTACGGGATCGCAGGATGCGTCTGGCTGAACAAGAAGAAGCATGGCTCAGTCCACCTGCACGGCAACGGACAAAGAAAAGGTTCAACTCCAAGTACGCTCAGGCAAGGAATCAACACGGAATGTTCAGTAAGTGACTATAAGCAGACAACACTAGAATATCTAAACATCAGCAGCAGCTGCATATATTATATGCGCACATAGGTGATAGCAAGACCCATGTCATGCCAAGAGCTAGCAGTAGAACCAACCAAGAACTCCATAAAATCCTAAACTTCACAAACAGAATAACCAAAATCCTCATTTGATGTCTTCTCACACAACAAAACAAGTAGCTATAACAGCAGACATGCCAAGCCAAGCAGTTATATGAATGAAACTGCACTGATCTACTACCTCTGTAACTAAATGTAAGACGTTTTGGTAGTTCAATTTGAACTACCAAAACATCTTATATTTAGATACGGAGGGAGTATATGTTTAAAAAAGACAAATAGCATCGAACCAAATATCTGTCACAAATTACCAAGATAAATAAATAAGCATCAATCATATACTTCCTCTGTAACTAAATATAAGATGTTTTGGTAGTTCAATTTGAACTACCAAAACGTCTTATATTAAGATACGGAGGGAGTATTAAATAGTGCTGGCAGGACGCTAGTATCATAAACTTGTCAGACACAAACTTGTTCACTGGTTCCTGAACTAGTGCCTCTGTATTGAGAGGGGCTGAGGGATTTTACACTGTAAGTGACGGTTCTTTAAAGAGGATCACATCACACTAGTACTATATGGTAAAAATTCATATTTCATAGGGATAGAGCTTCTTGATTTATTCCAGTTGTAATGCATGAACAGAAGCACCGACCAAGATATATAGATGGCTACAGCATGCAGTTGCCATCCGTCGGTGAAATTCTTACAACATAATAAGCACTTAACGAAGCCCTCCTGCCTGCAGCTGCAGCTGCCGTCCGTCAGGTGCTTCCTTGGACTCAGCAGTTCCTAAAGCAAAAGCATTGTGTGAGGTTCTTGCACTTGCCGCTGTCGAAGCCCTCGGTCCTGCAGGTCTTGGCGCAGATGCCACGTGTGGCATAACAGAAACCTTGCCATGCCTTGCTCATCTGTGTGTCGCATCTATCTGCTCCAATCTCTTCTGCGTCAATCACAAACAAGAGAAAAAAAACTAAATTAACCTGGTTCACTCAGATGAGATGTGGTCGGAGATGTGTGGGTTGATCATATATATATATATTCTTACCAGATGACAAGAGAAGCATCATCAGCAGGCACAAGCATATCAATGCCTTGGTTCCCACTAGTCCTTTCCCATAAGCCATATTCTCTAGGTTTTGAAAAAAACCTGAAATTAATTCTGGACATAGTCAATGTTGTATCCCATAAGAAAGCAAAATCGCGACATGAAATTCTTTGTAACAAATCTGATAAAATCTAGGATTCGAAAACATACTTGTACAGATCTAGACTTTTGTTATTTTTGTACCGCGCAGGCAACAAAGTATTTGAAATTTGGTATTTTGCACGTTTGTATCTTGGGTTTCACTTTCACAGCCTGCTGTTTGATTGATTGGAACAAAAACTAATAAGTAGAGACACAAGAGGATGCTTTCTTTGTGTGATCTCAAGGAAACAAGGAGTCGCTCAAATTACTTGTGTGATCTGATTCGAATAATGCAAGGTGGCTGGGAAAGGTGATCGATCAAGATTCAAGAATCAAGAATAGTTTAGAAACCAAAAACATATACTGTATTCAGGTTGGTCACATCGAGGCAGAATAAATACTACATGGATTGGTCTGAAAACTTGCACCATTTCACGAGCAACTAAATATTAAGCTCCTTAATTCCAAAGCTAATCAGCAAGCTGGCAAAGAAGAGTAACTAGCTAGCCTAGCCCGTGAGAGTCACAAGAAGGGAGACCTTACCTGCAGTTATACCAGGACGGCGGCGCGAGGGCGATCTTGGTAGAGGTGGGAATTCGAGGAAGACGCCGGCGTCCGAAGCTGAAGCAGAGGTCGCTCCGGTGCTCGATCTCGTGCGCAAAGAAGCAGCTGGGCGGCGGCGCGAGGGAGAAAAGAAGGGAGAGGAGTAGCTAGGGTTGCACCGGCGGGGAATGTTTATAGTAGAAGGAGAGCACTAGGGGCCGCCCGATCCAGAGCTGCAGTACGTGGCAATGGCGGCAAGGCCATTTTGCCCGATATGGGAGAAGAAGGACGACGCCAGGACGAGCGGTTTGCCGGTTTTGTTTAGCTGATGGGCCTCCTGGTGGGCTGGGCTTCCTTTTCCTTACTCCCTCTGATCCGTTATACTATTGGTGTTGGAAGAAAAAACCTGCCTATGTACAAGTACAACTAGGAAGTGCGACATTCTTTTCGGATTGGAAGGAGTATTATTAATTGTTTTTATTTTCAGGAAAAAGAAAAAAAGGAGAGATGATTGACAAAGATTTTAATTCAAAGGGATTTGAAACCTTTCGAAATTTAATTTGTTTATTGCAAGTCTACTTGATATTATCCAAGTTTACAAAATGTTCAAAAATATATTTTGGCTTGATGCGTATGTGTGTCATTGACCTGCGCGGTATTACCTTGTGCGTAGCTAGGTACATATATAGTTGGAGGGTTTGATTTGCATGTTTTATTGAGGACAGGAAAATCCACTTCCTTTTTCCAGCTTCCTTTTGCTGGCTTGTTGCTTGTAGCTCAACAATGTATTTTTGTTAAGTAATTAATGGAAATGTGAGTAGCCCAGGGTAAAAAATCCACCACCTTGCAATACATGTGAGGTACAATATGGATATATTGGAGCACTACATCATACCTATACAGTTTGTATACATTATGTTTATCAGCCAATATTTAATTTTACCATGATCGCCATACATACCATTTTCGACGTACTATATTTGTTACAAAATCGTCAAGGAATTGGATGGGTCAATCGACCAATATAGATTCAAGTTAGGAATTTTTGTCCGCGGCATGCATCTTAGCATGTGCTGACCGGTTGGGATTTGTTCATCGTGCATGTTCATTTAGGATTTGGAACCAATCATATGGTCCACTAGGGAATTATCAATCGATCGACACTCTGCATGCAGATAAAGTTTTTCACTACTTGTGACCCAAGCTGCTATTTGATATTACTATTTAGGATCCTGATTAGTCAGAGGAACAAGATGCACATATATCCTAATACGTGGTGTTTTCAGATAGTTTGATTATTCCTTTTCGGTCAAGAATGGTCTGTTCCTTACCACTTGATCTGAATGTGTGCCAAATTTGGGGCAAAGGCATCGATAGTAGCTCAAAGTGGGAAAGAATGCACTTGCAACCTGACGCCTACGCTGTCAACCAAGAATCAATCTTTACTCTTGTTGCAGAGGCTAACTAAAAATTAGTGTTACTTTATCAGAAAGCCATCATGTTGATTGTATCTTTAAAACTGCTCTCGTTCTTATGGATTCACACCCTAGACCTCAAACTCAATGGTGTTATTAATTAAAAGTAGGGCATGTTATTCTTTTGTCAAAACAAAGTGATGATACTGCCACATTTGAGACAAATCAAATTGAATCTTCCCCGATATTTGCGAGCACACCGTTGAACAATCTTCTCCGATATTTGCGAGCACACCGTTGAACTAAATATAATATACAAGGCATGACATTTACCGGATTCCGAAACCTCCTACTCTACACACAAAATTCCAGTGTGTGCCTGACCAGGCTCTTGTAGGACATGCATGCAAGCAAGTTGCAGGGTCCTATTAGCCGTGGAAAGAGATGATCGAGATCACCGATCAATCAACATGCATATATATTAAGGAGTGTGTTAAGTCAGAAGAATAAGATGCACACATATCCTAATATGTGGTGTTTTCAGGTAGTTCGGTTATTCCTTTTCTGTCGAGACTTGTCTGTCCTTACCACTTCGTATTAAGTGCGCTAATTTTGGCGCAAAAGCATCAAGAGTAGCTCAAAGTCGGGTATATTTTTACCTTTCGTCTACAAAAAACTGCTGCTACTAAAATCGAATCTTCTCCAATTTTTTTGAGCCAACCTTCGAAATAAAACTAAGGTTTGACATTTACCGAATTCTAAAACCTTGTACGCTACACACAGGAGGCGCCCATTGGCAAAATTCTAGTGAGTGTCTGACCTTCCACGAGTTCTTTGGGATATTCATCAACCTGCACTTATTATTGGCAGGTCATAAACAAGGCGAACTACTGGATTCACATGTGGTCATATCTTTTTTCTGTAGATCTCAGCGTGGTCTCATGGATACAAGATGTACTCGAATGATGATGGTCGTACGAGCTATCTTCTGTCGGATGGGTGGCTACATCATAAGAGATTAGATGGCCATGGCCTTTTTTTTACTTGGTTGATTTTTGTATCCACGCTAAGTGATCCTTGCATTGTAAACCCTTTAAATATTTGATATTCACTCCGTTCCAAATTAGATGATTTTCACTTGTCTAAATATGGATTTATCTAGACATTTTACATGTATGGATACATCTACATGCGAATAAAAGAGGAGTACTATATAAAAAAATATCGTAGGCTGTATGCATCACTTTAATGCAGCGGTCGGGGATCTGTACCCCATTTCTAAAAGAAGCGCAATAGATGGCCGAGCCCATCGATCGATCAAACATGCACTTTGCCTTCTAATTTGCTGATAGTTAGTCACTTGCCTTCCCTTCATTTCATTCATATATATATATAGGGGCTGGCAGGCTAGTACATGCTCACACAACAATCCTACATCTACATGGTATACTGAAGTGGAGGTCTAGCTAGGTAAAGAGAGCTAGATGGCGAGAGGCCAGATTGTGATTAGGAGGATTGAGAACATGAGCAAGAGGCAGGCCACCTTCTGCAAGCGGCGCAGTGGGCTGCTGAAGAAAGCACAAGAGCTGGCCATCCTCTGCGACGTCCAGGTCGCCATCATCGTCTTCTCCTCCACCGGTCGTCTATACGAGTATGCCAGCTCCACCATCACCACCGCACCCATGACCATGGCTTCAATTATTCACAAGTATCAATCTGCACAGGAGCACCAACAGCTGCTTAATCCAGTGTCACAACTCATGGTATGCATGCTTGCACTGCCTTGCAGCCTAGTTTGCTTATTAGTTTATCAAGCTGTTCCAAAATATACACGACGTTTGAGACATGGAGACAGTTATTCCCAAGTTTTCTACTAATAAAACAAATTATTATTGTTGCTAGTTTTGGGAAGGGGAAGTGCAGAAATTACAGAAGGAACTGCAGATGCTTCAAGAACATCAGCGGTATAAGTTCTTAATTTCACTTCCAATTAATACTGTATATAATATAAATCAGTTTCACAACAAACAGAGCAACATTCAAGAGTGATCAACCCCATTGCTTTCAGGAAACTTATGGGGGAGAGGTTATCAAACTTAGGAGTCAAAGACTTGTGTGTGTTGGAAAATCAACTGGGGAAGAGCTTACACCGTATTAGGGAGAAGAAGGTAGCACAAGTTCTTTGGTCAATCAATTGTATCTTAATATAATCCTATATTTCCAACCATATTTCAATTCTAATTAACTTTGTGTCTCCTAAATATTGTAATGTTGTAGGAGCAACATTTTGCCAGCGTCATTCTACAGATCAATCAGAAGGTTCGCCAATATTTGTATCATTGACACGTGCAAATTCACTTTGTTGCACACCATGTTTGTTAAATTTACAGCATTATTTTATTTTCAATGAAAATTACATCTGTGCATGGTAATTAAACAAACTGAATATTGTAGGGATGCAGCTTCCAACAGGAGAATATTAAACTATCCGAGGAAATAAAGTGTATTCATGAACAAAACTTGGAGTTAAAGAGCAAGGTAATTAGCTGAATGAGTTCATTCCGTATTACATGTTCTTTTGATTGAGATAACGGTGATGCTTGATACTGTTTTCAGCTTTATGTGTCGAATGGCTCGGCTCCGGGTCCAGCAACTATATATCCTCCAAGGCATAGGATATGACAAGTACAAGGACATCTAATTATGCCAACCATATATATGTAGGTCAAGTACTCAACCTGGCAGCCTCTTCTAGTAGTTGAATTAATCAGTGCCATACACTGACTGGTTGTGTTCACCTTTTACGGTGCTTGTGGGCTGAAATGTAAAATACGAAGAGTCTGAATGTATATCTGTTTGAGGCAAAAAAAGAAGGATCAAACCGTATTAGCTGGAGTACTATTAGCGCTGGTTGCATTAATTAATGCATCATTAAGAACCTCGTTACTAAAACAGCAAGTGGTGGCATAGCTGAGGGAACCAAATCTGGAAGGAAATACTTTTAAATCTAACTTAATCAATAACTGGCTCTAACGGAAATCGAAACGCCATTTGCTCGCATGGACCGCAGCACTTTTTGTATCGTGCTTTCTGACCACTTTACTTGAGCAACCTTAATATCGTACTTTTTTAGATGATGCAACTGTACTCACCAATCGAACAACCTTAATAACATGTTACTAGGAAGCTATTTACCACTTGGATCCTATAAATTATTATTATGTTCAAATGACAACCAAAAAGATATTCCTAATAATAGACCCCCATAGGCGAAATTAACCCCCCCCCCCCCCCCCCCAAATTTAACTTGGGGCATCTATGAGCAAACACAGATTGATGTGGCTGATTCGTCCTAAAGACGCCAAAAAATATATTGGTAGTGGTACAATTGGACACCTCTAACAAGATATATGTAACATGCTACATATATGTTAATGTGTTGAGATACAATTGTACATCTCTATCAAGATATGAGCATACAGCTCTGAAGAAAGTGTACGGCGCACATATTATAGATGGTCAATACGAACTAACATGATGCAGTTGGGTGGCACCCTTAGCACCAGGGATAGCACATAGTTCTAGATAAAAATACAACTCTAACTCATTCTCGAGGCTGTATCATTAATTAGGGAGTGACATAGACTAGTCCTAACGGGGAGTATCATATAGTGATATCATGCATATGATACTACTCTATGTTACTATGTCAATAGTGGGTGGTAACATAGTTGTAGTATCATATAACCATGCATTTATTAGCCTATAGACTCATCTTATCTCGAAATCCGCTATGTTACGGTATCAACCTATGATACCACCACCACTTCTCTCCTCATTAAATATTTGTCACATCATTATTTTTGCCTATATGGCACTTATATTACTACTATGATACTCCCACTATGACTAGTCTTAAACGGTTCTAGATAAAAAAAGATTTGTTAGTTTGTTAAGTAACTAGGATATTAACAACAACAAAACTGCCTGACTGCATTGTACGACAGAATAGCGACATGTCCGAGGCCATTAAGGTGTCCTCGTACCCAAGTTAAACTATGAAGGACATTAAGTTAGAATATGATATTATCATGGATGTCCTTATTGTAGACGTCGAGGAAAAGAATATATACTGGGGCCATTAACTAACCTACCCTCTGTGATTAAAAGTGCTGTTAGTTATTTAATCCTAGCTTGTGTCGTCATCAGCACAAGGACAGGACACGATCAGGGCTTTAGCTCGCTAACCAAAACAAGTAAACAAAACAAAACAAATGATAGCTGCATTAGTATGGGGGAGCTCTTTTAGAGGAAGAAAATAAGGCAGCAGCATAGAGAAATTTTGAGTCTAGCATTGTCCACCTATCCCAAAAAGTCTCTAGGTACACCTGATGAGCTGATTCAGCAAGAACGAGGGAATCAAACCTAGTATTAGCGTTGGCTTTGTTAGGGGGCACTTTATAAAGTATCAAGTGGTTGCATTGCTCAGAGCACCAAATCTGGGAAAACATATTTTTTCTCTAATCTAATTGATTGTTTTCTCTAATCGAGACTTGAACACCGTCACTCACATGGACTGCAGCATATTTCGCACTGTGCTTAAAATTGTACTTTCTTTGGATGAGGCAAGTGTCACCAATATCACAACCTTAAGCAAGATGTTAATTAATCTATTTGCAACTTTATCCTTATTTTTACCACCCAAATGTTGGTGTTCTTGTGTAAGGATGGGGCTCAGTTACCGTATAACCAAGGGTTAACCATTTTCAACATTCAGGTGACATGGTTCCATAGGTTCGTGTTCGGAACCAAAATGGTTAACCAAGTTCCATCAATTTTGCTTATGTGGCACTTATGTTATCACATATGTTACTTCTACTATGATTAGTCTTATGACATAACATTAATTAGTAACACATTTAGATGTTTAGTATTCGTCTATTTGAGTGGTTGATCTTTGTAACCACTTTGAGTGTTCCGTGATTTGTAAACTCTTAAACTTATGAATGTTTAAATAAATGACGGTTAATGCAGAGGCCGGGATACGTACCTCCTTTTCTAAAATAATAATAAAATTGGACAGGTAACACAACCGTTAGTTTCATAACCAGTTTTTTTTATAGAAAAAAGAGCTGACTGCATATTTCACAGCAGGGTGAGCAACATGTACGAAGCCAGTAGGCTTTCCTCGTACCCAAGTCAAACTATGTATGACAGTACGTCTGTAAACAATATTATTATACTCAAGGATGTCCTTATTGCGGACGTCGAGGGAAATAGTAGTGTGTGCCAATAATAAAAAATGGTATTCACCTTATCTAATTGTAGCTTGCGTGTCGTTGTCAGAACATGGGCATGATCCGGCTTATTGCTTGCGAACCTAAACAAATCAACAAAACAATACAGAGAAATAGCTGGATTAGCCTGGGGAAAGCTCCTCGGGCTTAATTAGTTGAACTTGTTGTCACCTAGAGAAGAGAACAAGCCATTAGCAGCCTATAGTGTTCTATCAAGCTTAATTTCCATTCTTTTTTTTTTCTTGATCTGGCTGGCCAGCTGAAGGATTGAGCAACCGATAGATCGAGCGGCCGGAGAAGAAGAAGAAGAGGAGGATGGGGAGAGGGAAGATCGCAATCGAGCGGATCAACAACAGGACGAACCGTCAGGTGACTTTCTCCAAGCGGCGTGGCGGGCTGATGAAGAAGGCCCGTGAGCTCGCCATCCTCTGTGATGCAGATCTTGCACTCATCGTCTTCTCCAGCACCGGTCGTCTCTACGACTACGCAAGCTCGAGGTTTATTCGTTAACTCCAGCTATACCTCTTGTAACTTCTAATTACTCATTAGTCCTTTTTATTGGTTAATTAACCAGGTAGACTTTTGTTAGCACTTTGAAGTACTATTAATTATTATTTTTGGATATGCTAATCATTTGTTATTATCAGTGGGATGAAGGAAATAATTGAGCGCTACCAGGAGGCAAAAGCGGAGAATTGTGGGGTGTTGAATCCAGCATCAGAGGCAAAGGTACGGACGAATTCATAGTAGGTTGCTACCTTAATTTCCGCACCGCATATTTAGCAGAGAAGGATCATGCATGTGTTTGAAGAAATAAAAATCATTCAGCTGCACATTTATGTGACCAGCTTTGATTTTGTTTTTGGCATATGCTAGCCTCATAGCATAAAAATGAGATTCACCAAAATCAGTGGTCTATATACTTCTTATGCACATATAATTGTATGTTGTTGTAAGTGTACGTGTAGCATAAATAAGGGGACCTCTGGATCCTGCCAATTCCCTTCCCTCAACGACTTTGTCACGGAACTCACACATGCCTCTCTAAGCATATTTTCCTTTAACATCTTTGTAGTTTGAGTTTGTGAAAGTTTGTGTCTGGGTGCACGTTTGCTCGACTAAGTTGTGACACGAGCTAGCTAGATGTTCGATCACTCTAAACATAACTATAGGGAAATGTCTTCTAAGAAAATGCAAATAAGTAGAAATCCTGCAAAATATCTAGTTTGTAGCTAGATTGTTGATTCACTAAGATTTTGCTATATGTTGTTCATTGATGGAAAAAGGTTATGACTTCCAAATTTCAAATTAGTCAAAATAGCCCCTTATAGGTATGCATTTCATTACCCTTAATTAATTCAGCTATACACATTACCCAAGGAAACATGGACATGTACGATTGTTGATAAGATGGTTTTACACACCACCATAGAAAACAAAAGCATGATATAAGATTATCTTTCATTTGAAGAATCTCTATCTCTGAAGGAAATGAAGACCATCCGTCTCTGCTTCGACCTATATATGCACATATTTAATTGGTTTAAGCAAGTTATGACCAATTGGTGTAAGCAAGTTATATATGACTTTTGGACCCTCCCAAATGGCCAATGACCACTTGGTTCGAAATGGTCATAGATCTATGACCCAAAAAAACATGGTTGCTCAGAAAAGGTCACTAGTTAACACATTTCTTGTAGTGATCCGTCTCTCCTTCGACTTACGCACATATTCATATGTTGGTGATTTTACAACAAAACAAACGACAACTAGACATCGACGCCAAACCAAAATATGCTAACAAAGTAGTAAAACAAACCATGCCATCTAAATTGGATGGTCCAGTGACACTATATCCAGAAACTTACTAGAAACCATATGATATGTGAGATAACAACAAAAAGTTTGCTACTCCTACACAAGGGCTTCAAGAATGGTTCATGTGTTGTGCGTCGATGCTGGCGAGTACAACCAAATGTGAACTCGGGATTTTCATTTCCGATGTTCAAATTCGAGCCATACCTCCACGAACGGCATGCTTATATGAGATCTTGTGTTTCCACCGAAATTGTGTGCATACTGGCCGAACTCAACTCAGCAACCTCTGTACCGGTTGACGAGTTATCGCTAGTCAGTTCCCACTTGCTACTCTACTTCTGGTAACTATCACGACATCTTTGATCCACCTCGCATGGCGACAAAGGGACATCTCCAATCAGCGCAAAGAAAAGTTAAGTGGGACTAATCCCACCTAAGACCTTCTCGCAGAACACCTGCCAAGCCTAATCGAATCCGATCTCGATAGAAAGGGCTCACAAGATATATCCTAGATCCACGTCGACCTACAGTAACGTCTTTGGAAGCCGGTCGCCGCACACATGACGATGCACCATGGAAATGTTCTAAGAATGGAGATCCGCGGTCCATGCAAGATCGTGCAGAGCAGAAGGGAACCACTATAGCCAGATCCGACAGTCTCATCGTCATCCACACGACTACAACCACCAGCTCCTGGGATGAACCAAGGGCGCCGACCTATTTCCGATCGGCACCGTGCATGACCAACTGCCTGAGGAGCTTGACATGCCAAGGAGTAGCCCATGGAGTCATCCACCTCCATACACACACCCTCGAATCCCCACTAGAGAAGGTGTAGTCGAAGGAGAGACACGGGTCCCATTGCTACCATCCACCGATGGGCTTTGCTTGTTTGTGTTTGTCCACGGTTTCAAGGGAGAACAGAGGGTAGGGGCGCTTCCAATGGTGGCTAGGGGTCCACGTTCGCCCTAAACATGAGAAAACATGGCTCGATCCACACGAGCATGTGTGAGCCTTGTTATTGCTAAGCCAATAGAATTTGTACTAACCATCATTTTTTTAAGGGGAAATAGCACCCCGGCTTGTGCATCAATATGGTCCACACAACCTTCATTTACTGTGTCTTTCAACTTTTAGAGAGTTCAAGTATTATAAATCATGGATCAATCAAAGTGGCGACATGAATAGGCCAACTAGAAAATGAGACATAAAAAGCTCATATGCATATTGTATTCTATTAGACCGTTGCCAACCCCCATGGCTGAAAATATCCTGAACGACTTACATCATTCGATTGCATTCGGAATCGATACGTTCCCCTCGCTCTACATGGAGGAAGGACAAAATTTGTATCCAGTAGGCATCTTTGCTGATATCCTTCAAGAAAGTTGCATAAACCTATTTTGTCAAAAACAACATCGTGTCGACAATTCCAAAATTTCAAGACAATTACACAAACACCCGCACATATATGATCTTATATTTTTTATCAATCACATTCAACCACTTTGAAAATATTTGAGATACTAGAAGGTGGTGTGATATTAAAATTATAATGCAGAACTCTCCAAACTTAACAAGTAAATGAACAAGAGGTAAAACATTACTCAACGGATTCGTCTAAAGCACAGAAGACACATCCTTTTTGCACCTATTCAGGTTCCCTTTAGACAAATATCTAGAAGAACCTTCTTATACCGGAACCACATACAAATCTTTATCTTTAGTAGAACCTTCAACTTCTAGTGATATTTTCATAAAAAATAGTGCCCATCCATAAAGTTCGCATACATGCATTTAACCAAGAAAAACCCCGTATAAGTTAATATCCAATTAAAATGTCCAGGTTCATTAGAAAGGTTAGACCCCATTAGTATCACGACAAGGTTTTACCAAGCTGTCCACTTTCCAACCAAAGAGAACTGTACATTCAGAGGTGCATTAAATAATACTTGTACAACAGGAACAGTCTTACGCCGCACATTATTGTACAAGATTGAATATTGAGATGCTAACGGGGACGTGTGAAGCCAAGTATCCCCCATAAACAACATTCCATCACTACAACAAACGAACGTTGATCTAGGATTTTCAAAAAAAAACGAACGTTGATCTAGGAAATCCTTCTTTCCCTCATGATTCCCTTCCAAAAGGGATAGCCCGTGGGTTTAGCTTGTATTTGAGACAACGTTTATCACATAGGTATTTTTTTAGCATCAGCTCCTGCCACATTCCATCCTCGTTAAGTATTTTAAACATCCATTTGCTGAGCAAACTCTTTTTTATCTCAAGTACCTCGATACCCAAACCCTCTTGATCTATGGGATGACAACTTGTGTTCAACTTTGTTAGTCAGTATTTCTTCTTTAGCTGTTCACTTTGCCATAAGAAAAGAGACCTGTAAAAAATTAATATTTTCTTGACCCTGTTAGGTATCTTAAAAGAGATAGAAGGAACATAGGTATGCTTGTCACAATTGAATTAACTATGACTAGAATCCATGTATGGGAACATCTTTCCTAACCAAGAGGACAACTTCCTCTTGAAAAGGTCTCCGACTGGTTTTCATTATTTATAAATAAGTTTTCTATAGTATATTGGAATAAAAGATATTAGGAATAGAGCCAGCCTCACAATCGAACAGGAATCTGTACTCATCTTCAACCACTTTCGCCTTTCCAAAACAATTTTTTTGTGCTTTTGTGAAAATAGTCTGAAGTCCGGAGAGTTGCTAAAAATGCACAAAATTAGCTTCATTTTCACAGCTTTCGCGAAGTCCCTGGTGTTTTCGTGTTATAAACTAATGATTATCCTGTTTCATTTTCATTTTGTTCATCAGTTATGGCAGAGGGAGGTGGCCACCTTGAGGCAGCAAGTGCAGAACTTACAACACAATAACAAGTAATATAAACACTCATTAGTATCAACTATGCATAGAAATATGAAAATTAGTAGAGCTATCCGTAATTTGTGCTTAAGTTGTTTCATACGCAAATTTATTGAATGAAAAGAGTGTCGATGTGTGTCAATCTTACCTGAAGAGTAGGCAATTCCTGTATCGATTGAAGAAGATATATAATTAGCTAGTAGTTGGTTACGCACTTACGCTATTAAACCATGTGTGGTCTCTGACGGATATACAGACAATTATTAGGAGAGGAACTATCAGGCACAACTATTCAAGATTTGCATTTTCTGGTGAACCAGCTTGAGATAAGCTTGCACTCTATAAGAAAGAGGAAGGTACCTTTTTTTCCTACCTTATATATTTTCAATATTTACTGAAAGTATGCATGGTCCGTACTTTCATTCCGTAAGAAAGAGGAAGGTACAGTTTTCTTTGGACCATTAAAAAAAATACTTAGATTAGTGTGCATGATACATACTAACTTGTAACTGATTTCGTCAGGAGCAACTGATGGCAGAGGAGATAGCAGAACTCAACCAAAAGGTTCAAACTGAAATAACTGAAGTGTTGATTCCTCGTATACATATACGATGTATGCTGTGAAGGAGCAGGTTACAATGAGATAAAACTTGCCTTTTGTAGGGATTTCTTATTCAGAAGGAAAACATAGAACTTGGTAAGAAGCTGAGCATTGCACAGGAGCGCAAGATGGAATTGCAGAAGAAGGTAAGAAATGTCTTAGACTCCAGTACTAAAATCCTAGGTAATATCTTTCTCAAAAAAAAATCTAGGTAATATCACTAATCTGTTAATTGATGCAGAGGCTGGGGGCTTTCCCTAATTATCAAAAAATAATCAGTAGTGTTGCCACCTTCCTATTTAAGCTATTACATTAATTCTTGTCTGAGCATGAAGAAGTCTCTAAATATCTTGACGAAAAACATTATTAATATGAAAAATACCCTCTGATCATTGGTTTTGGTACCATTTTTGAAGTGGAACTTTGACCATTGGTTTCGATAGAAACAGATTATCAAATTAAAATACTTACAATTTACCGTGTAATGAGGATTAAGTTATATCAATTCATTTTATCAATAGCGTGGTAAAGAAAAATCATAGTGGTAGCCAACAAAGGCTGCATTTCGTATTCCAGTGGATTCATGCAATCCTGTTTGCGACACCAGCCACCTATTCTAGTGCTTATCTGACTCGTTATTAACTATTTTGTGCTAATAGAGGTAACAAATTATAATATTACCAGAACACAGCAACCGAAAATTGATACCTACTCCTATAAGTTTTTATTTAAACTCCAATCAAAATATAAATATAATCTTCAAGCATGGAAGGAAAATGGTACTTAATGTGTGGTCTACTTAGCTTTCTGGAGCCATCAGACCGAGTGAGCAGCAGGCTGGAGGAAGCAGCTCAAAAGCTAGACTACGTGAACCAAATATCGATCTTGAGTTATGCCAGCAGGAGCATGAGGATGAATAACACCTATTACCTCGTCCACTGCAGTAAGTAATTCGTCCCTAATTACGTTGTTATTCTTAATTACATGCCAAACTTGCGTGTTACGATTAATTACATTGGCTCTTGACTTGCATGAAACAGTTTCGACTTGTATGCGAGTACTTACCGCCGGCCGATCGAGGCACATACGCAATTGTAGAGGTTGAATGATATGGAAGCTCATCCATTGTTGTGCATATGGTGCAATTTGCATGGGAGTTATCAAACATATATGCATGGTGAGCAGAAACATGTTTGAACGCTTTGTATTTTCGTAGTGTCAAAGACGCACACACATATCTAGATGCGAATGTATTTATGTGGATCTAACTCGATCTCTAATGGACATGGTTTATGTCGCTGTCCCGTGACTTACATCCCATCTATCCCATATGTCTTTTTTGTGCAGTTCCTCCTTGTGTCAGTGCATTCTTGATTCATTTTGTCTTCAGTGAAAATCTATCACGAGTATCGTCGCTTTCGAGTGCCATGGTTCCGAATTCCGATGCACTGAGCATAGCCCACCCCTCTTTCTACTATGGGTCTCCATAGTCGGGCCAACACCACAATCATCACAACCACGAGTATCAACACTTACTCGAGGAGGTCTCCATAGTAGCAATACAAGACCCACTACCGTGTACTACTATACCCTATACTAGCTCACACTATTAGATCTCTACTTGGTCATATCATTACTTTGATGACATAACTCCTTCTAAATTGGCGATGTGGACTAAGAGTTCCTAGCATAGTGCAAACTACCCGAATGAACAAGCTGGCCAACGCGGCTCCCCTCGAGTACCGCTTACATTCGATGTGGGACCAAAGTGTAAGTTTTTTTAGACATGGCAAAGGCCCCGTGGCAAGGGAAGCAGTGACTGATCCCAATGACCAGGGTACGATCCCCGTTGTGGGCGAATTTCTGGGATTCTCATAAGGAGCGATTATGCTATAAAAGAAAGCCACCAAGCGCTAGTCATGGTTGGTCTTATTAAAAGTGTAAGTTTTTTCTTTTGAAATACATGTATGTTTTTTTACCAAAAGTTGTAAATGGATTTTAGCCGAAAGCCACACAAATTAGCTGTACTTTGGAGGCATGTTAGTTTGAGGACTGTATTTTTTGGTGCAAATGTTGCAATATCGTGTCTTCGTGTAGAAAAATCTCTTTTAAATATAGGATGAAAGTTCAAAACTGTATTAAATTATTTTAAATACGTTGACAATATCTTTTGGAAGTTGACACTGGTGGAAAACAGACATACAGTACCGGTCGGGGAGGGGCATCAGTACCGGTCGTGTTGCGACCGGTACTAAATGACATCCACGAGGGCCGCAGGCGTGGTTTCGGCTGGAGACCTTTAGTACCGGTCGGTGGGTGTTACCGACCGGTACTAAATATGTTCCAAAAAAATTAATTTCTTTTTGAAATTTTCACAAAAAAAATATTTTTTTTTAGAATTTCGAAATTTCTCACTTAACTATCCACTAACCCACACAATTCATCACTTAACTATCAACTAACCCACACTTAATGTCAAGTCTAACTATTTAATCTAGTTAATTTTCCCCCTTTCTACACACTTAATCCATTTTGGAACTGTCAAATTTCCCGATCGGTCAACCCATCCTGAAACTGTTATAACACTAGCACGCTTAACATTTAGATTCCTTTCAAACTAGATAGTAAGAGAGAACTGAGAACTTAGTGATAGTTCTATCTTATCAATCATGTTAACCACTCGGTCATGATGAAACACTTTTTCTTTTCTTATATTATAAAAATTTACTTGATTAAACAAAAATATTATATAATAATATTGAAATAAATAATGATAAAATAAATATTACTTTATTTTAAAAATGATAATATAATAATAAATATTTTAAAAAATGAAATAATGTGATAAACACTTCAAAAAAAGAAATTTACTTGATTAAACAAAAATATTATATAATAATAATATTGAAATAAATAATGATAAAATAAATATTACTTTATTTTTAAAAATGATAATATAATAATAAATATTTAAAAAAAATGAAATAATGTGATAAACACTTCAAAAAAAGAAATTTACTTGATTAAACAAAAATATTATATAATAATAATATTGAAATAAATAATGATAAAATAAATATTACTTTATTTTAAAAAATGATAATATAATAATAAATATTTAAAAAAATGAAATAATGTGATAAACACTTCAAAAAAAGAAATCCTTTGGCATGGGGACCTTATATGTGTACTAGTTGCTATGAAAAATGATAAACTTTATTTTTGACAAAATTTGCAAAAAAAATCTTCACAAAAAGGTCTATCATGTATAGACATCTAAAAGTTTCAAGCCAAATGATCAAGTTATGGTCATTTTCAAGGCATAGTTTGTGATAAAGATCTCATATTCCACAAATAGGTGCATATTGGTGTAAGAAACAACCATGTAAAAGGAAATCTTGAAATTAGTTTGCAACAATAACACTACTCTCTTCCAGATGAGTAGACACTAAGCACACTACAAAATATTAGAGATAAATTGTTTGCAACAATAACACTACTCTCTTCCAGATGAGTAGACACTAAGCACACTACAAAATATTAGAGATAAATTGTTTGCAACAATAACACTACTCTCTTTCAGATGAGTAGACCATTAAATTGTTTGAAACAACAATATGCAACTTTCATTTCGGCCATTATATAATTTGAGATCATGTATAATAAGAATAACAACAATATATGCAATGCAACTAAGATTTTCGGCCAATATATAATTTGAGATCATGTATAATAAGAATAACAACAATATGCAACTTTCATTTCGGCCATTATATAATTTGAGATCATGTATAATAAGAATAACAACAACAATATGCAATGCAACTTTCATTTCGGCCAATATATAATTTGAGATAATGTATAATAAGAATAACAACAATATGCAACTTTCATTTCGTCCATTATATAATTTGAGATCATGTATAATAAGAATAACAACAATATATGCAATGCAACTAAGATTTTCGGCCAATATATAATTTGAGATCATGTATAATAAGAATAACAACAATATGCAATGCAACTTTCATTTCGGCCAATATATATAATTATGTTCACTATAATCAAAGAGAAATTGCTATCCTATGCAATTTTCCTATCCTACGAATCAACAAATTAAAGAAAATAAGCCCCAACATTGGATTACCTTGCCCATTGGAAGACCATGACACGTTTCTTGAAACATAGTTGGATGACCGCAACTTCTTCTTGATCGGCCGTGTACTGGAGATCAAGACCAATGAACTTGTCTTGCTCCCGAGCTTCGCCAAGCCAATACTTGAAATCGGAGAGAAAACCCGCCATCTTAGCGCTATCGTTCGTGTACACGACGTTAAGATAGGTGTTGCCATGTGCAAGCACCGGCCCGTAGCGAGTGATTGGTGGTGCCGGATTCATGGTGGCCGGAGGGATGCAAGAAGAGGAGAGGAGAGCCGGCCGGCCGGAAGGAAGAAGAGAGAGGAGAGGATCGCCGGCGGGGAGAAGGAAGGAAGACAGAGGAGGAAATGAGAACTGCCCACTCGCCCGTATAGCCAATCGCGTGTAAAATCGTGGGCGGGAGTCGAACGGTTAGGGCTTTAGTACCGGTCCGTAACACGAACCGGTACTAAAGCTCCACCCGCCCAGCCCCGCGCGACCGTTGCCATGCCACAGACCTTTAGTACCGGGCCGTGTTACGGTCCGGTACTAAAGGTCCCTTACGGACCGGTACTGCTGCCACCCTCCCCTCTGACCGTTCGGACCGGTATTGATGCCCATTAGTACCGGCCGCAAACACAGTCAGGACTAATTCTCTGGACGTAAAGTCCTTTTTCTACTAGTGTGAGTAATTTTATTGAAAGCGCATCACGTGGTTATTTTGTTGAAAGCTCAGCAATTGATTTTGTAGTCTTGAGGTGAAGATAGATGCGGTAACTAAGAGGGTAACCGACATGGCTTATTTAGACAATATGCCGATTTCGACAAACTCTTAGTACTAGCTAGCGATCATCCTAACGCAGCCAATTAGCCACACTTTGTGTTCTCGGTCCATAAGGATAAGACCAACATATATAAATTTGTTGTACTTGAGCATGATTAATTTTCCACGCGAGGAAACTTCAGCGTGATATGCTTTGCAATATACATACATATACATATACATATATATATATAGCTAATATGCGAAGCAATTAAACCGAACAAACACGATAATATGCAACCAGATATTTCCGGAGTGTTTCCATAGTAAAAAGAAAATATAGTAAGTCCGACATGTAGGGGCCCGCAAGAAAAGTTGGAGCGGGATGAGTGACACGTGGCGGCCGGCAAGAAGGCAAGCAGCAACCTCGACGGGGCCCCCACTTACTTGTGCCTGCAGCACCTGTACGTACTCCATGCCTAGCTAGCATAAGTCGTGGTACTACTTTTCCACTATGGACTGGCGGCGCCAAACTGTTTGCTCGGGGGTACTGAATTTTTAACCTGTTTGTCTTTCTAACCCGTTTGATGAGCCTGCATAACACGATAGTTAAATCATTATTATGTGTTTAGTCCTGGTCCAACCGGTACGTGGGTTCTTTCTCTCGCCTCCTCTTAAACTCTTCTAGTGAGTACGTCTGTAATCTACACATTTGTAAGTTAATTCAAAAAATATGGATATGAAATATGTGCGTGTCGACGAGGGGTTCTATTCTCATGCTCTGTATCGAGTTTCATGAACTGTAGCTTCTCATTTTTGAAATTCCCTTTTAAATGTTTTTAGACGAATTTTGTCAAATTCGTCGCACTGGGTCGTCCATTTAAAAAACCCTCTAATGTGTAGCTTGACCTCAACGTTACACACAACTTTCGTGTTGTAAGTTTTCTATTTCGACGGATCTTGTATTATAGGTACATACGTATTCGCCATGTGCATCCATCATCCGACATACGCAGTCGTGCGGTCGAAACTCGACGCCATCAATGAAGTAGGTGCCACATCGCTCCACCTTAGCCACCGTGCGTGAAGCACATGGAGACCTGTGCACAACCACCGAAGCCGAACACTTGTCCCTCCAGCCGACCAGTGACTCCAAAATGATGCCCCAAAAGGGAGAGACAACGAAAAAAATGTCATCATCATCCGATTCAGGACACCTGAATCTGGGGTTTCTCCGACGCAGAAAGGGAATCATAACAGCCCCACAATGCCTCCAACGAGGTAAGCGGCGCTCACGAGAGCCACCATCGACGATTCCCGCGGTGGTCGAAACAAACTTTCGTTGACATCCCTGCACCCATCACCGGAAGAACCACCCTCCTCCTCGATGTCGAACGCATTCCCCACGGACATGACAAAACTATCATTGAGAAGCCGTGGCGGAAAGCCAAAGGCACCACCGTGCCACCACAGCTCGGATCCATCCACACCACGCACTGAGGTGGACCGTCACAGCGGTGGAGGCCACATCGTTGTGCCACCGACACCACGGCCATGCACACTCTAAGCTGGTTCACACGCTCGAGATCTGTCGTAACCGTGCTCACAACCGCGGCGGAGGGATGCCCCGATGCCGCAATCCTCCCCCCTCCCGGGCTTTGCCCGGCAACGCTCCGGTGGTGGTAGGGAGAGAGTGGTTGCGGCTTAACCTTAGATGTGTTTCTCAAACTTTTTAAAGTACTGTTAACGAAGGTTCAATGATTATCCTTCAAGGTTAACTTGGGTATAATTTGTTCCGTAAGATAAGTATACATGACAATGTGCCCATTGCCAGGTAGCAGAAAAAAAGCAGACTGAAAGAGAGTAGGACAAGGGGGTGGGGACCCACAAGGAAAATGTGAGCGGGGTGAGTGACACTTGGCGCCCGGCCAAGCAGGGGGGCCTTCTACACTTGGCTCCTCCGTACTCCCTTCACTGCGCGCAGCATGTCCATGGCGAGGTAGCTAGCTTCAAAAACTAATTGATAGCAGCTGTACTACTTTGTCACTGTGCTTTGGCTGCTCTAAACTGTTTGCTCCAAAGTCGGAGATGAAAACCAGCTTGTCCATATGGGTAGCTAGCTACGTTTGGATTATTTAGATTTTTAATTAGCTAGCACTTGTATGCGAGCAGATGGAGTTTTTTATTTAAATAATACGATTTTTTATTAGAAATTCGGATATTAGCGCGCGGAATCTGAAAATTTCAAAAATAGCGCGGCGTCGGCGTGAGTCGTGCCGATCGGCACGGCCCGTGCCGAAAAGCCCTGGTCGGCGGGACCCACGCCGACGGCTGCATGCGGCAGACGCGCGCAGGCCGGGCCCCCACATTTCGGCGTTACTCGCGCCGATCGGCACGGCTCGTGCCGATCTGGGCCGAGTTATCTGCCCCGCGCCGGCTCCTTCCTCTCTTCCTTCTTCTTCCTCCCGTCGCACGCCCACGAGCTGTGTGCTGTGTTCTTCCTCCCCCCACGAATACACTGCGAAATCTTGCCCAAAAAATTAGTGTGAGAAGGTTAGATTGCTAGGAAACAAGAGAGGAGGACTAGGGCATCAAGGATCTGTCCATGCAGTAATTTTTGGTGGATTCGTTTTAAGGAGAGGAGGTGGAGGATTGGAAACCATGGAGGCCAACAATGGTGGATAGGCAGTGGTGGGAGCTCGTGTTGGAGGAGAAGGTGTGGTGGTGGAGCAGTGGTGGCGGTAGATTGAGGCCTCGACCGGAAGAAACGGGTTTTCCACGCGTCAAGGGTAAATCCTAAGTAATCACTAGATGAATCTTGTTTATCTTATGGAGTGGATTTATTTATTATGTATGTGTTAGTTGTACAATATTTGTGTCGGTGGATGTGATAGTTGTAGTGTAAAATATTTTATCGGTAGATGTTGGGTATTGTGTTAATATAGTTGGTTAAAAAAATTTGTCCGAACAATGCGTTAGTTCTAGTATAGATATATGTTAGATGGATGCGTTTATACTGTCGGTGGATATTAGAGGGATGAATGTGTTAATATAGTAGTTGTACAAATAATTTAGTGGGATGGATGCGTTTGTCGATGGATTTCGGTGGCTGTGTCGGTCGATATTTATCGGTGAATGACGGTTATGTGTTACTATTTTAGGAGTATTAGTAATATAGGTAATATTTTGGGTGGTAGTAATAATTGTTTATGTAGTATTTGACGCACTAAATTGTTTAGGTAATGGAAGTGACTGATTTCATTGTGCACTTCGGCGCCGGTACTGTCCGCGTTACAGAGACTGGTGTTGATCTTAGTGAATATAATAATATGGTGATGCAGTTGCCAGACCCAGAGAGAGCTAGAATAGCTGCAGTGCAGGAGTATTTCACTGGTAATTTTGGGTATGATCCTAATATATTTACGGTTAAGATCCAGTCAGTATGGTCCAAATCCCGTACAAATATTTTTCGGGAGTTGTTACCGCTGGATCGAACAGGTCAGTGGATAACTTGGCTAGCATCATGCAAACGTCGAGGTACCCAACCAGAAATCCTGCTGATATTTTATCCGAAGCAGAACAATGTAGAAGAAGGTGACGGAGGTTTTCAGCATGGAGAAAGCAGTCAGCGTGCTGATTCACAAAATGTGGATATTCCTGATAGGTATGAGCCAGCACTATGTGTTGACTCGGAATGACCTCCGCCAGTCGGAGAGGCTGATGCGGATGAGTACGAAGGTACTGTGCAAGAAGAGATGCTGGTTGAAGATGAGGATGGTCTTGAAGAAGATCTTGATTCGGATGATGAAGATGACCCAAATGAGGATGATATTGCTAATGATGAAGAAGAAAGTGTTGCAGATGTGCCGATTCCTCACTCCTGGGATATGGACAAGTCGAACATGACAACTGTGGACGATGGATATTCTGCCGCATGGGAGTATCGAATGAATAATATTCGAATCGGAGCCCAGTATAACACAAAGCAGGAGCTGAGGGAAGCCGTGATTGAGTGGGCATTGGCAACGCAAAGGGTTTTCCGTACTGATGTGTCAAATAGTCGATATTTGACTATGAGCTGCACTAACATCGACTGCCCTGCCAGGGTCCACGCTCACGTACCGAAGTACGACGTGCTGTGGGTGGTGTCTGATTTTCAGCCACACACTTGTGAGATATCTAGCACGTTGACGGACCATCCAAACCTGTCTTCAACTCTCATTGCACGCCTCTTGTTCAGCGAGATAGTGCAGAAGAAAGACATGACCGCGAGAAGCATTCAGTTGACAGTTAAGAGTAGATGGAAAACCAGTATTAAGTATGGGAAGGCTTGGAGAGCTAAGCAGAAGGCTCTAGAAGAGAGGTTCGGCACTTTTTATGATGCTTATGACAGCGTTGTTGCCATGGTGGACACACTGCAAAAGAGAAATCCTGGTACAGAGGTTCAATTTCAATGTTCTCATTGGAACAACCATCCTACGTTGGTGGTGTTTGCCCGGTTGTTCTTCTCGTTCGGCATCTGCATTGAAGCTTTTAAATACTGCCGACCAGTCTTGTGCATCGACGGCACATTTCTCACCGGCAAGTACAAGGGGGTGATATTGACTGCAATAGGAGTGGACGGCAACGGACAAATCGTCCCTATTGCGTTTGCCTTTGTTGAGGGTGAGAATTATGAAAGCTGGCTATTCTTTCTCAGGCAGTTGAAAAAGGGGTTGTGAAGGATAGGCCGAACGTGTGTATTCTTCATGACAGGCATGCAGGTCTGTTGAAGGCAATCAAGACTCTGCAGCACCCTGCTGAAGACGAAGAAACTCCGTGGACTGATGTGCAGAGCCGATGGTGTATGAGACATCTGGCTGCTAACTTTTACTCTTGTTTTAAGAGTAAACGTCTTATGAATTTGTTCAAAAGACTCTGCAATGTGAATCAGCAAAGAAAGTATGAATTTTTGTGGGAAAGGCTAACTGAATTCACGCAGAAACAAGTGAAAGAAAGAAGAGCTGCACAGGCAACGGCAGTAGCTGCTCAGGTGGCGGCAGCACAAGCGGCACAAACTGATGAGTCTGAACCAGTAGGGTTGTGTGATTTGCCCGGAATTGATCCACCAGGAACAAAGAGAAAGAAAGGAGCACGCATCCGGAATTTCGAAGAGTGGATAGAGAAAGAGCCGCCCGTGAAGTGGTCTTTGTTGCATGATGCACACGGAGCGAGATATGGCATCATGACTACGAACCTTGCAGAGATATATAACTTTGTCCTCAGAGGGAACCGGGGTCTTCCACTTACAGCTCTGATCGAGGGGATTATGCACGGAACAATGAATTATTTTAGAGATAGACGTGTCGAAGCCGTGAATCACTGCCATTGGTACCCTGACACACCTTACTGTCGCAAGATAAGAACATACATGGAGAAGAAAACACAGAAGGCTCGGTTGCACAATGTCGTTAGAGTTGGTAATGTAGAAGCTCGGTATGAGGTGGGCCTGCCGACAGAAAGATTTGGGGCTGCCGTGCTGAGAACCCACGAGGTGTTCATAACTGACGGATATCCGCCAAAATGTGAATGTACCTGCAATAAACCGAGGCTTCTTCATCTTCCTTGCTCTCATGTGTTAGCAGTATGTGGACAGATGGGGTTGCATGCTGGGTGTTTTGTGTCACCATACTACATGAAGGAGGCAGTGGTGCAAACCTGGACCGGGGAGATGAGAGGTTTCCGAATCGAAGGTAACTTCAACAAGGTTGATGAGGCGAAAAGAGAAATCATTCCTTCTCCATTAACCATGCGGACTAGCAGAGGACGACGTCAGTCACGGCGCATCAGGAATGATATGGACGAGGCAGAAGCAGGTGGTTCAACTCGTCAGTGCTTGTTATGCAATTTGTTCGGCCACAAAGAGAAACATTGTCCAAAATTCCCCCAAGGAGGCGAACCTGTACGTGGCCGAGGAACAAGAGGTGGCCGAGGAGGTAGAGGCCGAGCAACTCGTGGCTAGTATTATGCTTTAATTCGTATTTGTAATAAAAAAGTACAATTGTTCGAAGTTGTTTGTTCGAGGACTATGTTTTAATTCGTACTTGTAATAATTAAGTACAACTGTTCGAAGTTGTTTGTTCGAGGACTATGTTTTAATTCGTATTTGTAATAATTAAATACAATGGGACGATGTTGTTTGTTGAATGGTATCTGTTTTAATTCGTATTTGTAATAATGACGTACAATTGTTTAAAGTGGTATTTCTACTACTATGTTCATGTTGTATAACTTTGCAGATGGCGGGTCGTGCTTTGCTTAGTGCCGATGTTGATTCAAAGCATCGCGCTAAGATATGGGAGTCAGGTGGGCAGCCACATCTTCTGCGTACTCGGACACCATCGATTAACTGGGAGTTGCATCCTGACTGGATTGATCGGTACGTTGGACTTAATAATTTTATATATTGTTTAGACTGTCAACGGTTTTATTAACGGACTTCTAACAAAGTTCTTTTAACTATTTACAGGTTGACTTGGGCAGGTCTTTTACCGCTTGCACGTCTAGTTGAGAGCATCCCCGCAGGATGGGTTCAGCTTCAGCCCGATGAGGTACACGGCGAGCCGAGGCAGATGCACCAGATTGGCACTAGTAAGATCACGATGGACAGGTCACTGCTTAGCTGCTTAGTGGACCGTTGGAGGCCGGAGACCCACACTTTTCACTTCCCGTGGGGGGAGATGGCACCGACTCTTCAGGATGTGTCATATTTGTTGGGACTCCCTTTGGCTGGCGCAGTGCTTCGACCTTCAGATCCTCCGCCCGATTGGCATGAGGCCATGCAGGCACGCTTCGCAGGCGTGCATCCTGGGAACCCCATGTTGCCTGAGCACAAGCATGGTGTACAGCTGAACTGGCTTAACAAGTGGCAGGTAAATGTTAATTATGTAGTGAGTTTACTTTGTCGGTGTATACTCCATGACTAACTTATTTAGTTTGCGGTTTGCAGCTACGGGCATACGGCATCCCGGTGGAGAACCTGACTCAGGAGCAGGTTACGCGGAGCCTCGAGGCGTATCTACTGTGGCTATTTGGCAAGGTGATGTTCACTGAGACTCATCACGACACTATTACTGCTCGTTGGGTACCTATAGCACTAGAGATTGCTGCGGCACAGAACCAAGAAGACATAGAGCAGCGGAGTTGGGGGTCTGCACTATTAGCTGCTACATACAGGGCTCTGTGCACCGTGTGCACGAAGAACTCGGATAGCTCTTCGATACTAGGATGTCCTCTACTTCTGCAGCTCTGGTCTTGGGAGAGGTTCCCTGTCGGTAGACCCGACGTGGACGCGACCAGGCCCTGGGACTACAGACTGATAGATCACAACGCAGTTGATCTTCCCACATTTGGCAGTATGTGGGCATATAGAGAGGTACCCATTCGATACTCCATTACTTTTAAGTTAGGTTCTTTCAAATTTTAATGTTCAATTATTCATTAAAAATTATAAATGTTTGCAGAGACGATTCCAGGGTGATCAAGTGAGAAACTGCTACGTGATGTTCACTGAGTGGTTCGATCAACTCCCACATCACCAGGTTATATGGGAGCCATACCACGAGTCGCGGATACAGGCACGATACCCCGGCGGGATTTCTTCTCTGTGCACCAGAGACCGTGCATACTGGTTGACTACACGTCGGATTGTGTTCGACGTCTTGGTGGAGGAGATGTCACAACACCGTGTTATGAGACAGTTTGGACTTCGCCAGTGGCCGGTGCCTCCGACTAGAGCTACACTTCCTCAGCACGTGCACAAGTAAGTACTAGAACTTGTATTTATAAAGTTGGGTACTAGTGTTGTAGTACGTACTTATGCTATGTGTGCATGTGGCAGGAAAGGACGGCAGGGAGAGAGATCGCTCGCATCTTATATCCAGACGATCCTCCCATACATACAAGAATGGGGGAGTGCGACGGATCCAGCAAATTTATGGCCCGCAGATGCACCCTTTGTGCTTGCTGATTTTGAGGAGTACCTCCGGACGTACAGGCTCGCCTGTCGCACTCGTTTGGTTACGACTGCCGACCCTGACGAGCTTCCTGCGGCTGATATCACGGCCATGTACCCAACACAGGGAATCGGGGCTCGGGGAAACACAGCGGTAAGTGCTCTAGTTTCATTACTAGACCACCAAATGTACGTACTACAGTAATAACATATCTGACATTTTATTTATATTTAACAGGCCGACATCATAGCAGATATTCAGGCGGACGTCGCTGCGTACTACCCCGTCGTTGGTGCCCAGCACCAGTCGTGGTTCAAGCGTCTACAGGGCAAGCTACGACGTGCTTATGGTGTGCTGACCTGCACAGATGCTGGGGACGTTGTTCCACGCCATGCACCCCCGCGTCCCCCTCGGCACTCCTCGGCACGGCTGTTAGGTGCCGCACAGGTATCACCACCCCGTGACACCACTCCTCGGCACGACCCACGCCCACGTTTTACACCTCAGCAGAGTCCTTGCACACGCCCCACAGACCACACATTTGCGTCTACCTCTCGTCAGCCGGACGCTATCGACCCTGGTCCATCCCAGCCACCTCTTTCACAGATTCCAGTGTATGTGTCGGGTCCTTCACAGCCGACTATGTTTATGCCGGCAACTTCACAGTCGCCATTGTTTATGTCGGGTCCTGCACAGCCTCCACTCTTTATGCCGGGTAATTCATCCTGGCAGGCACATGCACCACCGTACACCGGGATGCCATATTCGTACGGTTATGGGGGCGGACCACAGTTCGTTGGAGCATCACACCAGCCGCAGATGGCCAATCTTATGGGCCAGTATTCTCAGCAACTAATGCACGGAGGTTAGAATTTTTTATTTCTCGTAGATATATAATTTATATCCAGACAGCTCACACTAACATATTATCTTGTGCAGCTGCAGATCAGGTGTACAACTCTCCCCAGTACGACTTGGACACCACTCAGGCATACGCGCCTTCGCCACCGATGCCCACTCAGCAGACACCACCTCCGGAGACAGCCCAGCCAGACGACGAGCATGACGATGCGCCGTTGCAAGGCCGCGGAATGCGGCAACACCAGGCTCCCACGCGTTTGTCACCTTCCGGCCCTCGGCGTAGGAGGACGCGGTACCGTCGTCAGGTCGACGAGGACTGATGCTTTTACCTATGTACTATTCGATATTATGTACTAGACATATTTCTATGTAAGAGACATCTCTGTGTTCCGTTCGACCGTACTAGACATCTTCGTATGTGCGAGACATTTCCGTAACGATTTGATTACGTAAACATACTCGATAGAACATAAGAAATGAAGATAATAAAAATAAGGTACAACACAAGGCGAGTACATACTGATCACAACACACGAGAAATGAAATAACATAACTCAATTTAAGACTCTACCTATCTCCCATCGATGCACCCTGCACCATCCGCCGATTTAGCTCCCTTGCCCTTGCTCGATGCTTCAGCCTTCTTCTCCTTGCCCTTCCTCGATGCTTCAGCCTTCTTCTCCTTGCCATTCCTCGATGCTTCAGCCTTCTTCTCCTTGCCCTTCCTCGACGCTTCATCCCTCCTTTCCTTTGACGTCGGCATGAAATCGTCGTCATCATCGCTGGAGACTACCCAAAGAAAGGACTCACCGTAAAAATAGCGGTCATCTTCGGTCCGCAGATACGGACCATTGGTAACCTTCCTATCATACTTATCTACAAGCCTCAGCATTTCTGCATGGATTTGTTGCGGGGTCCTATACGGAAACCCGTCTCGAACTTGTCTCGCCCCAAGCAAAGCGAGATGTCTCTCACTACCAATAATTTCTGAGATGGGAACTACCCTACCATCTACCTTCAAATCGGTGGAAATCATAGCGAGATGCTTCGAGGCGGCATCGTGAAACCCGGACACACACTTCTCACAGGGAACAATACACACCATCCTTGCGCTCAAGTGACTCACATGGCTACCTTCGAATGGGTTTTATAGGATAACTGGAGTACAAGTAGGAGGGAAGCGCTGGCGGGAGAATTCTGGCGGGAAACGGTGGCGGGAGAATCTGGCGGCAAACGGTGGCGGGAGAAATAGGCGGGAAACGGTGGCGGGAGAATTCTGGCGGGAAACGGTGGCGGGAGAATTCTGGCGGGAAACGGTGGCGGGAAAATTCTCGTAGGAAACGGTGGCGGGGCAATTATGGCGGGAAACGGTGGCGGGAAGAAATTGTGTACGAAACTTTGCCCTTGCCCCTCCTCCTCCTCTCTTCTCCCATGCTATTCATCAGGGCGTCTCTGCGACGGCTGCAGCACCTTTCGGCATGGCCCGTGCCGATCGGCACGGCTAATGCCGAAACGTGTTGTCCGCAGCAGAGTACGCGAAATCCATGCAGCCGTCGGCACGGCTAATGCCGACGAGGGCTTTTCGGCACGGGCCGTGCCGATCGGCACGACTCACGCCGACGCCGCGCTATTTTTGAAATTTTCTTATTCCGCGCTAGAATCCGAATTTGTAATAAAAATTCGTATTATTTAAAAAAAAACTCGAGCAGATGGCTGACGTTTAATTTCGGAACACGAAAATGCAACGATATGCTCACATCGACAAGACAGGGCAGGAAAGTTTTTCGCTGGTAGCACACAGCTCCTAGGACCGTTTGCCTGCAGTGTCCTCGATGCTTCTTCTTCTTCTCTCTCCCTCTCCCTCTCCCTCTCCCTCTATTCTGTTCTTTCTCTGCACAAAGACAAAAGACAGAAAGCAAAAGAGGCCGCGTTCCTTCTTTCCCAATCCCCACTGCCCACATCTCCCCGAATCTCACTCACACTGCTACTGCACACAAACAACTTTCCATTTCTATCTATGCCCAATCAAGATCCATCCCGATTCATTCGGTTGCCTCTTCCACAACCGGCCTTTGTCATCCTTGAAGCTTGGTTGGTTGGAGAAGAAGCATGCAGCTGGATTGGAGCTAGCAGCAGCTTGGAGGCAGGGCCGACCAGGAGCTAGCATCGATCTCCCGACTACATCACATGCGAAATTAATGTAAGCATGGATCCATCCTCTCATATGAAACCTTCCAGCCTATTTCTATCTCCTTGATACACTGAAGTTTCCAGGTGATTAATTTCATCAACATTTTAGTTTAGATCCATGTAGCAAGCTCTGAATCTAGCTACCGGCCTAGTACAAGATCTTGCTTGCTGAACCAGCTGTGTACAATTCCCAGTTACTGTCGGTCCGTCAATTTTGATTCCGAACATTGATCCTTGCTCTAATTTACATACCAATTTGCATTGGTTACGTATCCATGTTGGGAAGATATACTGATTTGTCGAGCTCATATATATCCGGTCCTGGATATATGCACGCTTGCTTCTTTGGTTCTGCCTGAACAGCTAGCGCATGTGATTAAATTCCTCGTGTAATCCACCCTGCCTCGTTATTAGTTTATTACACTACCCAATTAGCCCGTGTGTTCAGTCCCTTACTATGCAACTATAGATAGAACTATGAAACAGTGACTATAAATTTTGCAGCACACAGTACAGAAAGTCAACGAAATATACATGCCCAAGTCCAACAGTTCTCCTCCCTGGTTTATCTTTCATAGCTGGGCTTTCCTTGGGTTGATTTTGTCTACGGTATGTGTAGTACTTCATACTCCTAGCTATGTGTTCACTACAGAAAACTCATCTGCATCGATTGCTTGTGGGTAGCTAGCCTCAGGTATAAGCTCACACCGTTTATTAGTGGCTCACAGATACACCCACACTCACCACCACGGCATGCACGAACACTGTGGTTTGTTTCCAGGATGGCCGAGGGCTAACCAGGATAGCTGACCACCCAAAGCAATATAAGCTAGGTTGGTTGGCAAAGCTATACAACCACAATATGGTTAACATTTATTCATGGAAAATGCTTGCAATAGTATGTTTATGCCCTGAAATTTGTCCACACACATCTGAGCATATTCTCACGATGCGGTATTTATAGACGTTTGGGCAGTAAGCATTCCATGCACACGCGCATAAATAGAGTGCAGTTTAAATATTGCCAGTTAGTTTCTGTGATATGATCTAATGCAAATTATATGTAAAGTACTAATTTGTTTTTTTAATACATAGAATAGTTCCTTGGCGGCACTCAACTCAAGTTTCGATTATTTTATTGCTAATTATATAGGATTCAGGGTAGGATTCATTTTACTGCGCTAGAAGATGGCCTCTACTGAAAGTATAACTTGAACTTATATCACACAATAATCAATGTGTATTGTACAGATCTACACTAATGCACATGCTAAAATGGCATGGACACCGATGTATCAAATAAACATGTTTCACCTACATGCATCTTTGTCATGTCAGTATGTAAATTAAAGACAACAAGTAAAAGCCTTCAAGCGGAATGTAACTGGTTTGCTTTAAGAACAATGAAAATTGCATCTCATTGAGAAGAAAATAAATTTGTCTTTTATTACAACAAAAAGGTATGTCAAAACACATGGGTAAGTAGCTTCATCCATTGAATTTAGTACATGGACCATTTGTCGACCCTATGATAAATTAGAACATATCAGGTACCATTTTTGGTCTAATTTAGGTGATGCTATATTCCAAAATGACAAATTAAAATTTTAAAATGGCCATATTTAATTGTGTATCTGCTGTCCATGACTATGTGTAAGAGTTTTCTTGTCATAACCATTCCGAAATACATAGCGTAGTAGAAATCATGAAGCCAAGGCACCAAGCTTCTCTATATTTATCTCAAAGTGTACAGAATCAAATATTTTTTATTGGTAAGCTGAAATATAGTTGCATATATTAAAACATACTTTAACAGTATCACAGGGTTGTAATTTTCAGTACTTATTTTAATAAAATATAAATTCCAAAGTTCCGTGTTGGGGATTTCCCATGTCTATACTGTCAGGGACTACACTATATAAGATTTTGCTACATGCATATTCATGTCACAGATGCTCATTTTGTGTACAATCTGATATAAGTAGCACTAATGATTTCGAGTTTCTCAGTGGAGGCATCTTGAGATTTATGAAGGCAATGGAATTAGTTGTTTCATTTAATATATGACTTTCGGAATGTGATTGGAGTTTGATATGCTTCTTCTATCCCTTCTTTGGGAGTTAGCCCAGATTATGAAGAAAAAACAGGTAAAATACAATTGACTTGTTTATTAACTAAACTAGGACGAAAAGAAGTCCAAGTGAGGAACCCCCATCATCTACGCGACGCTAGGACACCAGCAAAAAAACACCTCATAAGGAAAGGGTGTGTTATTTTACCTTCATTATAAACTGAGGTTTCTTGCTCTTCATTGCTGTTTTCACCCTTGTGTGAAGAGGATACTTAGTTAGCTCATTATCTAAAGTAAGTTATAAATACGAGTACATAATATGTCCATACAACATCCATACCCATATATCATTATATTTTCACCAAAACTAGACCAGTCTTGATAAAAAATATTTTATGTACATGCATGCTCGTTTTTTGTTCTGATTTTTTATTGCTCCATCTAAATGGAACGACTAGCTATGTACTTGGATATGGTTTACAATGCCCCCCGCCCTAGTACATGTTACTCCGATGTGAGGTAGTAGTTGTCGATATTGTTGCATATCTCATTTAAATGAACACTTAGTCCCCTTTAATCGATAATACATGATTATTTTCGTATTTGATGAAGGAAACAAATTGTTTCATGTGAAAATCATGCCTTTCACACAGGTTCAAGCCACTTGCTTTTTATGCTTTCATTGTATGTTTTATAAACTATGTTACGAAGGTACATACTCGCATTAGACAGGAACATCCTTCACTGCATTTTCTTCAGAAAGAATATTGACTCATGCAATGCGGAGGGCAAGAGTGATTAAAGTTGTGAAAAATATGAGAAGGGCAATCAGAAAGGCCTATGGTTGTAAGGAAATTAGCACACAATAGAGGTGGTAATTAATATTGCCTCTTGGTTGGGAAACAGAATGGCATTTTTACGAACGTACGACAACATGTTCTTAAATTCGAACAAAGAAATAATCAAAGAAAGGTACATAAAGTTTTATGGAACTCTGCATGAATGCTAGTGTCTACTTCATTAAACGGTGCAGGATGTGGCTGCTAAATCTTGTGTAATTCATTATGTGTAGATAATGATTTCAGTATCATATGTACTTTGTGAATGGTGATTATTTGCTCAAGAAAGATATACATAGGTCTAAACGTACATGAAATTAACCAGTTAGCGCCAATACACCAATTTTTTATATTTGTGGAATTAGTCTTCAGGTAGAGCATAGCTAGAAATTTTGTTGGATTAGCCCATTTTGTGCATTTAGAACAAAATGATAAGTACTAGGCTTCGGGTACTTCTAGGAGTACTTCACATTTTAAATTACTACTGGTTTGGCCAAGTGTATGTCTACCTACAAAATAACACAAGCAAAGTCAATGTGCAATATGCAACTGATTAGTTTTACATTCTCATACAAAAATATATCAAATTGTCATTTCATTCAAAGGGAATACTATGCAGTAATTGGGTTATAAGGAAGTATATAAGTCCTAAATCAACCGATCGACGGACTACTTCAGTGATAAAGTTGCCTATAAGACTTTGATGCATAATACCACGAGATGCGTGAAGTAGTATTCATGCATTAATACTTTTCAGGCAATCTGACATGTCAATTTCTATGTGAAGGTACTACTCAGCGCATTGGATATAGTGTACGGTGTGGTTGGTTGTTTTCATGCATGAAACCAAATCCAATGTGTCACATTGACTTAGTCTGCGGGATTTTAGTTTTATGAAAATTTCTAGGGAGCAAAATAGAGTTGCCCATTGTTTAGCTAACTTTGGAAGAACTGGGGGGAACACCGCTGCGGTGGTGTGCCATGCACCAGATTTTGTTGACAACTTGTGTTAGCTGTCGATGCAGAGGCCGGGACTGCCCCTTTTCTAAAAAAAAAAAAAAAACTTGTGTTAGCTGATTGTAACTCTATTACGATGGAATAAATCCCGAAGTTCACCCGTAAAAAAAGAACATTGACAAACTGAGCTGCTATCGACAGCCAATGTGATGTCGTCGCCTGTCCTTAATTTGTACTTTTTTCCGCTGTTTCAACTAACCAGTTTGTAGTGTTTGCTAGTTAGTTATATGAGAAAAATAGAGTACACAAAGATCTATTCTCTGCATGTGTAGACTAGTTGATCTTGTAACCCTCCTGTGGATCGATGCATGTCTTGCCGATCGACATATTTAAATGATCTATTGGCGCTGGTACTGTCGACATATATAAATGATCTATTGGTACTGTAAACAGAGCTATCCTATAGTAGCACGGATAATTGTTCCCAGTAAACATATACATTTGAGTAAGACAAAAAAGTTATGTTTCCTTTTTAGAGAATGTAAGAGAAACTTGAAGTACATGCATGCTTGTCCCATTACAAACTCAATGGCTTTGTTAGTGGAATCATGCAGTAGCAATTAATTTCAATGTAAAACAGTATGATTTTCTGACGTAAATTTCAGGTGCTGAATTTTCATGTGATATAAATGGTATACATGGATCTTCCTTAATTATTATATGCACATTCTCTGATTGAACATGTGATAATGGTTTCTTTATTCAAATATTCCTGGGTTTAAGAATTAACCGATAGAAAACCCAGGCAAGAAATGCAAGCTAATAGCCCGGAGATGAACAAGTTTTGTGACATGTATGTATCCCAACTAAGGTAAGCCATGAAAGTATGCTGATGTAGGGAGATATGATCGATCCCCTGGCCAGCGTAAAACCTGGCTCTTGCATTAGCATGTGAAATAAGTGCTGTCTTTCCCCACATAAAAAGATGCCTCACTCCATGCATACGTCATCTTAATTTAGTATATACTGAGAGGTTATAGGTAGTACTAGTATATATATGTTTACAAATGTTGATTAACAGATCGAGACTTCATTGCTGGGAAATTAAACAGCACAACATAAAATAGGAGCATGCATGCATGTGATGACTGATGGATAAAGTTGTTGGAAGCTCAAATAAAGGAAGATGAGGATTGAAAAGCAATTGGTTAATGGAAGCACACGATTGCAGAAACAAGAGAGGAAGATACATATGCTGCCCTGCTAGCTGCTAGTAGTACCGTATATATGGTCTTCATTCATCATCAGTGCTGGCGTGGTTTGGCAAAGACAACTCCGCCCAGCTCCCATGGCTCCTGATCCTCGCAGCAGTAGCTGCCAAAGTTGCTCGGAGACACTGGAAGAATCATCTGTCTCGTCGGCGCCGGATCTTCCTCGACGGCGGCGACAGATGACCGGATGCGGTTCCTCTCCATTGTCCTCTCTCTGGCCCTCTGCCTCGCCCTCGCCCTCGACTCCTTGTCCGGGAAGAGAAAGAGAGCAGGGGCGCCATTGATGCTGCTCTTCCTTCCAGCTCTCCTTCTACCCTTGGCCTTTGGCACCTGCTGCTTCTGCTTGCAAGTGTTTGTTTCAGCGTCGGCGACCATGACGTGGTCGTTGCAGCTGTCCAAGAGCACCGACCCTGAGCCGTCCTCCTCCGACATGGACATGGAGGTCGTGGAGGCCGCAAGGAGGTGGCTGATGCCGACGGTGGACATGTCGAGGAGCCATTGCACGGTCCTGCTGGCCTTGTCGAACCCCAGCTTGTCCTGCAGGGAGAAGAAGCGTCGGGCCACGTCCAGGGACAGCCGCATCCGCCGGTCCCTCATCCCTCCAGCCGTGCATATCTTGCTGTGCCGATCTTTCCTCTCCGCCGCCGACGACCTTGGTCTTGATGAAGGCGGCGGCGCCGCCGTTGGGCCGACGTCCCTCCTGTTATTGTCAACCATGGCGGCGGCGGCGCCGGCTGCAGGGTGAGGATCCGTAGGGTGATAGTAGTAGCAGGAGGAGAAGGCCTCTTGTCCTCCTGAGGAAGGAGAAAGACGAAGGTTCTGGTGATGGTGTTTGCAAAACGAAAGAGAGTCCATCTCCATTTCCATTTCCATTTCTGAGCTCTTCATTCTAAATATACAAGGGCTGGACCTGCTGCTTTTTCAATATTATAATGTCTAGCTTGGGTAATCACACACGAGTGGAGGAGCAACTTTTGGCTTCTTCACCAAATGAACAGCTCTAGTTAGCAGCCCTACTGTCCTTCTGTGACCTAAATTTGCATCCTGAAATCACGTTTCCAATCTTTCCCACAATTGAATAAATTAACTACGGTATCATTATTTTTAACACAAAGATATGTTAAACTTCACCAAAATAAACAAGATTTATAAATTATTTATGTCCTTTCCACAATTTTTAAATATAGTTATAAAATATTTTGGCACCCAACAAAGTCGCTGGCTGCAATTGTAGCTGACAGATAGCAACACTGATTCAGATATTTTACTACATGTTTAGAAGAAAGTTCTAGTTAGTATGACTTCTAAACTAGTACCCTACACCTGTTTTAAAAAATTAAACACAACGTCCAATAAAAATATACATCTACGAAATGTACTTCAATTTGTATTTAAAAGAGTATTTTATCATCTGTACAGGTTTTTAGATTTGAAAAATGTCGAGGAGGAAAAATAATTTACGTTTCTTACATGCAAAGATCATTGTAAAATTTCATCTAGAACAAAATATTGGTGTGTTGAAATTTTTGTTGTTTTTGCTCAACTAGGGAAGAGGACATGAATATTTTTGCAAGTATATAAATTGCACACATTAAAATATTTAAACTCAAGAAAAATAAATTTAGGCTATGCATTTTAATTGGAAGTTATTAGAAGATTTTTTTTTACCATATTGAGGATATCTTTTTATGTGCAGGGATACAATGAGGCGCTAACTAGGAGGTATTAAGGTAGAGTCAAATCTTCGTCTAAAGTTGCATGCTATATAACTAGCAATTATTGCCATCTTAATTTTTGTCTTTAAGGGCAATTTTTTTTTTACATTTTTCTGCAAGCATGCACAGTCTTCAAAAGCAGCTTGTATTTGCTAGAATCACATCATTACAGAAATATGTGATCCATAAGCTTATATATAAAAGTATGATGATTGTGGAATTTCATGTAAAATAAAAATATTGGTGCTTGGGAGTTTTAACTACATTCACTACTCGAAGATTTTTTTTTTGTGAAAGAGAACAAATAAAAATATCATTAAGCACAAGTAAACAAAAAAATTATATGCAGTTAAAATTGGGTAGTAATTAGAAGGCATTCTATATAAAAGACATGACTAGATATGAGTTATTATAGGTTAGTGTCTAATGTTCGTCTAATACCTTTGGATAGAGATAACAAAGTTCTAATGATTTTAGATGAGTCGGGATGAAAACCATCTTAATTTGCGCTTTTTATATATTTTAATAATAACTTTGTAATCATGTATATGCTAACTCCTCCATTTTTAAATATAAGATGTTTAGTGTTACACATATATTTAAAAACGGAGGGAGTATTTAATTGTGATAAAAAGATAAGTTGCGTTTGTCATGTTGGCCATCAGAAATTGTGTTTTGTATCAGAATCACACACATCTATATTTTCTAGTTGACAAGAAAGCAATCCAAGCAACGCAATTCCATCTTTCAAGATATTAAGACATGTACGTGTTTGTGACGGCTTAGGTCTTACCGGGTCTCTACTACGTATTGTCAGTTTAACTCTAGTTTACCTTTGTATATGACTTTTCCGTCCAAGACTCCCCGATGGTTAAGCGATAGATAGCGATATATTAAGTTAAATTGTATCTAGCCCCCAACAACATGATTTGATGGGCTACTTGAAATATCTAGAATGCAGAGGTGCCTTCTAGTTAACAATTATGCATATGCCCTTACAAGATCATTGATAACAATTCATAAACAATTGTGAAGATCCACACCCAAATCCCATAATTAACTTACCCGACCATGCATGTATCCTCCCAAATTGAGTGGTGTATGTATGTATATGCATATGCATACGCCTTATTGGGCAGTAGGTTTTTAAAGCAACTAGTTGTTAACCAAATGGAGGCATTGTTTTGAGTGCGAGGAATTTCTTCAGGGGAAACCTATGGAGAAGCTGAACTTCTGGTGTTGTCTGGACGGTGTTAGTGCTACTGTCTCAAGTAGTAGATCGCTCTAGCTGGACTTTTGTTTTTTGTAATTCTTCTTTCTTTTTTTGGCTGTGTGCATCCGTAATGCCGTTAGGGCAATACGTTATTGCAGAGGCTGGGTGTATGTGGTACTTGATATCAATAAATTTCCTTTATCGAAAAAAAAAGTTGTTAACCAAATTAAGGGTGGAGAGAATTCCAGATAAGTAGGAGCTAGGTCGGAAGGTGGATAGGGAGATAGTGGAGCACCATATGCCGTTGCAATCCTTACAACGCAATTCCATATTTCAAGATATTAAGGCATGTACGTGTTTGTGACGGCTTAGGTCTTACCATGTCTCTAATACATATTGTTAGTTTAACTCTAGTTGCCTTTGTATATAACTTTTTGGATCAAAAACACCCAGAGAATTAATCGATAGAGAGCGTTGTATTAGTATTAAGTTGTATCTGGCACCCAACAACACGATTTGAAGAAATATCTAGAATGCACCAGAAGAGGTGCCTTCACAATTAGGCATATGCCCTTACAAGACCATTGATAACAATTGATAAAAATTGTGAAGATCCGCCCAAATCCCATAATTAACTTACCATTCCATGTATCCTCCCGAATTAAATGGTGAATATATATGCATATATATATATATGCCTGATTGGGCAGTAGGTTTTTAAAGCAACTAGGTTAGAACCAAATTAGGGTGGAGAGGACGAACAGTAGTTGAATTTCGGATAAGTAGGAGCTAGGGTCGGAAGGTGGATAGGGAGATAGTGGAGCACCATATGCCATTGCAATCGTCAGAGGTCCCTCATGAAGGGTGGTAATGGCGCTGTCGGAGCACACGTTTCGGACGCCAGAGGGCATCAGCTCCTGTAGCAAATGGAAAGCTCCAACGAGAGAGGTGAAGATGAGATGCCATATATATATGTGATTGATGTGCATGAACCTGCACTGCTGCTCCTGCATGATTCCAAGTTGGAACTTGGGGACCTGATCTAGATCGACCTAACTAGAGCTTGACCCCATATGCATTTTGCATTTTTGCAGCACTAGCTCCTCTAGCTTAATTAGGGGTCGATGCGATGCGATGGCGCATCTCTTTCTCTGTCGTGTCGCTATAGGTGAGCAGTGGTTTATCATCTCAGCTAAGTTACCTGGTAGTACACTAACTGCTAGTACTACCATGCATATATTAATTCATGTGTGGCCCATGCATCGACGGCCGTCACCATTGTTTGGGTTCCCTTTAAGCTTGTTGAATTTTCAACCCCATCAGTGCAAGCACGTCAACATCGCACTAAAAGTTTGTTGAAATATGACAAAAGAAGTAAAGGAAGAGATATGGAAGAAATAAACAAAGAGGTATTCGCTGCTTTGATTGTCGTTTTTTATAGGTTCAACAAATGTGAATAGTGTCAATCTGGATTATACTCCATAATTTATGCTAATCTCAGGTTCCGTTTGAGCTATGAATCCTCGGGTTGCACATCCCTTTCAAGAGGATTAGGGTCATGTCAAGCTTGGGATAGGCTTTATCTAACTTACCACATATTTCACCACTAGTGTATGCACCGTTCACCCCCACAAATTGTCGTAAAAAATAATTCGTATGATGGCCCCACAAATTTGGAGAATGTAGATCTGAGATGAAGATGGCATGAACTATGATGGAACATGAAATAACACGTGAGGATATGTTGTCGGCGATGGAAATGGAGGATATGTGGGATTGAGATAAGAACGGAAGTTTATTTGAGCCACTGATGGTGGAATTGGACTAGAAAGAAAGACAAGCAACATAAGGAGCATTGTGTGCAATCAAGCTAGGAACAGAGAAACAAAAAGTCTCAACCCTTAATACTATCGATGGCACGGTTGACGGGCATTTACATTCAGGGCGCTCTTGCCTAGTTACATGCAAACTTTAAGTAGAGGAAACGAATATTAAAAAACAAAGTGGTATTTAAGAAAAAGAAGAAATATACCGTGATGTGTTCGTTCCTTACCAAAATGTGCCCCCACGGGCACCCCCTCAAGTGTCCGTACCAACCCAAATTCTACCCATCACCCAAGAGGGCCTCCAAACTTGGGGGCCTGCTCCGGGGTGCACGACAGTATCCAGACAGGCCCTATGATAGGTGGAGCCTACTTGCCATGGACATAGAAAGGCCAGGCAAACAAAAATAATGACTTCACCTGTTTCCCAGACGGCTTCGCCTCTTTACACGCGCCATCGTGAGTCGTGTCAACGCATCACATGCATTATTGTCGGTGTCTTCTCACCCGCCTCGCCATAGCCTCTTCATCGGCAAGGCCTGGTTGTTGGAGCGATACGACCTATACGTGTCGGCTGAGCCCGGCCTACAGGTCGCGTCGATAGTTCAGCCGACCGGTGATGCACCATGATGGCGGCACAGCAGGGCCACCCCAACGACACCACCACCAACTAACCGCCGAGGGACGCCACCCATGACCGTCGGGACAACAATGAGAGGTGCATGATGGAGGGCGTACGTGCTCGCATGGACGGATTTCGCCGTACGCTTAGCCGCGTTAATTCACCCATCTACTGTACGTACGTAGCAGTACAAGGCAAAGCAGACACATGTCACTGATCAATTGTTCATCCCTTTTTCTTGCACAGCACAGGCCGGATCGAGCTGCCAAGCGTACGTACGAGCACAGTGATTTCTTTGTATCCTAGCAGCTACCTAGCTCTATCCATCTGAGCATGCATGCATGCATGGTCTTATCCTCCTTTATTACAAAAAACACTAGCGCCAATGTGCCCACTCGCTGTGGCAGCCTTACACTGGTCACCACGCATCCACAGCTCGGCTCCCCTCTTTTGTCATCGTCCTATTTGAACCCTCTACTGAGGATAATTTATACATAGAAATAGAGAAAACAAAGGATTGAAATGTTATTTGGGAAAGTGCATTAGACTTTGTAAAGAAGAAATAAAATAAGGTCTGAACTCATGTAATGGATTCTTTAATAAATTGATGGGCTCAGATAAAAATGTTGACATTGCAAGTATACAATACAACACATATTCATGCATCTGAAACCAATGGGATAAGTGTTGCGAGGTAGCTACATAATCCAACCAACAACTGTGTACGTTGGTAGAGGTACCATATGCTGATTGAAAATTCTCATTCACCAAATATTATTTGTTGGGCTGGATATTTTGATTACTCTAGGAGATGGAAGATTTTTCCCAGGGAGAGAACATTACATAGTCTATATGAGACATTCTATAACACACCCTTGGGGACGGAGCTATGCTTTAGATACTAGCGCCTCTGTGGCCGGCACTATACTTTTGGTTTAGTTTTGAGAATATATTTTCAATGGAGTCATTTTGTGTTGAAGTTTTCAGGAATGCATGTTATGTTGTTTTTCACCCAGCGTTAGCCATACTTGTTTGGCGTTACAAGAATAAATATTTGCTGGGATAAGCCATAGACGGGCCTAGGAATTTTTTTGGTGTAAGGATCATCGGAATATCCTTCCACGCATGTGTGTGTGTATCATCTTCCTAATTATTTGCATGCTATATGCAGATGGATTATATGTACATATGGGCCGACCGGTCACTTGTAGTTGTATTATGTGCGCATGCAGCCCATGGTTGCATTTTCACACAATATTTATTCGTTGTTGACGGCTAAGTGTTGCTTAATCTCAATCACGGCCAATAGGTGTGTGGATCGGGCTTTATAAAGCGTCAACTAACTCTATACAATTGTGTCGCTTTGATGACATGTGAGAGTAAAAAAATCACTTCACTGAAACAAAATCTCGTTGATATCCCCATCGCAAAAACGAACATCCCGAAAATTTATGTTTTATATGAATTACATTCTTTTATTGAACGACCACCTACCTATCACGAAAAAAATCGACGATCCTTCCACCCAGTAGGCGGCCTACGCTTGTATAACCTCAAGGCTTCTTCGCTCTTGATTTGGTTCTGCACGTACCGCTTCCCATGACCGGGAGGGATGGGGGGCGCCGCACTGCCATCCTCTGGATCCTACATGGCGACGCCTCCTCCATAGGGCGGTTGCGTGTCAAAAGTTTCGCTAAAAATTAAGGAAAGTTTCTAATTTTTTGGTTTCCAATTTATTTGGAAATACTTGAGAGAATAAATAAAATTAGAAAGCACAAATCTCGTGTACATGTAATTGGTATTGCTCTATTGTGGTGGAATGACAAAAGCACAAGAAGTAGGTCTCACATGTTATTGAAATATATTGGGGGAAATCGAATAGAAAGTTTGGATGCTGCTACGGCCCGCCTGAAGGATAAGGTGCATTCCCTTCTTCCTTGTAATGCATGAGAGGGAAATGGCATCGATGTTCCGTTGGTCTTCGCAGATCAAGCGCCACTGCATCCTTCCCTCCGTCAGAGCGTGTTGCCCAATCACTCTGCTCCGTCTCCCGCCTCCATACTCTCTTTGGACTCCTTTGAGCGCCACCCAAGGCCTTGTGGAGAGCTGTCTCTAAACTCTAACGTCAGTGGCTTAACGCTCACCACCGACAGAAGCGTGGTGGTGGCCGAGGAAGGACGGACACTTTGTCATTCGAGTTTCGCGGCCTCTCTTGTGCTCGGTCTTGACCGATGCCGAGATTCCCTTTCTCCCTCCTCTTGACATCCACTCTCCCTTTTCAGAATTTCTTGTCCATACCTGGGCGCCAGAGAATCATGGCAGACAGACCGTTTATTCTCCTCTTATCGGTGGTATTGTGGGTAATTTTTGACAACTTTAAGAACAATTTTAGTATTACACCAAACCGCGAAAGAATTAGTGGTTTTATTATCAGGTAAATAAGTTATTAATAACATGTAGTGTGGTCTCTCAATTGCCTATGAGTCGTATCAAAGAAGCCAAGGACAAGGAGACGTGGTGAGCTTTCCTGCAGGCTGCGGCCGGGCTGATTACGCTTTACAGGACTGCATAGTTGTTGGACTAGACAGTAGGCTTTCAAGCCCATGTCGGCTAACAGTATCCTTCTCTGAGAATATATTGATGACTTTTGTTTCTCAAGAAAAAAAATATATTGATGAATTTTTATTGATGCAAAAATTAAAGCGTTCATTTTATACATGTCAGTGTGTCCTAACCGGCTAGGAGAAAAACACAAAAAAAAATAAGCATATTTTGCTCGTCTTAATTGTATATATATTTTAAATATTTGGAGACCTGGACATCAGATCTCATCATCACATCACATCACATCATACATGGGGGTCACGGGTTTTTTGGAGACTTGGACATCAAATGTTGTCTTGGTGATTAATGTGATGATGTTATAAGGACAGAATCTTTATAGTGGGACCTTTTTTAATTTTTTAATCTTTTCTGTTTTTTTATGTGTGCATCCATAATGACTTAGTTAGTCTGTTGTTGCATAGTCTGAGTGTAATTGATACCTCTGTGATATTGTTTATCTAAAAAATACAGATGCCTATGCCATCTTGCTAAATTATTTGCACCGTGTAGCTGGATCGTACATTCGTACGGATGGATGGGCCTACCAGTCACCTGTATACTGTGGGCACACGCACACTACTGTTTCATCCACACATTTTTTTCTTTTTGGCAATCTGATTAGTGTTAACTAATTTGTTAATGCACCGTCCTAGCTAGCTAATTATACTATATATCCCCGCAAAAGCAACTTAAACAAATATTGACATGCATGGTAGGAGTAGTACTAGTACACACCTTTCTCCGATACACACTTAAATTATTCATGCATAGCCTGTTTTTTTTCTGGACATGGAACACCGGTATTTCATTAAGACAAGGTCATAATTGCTAGTCACTGCATACATATTCGTAGACCCTTTGCAAAACAAAAACAAAAAGCCTTCTCTTTCTTATTTTCCGAAAATAAGAAAAAAAGATGTTCCATTCAACATCGGCTGATGCACCCAACCATTGTTAGGTGTTGTATGAGTACCTTTGCTCTAAGAATAACCTTTGATCTGTCATTTTTAATTAAATCAGAAAAATAAACAAATAAACAAACAAACTCGTAAAAAAGTGTGTACCGGTTCTTTGACCTATATATACTAGTTAAGCGTAGAGTTGTATTCGTTGATCGGTCCATTGCACAGCCGCGAGTTTAGCATTCAAGAACAAATTAGGGTGATCCAGTAATTACTTTAGTAATTAAAGGCCACAAATTCAAATCATGTACAGGTGCAATGTACTTTATAGTATTGATCTTTTGTACCGAGCTGCGCCCCCACTACCAAGAAACTAGATTCCGCGACCGGCTAATTAAATCAGTGAAAGGTTATGCACTAAATTATATATGCATCTTGGTATACATAAAACTCTACAATATATACTAGCTAGCAATGTATCCAAACTAGAAATCAACCAAGATGCATGCCTCATGTTGTCATGAGCACCGATTGTTGCGGCTGCTAGACTCGACTACTTAGAACAAGGTTTTGACCAACTGCACACACTGTTCCCAATGCTTCTCCTTATCATTCTTTCTTAGTATGCAACATCATTCTTTTGTGTATGTTGCATAATTAATGAGGACAGAAGATAAAACCATCTCTTATCTTCGATACAGTATGTACATTCAAGCATATGCATACGTCATTACTCTAGTACTATCATCCAATAAGATTTAAGTGGTCTTAACAACATTTGATCTACTATGATAATTTTTAAAGACATATAGCATCGCGTTGAGGTAGTAAACATCAAAGAGATAATGTTAATAGATGATGCAATGGAAGAAGCATAAATCCCCTTTTTGCTAGTACTTCCAAGTACTCCAACTCTACGAAGAATCTACGAAAATTAGGACAAAATTATAAAAATACAACTCTGACATGCGATCCTACATTTCAACGCATCTGATAATGTATCAGACATGTGAGACCCACATATAAAATTCCAACGTGGCAAAAATGAGCGAGCGGGAGTGGCCTTGTCACACATCAATGGGAAACATGGTTGGAATTAATCCAACCTCGCCGACATGGATGAAGGTGTGGGTGAGGTTGTCGGCTCATGCTAGGGGCTGTTTGAGTCGGGAGTCAACTTTAAATTAGAATTCTTCACTTTATATTATTACTGGGAGAATAAACTTTGACCCCATTGTTAAGACGAAAAAAGACACTCAAAAGAAAGCACACACGTAGTACCTGTTAGAATCAATTCTTTGACCTTTGAACTAGTTAATATGTGCATGCAATTGTACTATACTTTATGTAGTTTATAGTAGTTTTGTACCGAGATAAGGTGGCACTAGCGAGAAACTAGATTCTTTGACCGGGCCAATTAATTAACTAAGTGAGAGGTTCTACGCCTAAGTTCCATTTGCATCTTGGATTTATTAATAATGCTCAACAATACATATGGGCTAGTACTTTGGCGAAACTAACCGAGATGCATGCATCATGCTGTCACGAGGATGTAACTAACACGATTCTTCCGGGCAGAAACCTTATACCACCCGCACACACAAACCATATTTATTTTAAGCGAACTAGCAAGGTGGGCGAGGGCATCATCTTTAGCATATTGATAGGTCTCTGAATTTTATTTATGGTTTTATGGATACTAAAAGTATTTAATTCTAAAATACATGGTTCTATGGACATCCAAAATGTGACGGTAAGTAAAATTACATGTGTGCACAATAGTTTGAACCAATTAAATTAGAGGCAGAATATTTAGTGCGATAATTGAAAAAAAACTATCATGAGAAGGTTTTGTAACGTAGTTAGTGTTATTTTGTTATATTTTTAGGCATGTCCTGTTGTTGCCTACTCTTCAATCTAGTTGACTTAAGTGCTACTCAGATATATTTGTCATGTCTTGATATGAAGCTAAATTTACTTTTAGTAGATTTGAAATGTCGTATCACTTCATTCTAGAATTTAGAATTTTAACTACATCATGAAGGACATATTTTACACCAAGTTTGTTATATAGCTACCACAACCTCTTACATTTTGTTATAGAGGGAGTATGATGTAACAAAAACAGTTTGTGAAGACACACAAATATTGCACCGGTAGTATAGTTTGGTATTTATGTCCTATTGATTGATGGGTGCGTATATCAAATCAAAGTTAACGAATATATGTTATTATCTTTGATCTTTATATGAATTAATAGCACAGTTCTTCCTCTCATTATCATTTTTTCTATTTTATTTCACCCTCTTTATGTCATATTCCCTATATTTTCTTGAGGATATCTTAGTAATGGGATATGCTTTGATATGACATGTCAAGCCATGTTTGGTATGTCACACGCTCAGCCATACCTTTACCCATTCTGTGTCTAAAATAGTCTTAATTTGGACATAAAGGACATCCATTTTTTACTACACACTATTTGTATTGTCCAAATGATATCCATTTTTGTCTACACACTATTTTTATTGTTTCTTTCTCCCTAAAGCTTCCACACTTGCTCTTAAATTACTTCTCACTGGTTTACTTAAACCTCCAAATCGAGATTGTTGTTGACCCAATAATCATAGTTTTCTCCAAACAACCAAACTACTGGCGGGGACCCACGTAGTTTGACAGATTCTTGGAAGAACATGCATGTCACATTCGCCCGTCCCTGCTAGAGACAGAGAAGTTGAATCCAACAATCACAATGATTTAGATGATATGGCTCTACGTGGTGGTTCTATTAGGAAACTCCTATATTATCTAAATGTTATCCATTTTAGATCTCTAATTACGTTATTAGATGGCCCTATAAGTATTGTAACCCTATGACACCCACACTAATTTTATTTGGAGGTTGGTTAAACCAATTAACGAAAAGTTTAAATTGTAACAAAACTGGAGGTGTGCGACCACATTAAAATACCTCCTGATATTACCCTCGCAAAACAAAATCTTACCCTTGTCACATACTTATTTCCAACAACAAAATTGTATCATAACATATAACATTTAGATTTTGAAGTTTCAAGTTTATGCATAAATAGCTTGGATATTTTTGTAAAGGATTTTACATGACCTATCAATGCATCTTTTATCAAACATATGAGAATTCTAAATAACTTGTTACGCTCTTAGCAATCACAAATAGAGATGCTTGACATCATCAATTCTAGGAAGTTATGTATTTTGAAACAAAGTGTGTAGGCGTCAAGATCTATATTCAACATTCAGTCAAACTATTCTTTACACATGGCCATAAGTGCCCAGAAGTGATGCCCGAATTCTAATTGCTTAATGTTCCCGAATTCTAATTGCTTAATGTTCGACACTTATCTTCTCAACATTAGCCATGTTAAACATGCTACATGAATAATATTTTCCGTTAAATCTTAACCACAAAATTAATCCAACAATCACAATGATTTAGATGACGTGGCTCTACGTGGTGGTTCTATTAGGAAACATATATATTAAGGCCTCAAATATATTTAAAACTTCACACATCCTTTTGGATTCTAATATCTCGAATGGTCACTTTTCGTTCTCTACACGATCTAGTGTACATTTTTCCCTCATGTGTAAAATCCAATTTTCTCAACTCTTAAAAACTTTTACAGTATACAGAACTTTATGAGAAATTATTTTTTACAAGAATTAATAAGCTTAATATGGTATTTTCTAATTTTTTGGATTTAATTTGAATTAAATCAAACTTGAATTAAAATTTTGCCTTTATATTGTAGGGTAGAAGTCTCCTCTCAAAATATTCCTTTATATTTTCCCTACAGAGAAAATCATCTCCCAAAAGTCAAATTTTTTATGCAGAAAAACATTTCTCTAATTCCTGGCTGGATGGGCCGAATTCTTCTAGCCCATATTCATTTCCACCTTTTCTTTTCTCGTTTTCTTCCTGGGTTCAGTTCCCTGGCCTATCTAACACTCTTCCCTCAATCCACATGGGCCGGCCCACCAAGGGCAGCAGGCAGCCAGCGATACGTCGGTTGCTTTGTATCGTTTAGATCGTTAGGATCGTTTTAAGGAAACGTGCTCTTTTCTTTCTTATCACGGACGTGGTACGTGTTAGTAATAATTTACCTGTACCTAATTAATGTTGTACGTAATTTCTCTATCTTTTAATCTCAACCGTCACATCTAAAATCAACAGATTATGTATTTCTAACCTATGTGGCTTAATGTGGTGTCTCGAAAAACTAACTCATTTTGCTTTTAGTATATAACTAGCATGGTGGCCCTCGCAAATGCGAGGGCATCATTTGTAGGTTGGTCAAAAGCGTTCATCAAATAAAATATTGTCTCATCGATATCATATTATTGTCCACCATGTGATGATAAAATTTTGTTTTTTTAACTATGCAAACGATTTGTTAAGAAAAATAAAATAGCACGTAACATCTTTGGCAATATGAAATTTTTGGGAATTATATTCTTACATGATGTTATGTCACTTTAGAAACATTGTTGGTACTCAATGTTTGAAGTTATATGTCTTTCATTAAAAATTGTTGAATTACGATAAAACGGTATAGTCTCTTTAATATTAGGTACCTTAGCTGACATTAAACCGTGATACTTACCTTTTTATGAATATTTCTTTCTCTCATTTACCCTACATGTTACAATGTGAAACGTCTTAGAAACATGAACATAGTGAAACTTTTCCATTATTTTTTAATATGAATATAGTGCTAAAGATAAATTATTTCCTTATAGGCACATTTGTTAATATGATTATATATGAATAATCAAAGTTTTCCGGAATCTTAACTTATACTGATATTCATTCAATGGTTCTACACACCGTGACCTAGTCACGTGTATTTTTGATTTGTTACCTCTGATCCAAATTAATTGTCATGGAAACAATACTAACTTAATTGGTACAAATTGCTACACACCTCACGACAATCTTTATGGATCAGATGGAGTATGTAAAATTATTTTCATCTTACATATCATAGTTCAAGACTCATAATTAGTCGTTAATTTTACCGTAAAATCTTATGTTGATTTTATTACATGAGAGAAAGACACATACAATAGACCAAATATGTCTACCATAAAAATCAAACAATATCCGTCAAAACAATAGAATTAAGTGTGCGCTTTTCAGGTCCTCATATTAAAAATTTCACACACCCTGTGGATAATCAATATGAAACATATGTGGGATTTTTTGGTGACTTAGCCGTGTGAGTATCATCAAGCCAAAGGTTTAGTGTTAGGGACGTTCCCGTCAACAGTGTCAACTAATGGTGTATCTTCATCATTGTTTAAGGTTGGACGCTTGAATATTTCTTTAGTGGAGGAAAATTCTCATCTAGCGAGAATATGTTTGGACTCAGTCTTGTGTCTATCATTAAGCGGTAATTTTCTTATTTTCTGGGACATTCCCGTTATTAGTGTGGCCAATGTTGTGACTTTGTTAACACTAAAATTTCACGACTCCAAACTTCCGCGTGCGTTTTGTGTTGGTCTGACGATATTAAAAAAATTGTCATTTATGTGTACTAAATCATAAAAAATATACTATAGTGCGACCAATGTCGTGAATTCATTAATTCCGAAATTCCACGACCTTGAACTAATGTAGTTGTTAATGTGTTGATCTAATAGCAGTCGAATACATTTGTCATTTATGTGTACACAATCATAGAAAGAACATACTCCCTCTGTTACTCTATGTTTTACGTTTAACTGAAATCAATGTTTATAAAGTAGACCAAATGTATAGGAAATAATATCAACGTCTAAAATATAAAATCATTATTATTAGATCACCTAAAATATATTTTAATTTTATATGAATTTGATACTGTGAATGTTGATATTTATTATACATCTCTGGTCAAACTTTACAAGTTGTACCTGTATGAAAATCAGAACGGTGAATAGAGTAGAAAAGAGGAAGTAGTGTTCATATCCTACCGGTTCTGCATGATCAGTTTATATTAAAAAATCTAAACTGTCCATATATCCTATGATCGTAGCCTATGACACCACGTCACGGCATGTTTTTTAGAGAGGTTTCCAGAGCTGTTAGTTACCTTCCAGTATCTAGTCTCGTACACAAATGCTTTTCAAACCGAGCCAGCTGGTATGATCCGGATATGGAAGATATTGCAGACGTACGTGCTTAAGGTATTAAGAGAGTTGACGTGCAAACGCAAATAACCTGTACCGTCTGTGTTACGTAATTAATAATATTTAATTAAATCGTAACCATTGATTTAAGATCTAACCGTTCAAATTAATTTAGATGATGTGGCTTAACATGGTGCCTCGAAAAACTAACTCATTTTGCTTTTAGTATATAATAGATAGATTTGCAAATTTTGAGAACCTATATGTAGAACAATAAACATGGTACAATGTTACTAGATAAACTCAAGAAAATCATGCACGTAGAGAATATATGCAGTTATCAGCATGCAAAACTTGATACTAAAAACAAAAGTATGTGACTTGAGTAGAAATGACAAAAGGCCTAAGAAATAGTACAAGCGCCCATGCAAGTTCCATTTCTCTTTTGTACGTGCTTGATTTATTTCAAACAAATTGGGAACTTACAAATAAGATTATTTGCGTTTTGAATCTCGGCATCCCTTTTTTTTCTTGCCTCCTTGAGGCCTTCCTATAAAGGAATTGCTTTCTCTCTAATGGAATGGCAGAACCCAGCCTTAAACCTTCAAAAAAAAAGGACTCTGGGATCATGAGAACCCCAGAGCTTCTGTGCAAGACAAATCCCATCTGCTTGGGATGGATATGACACTCAGAGGTAGGTGTTCATGTGGCAGCTCAACATTACATCAGGTTGCAACTGATAATACAGTAGTACATTATTAATTGCATACTAGGTTGAAAACTTGCAATCTCGGTTGCTAATTAATTAATTAATGGTGACGCGATCAGGTGGCGATGATGGTGTAGGGCTCGACGATGAAGAGCGGCCTCTGCCGGAGCTGGCGGCACCGCCGCACGCTCTGCACCAGCTCCGCCCTGTCCCCCACCCGCGACGTGAACAGCATCGTCGTCGTGGCGCTCTGCTTCTCCTCAGCCTGCCCGCCGTTGTCATTCTCTTCCTCGTCTGCCTCCTCCATGCCCGTCGACGCGGCGGCCACCGCTGCAGCAAGCGTGGTGGTGGACGATGGCACCCGACGCAGCCCGGGCGCCGGCGGAGCAACTTGGTCCTCAGAATTAGCAGCGGCCCTGGAGCGGCGTGACGGGCTCACGTCCGGCGCGCCGCCGACGAACTTGTTGATGACGATCCTGGAGCAGCGCTGCGCCTTGCCGGAGGCTGCCACCACCTCCACCACGGTGCCCCGGTCCACCACCTCCACCTCGTCCTCCTCCTCTTCTTCCTCATCGTGTCCCTCCTGATCTTCCACCGCCTCTTCTTGCTGTGGCTGCTGCACCATGACCATGGCACTCTGCTGCTTCTGGTGGTCACCGTCACCGCGAGCAGAAGCAGAGGAGGAGGAGGAGCTGCAGTCGACGAAGCATAGCCTGAGCCGTCCATCCTGGCGCCGCGCGTGGAGGTACCCCTGGGGCCTCGCGGCCACGGCCTCCACGACCAGGCGCCCGTCGCGGCGGTGCGGGCGCATCCGGAGGCACGGCCCCTCGTCGTCGCCCTGGCGCCGCGACATGGACGCCAGCGGCGGCGGGAACGCGCGCTGCGGGCGGGCACGGTGGTACCGCACCTCCGTCAGCTCCCCGGCGGCATTTTCTTCTTCTTCCTGCACGTCATGCTCTACCTCCTCGTGCAATGCCGCGGGAGGCGGGAGGATGTCGGCGGTGGCGTCGTCGACGGTGGTTTGGTAGAGGCACGCCATGACGGCGGCCTGGTCGAGGAAGTCGCCGCGGGTGCCGGTCTCGCTGCCGAGGCTCTCGGTGCAGAGGTCCAGGCTCTCGTTGCTCATGGACCGGCGCACCGCCGTCACTGGGTGCGCGGGCTTGGTGGCGCCGTCGTGCACCTGGGTCTGGATGGCGCTCCACATGTCCAGCTGCCGCGGCATCACATGGCACACCGCCACCGTCATCTCGATCGAACGATCTAGCGAGGAAGGTAGGAGCTACGTACGGATTGGGGAGCGGAAGAAGATGATCCTAGCTTGGAGATGGATGAAGCTGCAGAAGCAATGGCTTGGTTTGAGCTGAGTGAGTGGGGGTCGGGAGGGTATTTGTAGGCGGGAAGGGGAGCCTTTTTGGCCGTCCAAACACAAGACGAATCTACAAGTGTGGTGTGCCTTTGCTAATGTGCATTTGCATTAGCTAATACAGTCGTCCTAATTAAGTGGTGTGTGTTGTTGTTGCAAACAAAAAAGTACTACTAGTATTCTTTACTACCAGCAGCTGCTAGCTTAGCTAATGCTAATGTCAATGGGGGGACAGCAAGCTAACCGCATTCCAACTTAAGAATCTCACTGTCTTCTGCTTTGCTCTTGTCTCTTGAGTCTTGACACTAGCTAATCATCCCAAGTGGTAGCTCTTAATTTCTTCTTGGAACTAGTCGAACAAACATCAGTAAACTTTTACAGCTATGGAATGGAAGCACTTTGCTTTTTTCTGTGTTTACTTTGGGCTCTTGGTGTCTTGCACCTTCTTATTCTCTTCCTCCTTTACTATTAATTAATTAATCTGTGTGCGGTGACATCGAGCTAGTAGCCAGGTTAGTGGAAACGAGTCCACCAGCATCGGCATGCATCACCAGTACCAGTCGTGGAACATGGGCGAACACTCATCATTTCATCATTAATTTGTCTCCTTTTGTGCCAAATTAATTTAATCATCCAAGAAAAAACAACCAATAATAAACTAATTAACCAGCCAACTGCATGCATGCATGGTTGCATCACTGATGTCACCAACACCACACACAAATATCCTCCTCTGATTCCCTAGCTTAGGGAAACCTACTTTGTTTTGTTCCCTCTTAGTGGCTAATACAGGTAGTTACATATTGCATCATTCCCACTAGCTACTACCTGCATCTTTCATAACTTTTTTGGTAATGATGTTCCATCTCCTATGGATGCAAGCATGCATGTGATCACTTGTTGACAAAATAGTCCACATGCCAGACCAATTAGGCCCCCTTAATTGCAGGGTAATCACTAATTAAGAGCGTAGGCAAATGCAAAACACAATGTATGTGCATATGCAAGTGGGGTGGAGGATGAGATGTGCAAGATTCCACCCTCTTTTCAATTCCTCTTTCTGGCTCTCCTTTTCATCGATGTAGAGAATATAGAATATATGTGCATGCATGGTGCATACTTACCAAAATATTTTAAACCATCCTCTTTTCTCCTCATCCTCTTAATTCTTCAAGTGGTGCTGTGTGCCCCATGCTTAGAGATGCCAATTAGCCCTCTTGGATAGGGCGCGTAGTCGTGTCTCTTCTTCTATCTCTTGTCATTTTTCTTTCTCTTGGATCAAATTATTCTAGCGCTGCTTCTACTTCAAGCCAAAAACCATGCCTCCAAAGCAAAAGATTTTGTTTTGCGCTTGTCAATTAATACGCTTGAAAAAACATATTAATAGTTATCTAGGAGTCATGATTTTGGTACCCTTTCCATTCCCCAAAATTAAGACTATACATGGATGCTAGTAGCAAATGCATACAAGTTATTTTTGTTAGAGCTTGTATATATATCTAGTTCCACTTGTGAACCAAGACTAATAAAGACAATGAACAACTAATCTGTATCACTCTTTCTGTTTATTTCGTACGCTACCAGTACAATACATAATTGCAAGCTCATACTGCACATCTGTAAGCAATGAATTATTTTATTCAGATAGGAACCACGCTATGCTATTATAGACTTTTAGAGCAGAAAAAAGTTTGAGAAAAATTGACAGTGGATAAAAGGCTATAATAGCATACCGTAGTTCACATAATAAGGTAGTTTACATCTCGAAAGCTTAACTTGCTTATAAGGTGGTTTACACCAAAGCTGAACTCTGGCTTCAAAATCTTCTTGTGATTTATGCAAGATTATTTAGTTACATGTATACACAAATGTCAATAATAGATATCTCTTGCTTTTTTCGTGTAAAATTTACACCGGAGCAAAGGAAAAAACCTTAAGTAGTTTTCAGGTGGCATAGATCTCCACAGCTGAACTTTGACTCTAAGATATTCTTCAGATTTACATAGAATATATTAATATCAGTGTGCATGAATTTTAATACGTATTACATTTCTCAAATATATGTGTTTCAAAGCCGTTCGAGTATGCTAACATGTGAATTATGAAAGATTGTATGGTTAAGTGACGCACACATGGAGCCCATATAAAAGTCTGAAATGGTAAGTGAAGAAATAATAAGATCCTCTTCATAGGGAAGTAAAGCATTGATTAAGCTTATTTCGACGAGCCAAGTGTTGCCACATGGCGCGACCCAGATCGTTGTCATGCTCGGTCTTTGCATACTACGACAACCGCTTTCCGTTTTGCGCGGCTTGGATCGTCAACCGTTCAATATGGCGCATGATCTGATCCGATGGCCCCCGTAGCGCGTTGTGTCCTCGCTTTGTCCTCTAGTTGTCCCTATACATGAGAAAATAAAATGAAACTTAAAAGGCAGGGATCATTAGCTATCTAGCTTAGCTATAGTTGAAAAGGATGGATCGATGGAAATGGAATCAGAGGGGGCCAAGAAAAGCAACAGAGAAAGAGGTTCTTTTGCTTAGCTCAATCTGCGCTCATGCACTCCCAGAATGGAACCTGTAGCTCTTAATGTCGTTATCTAGCCAGCTCAAAGTATGTGGTTTTAAATTGGTGGGAATGGGATGCATGGAATAATTGCTGATTTCATTGCTAAAGCTATATGCATTGTCTTCTTTTGCTGGTTATATACTATATTTGGTGGAAATGTACGATGAGTGCACCTAAGTGTTTTCAATACACTGTTGCTTAATTAATTGAAACCACCCAAGGCTTGAAAAGTTTATCCTAATAATTTGTACCTGCTGGTGTACATTCTTGATGAAATGTCAACATGAAAAGCTTGGGAAAAAGGATGCATGCCAACTTATGGTCAGTGCAAAATTGTATAAATTTTATGTATGCAATTTTTTGAATATAGTCTTTAAATGCAAAAAAAATTAAACCAGATCATTGATCTAAGAACATGTACGAATATTTATAAATTTTCGTTAAAGTTCTCTAAGAGCATATACACATGCTCATCTGAATTATCTTTTCTGTTTCATGCTTATAAAAAATAATTCTGAGGAAAAATATAAATTGCAACTTCTTCGCCTCTTGGGTCTTACTCCCTTTGTCCCTAAATAAATATAAGATGCTTTAACCTTTTCTGGCCCACACGTATAGACGTGTTTTAACATAAGATGCACATGAAATCTACGCACTGTCGAGGGTGGAGTTTGAATAAATTGCAGCTTTTAAATCTAAAAAAAATGTGTTTGGATACGTGCGGGCCAGAAAAGGCTAAAACATGGAGTATTATATTTAGGAACAGAGATTGGAATTGTAACAAAAATAGTTAAATGTAGCTAGAGAAAAATATGACTGGCTTCTTGGGATGATATTTGCCATTGCGTTGTGTTAATTAGATTCTGAGAGAAGTTGGAGCTAGTTAGCTGCAAACAAGACGTTTTGGTAATGGAGATGTGGAGACTCGATAGATGAGAAGGAATGGTCCAAAATGCTGGATGATGTATATATCTCCTCGTGCAAAGTTTCCGGGATATGTTGTCGAGGTAGGTAGGGCATGCCAAGCCAAGGAAAAGACTAAAGGCGGAATCGAGGAGGGGATCTTGCAAGGCCATGTACTGCAGTGCAGTGCAGTGTTGATATCTGTGTGTCAGCTCCCCTATATCTCTTCTTCTTTTGGACCAACACTCAACAATTAAGCACGGATTCCGAGACCGGCCAACCTAGCTATGACTGTACAAGCAAGGGAAATTGTTCATCGTCAAGGACAGACGTGTCGATCGTGCAGCAGATGGAGCTATCTATAGGAAGCTGGAGAGACGACGGTGCTCCGACATGCCGATCTTTGGTGTGCATCTGCAGGATCTTATCGCTGATCTACCCTCTGATCGATCATATAAAGCGCTTCGATATCGTACCTTAGGTACAGTTTGGTAGCAGCAGGTGAGCAGAGGCTTTTCCCTCTTTCTTGGACTACTTGCTTGCATGATGCACATATACGTAGCTTTGCAAGTCATAGTTCCTGAAACAAAAATTGTAATCTTCAGATTTAAAGGTCCAAAGTCAGTTCACAGTGTGAAGGTCATTTTGATCCTGGGTGTGCGCCCTTAACTGAAAAATATATTTTAAAATAACAAATATTCATTTATTTTTCGCACGTACATCTCCAGTGAAATTTCACATAAAACCGCTATTTTTTGTCCGTCATGTAAAAAAGGGAAAAATGTCTCGTGAAAAGACCCACATATTTTAGCACCGAATTTTGTCTTTTTATTCTACAAAAAAGTCGGTTTGATGTGAAACGACTCTGTGGGCTCAGCCCATAGGATTTGGAGATGCAAAAAAATTGGAGGATTTTACAACCGAATAAGGTAAGAAAATACTTTGATTTTATAAACGATACATATGCAACTGGGAGCCTATTTTAATTAATAATTACAATAATTTGCTTAGTTTAGATCTATTTTGTTTCTCTAGCCGTGGGCTAGATTTTAATTTCAAATGTTTAATATGGTAAATATAGATGGTGTATATTGCGCTCACTATATTCATCAGATTCTTTTACCGCTTTCACCGTCTATTTTTACATGCATGGGTGTGTACACTAGACAACTAGACAGTTCTTCGAAAATATATATCCATGAATTGTGCGCCTTGATGCATGTATATGCATAAACTTCACTAGGAAATGTGTACCTAACTTGGCATGATTAGAACATGTTCCTTGGTGAACATGCACTAGCTAGCTACTTGAGGTGACTCTTTGTTCGTATCAGCTAGCTAGTTGGAATTATAGATCCACCGAGATTCCCTTTTGCTTGTAAGATACCACATCATCTCATCATCTCGTCCCCATCCATACTTGTTCCATTTCATCGTCGTCATCATCCATGGTTACAAATTCACAGACGAGTGCTAACATGCAGGTAGGTGCGCGGGCACAGACACCATAGATCGTTTCATTCAAGCAACATTGTGCATATGTAAGACCTCTTTGATCGTCTAAGTATTTGTAACTTTTGGTCGTGATTGTTTTTGTAGTATAATTTATTAATGGTTACAATATTATGACCTTAATGATGTGTCTCTGAAGAGACGAAAGATGTCAATTTTGTATAACATGACAAGAGTGTTGACGTATTTTCTTCTACAATCTTGAATTTGGATGGCGAAAGTACGCATTAATAATGGAATAAATAGACGCAAAAGGATGGCATTCTTATCTACGCCAATTACATCCCATAATGCGGCACCTGCTAGCTAACATGACTAGAGATATGGCAACTAGGGATGGTACCTCGTGATTATGAGAGAGGCTTTCCTCATGGTCATTAGAGATAATTTTGCCTATTCACTGCTGCTTAAAAAGTCACAGATATCAAGAGGAGATCAAACACAAGCTCATATGAACTATGTAGTTAAACGATAAAAACACACGAGGAATTGTTGGGAGTTGTTGTGATGGCGATGTGATCGCAGTAGACACGGTGTAAGAGATGGAAGGACACCGAAACGGGATGATGTAGGTACGTCCTCATGTGATTTGGAGGAGGGAGAGTTAGATATGATAGAAAAGAAAAGTTAAGATTGATGGAGACATAATATAGTCTGTGTTGAACTAACACAAATATATATCACATTTTAGACAAAATTATCACGATTACTTCTTTGTAACACATGAGTTTTCAAATAATATACATTTATCGTGTACATTATACACCCTCTGGAACATTTAGAAGGAGAGCTACCGTCATGTTTTCAGCCACAGAGGGAAAACTTACATGACCATTTGAACCTTGCATTGTCTAGTGCGGGAAACTGTGGAACTGGCTAATGTATTCGTCTCTACGAAACAAATGAAAAGTAGTATGAGTATCATTCATTCATCCGTGTGAGGTCACTGTCAATGATCTTGTGAATGATTCATCAAACATACTTTCCCAAATAATTTAGTACGCCGGAAAGTAAAGTGCATGTTGTTGGACAACGGCCTTCCTTTCAACAATGCCGCGATAAAGTAAACAAAAAAAAAACAATGCCGCGGTCGCTAGCTTGATGATGCACAACTTAAAAGTTACACATGTGACATATGTATGTATGATAAATCCATGATGGAAATACATCACTACCAGCTATAAGTATAAGAAATACCTGAAATTGTGCACTTAATTTGCAGCACACATAAATAATATATACAATGTCCATCTTTATATACATGACGCAAAACACTAAGGGCCGGCGGATTCACTGATTGCACGTTTAACAAATGGACCGAATTAACAAACTAGCTAGTTAGCACCACTTATTCTCAAAAAAAAAAAAACTAGTTAGCACCACTCATCTTTTTCCTGCTACTGATCAAGGGACTTTAATAGTTATGCGTACGGCTACTGGATTTCAGTTAAATAAGTGCTTCGTTCTGATTTCAGTTTGGTTACCAATTTGGTGGATCCTGCAATTTTTAGCTGTCGTTTTATGCAACATGAGATGGATGAATGGATGGAGGCTGTACTAGCTAATTAAGTAGGGTCTATTTGGATTTCAGAGCAACTTCGACCAACGTCATCAAGCGCGCCAGCCAGGGACCAAAGAGAGCTCCACAATAATCCATGTTGCTACGTAGCTGCCTCAGCTATCTATATAGTTAGTGCTCCTTCCTTTAATTCTTTCTCTTGTATATGCATCTCTCTGCGTGTGACAAGAATATATTTAAATAAATCTAGCTTCCACTTCAATTCTTAGTCTCTAAGTAAGAGTATTTGTGGAGTCAGAGCCGGCACTTTTACTGAAAACCTTTTGAGACTAACGTCATGCGCAATATATGTTGCTCGCTTTACATTATTGTGTATACTTTATCTTAAGTAAGGTGTACATGCAACACATTTGGACTGTGTAAATTGGTTGCGTTCAAGTGAACCCAATGGTTTTGTGATAATCTACACTGAATTGGTTTTTAGTAATGTGTATCGGTTCGTTATACCTCATAGTTTTGTGTACATGAACCCGTTGACTTACTTTGATGGCTTCACCCCTTGTCCTCACTATGCATCACAGTCACAACGATGTAAATTACTCCTTCCGATCCGAAAATAATGTCGCCACTACTGCTGTCAGGTTGTACGTGAGCAGTGTTTTTCTGGCGACACTTAATTTGGTTCGGAGGTAGTAATAAAGTTGACAATGTTTATATGTAAGAGCATGTCTATGCTTAGTCGTTGAAAGGGAGGAGTTGTACATATAACTAAAGAGAATGTGCACGGACATGAAACTCTTTTCTTCAACAAATGAGGTTAACTCCTGGCTTATAAATCACATGAAACTCTAATGGTCAGTTTATTGTCACTGCCCGTGGGGTGCAGAATTTCTAGAATTCTCACAATGGTGGACTTCTATCTATAAATATACCACCAAGGACTAGTCCTGGTTGGGTTCATCATTTAGTTTGTTGTCACTGAACTAGGCCATGCTAAGAGGGATGGTGGTTCTGCCAGATCATTATAATACTAAAAGAAACATTAGGAAAGATAAATGTCCAAAACATAAATCCGTCACAGTGAAGTGAGTTAAACATTTTGTTCGTATAAAAATGTGGCTGCAAGCGCGTGCTAAAAATAAAACTTGGCCTTGGGCCATGTCAACTTAGTCCTAAACACTTGTTTAACTCTCGACTCCTGGCAACACTCTTGGACATACAAATCAAAACAAGCCGATGTGATTGACCATGCTTGAATAACTTGGGAGCTTCAATTTATTTTCGAAATGGGGAAATCCCGTCCATGTTCGTTTAGGGCCTGAAACAACCTATAGAATGGATTTATCTTACTTATACGTTACAAAAAACTTCATTCAAATCGTCTGATAACATATGCTCGAAATAATGAAGCACAAGCTTTTCTGGTCAAAACATATCTCCTTTTTATCATTTAATCATGAGTTGTTTTCCTTGGTTAACAATACTTGTTGTTTTGCCGAGGTTTGCAGGTTAATTAATTTTCTTTTTAGCTCATAGGGGAATATAGATGCATGTGACTTTTTTTATTTCTTTATTAAAACTTGGAGCTCCAATATATCGCTTGTTGCGATTTCTATCAATTCCACGCTCACGCCAAATTCCATCCCCACTCATAGGCCCATGAAAAAAGCGGCCCAATCACGTCAAATTCCATCCCCACTCGCCTGTTACCTCGTAGGCCCATGATTTTCTTACTTACTGAATGTTTGCATACGAAAACATGTAATTAAAAAAATAAACTTCTTAAATAATATATTTAACCGGTTAATTCTATATATTCTGTATACTAATTTGGAAAAGAAATGTGTGTTCTAGAAAACTAAATCATCCACACAGAAAGTAATATATGTATTTTAATAATGTTGATGTAAATTAAAGAAAATGTTCATTTGTTTGTGCAGGAAATTAGTAAAATACAGGAAGAAACATATAAATAGGCAGGAAGTTATTAAAATACATATAAAAATAATAAAATGCAAACAAAAGAGGAGAAATAATAAAAATGAAACAGGGAAACGAAAAGGAAAGAAAACATATAAAACACGAGACAGAAAAACAATAGGGGTAGACCAAACGGGAGCAGAACTCACGCGCTACTGGGCCGCGGCCCATGCCGGAGTGCTGGCGATCTGACTCGCCGAGCTGCCGGCTGCGGCGCGGCTGGCTTGTTCGCCGGCGCTCGCCGAGCTGCCGGCGGCGGAGTCCATTGAGGCTGGCCTCCGGTTTCCGTGTAAGCTCTACAGTCCACACTCCTCCCCTTCCTCTGGGTAATTCGGTGGTTAGGGTTACGAGCTGCAATTTGTCGATTCCCTTGGGCGATTTAGCAGCTGGATTCTTCCATGTCGATCCCTTGCGACGACGACAGAGTCAACGATATGGAAACAATCATGGCTGATCCCAAGCTCAATATCTTTGTGGAAGAAGGAATTAACGATACGAAGCTGGGTGAGTGTTAACATCAGTCTGAATTTGCATGTGGTATTATGTCTTCCATGAACCTATGGTATTTGTTATGCTCGATCAGTGTGTTCTCTTCTAGTATATATTATGCATACAACTATACTAGTTGAATTCGGCGCGGCGACACGCCGCGCCCTTTATGAGAATTTTTATGTTAATGTTTTTTTCTTTGTTTTAGTTGCATAATATATTTTGCAAGGAGAAGGGCTGGTTTTGATTTATGCAATGCATCTATCTGTATAGCTGATATGATTTGTTGTGAAAACTAAATGCTACCTCAAATAGTTGTATAACACATTCAGCTGTAGGTGATGAAGTAACGTTAATTCACTGCTCACTAATTTCGGTAAGCATATAGTACAACCAGACGGTCTGCCTGTTGAGTTATGTACATATAAGGACCATAGCAATTGAAAAGGGACCATACGACCAGGCAGCCTGAATGCTGATTTCTATCCTAGACAATGTAGTTAGGGTACAATTTGCATATGCAGAAAAGAAATCTGATGTATGAGCTAGCAGCACCACAGATTACTTGTAGGAAAGCTTGCGTTTACAATAGTGATATCATAGTTCAATTATGGCAAAGGCTCTGCTTACAACAGAAATAAGTAACTAATATAAAACATGCCAAATGTACTTGAAGAGACAAAAATAAGTAATTAATACAAAAATAGCAAATGTACTTGAAGAGGCTCAGACTCATCTAGATAGATTACTATCGACATTGATATGAAAGTTTGCGTCTACAGAGTCAACTGTAGCACCATGGTAGTCCGGTCCTGCAGATATAGTTGGAATTTTCAGTAATGTATAATATGGTAATAATCAAATTAAAATGAGAGCATATCAGACATATATTGAAGCTTTAGCTGAGCAAGGTTTTAAACAGTAGGAAGAAAATACGTCATATATCCAGAGCTTGGTATCGCTTACCATTGATTGGTCTAAGTAACAAAATAGTCATTAATTATCGCTGTAGCATGTATAGATACATTTAGAATGGGACATTGGCATCTAGCATCTGAAGAAAGTTGTAATGTGTCTGTAAGTTCCAATGGTATCATTTTAATTCTCAACGTTGCAGGTATAGCATCAACAGCAGTACACCAATCAAAACACTTGTAATTAGCAATAGGTCTACCAACACCTGAACCTAAATCATCAGTTCTAGAGTGCATCTTGACTGAAGCATATCGACTTAGTATGTACTCAACCAATGGCACTGTATACAGATTACATGCAAACCTGATACCTTGAGGCTGGCAAGTTGAGTAGCTGTGTCTCCAACCGAACCATACTCCTGTGTGCACCGAGGCAAGTTTAGTTCACCATTTGCTATCCATTCTTGGAATGATAAAGACTGCACTGCATGCAGTGACAGTAGAAGATTATGTTCAGCAAAGTACAATAGAAATGCACTGTCAATGAACATCTTTACATGAACATGAACATGTCGATTTTCCTTTACAAACATACACAGATGACGAAGGTCTGCAAAATAGGTTCCAGGCTTTGGATGCATAACCACTACAAAGGAATATCTACGGACAGCCTAAGCTAGAGTTCTCATCACTTCAGCCTAAGCAAATCAATTAGCCTATAATTCATGAACCATATAAATTACCCGTGATGTTTTCACTGGATAATGTGTTGTGCCTCAGTACAATGACTAATGTATTCACCGAGAAAAGAAGCATTTTTTAAATACTTGCGTTGATCTCGCTACCGAGGGTGGCCATGGAAGCCGACCAGCAGATGAGGACCGGCCGGAGATGTAGATGGAGGAGGGCCGGCCGGAGCTGGACGAAGCCACGGGGCTGGATTTTGCCAGATTACCAATATCCATGTACAACTGATTTAATATATCAGAAAATGCACCCCGGAAATAACAGGGTACACTTATACATAACTATTTGTGCTGGTTCTGGATAATCCCAAACTGTGTCATACATGTAAAAATACATCATTCATTGTGCTGGTTCTGGATAATCCCAAATTGCATCATACATGTAAAAAAGTAGATAAAATAAGATTGGATAAATGAATCAACCATCAATTTGAATGGCTAAGCAGTTTCAGGCTACTGATCTCGTAGCAAAAATCTACATAAATTATAACTGCTATTGTGATTTAGTGGAATGTTTTGCTAGCACTATATCAATTCTCTAATTTCTGGACTTTATGCAAAGGATATCTGAAGAAATGGATCCAGAACACATCAACCATCAAGGGACCACAGGAACGCTCAGCTCTGTGGCCACATTAAAAGTGCTCTGCGACCACCTCTCCTAAACACATGAATAAGTATGATTCCAGAGTTGAGGGCCAGTTCGGTAGTAAAGTATTTTCTAAGTATTTTAGAGATAATGTAAATTTTAGAAATAGTACAATATTAGATAGTTTGAAGTGTATGTAATACAAAAAAAATCAGTTTTACATTCTTTATTATTGGCAAAACTGGGGTATTTTCACGTATCTGAAAAGCTGAAAAGCGGCCTCCGGAGATGCACTGACGCAATCCATGTCTGTGAACACCAAGTTGTTCCTGACATCTCTCACTGACCAAACCTCACGCCTCCTCTTTCCTGAGCATTGCCAGACGGAAATCAATCAATGAAAGCCAATTTCATAGGCTAGCAGCACTGCAGCAGATCGACTAAAGCCCAAAGCAACCCCAGTAATTTCAAGTACACAGAACGTACCTAAGCACAAACCTAATGAAAATAAAATAAAATAGAAAGTGTGGAGAACAAAGAACGGAAGAGATAAGGAGAAGAACTTGAAAGAAGCTCACCTGCACCAAACTCTTCACGCTGCTCGTCCCGTCCGCGCCTCCTCGCCGGCAGCCCCAGCGCCTCCCGCACACGCCGCCCTACGACCCGGCCGCCTCGCTCCGGCCACCATGCTCTGCCCGGCACCGCCCCCTCCGGCGTCCTGCTCCTCCTGCTGCTCGCCCCATCCGCGTCTCCTGCGCTGTGCGCCACTTGGGAGAGAGGGCAGGCAAGCTCATCAGGTCATGGAGGAGCGGAGCTGGGCGGCGGAGCGGGAGCGAGGAGAGCAAGGGGGAGCAGGAACGGACGCGCACGAGGAGACGATGGGGAGGCGGCATCGTCGAGGTGGAGACGGAGGCGGCCGCATCGGTAGAAGAATGGGGAAAGTGAGGAGGTAGGGTTAGGGTTAGTTATTTATCCGTAGGGCTGATTCCTTAATTCCGGGAAATCGCAGGGGTTTTCTGTAAAAAGACTGCGCGGACCGTCTGATCAAGGGGCGACGGCGTGAGATCAAAACACTGTAGGTAACTGTTCATGTGAACAGTACCCGGTCAAGGAGAGAGCGTGAAAATCTCCGCTCGTAATATATAGGGGTAATATATATAAGATGCTATAATCAATTATACAATGCGGTGGAACAGTCAAGCTGCCGTACTGTTGGTAACCTGATTACGAAAAACAAATACTCCGGTACAAATTAACTGGTTGAGTCAAGTCCCAGGCATTGGTTGGTAAGCAACTCCTCCAACCCCAATTATATTGGGGTAGGCACATCCCTTAACTGCATTTCCTTCTGAAAGGAACATGCATGACTGGGTCAATGCAGGAAGAGAGTTCCATGTAAAGATTCTTAATTCCAAGTCCCAGCCATTGGTTGTTAAGCAACCCCTCCAACCCCAACTGTTTTTGCAGAACCCCCTCCTAACCTTGGCTGACAAACTGAAGCAAGCTTTCTTATATATAAACACTCTTCCACGACCCTATCTCTTCAAACTAACCCTCTCTGTTTTCCTCGCCCATCAGTCTCGCCTCTCATCGATACACCCAGAGATCATCAAAATGGTAAGTCTGACTTGATTGCTCCGTGCTGATTTCATAAAGCATGGACATGTGACATTTTGTTGTTGCATCACGTACGTGCAGGTTGCGGAGGCGAAGCATAACGGCGGCGTGGCCAGCAAGGCGCAGGTGTTGTCGGTGAAGCGCGGGGAGCCGACGCTGGTGCCCCCGGCGGAGGCAACGCCGACAGGGGAGCAGTACTACCTGTCCAACCTGGACCAGAATATCGCGGTGATCGTGCAGACCGTGTACTGCTTCAAGCACCCATCATCGGAGTCGGACCACCGCGCCGTGGCGGACGTGCTCCGCGCCGCGCTCGCCCGCGTGCTCGTGCACTACCATCCGCTTGCGGGGCGCCTCGGCATCAGCCCGGAGATGAAGCTCACCGTGGAGTGCACCGGCGAGGGCGCCCCCTTCGTGGAGGCTGACGCCGCCTGTGACCTGGCCGACATCGGCGACCTCTCCACCCCGGACCCCGCCGCGCTGGGGCAGCTCGTCTACTCTGTCCCTGGCGCCAAGAACATCCTCGAGATGCCGCCCATGACGGCACAGGTAAACATACGGACATTCACTCACTCCTAAAATATGTTTTCTTCTCTAACTCCTGTCATGGTTATATTAGCCCAACTACTCACTGTACGTACCTAGTATAAATCATCCAAACCATACCATCCATTTTTCTTCAAATACTACTCCTAGCTGGTACTTAATTGAGTTAAGTAAGCAAGCACTAGCTAGTACAGTACTAATTAATTCTATTTGCCCATGGATGGAAATGGACTCGCATCGCAGGTGACCAGGTTCAAGTGTGGCGGCTTCAGCCTCGGCCTCGCGATGAACCACTGCATGTTTGACGGCCTGGGCGCCATGGAGTTCGTCAACTCCTGGGCCGAGATGGCGCGCGGCATCACGCAGCTCAGCGTGCCCCCGTTCCTTGACCGCACCCTGCTCCGCGCCCGCGACCCTCCGGCCATCTCCTTCCCGCACCGCGAGTTCGACGAGATCACCGACGTCTCGGGGATGGCAGCGCTCTACGGCGGGCAGGAGCTGGTGTACCGCTCCTTCTGCTTCGACCCGGACAGGCTGGAGCGCGTCCGCGCCCTGGCCCTCGCCGGCGGTGACCTCGAGCGCTGCACCACCTTCGAGGCGCTCTCCGGCCTCGTCTGGCGGGCGCGCACCGCCGCGCTGGGCCTCGCGCCGGAGCAGCAGACCAAGCTGCTCTTCGCCGTGGACGGGCGGCGCCGCTTCGTGCCCCCGCTCCCCAGGGGCTACTTCGGGAACGGCATCGTCCTGACCAACTCTGTGGCGACGGCCGGCGAGCTTCTGGCGGCGCCGGTATCGCGCGCCGCGGCGATGGTGCAGGAGGCCTCGAGGATGGTGACGGACGAGTGCATGCGGTCGGCGGTGGACTACTTCGAGGCGACGCGCGCACGGCCCTCGCTGGCCTCCACGCTGCTCATCACCACCTGGTCGCGCCTCGCGTTCCATGGCGCCGACTTCGGCTGGGGAGAGCCGGTCATGTCGGGGCCCGTCACGCTGCCTGAGAAGGAGGTCATACTGTTCCTCGCGCACGGCAAGGAGAGGAAGAGCATCAACGTCCTGCTTGGCCTGCCCGCGTCCGCCATGGACGCCTTCAAACACCTCATGGACGAGATATGATATGATCCACAGCAACGGCCGGCACATCTCAATTATCAGACATTGGTATTCAGTTCCACGGATTTTATTAGTATACATATGATATGATCAGACATTTAATTCTGGTGAGTATCAGACATATTGGTATTCAGTCTCAACATTTGTTACTACCAGTTATATATAAATGTTCTAATTAATAAGAGGGTTTTGAGTAAATAGCGTTATAGTACAACTCGTGTATGAAAAAGGATCAAGCATCTTACATCTTGGACGAGCGAGAGCATGCATAGAATATACGATGAACATGTGCTGATGGGAAATTTTCTTACCGGTAACAATTCACTAGCTAGTTTCTTGGCCACCGCTCCTTCGCGCATGCTCGTTCTTGGCTCAGTTATAATAATAATGTCCCTAAATGTACGTGTGGTGTGGTTTGCTGCTCTTCCGTTCACACATACATGTATGATGAAAGCTGAGCTAGCCTTGATCTCGCAAATACTTTTCTTCTTGTTTTTTGAGATTAAAAGGGCATTTTCTCAATTATTTGCTAGCCTTGAGTTAGTCTTAATTTTCTCACGTCGGCTTAAACACGATACAGGTAGCTGTTGCTTTCTGCCATATCTATCGTCACTGTACAGCCGGCTAGCTGCAGGTTGAGAGCGAGTGGGAGAAACCATTCAACTTGCTGGCTAGCTTCTTCTCCTCTGCCGTCTCTCTCACTCGATCTCTCAGCCTGCAATGCAAAGTATCTTGGATCCAATACTCTGGCTGGCTTTCAGGCCTTTATTTATCTATATATACGCCCCGACTCTTCTCCTCCAAGTGCGTGAGAGATAATGGACGCCGCCAAGCCTCAGATGCAGCAGGACGAGCAGCAGGAGCGCAAGGCCAGCATGGAGAAGACGGTGAAGCTGGTCTTCTCCTCCTCCGCCGAGTCGGACGACAACGGCGAGCCGGTCCAGGTCCAGAACCACCGTGGATGGAAGGCCATGCCATACGTGATAGGTGAGTGATTACTACTATGCTTCGACCTGGATGCAACCTACCTGACTTTGTAATTTCATTATCCCTGAGAATTAATTGTGTAATTTCATTATTCCTGATAATGAAATTCGATCGCCTGTAATAAAATAAAACAAGAACGTACGTACGTATGGCTGATCTGAGAATCTGACCAACCGAAAACAGCAAACTTTTGCCTGCACATGGCATGCCCCTGCCCTATCACTCTTTGCATGAGTAGTTTCCACAAAAACAAGGGTATATATGTTTGTAGGCTGACTTCTTTTCAGCTTCTCAACCTGCTTATGAGTTTAGAAGCCCACAAGCCAACAGCAGAAGTGACTGCCCACCGCAGTTTCTGTCCACCGAAATCTATAAGCAGGCTTATGCATAATCATAAGCCCAAAAGAAGTCACCCGTAGAGGCCGGTATAGCTAGGGCTGCACGCTAGCTCTTCCATTATCTCAGAGAAACCTAAGCCTACAAGCTAGCTAGGAGAACTTCCTGGACAAATCACTTGTCACTATTGCAAACAATTTTTGTTTCCTTCTGCGTTTTTGCTTGAGCACGACTTTTCTTCTCTTTTTGTTTATCTTTACGTGGTGCTATAATCTCCATGAGAAAAGAAAAAAACATTTCTATGGTTGCAACTTACACTTTTATCTTCTTTGCACTTTTATCACTCGGCTGCAAACTTTATGACATCTCTACAGGGAAATAAGAGCATCCACGGCGCAAGGCGCTTATCCTAGCGCTACCTTCCCAACGCTATTAGAAAGTCACGGAAAGGAGGGGGTAGTAGTATAACATACTCAAATCTATATTTATAATTTCTCTTTGGCAGCAAGCATGTGATTTATCGGTATCTTTAGAAGCTAGCCTGTGAGAATATATTTATCGGTGGAGAAGTGCTCCTCTGCTTTCGTGAAGTTTGTCTACACGAATTTGAAAGCGCGTCGACGGCTGTGATTATGTTCATATGAGATAATTTAGAAGTAACGTAAAAGGAGTACTAACCAGATGAGATTAACACCCTCAATCCCCGCCCCTAATCACAACCATTCGTTGTGCGCTTCACAATTCGTGCAGAAAAATTCTTGAAAAGCACAAGAGCTCTTCTCCTAACGCAGTTTGATTCATTTTAACCATATGCGTTTATTAAATAGAGAAAAGCAGTGAATTAAGTGGAGTTATTTGATGCATATGGTGCAGGGAATGAGACGTTCGAGAAGCTGGGGACGATCGGTACGATATCCAACATGCTGGTGTACCTGACGACGGTGTACCACATGCAGAGCGTGAACGCCGCCACCCTCCTCAACGTCTTCAATGGCACCAGCAACCTGGCCACCGTGGCCGGAGCCTTCGTCAGCGACACATACCTCGGCCGCTACACCACCCTCGCCGCCGCCACCATCTGCTCCTTCATCGGCATGGTCATCCTCACCCTCACCGCGGCGCTCCACACCCTCCACCCTCCAGCCTGCAATAATCCCAAAGCAGGAGGCGAGCAATGCCAGGGGCCCTCGGGCGGCCAGCTGGCCGCGCTGCTCGCCGCCTTCTTCTTCCTCGTCATTGGCGCCGGGGGCATCCGGCCGTGCAACCTCGCGTTTGGGGCGGACCAGTTTAACCCGCGCACGGCTGACGGGCGGCGCGGCATCGCCAGCTTCTTCAACTGGTACTACTTCACCTTCACCGTCGCCATGATGCTCTCGGCCACCGTCATCATCTACCTCCAGAGCAACGTCAACTGGGCGCTCGGGCTCGCCGTCCCCGCCGTGCTCATGGGCCTCTCTTGCGCCGTCTTCTTCATGGGCACACGCCTCTACGTCTGTGTCCGCCCCGAGGGCAGCCCCTTCACCAGCTTCGCGCAGGTCCTCGTCGCCGCCGTTCGTAAGCGGCACCTCCGGCCAGGACAAGGTGGCGCCTCTACCCGGCACCGGGCTGAGCTGTTCGACCCGCCTCACAGGAGCAAGGTCGTCTCTAAGCTGGCGTACACCGACCAATTCTCATGCCTCGACAAGGCTGCCATGCGTACGCCCGAGGACGAGCTCTGCGCGAACCCGTGGCGGCTGTGTACGGTGCAGCAGGTGGAGGAGGTGAAGTGTCTGGCGCGCATCATCCCGGTATGGTCGTCGGGGATCGTCTACTTCGTGGTGGTCACCCAGCTCGGCACCTACGTCGTGCTCCAGGCGGCACAGACTGACCGGCGAATCTCCGCCAGCAGCAGCTTCCAGATCCCGCAGGGCTCCTTGGTCGTCTTCCAGATGCTCGCTCTAACCCTCTGGATCCCGGTGTACGACCGCCTACTTGTGCCGTTGCTCCGGCGCCGGGTCACCAAGCGCGAGGGGGGCATCACCCTGCTCCAGCGGATCGGCATCGGCCTGGTGCTCTCCGTCGCCACCATGCTGGTGGCGGCGATGGTGGAGCGTCGTCGCCGTCGCATGATCGGTCCGATGATGTCATGCTTCTGGCTGGTGCCACAACAGGTGCTGGCGGGGCTGTCGGAGGCGTTCGCCGCCATCGGCCAGACCGAGTTCTACTACCGGCAGTTCCCGGAGAACATGAGGAGCGTCGCCGGGGCGCTCTACTTCTTGGGCTGGGCGCTGGCGAGCTACGCCAGCGGGCTCATGGTGATGGTTGTGCACCGGACCACCGGATGGTTGGCGGAGGACCTGGACGAGGGAAGGGTGGACCTCTTCTACCTCATTACCGCTGCCATCGCCGCCGTCAACCTAGTCTATTTTGTGTTGTGCGCGCGGTGGTACAGGCTCAAGAAGTCCGATGACGACCACGCCGTCGCCGGCGACGTCGGCCTCGACGAGATCAGCCCTAAGAAAACTGAGAATGTGGCGTCGGTTTAGTATTTCCCATGGGTGTGTTTTCGTGGTGCACAGGAAATAAGCAAACAAAGTCTGGAGGATTGTTGAGTGGAGAGAAATAGAGTGAAAATGCGTTGAAGTTCTCAAACAAAAAGAGAAAAAATAGGTTGGAGCTCATATATATTGATAGAGTGAAAACATCATAATCTTGTTCCATTACATATATATAGAAGATAATGCATAATTAATTAACATACTTTTCTCATGCAGCTAGATTGAAGGTGATAATTATGTGAGGGACTCGTGCATCTCAATACTACCAATTGTAGCCTCGATCGATCATCTCATGTGGCGAGCTTACGGAAGGCCATGGCTGCGCCGTCCACTGGCTTCGGGTGAGGGAGGTAATCAATCTCCGCATCAGGATTCAGCAGCTCCCATCTGAAATAATTAAGGGCAAATTTCATAACTCCTTACCCACATAGCAGAGTTCAGCAAATAAATAATGCTCACTCCATTTCTTGATGTAAGGTGTATAGTTTTTTAAGAAAAAACCAAAATATAAGGTTTAATGTGATTTATGGACAATTTTCGCCCATCCACAAAATCTCAATCTGTAATGGAGGGGATTATTTCCAATTTGTGGCTATTTGGGACTCATATTTTCTGATTTTTACCGAAAGTAACTGTGTCCAACGTATGCCACCCAGATCTTAATATTCATGCAAAAAAATATACACCTTAGATTCTGAAACGGAGAGAGTACTGTTTTAGCAATAAAAAATGCATACTGAAAATTAGAATCTTATAATTCCGTCTTTGAAATATGCTAGATAGTCCTTTTTATTTGAATTTTTTTGAATATGCTAGCTAGATAGTCCTTACTCGTAGCCGATGGAGAGATGATGCAACATGATGGTGAGCTGCAGCCTAGCTAGCATGTTTCCGGCGCAGACCCTGTAGCCTCCTCCAAACACCTGGTATGTGCCTGGTTTGGCCGGTTCCTGCGTCGATCGTTCATTCATCCATTAAATCATTAGCTGATTTTCATTCACGTTCATCCAAAAATATTGTACTTACGTCCCATCTGTCTGGGTTAAAGGTTAGGGGATCTTGGAAGTTGTTGGGGTCAGTGTGCAGCGACCTCACCCACACCAGAACCGGCCACCCCTTTGGTATGGTGTACCCACCATACTCCACGTCCCTCTTGGCCACACGGTGCGCCATCGGCGCGATGTTTGCCATCCGGATGGTCTCCTCCACCACCTTGGCCGTGTATTTCAGCTTTGGGATGTCGTCGTGTGTGATAAAAGACGACGACCCATCTTTGCTTTCTCTCATCGCTAAATTCTCCTCCTACAAATCGATCATGAGATGTTAGTCAGCCCTAATGCCGCCTTTGCATAATTACATGCAAGGAGTATCTATATATCGGCGGGGCGGTGATTCCTTTACGCGTAGTTTTGCGAGAGCGTGTGGGGATTTGGCGAGGTGATAGGTCGCCCACATGATGGCGCTTGCGGTGGACTCGTAACCGGCGATGACGACGGAGACGATATTATCCACCACCTCGTTGTCGCTGAGCTTCTTCCCGTGCTCGTCCTCCATCCGCATGAAACCGCCCATCACGTCATCATCATCCTCGGCGTTGGTGGTAATGGCTTTCTTCTTTCTCGCTTCAAGTTCTTCTCGGAACACCGCATTCAATTGTTGGCGGCACTTGCGAGCACCGTGGAAGGCCGTCCCCGGAAAATCCAAGGGAAACGCCCTGAGGCCGGCGATCAGGCCACCGAACCACTGGTCGATCTTCTCGGTCAGGGGCGATGGCTCCATGCTTATGAACATCATGCATATGTTTGCAAACGTCACCTGCATGCATGCATGCATACATGTTAGGATCAGGTATCTAACGGTTTTTCTAACTTTTATTCACGTGAAATAAGTTAGAGCTCATTTAACTACAAGAACAGGGGGGCACGGATTAGGCCAATGCCGGAACTTACTGCCCCCCCACAAGACATTCATATTTTCCACTATAGGTTGGTTGTACATATGTTACAACAGAAAATGGGTAATGTCATCTAATTGAGAATTAATTGACTAATTCTTAATCAAGTGAGAATTACTCTCTCGCTTTATGGATCGAGAAAGAACTATTTCAAAATACCATGCAAGGATCAAGGAAGAAGGGGAGAATTGGATCCTTGCAGGCGCCAAGGAAGAAGGGTATCGGCTAGGCTAGGTTATTTTGGCTGGAATGTTTCCTGTTTGACCTTTTCGTGTGCTGGTTTAGGCCGTCCGATGTTTCCTCCTTCTTTATCAATATAAAAGGCAAAGATTTTGCCTCATTTCAAAAAAATACCATGCGAGAACAAAGTTAAATTGGTCTTACTTTCTTGATCTCGGTGGAGGCGATGATGGTGCCCTTGTCGGCCCAGGAGGCGAGCGTGGCTACAACGCGTGGCTGCACAAGAGCAGCGATGGTCCGGAGAGACCTGGGGCTATTGATGGCAGCGAGGATGAAGCCGCGGAGCCTGGTGTGGCTGGCGCCCTCGACGTTGACGACGGAAGCGTGGCCGACGAGCTCTGGCTTCGGCCACTGCACGCCAAAGTTATCGGAGGACTGGAGCACAAACTTGTTGGCCGCCGGCGTGCATGCGATGATGGTGGGGGAGCCGAAGAGGTGCGTCCGGTACATCCCCACATTTCCGTACGCAGCCTTCTTGGCGCCGATAAAATCGTCGGGGCAGCGCACGTGCTTGAAGTACCAGAGAAGGGAGAGCGTCTCGCCGAGGAAGGGCACACCCATGTGACCCGGCGGCAGGCTCTTCTTCTTCTCCTTATCGCCGCCGCTGCCGCATTGCTTGAGGAAGAAGGCCGCGCGGTACCACGTGTCTGTGGCGTTCCACAAGGCCAGGCAGAGGAGAGGGACGGCGCCCAGGAACCACGCCCACGCCATTGACATTGCAACCTAGCTTGTCTACTACTACAGTTGAGTGATTGTTAATTTGTGTGATCTTGCCTTGGAATTGGAGACAATGCATGAATTGAGTATATATACACCTTGTGTGGATACCGGGTGGTTGATTCGTTCCTGTGTCCACGCAAGTGGGAACAAACCCTAATTAACCAATCACGCATGCAAGACTAATTTAATTAAGCGCTTCTTGTGTTTGGCCCATATGTGATTACGTGCCTATTGATGCATACGCAAGTTGCCCCGTATGATAGCTAGTTCTCCTTAATAAACTGAGGCACCCGTCAGTTCTCTCACAAAAAGTCCCAACTATGGAGAAATGCAAACAATATATATATATATATTTCTGTACTCTTATATATAAGGTCCAAGAGTTCTTTTACGGTAGATCGAGCCACCAATGGATTGGTGCTGCTTACTTAACTAAGGTCTAACTGATGGCCGCCATCTCTAACGAATATGCCGAATGAAATCTGCTATGAACGACATGTGTACACGCATGCATCAGACATTTGGGCAGCTACTAGGTTCATTATTGGTACGTACGTGTATGTTCTTTTGTATATATATATAGATAAAAGTCCTTTTCACAGGCGGCTATAATCTGGTTTAGTCGTAGCAGGCTCGTGGTGTTCCAATTAAGACGAAGATGCCATGCAGATTCTTCCAAGAGGGACCAATAATGGACGTCGTCTAGCTGAGTTGAGTAACCTCCTTTCTGCCGTCCGTCATTTCTATTTGGATTTTGCCCAAATTCTTCCAACACGATCCTTCTTACCATCATACATGTCAAGGCATGTTCATCATCTCAATGGTCCCAGTCATTGGCTAATCTTAGCACTAGATATTAAACTTGATTTTGGGACACGGTGGGCCTTGTTATTTCATTTGTTGGCATTGTACATACTCCCTCCGTCCTAAAGTAAGTGTTGAGACACTACTTATTTTGGGACGGAGGGAGTACTTGATGTCCTGTTAACATCATATTGTTGCAAAGCCGTGGTGTAAATGATATTTTCTTACATACTCCTTCTGCTCCAAATTATAAGATTTTTGGTATTTTTAATTAATATGGATTAAATAGGGACTGAAATGAGTGAATCTACACGCTAAAACATGTCTACATACATCTAAATCAGAAAAAATGTCTAGGTACATCCGAATTAGAAAAAACTAAAACAACTTATATTTTAAAACGGGGATAATAGTATATTCACTTTATCAAAAGAAAAAAGGTGGTGCGGACAATCCCAAGCACAACAATTTTTTAAATCACACAATACATTGCAGATAGTGCAAACAAGTCTCACAATCCCGACCATTTAACTATACTAGATGATACCCCGCGCGTTGCTGCGGAAATTATTAGCCGAAATATCATAAAAAGAGTGTAGGCGTAACACATGAGAACTTGTTATGAAAATAAATAAAATACCCCTTTCAATGACATTAAACTAATTACTGAGAATGAAGAAATGTTCAAAGTGTATGCACTGAAACATCAAGATATACCAATCTCGCTGTTCATATTAATTATGAAGCTGAGGTATTAAGCAATCAGGATATCCTTTTAAACCTGTTCAATACAGTAAGACATCAAACACCATTTGAGAAGAAAAATATTGCATATACCTGATGCGTAACATTTTAGAAAAAGGAGTGGATTGAACCGTTTAACATGCCATGTTACAAACAGTTTAGGTGAGTAGGATCCAACATAACCCATGCAAAATCACTGACCAATGTAGAGTTTAACATCTGAAGTTTTCAATGTTACTGTAGATCTTTGGAAATGACATGAGAAGGAAAATTGGTAGCACGGAACTAAACATGAAACGTAAATGATCTGTGAAAACAATGAGAGTAACTTGTCCATCAGTTAATTATAACCTAAAACTTCCGTGTGATTTAAATGAAAATATAATGGCCTCATGGTGGGTTTATGCACAAACTGATATAAAGAGTAAGGTCAAAGAGAAATAACCTGGCTATGGGAGGAAGATGAGCCGCGTTCTTCCCCTGGCTTACTTACACCGAAGGGAAACAGACATGGAGCGGAAAATGATAAACAACACCATATGGAAAGAAATACATTCCTAAGTCAGAACAGCACCCGAAATCATGGTGGACAGAGACATATTGGGATCGAGGACATGCCGGGGCACCAGCTCCGGGAGGTGCTCTCCTTGGTCGATTAGGAAAGATTGCTTAATTACATCTCACGGGGATTAGTGGGGCTGCTGCTGCCAGTTGGTAGCGGAAAAATTATGGATGATAGCATCTCGCCATGGCCTAATAGCGAATGCAAAGGCTGAGGCGTTTGTCATGCCGCCGCTTCGCGCTTGGCCTCTCCTCATAGAAATCGAACACCATATGGCAGAGGATCTACCGGACAGTATGATGTGTGCCCACGAGATACAATCAGGGATCGCATAGAGGCGATGGCCTGAAAGTTGTGAGTCCTGGAGGCGGCGTGCCGCAGTGAGGATAGGTGGCGACAGGTGTGAATTGAGAGAGGCCGGCGACGCAAGCAAGTATTTATGCTCGCAAGTAGTGGCGAGAGGAAACAAATAGGCGTCTGCCCGCTTGCCTGCCCTGCGGGTTATTGTGGGAGACGATGAGACGAAGATCAAAAGAGCCCTTTGAATATTGGAGAAGAAGATGGGTAGGATAGGAACGTAACGGCAGGGTCGTTTGTGCTTGCCAAAGCTAATCGGTGACGTGGCTTCACGAGATTACATAGAATTCATGTAGTGGGGCTTAGCTATTTAGATATAGAAGATTTGTTGCATCGGGAGAGTATACAAAAAATGAAGGCTGCCATGGTACAAAAAATGAAGTTTGTGATGGTTATGGAGGATATATACAACAAAATGATAATATGTCTGGATATTATGAATGTTTTGAAATCACATAAGTCCTCGCGGACCTAGGTGCATGAGATCACCGTACCTCGTTGGGACCCTTACCCCGCCCCTAGGGCTTGTTCGACGCACCACCAATTAAGCCGAGGCGGTGAGCAAAAAAATATGAGGGCGTAAGGGCATCTCCAGCGGCCCGACGCAAATGGACCAAAGCGGTCCGTTTCTGTCTGTTTTTGACCGGGGCCGAGAAAAACCTAGCCCAACGGCCCGACGCATTTTCGCCGAGCCGTTCGCCCCGACACAAACGAGTCCCAAATTTGGGCACAGTTTACGTCGCCGCGGACGGTCCGCTGTGTCCGCGTGTGTTCTCCCCCTTTTGACCGGGCCCCGCGTGTCAGCAACCCGGCGCTCGCTTCGTCTTCCGAGCCGCAGCAGGAGGAGCCAGCGGCGGAGGAGGAGGAGGAGCAGCCTGTCGTCATGGACGAGGACGGGTTGCCCGTGGTGGAGTTCCAGCCGCCCAGGCTCAGCGAGCAGGAGGCCCTCAACCTCGCGCCATCGACGCGAGCAACCTGGAGGAGATCAGCCGCTGGGACGGCCTCCTCCCAACGCTGAGAGCCTCTGCCTTCGAGGGACAGGTGGGGCGTCCAGCAGCCGCGGGACACCGCTGCCGCCTCCGAAGACGGAGGTCATGGAGCCTACGCCGCGGTGGGCGCCATGGTCTGAGGCGTCCTCCTCATCGCAGCCACCGCCTCCTCCGCCACCTCCTGCTCTGGTGCCGGCGGCGGATTGGTCCTTCCCCTGGGTCCCGCCGCCCTTCTACGACCTCACCGGCGAGAGCGACGAGGAGTAGGCGCCGGCGGCGAGCCTTATTAGTTAGGGCCTTTTATATATTTTTCTGTTTTTTACATTTCTGCATTTATTTTCGCGTCCTAATGTAATATATCTATTAATATGAATCGGCTTCAAAAAATATGCGTCAACCCGCTGGGCTAGGGCGCGACCCAAACGAACATTGGGGCGGACAGAGCCCATTTTCTGTCCGCGACCCGACGCAAACGGACCAAATCGGACACGATTTGGTCGCAGTTTGTGTCGGGCCGCTGGAGATGCCCTAAGACCGGCTATTACAACCAAGATCTCCCAGTCAGTAGCCTTTAGATTTAGAATCTTCGCAGCCTGAAAGCACTTCCATGCAAACATCTATTATTCAAGGGAAAGTTATCTTCCTAGAGGACTAACCAATCAAGGCAAGCCTTTTACCCCATGAGCATAGTAACATCATGCATGTAGAAACTTACAATGTAGCGCCTCATATCCATCAACAAACAATACCCACCATCCTTTTTGCCCATGAGTTTAGGGCCTCTTTTGTATTGAAGTAATTCCATAGGAATTTTGGAGGATTCCAATCCATACGAATTTTTCCTATGGAATGCATTTGGATTATAGGATTGAGCACACCAAATTCCTATGGATTCCATTCCTATGTTGCCCATTTCATAGGAATCTCAACACGAGCTCAAACCTCATTTTACTTTTCCTTTACGAAGTCCAATGCACTCACACTCTATCTCTCTCTACTCTCTCCCCTCATTCCTGCAAATTAATTTCCTGTGTTTGTTTTCTGTGCACCATTCAAAGACATCGTTTACAAAATTACTATGTTTTGAAATCCTGTAGGAATTGAAATGCATGACATCTCAATCCTTTGTTTTTTCTATTCCTACGTTTTAAAAGTCCTGCAATCCAAAGAGGGCCTTATCTGATTGCAACACTAGACCTTCTTGTGCTCGCGCCATCCTCTAAACCTAAAATCAGTCTGACCTCCCAAAACTGTAAGGCGAAAAACATAAAAAGAAAAGTTCTTTCAACGCTCTAAACCTAAAAATCGTCCTAGAAACTCTAAACCAAGAAGCAATGACATTTCGTAAGTCCCAATAATCTTTCAGTGTGATCCATATCGTTATGTTCCTAACTAGACCTTCATCTTTAGTGTGTCTCTCTTTAATACTGCTAGCGGATTACATACCCTAAAATTACATCCGGACAGACTCATTTATCCAATTTAAATTTCTCGGGATATTGAGTTGCGCTGGTGGATATTATTGAGCGAAATTTTGAAATGGCCTGCTTTTTCAGGTTGTTGATTTTCATGTTCTATCAGACATGCATGATCCCTAAACCGTGCCCAACCCTTTACATGTTTTGTTCTCTCCTATTCCTTCTTAAAGAACATGCAGCCTATTGGGCCATCGGTCTCTTGAGCTGGTACACTTCCAAAGAAAATCACATAAATTTGACTTTACATACAAAGTGTGGAAATACGACCAATCTTAATTTATACTCTGTATGAGTTTGGTCCAGATACACATGCCACCAAAATATTTAGGCACAAACTAAAATGACTCCAATCTGCAAATATTAAATATTTGATTCAGTCTTCTACTAAGGAGAAATTGAACACCCAGAACTGATATAATATTAATGTGAGCCTTTTTGTTGCGTGGTTCTAAGTTGAAAAACTAAATATAACCATTCGACATCGCCATTGTTAAACCCTCGCAAATTCCCCTAAATATCTTGTATCGAGTCACATCCAAAATATGCTTATCAAGACTTCAGCCCTTCATATACTCGAAGCAGAGTGTCCCTCCAAACTAGAGTTTCGTCTATCCGGATATTGTTTATCGTTGTGTTTCATAGCAGTAGCCAATTGACCATATGATGCTCGATCTTTGTAAGTTAAGAAACTCTTGTGCACTCGATTCTTTACATGTTGTAAAGCTTCTTCACAGCAATCTCTTCTCCTTTATGCACTCCCTGCTATTTAAAAGCCTAGTTAAAATGGAGCACAGTTTCGTAGCTAGTGATACATTATGTGACATCTAAAAGGAAGAATGATATTATACAAAGCAATATGTATGTCCACACATACCTTGTAAAATTCACCGTTATCTCTATGATTATAACACCAAGACTATATATGTTTGACTTAAATGATATTTGTCTAGGCGTATAGAATTCTGGTGCTAAATATCCTCAAGCAACGGTGAAAAAAAGATTGACTTTAAATCACATATAATAGAATAAGTGTTTCTCATAGAACTTACATTGTTTCAACCGGTTTTGAAGAGATGACCGAGCTTTGATTTCCCCGTCGGGACAATCTCTACAACATATGCATTCGTTGATTAATTTGCACCGGCCATTATCATAACCCTCTGCCCTGCATGGCCCATTGCAGGTCCCGGTAATGATACAGGTGCCAATCCAGGTTTTGCTATGTTGGCAGTCACACGCGTGCGGAGGGAGGTGGTCGACTTCCACGGCGAGATGGTGCTGCTCCGATGTCCGGAGGGAGGCATGTCAACACCTTGAAATTCAATGCACAGTGAACAGTAATGCACTTGTAATGTAAAGTAAACAAACATGTCATCCAATGTGCGCACAGTAAGATCGTGACAGTTTTGATGTCCAGGAGACACAAACAATTTATGATGTCATGTCATTTAAGTTAGCAATTTATTCCTAAAAGAACATAAAACAATTTAAATGAGGTCAATTGCCTTTATAAAGCAAATTGAGATAAATAGCCCATATGCATGTGAGGTTGTATTAAGTAAATTCGAGTTTTTTTTAAATAATACGAAATTTAAATGGAAATTCGGGTAATAGCGCGCGGGATGGAGGAATTCGGAAACTAGCGCGCCGTCGGCATAAGCCGTGCCGAAATGTCCAGATCGGCACGGGCCATGCCGAAATGTCCACGTCGGCATTAGCCCTGCCGACCGCTGCATGATCAGCTGACACACGCGATGGTCCGTCTCGTGAACCTCCTGCCGACAGCACATTTCGGCATGGGCCATGCCGAGACGTGTCATTTCGGCACCCGCCATGCCGAAACTGACCAGCCTCTCCCCTGCGCCCATTTTTACCCCCTAGATTGCCGGTACCCGCCATTTTCTGATGTCGGCAATTCCCGTCAATTTTCGCCCGCCTCTTTTCTCCCGCCATCGTTTCCCGCCACCGATTTCTGCCAACCTTTCCCGCACAATTTCTTCCCGGCCCCGTTTCCCGCCAGATTTTTTCCTATAAACCCCACTGGAAGCTAGGCATGGTACTCAGTTGAGCGCAAGCATGGTGTGTATTGTTCCCTGTGAGAATTGTGTGTCCGGGTTTCACGATGCCGCATCCAAGCATCTCGCTATGATTTCCACCGATTTGAAGGTAGATGGTAGGATGGTTCCACTTGGAGAAATGATTGGTAGTGAGAGACATCTCGCTTTGCTTGGGGCGAGGCAAATTCGAGACGGGTATCCGTATAGTACCCCGCAACAAATCCGTGCAGAAATCGTGTTGATTGCAGATAAGTATGATAAGAAAGTTACCAATAGTCCGTTTCTCCGGACTGAAGATGACCTCTATTTGTACGGTGATTCCTATCTTTGGGTAGTCTCCAGCGATGATGACGACGATTTCATGCCGACATCAAAGGAAAGGAGGGTTGAAGCACTGCGCAAGGGCAAGGAGAAGAAGGATGAAGGATCGAGCAAGGGCAAAAGAAAAAAGGCAGAATCTTCGTCCAAGGGCAAGGGTGCTAGTTAGAGTGTTGTGTTATGTGGTGAGATGAGTATGGACTCGAGTTATGTTTTATCTTACTTTCGGTATTAGTTTATTTGAAGTTGTAGTTGTTGTACTACCGACTATGTTTACCTAATCAAGTCGTTACGGAAATGTCTCGTACATAGAAATATGTCTAGTATTGTTGAACGGTACACAGAGATGCCTCATACATAGGAATATGTCTAGTACATAATATCGAATAGTACATAGGTAAAAGCATCACTCCTCGTCCACGTCACAACGGTACCGCGTCGTCCTACGCCGAGGCCCGGAAGGTGACAAACGCGTGGGAGCGTGGTGTTGCCGCATTCCGCGGCCTTGCAACGGCGCATCCTCCTTCTCGTCGTCTGGCTGCGGTGGCTGCGGAGGTGGTGTGTGCTGAGTGGGCATCGGTGGCGAAGGCGCGTATGCCTCAGTGGTGTCCAAGTTGTACTGGTGAGAGTTGTACGCCTGATCTACACCTACACAAGATAGTATGTTAGTGTGTGATGTTGGTGAATAAATTTTATTTGTGCAAGAAATAAAAAATTCTAACCTTCGTGCATTAGTTGCTGCGAGTACTGGCCCATAAGATTGGCCATCTGGGGCTGATGTGATGCTCCAACGAACTGTGGTCCGACCCCATAACCGTAAGAATATGGCATCCCAGTGAACGGTGGTGGATGTGCCTGCCAGGATGAACTACCCGGCATAAAGAGTGGAGGCTGTGCAGGACCCGACATAAACAGTGGCGACTGTGAAGTTGCCGGCATAAACAGAGGCGGCTGTGAAGGACCCGACACAAACACTGGAATCTGTGAAAGAGTTGGCTGGAATGGACCAGGGTCGAAAGCGTCTGGCTGGCGAGAGGTAGACAACACTGTGTCGAAGATAGGGCGTGGGCTAGGACTCTGCTGAGCTGTAAAACGTGGTCGTGGGTCGTGCCGAGGAATGGTGCGACGAGGTGGTGATACCTGTGCGTCACGTATGACGAGAGAGTGCCGCGGGGGACGCGGAGGTGCACGGCGTGGAACAACGTCCCCCAGCACCGGTACATGTCAGCACACCATAGGCACGTCGTAGCTTGCCCTCTAGACGCTTGAACCACGGCTGGTGTTGGGAACCAACGGCGGGGGAGTACGCGGCGACGTCCGCCTGAATATCTGCTATGATGTCGGCCTGTAAAATATAAATGAAATGTTATAGTAAATTGAGTACTACAGTTGTGACACTAGACCACTTACCGCTGTGTTTCTGCTTGCCCCGATTCCCTGTGGTGGGTTCATGACCGTGATATCAGCCGCTGGAAGCTCGTAAGGGTCGGCAGTCGTAACCAAACGAGTGCGACTGGCGAGCCTGTACGTCCGGAGGTACTTCTCAAAATCAGCAAGCACAAAGGGTGCATCTGCGGGCCATAAATTGAGTACTACAAATTTGCCACATGTAAATATAGCATAAGTACATACTACAACACTATTTACACACTTTATAAATACAAGTTACTCCAGTTACCTGTGCACGTGCTGAGGAGGAGTAGCTCTCTAGTCGGAGGCACCGGCCACTGGCGGAGTCCAAACTTTCTCATAACACGGTGTTGCGACATCTCCTCGACCAAGACGTCGAACACAATCCGACGTGTAGTCAACCAGTATGCACGATCTCTCGTGCACAAAGAAGAAAGCCCACCGGGGTATCGTGCTTGTATCCGCGAATCGTGGTATGGCTCCCATATAACCTGTTGGTGTGGCAGTTGATCGAACCACTCAGTGAACATCACATAGCAATTTCTCGCTTGATCACCCACGAAGCGTCTCTGCACAAATATATAAATTATGTCAGAATAATTCAACATAGAAATTATATAGAACCCAACATAAAATTTATAGAGTATCGAATGGGTACCTCTCTACATGACCACATACTGCCAAATGTAGGCAGATCAACTGCGTTGTGATCTATCGGTTTGTACTACCAGGGCCTCGTCGCCTCCACGTCAGGTCTATCGACAGGGAACCTCTCCCAAGACCACAGCTGCAGAAGTAGAGGACATCCAAGTATCGAAAAGCTATCCGAGTTCTTCGTGCAGACGGTGCACAGAGCTCTGTATGTAGCCACTAAGACAGCTGACCCCCAACTCCGCTGCACTATGTCTTCTTGGTTCTGTGCCGCTGCAATCTCTAGCGCTATAGGAACCCAACGAGCAGTAATAGTGTCGTGATGAGTCTCAGTGAACATCACCTTGCCAAATAGCCACAGTAGATACGCCTCGAGGCTCCGAGTAAGCTGCTCGGGAGTCAGGTTCTGCACCGGAATTTCGTAAGCTCCAATCTGCTGAAAGCAAACAAAAGAAGTTAATTATTGAGGACAAACCGATAAGGTTAACTGACTATATAATTCACAATTTACCTGCCACTTGTTCAGCCAAGTTTGCCGTACATGCTTGTGCTCATGCAGAATCGGATTTTGCGGATGCACGCCTGCGAACCGTGCCTCCATGAGGTCACGCCAACCTGGTAGAGACTCTGAAGGTCCTAGCACTGCGCCAGCCAAAGGGAGTCCCAACAAATATGACACATCTTGAAGAGTCGGTGCCATCTCCCCCCACGGAAAGTAAAAAAGTGTGGGTCTCCAGCCTCCACCGGTCCACTAAGCAGCTGAGCAGTGACCTGTACATCGCGACCTTAGTAGTGCCACTCTGGTGCATATCCCGCGGCTGGCCGTGTACCTCGTCCGGCTGAATCTGAACCCATCCTGAGTGAATGCTCTCAACTAGACGTGCAAGCGGTAAAAGACCAGCCCAAGTCAAACTGCAAACAGTAATAAAAGTTTATTAGAACTCCGTTAATAAAAGTGTTTGACACTGTAAACAATATAAATTATTATAAAGTCGTGCGTACCGATCAATCCAGGCAGGATGCAACTCCCAATTACTCGCTGGTGTCTGAGTACACAGAAGATATGGCTGCCCACCTGACTCCCATATCTTAGCACGATGTTTCGAATCAACATCAGCACTAAGCAAAGCACGCCCCGCCATCTGCAAAGTTATAACACATGAATTAAAACATAATAAGTAAAACATACACATGGAAACACAATAATTAAAACATAGGGTTCGAACACATGAATTAGAACAAATGTACTTAATTATTACAAATTCGACTTAAAACATAGTGTTCCAATAAACAACGTATAACAATTGTACTTAATTATTACAAATACGAATTAAAACAGTCCTCGAACAAACAAATTCGACCAATTGTACTTAATTATTATAAAATCGAATTAAAACATAATACTAGCCACGATTTGCTCGCACTCTTCCTCCTCGGGTGCCTCGCCCACGCACAAGTTCGCCACCTCGAGTGCCTCGGCCACGTACCTGTTTGCCTCCTTGGGGGAATTTTGGACAATGTTTCTCTCTATGGCCGAACAAATTGCATAACAAGCACTGACGAGTGGAACCACCTGCTTCAGCCTCGTCCATATCATTTCTGATGCGCCGTGACTGACGTCGTCCTCTACTAGTCCGTATGGTTAATGGATGAGGAATGATTTCTCGTTTTGCCTCGTCAACCTTGTTGAAGTTACCTTCCATTCGAAAACCTCTCATCTCACCGGTCCAGGTTTGCACCAGTGCCTACTTCATGTAATATGGTGACACAAAAGACCCAGCGTGCAACCCCATCTGTCCACATACTGCTAACACATGAGAGCAAGGAAGGTGAAGAAGTCTCGGTTTGTTGCAGGTACACACACATTTTGGCGGATATCCGTCAGTTATGAACACCTCATGGGTTCTCAGCACGGTAGCACCAAATCTTTCTGTCGGCAGGCCCACCTCATACCGAGCTTCTTCATTACCAACTCTAACGACATTGTGCAACCGAGCCTTCTGTGTTTTCTTCTCCATGTATGTTCTTATGTTGCGACGGTAAGGTGTGTCAGGGTACCAATGGCAGTGATTCACGGCTTCGACACGTATATCTCTGAAATAATTCATTGTTCCGTGCATAATCCCCTCAACCAGAGCTGTAAGTGGAAGCCCCCGGTTCCCTCTAAGGACAAAGTTATATATCTCTGCAAGGTTGGTAGTCATGATGCCATATCTCGCTCCGTGTGCATCATGCAACAAAGACCACTTCACGGGCGGCTCTTTCTCTATCCACTCTTCGAAATTCCGGATGTGTGCTCCTTTCTTTCTCTTGGTTCCCGGTGGATCAATTCCGGGCAAATCACACAACCCAACTGGTTCGGACTCATCAGTTTGTTCCGCTTGTGCCGCCGCCACCTGAGCAGCTACTGCCGTTGCCTGTGCAGCTCTTCTTTCCTTCACTTGTTTCTGCGTGAATTCAGTGAGCCTTTCCCATAAAAAATCATACTTTCGTTACTGATTCACATTGGAGAGTCTTTTGAACAAATTCATAAGACGTTTACTCTTAAAACAAGAATAAAAGTTAGCAGCGAGATGTCTCATACACCATCGGCTCTTCACATCAGTCCACGGAGTTTGTTCGTCCTCAGCAGGCTGCTCCAGTGACCTGATTGCCTTCAACTGACCTGCATGCCTGTCATGAAGAATACACATGTTCGGCCTATCCTTCACAATCCCCTTTTTCAACTGCCTGAGAAAGAATAACCAGCTTTCATAATTCTCAGTCTCCACAAAGGCAAACGCAATAGGGACGATTTGTCCGTTGCCGTCCACTCCTATTGCAGTCAATATCACACCCTTGTACTTGCCGGTGAGAAATGTGCCGTCGATGCACAAGACTGGACGGCAATACTTAAAAGCTTCAATGCATATGCCGAAGGAGGAGAACAACCGGCCAAACACGGACAACGTAGGATGGTCGTTCCAATCACATAGTTGCAATTGTACCTCCGTACCAGGATTTCTCATTTTCAGTGTGTTAACCATGTTAACAGCGCTGTCATAAGCATCATAAAATGTCCCGAACCTCTCTTCTAGAGCCTTCTGCTTAGCTCTCCAAGCCTTCCCATGCTTAATTTTGGTTTTCCATCTACTCTTAACTATCAACTGAATGCTTCTCGCGGTCATGTCTTTCTTCTGCACTATCTCACTGAACAAGAGGCGTGCAATGAGAGTTGAATACAGGTTTGGATGGTCCGGCACCGTACTAGATATCTCACAAGTGTGTGGCTCGAAACCAGACACCACCCACAGCACGTCGTACTTCGGTACGTGAGCGTGCACCCTTGCAGGACAGTGGATGTTAGTGCAGCTCATAGTCAAATATCGACTATTTGACACATCAGTACGGAAAACCTTTTGCGTGGACAATGTCCACTCAATCACGGCTTCCCTCAGCTCCTGCTTTGTGTTATACTGGGTTTCGATTCGAATATTATTCATTCGGTACTCCCATTCCGGAGAATATCCAGTTGTCATGTTCAACTTGTCCATATCCCAGGAGTGAGGAATAGGCACCTCGTCGACATTCCAGGACTAAGGAATCGGCATATCTGCAATATTATCTTCTTCATCATTACCAACATCATCCTCATTTGCGTCATCTTCATCATCAGAATCAAGATCTTCTACAACACCATCCTCATCTTCAGCCAACATCTCTTTTTGCAAAGTACCTTCGTACTCATCCGCATCAGCATCTACAACTGGCAGAGATCCTTCCGACTCAACACTGAGTGTTGGCTCATACTTATCATGAATATCCACATTTTGTGAATCAGCACCCTGACTGCTCTCTCCATGCTGAAAACATCCGCCACCTTGCTCTACATTGTTCTGCTTCGGATAAAATATCAGCAAGACTTCTGGTTGGCTACCTCGACGTTTACATGATGCTAGCCAAATTATCCACTGACCTGTCCGATCCAGCGGTAACAGCTCTCGGAAAATATTTATACGGGATTTGGACCATACTGACTAAATCTTAACCGTAAAAATATTAGGATCATACCCAAAATTACCAGTGAAATACTCCTGCACGGCAGCTATTCTAGCTCTCTCTGGGTCTGGCAACTGCATCACCATATTATTAAATTCACTAAGATCAACCCCAGTATCTGTAACACGGACAGTACCGGTGCCGAAGTGCACAATAATCAATCACTTTCATTACCTAAACAAATTTATTGCGTCAAATACTAAGTCAAAAAATATTACGACCACCGGAAATATTACCAACATTACTAATACTCCTAAAATATTAACACAGAACCGACATCCACCGACAAACGTATCCATCCGACAAAATTATTTATACAACCATATTAATGCATCCATCCGACAAATATCCACCGACAAAATTATCCAACGACAAATATCCACCGACACAGTGACCGACATCCACCCACAAACGCATCTGTCCGATAAAATTATTTATACAACAACTATATTAACGAATCCATCCGACAAAAATATCCACCGACAAAATTAACGCATCCATTTAACATATATTTATACTACAACTAAAGCATGCATCCGACAAAATTATTTATACAACTATATTAACACAGGAATCAACATCCACCGACAAAATATTGTACACTACAACTATCACATCCACCACACAAATATTCTACAACTAACACATACATAGTAAAAAAAATACACTAAACAAGATTCATCTAGTGATTACTTAGAGTTTACCCTTAACGCGTGGAAATCCCGTTTCTTCTGTTCCCGGTCTCAATCTACCGCTACCACTGCTCCACCACTACTCCTCCTCCTCCAACACGAGCTCCCACCACTGCTATCCACCATTGTTGGCTTCCATTGCTTCCAATCCTCCACCTCCACTACTCAAAACGTATCCACGAAAATCTACCCCATGAACAGATCCTTGATGCCCTAGTCCTAGTCCTACTCTCTTCTTTCCTAGCAATTTAACCTGCTCAAACTAATTTTTTGGGCAATATTTGGCACTGCTTCTGTGTGGGGAGAGAAAGAACAGAGGAGAGCTCGCCTGGTCGAGGCGAGGAGGAAGAAGAGCCGGCGGCGCGTGGGAGGAAAGAAGCCAGGCGCTGCACTTATTCTGGCCCAGATCGGCACGGCCCGTGTCGAAATGTATGCGTCGGCATCAGTGCTGCCGAAAGTTGGCGGGCCCGGCCTGACCCGCGTCTGCCGCAAGCAGCCGTCGGTGTGGGCCCCGCCGACGGAGACTTTTCGGCATGGCTTATGTCGATTCAGACTTTTCGGCATTACTCGTGCCGATGGCACGCTAGAATCCGAAATTTCCAATCCCGCGCGCTAGAATCCGAATTTCGATTCAAATTTCGTATTATTTAAAAAAAACTCAAATAAATTCTACGCAGTTGAGAAGATATTTAAAACTCTATTTAAAATGGAACACAGTTTCATAGCTAGTGATACATTATGTGACATCTAAAAGGAAGAATGATATTATACAAAGCAATATGTATATCCGCACATACCTTGTAAAATAAGGTCAAGACCATATATGTCTGACTTGAATGATATTTGTCTAAATCGTATAGAATTCTGGTGCTAAATATCCTCTGTACAAATATTTATAGAACATTATTAAGCAACGGTGAAAAAAAAAGATCGACGTTCAATCACATATAACAGAATGAGTGTTTCCCATAAAACTTACATCGTTCCAACCGGTTTTGAAGAGATACCAAAATCCGCAATTTTCGGCATCATATTCTCATCTAGTAGTAAATTTGTAGGCTTCATATCCAATCGAACGATGTGCTTTCTCCAAGGAAGTCCCTGAGACGGGTCTACAGAATGGGGGAGAAGAAGGTTGTTCTTAGCCTTAAGTGAGATATATTTCGTACTGATCCAAATCAAAACTTTTCATTGGAATCGCTTGTGAAGTTATCTACGGTGGCAGTTCATATGGTTGTCAATACAGAAAATGAAACAAAGCTTTACAGGGGAGAAGGCTGAGCTCCCAGAAAGAACCCTTTGAATGAAATATTTGTATTCCTTTAGGAAAATATTTTGCCAGGTTGAGGTCCCAGAAATCCACAAGGGATTTATCTGCCCAAACTAACTCCAGAGCACATCCTACAGATACAGAGGATGAAGAAGGAGGCCCTGGAGCTAAAGCTAGCAATCCATGCATGCAGACTAGCACTATGCAGTTGAGAAGATATTTTGCTGGAACAAACCCAGAGATAGTGATTACCTACCTGGACAATCCTTGCTGCGGAGAAGTTCCATTTGCTGGCTGCCGATGAGCTCTGTGGAGAGGGGGGGTGGGGGTGAGATCTAGATCCAGCTCCCAGCCAAGTGAATAGGTGATGTACCACTAAATATGAGACGTGTGGACCTCCAGATCTGCTGTAATAATGGTAATTAAGACTCCTAATAATACAATAAGTTTGCTGCAAGTGGCAACTGCACTATCGTCAACTTTGTGCAGGACCATATGCAATGGACCATACGGCTGTGCAATAGCCAAAATCGTCTGGCTTGGCTCCTAATAATTAAGTCTGGCTTGGCTCTCTCTGGTGTCATATGCAATGGACCATACGGCTGTGCAAGAGCCAAAATCGTCGAATATCATCACAGTTTAGTTCGTTGTGTTTTAAAATTTTCGCTTGCTTTGCAATAGCAATGTCATGTCTTCCAAGCTACTATATTTTGCAAAAAAACAGAACCTACCAGTATATATTTTTATAAAGCCGGACTATTTATTGTTGTTGTTTAACAAACAACAATTTTTTTGGGGGTGTTGCAACAGCCTATTTCTCTAATCCCGAAAATTTAAGGCAAATGACACGAATTATGCAAGGTGGGCCCCACATTTATTAGTCACTTGGAGGTTAATCCTGGATCAAGATCCAATATGAAATGAGATCGAATATATGAAATAAGGCGACAACGAGGGTTGGCTCGCCGCCCTCGCGTCGTCCGCTCTGGGCGACTCGGGGGGAACCCTAGCGCGCCGCCGCCGCCGCCCCCCCGCCCGTCCCTGTCTCCGCCGCTGCCGCTGGCCTCGCCGCGGTGGCGGCGGCTCCCGCCCCCAAAAATGGTGGCAGGGAGAGTTCTCGCGGTGGACGCGTTGGCGGATCCCGGCGGCGCGAGTAGGCTGTCCCCGGCGGCGTGCAGGCTCGGGAACCTCTTCAGGGCGGCGGCTGGGCTCTCTCGCTGCGGCTGCTGGTTTGTCCAGCTCGTGGGGGCAGAGGGCTGCAGCGGGGCGTGGAGGTGGTGCGGCCATGGCGCCAAGAACGCCGGGGTGGCGGCCCCGGACCAGTGGTGGAGCTCCGGCGCGGGTGCGGCGGTGCGGGCGAGGAAGAGTGGCGGCGGCGGTGCTCCTGCTGCGGTCGTGCTCTGCCTCTGGCCTTGTGGCGGCACGGCGGTCTGGGCCTGATCTGGGGCCGTGCGGCCGTGGCCGGCTGGTGCGGCTGGTCGCCGGGAAGGTGGACCTAGGATGCAGCGGTGGCGACCTCTTCCTCGGTCGGTGATGGCGGTGGGTGCGGCTGTCCCTCGCAGTGGTGGCCGGCCTTGCCTGATTTGCTCTCTCCTTGGCAATCGGGTAGGCTGGGGGTGATGATCCGGACGCGGCACTTCTCGCCGATGCGACGGGGAGCCTAGGCGCGGCTGTGTGCGGCGGATTGGGCTCGCTTGCTTTGCTCCGATGGTTTCGAGGGCGGGCGTCTCGGCTTCCCCATGACGCTGCACGGACGGACCACGGTGGGCTCATGCTGGCTGCGGCTTGGCTTGCTGCCCGGAAGTCGGGGTGGCGGCCCCGGATGGCTGTCTTCATCGAGCGAGCTAGGAGGTGGCTTGGCGCGAGGCGGTTCTCGGCCCCGGCGCCTAGTTCCGTTGGTGGCCTCAGACGTCGGGTGCGTGGGGCTGGCGGTCTGTGTGCGGGTTTGCGGCGGTGGTCTGGCTGGTCCTTTAGGCGGGTTGGAGCTTTGCAATTCATCACCGGGTGAAAGCCTTGCCGTGGTAGCCGACCAGGGCAGGCGACGGCGACGCCTCGGGACGCCGCTTTCTTCTTGAAGACGTCGCTGATTGAAGGCGTCGCTGAGGTGATGTTTATCTCCTTTTCCGCCCGGAAGCTTCCGGGGGAAACCTTGATCCTTTGTGGGATTGGGCGGGGGCGGCGCTTCTGCGTCGTTTTGTCTTTTAGGACCTCGTCTTGGATGCTTCACCGGCCGGAGGGACCTGTTGTGAGTTGGTGGTATGCGGTGGCGAGCTCTTCTCGTCATCGGCTAGGTGGTGCGCGACTCTGGAGCCGACATGGATGTCGGAGCGGCGGCTCCGGTTTCTTTCCTCCGCCTTGTTGCGTTGAGGAGCGTGGGTGTTGGCTTTGGCCGCTTGGGCGGTTTGGTCATCGACTCGTCTGGATCGTGGCCTTGGGGCCGGTGTGTTGCGTTTTTTGTTGTATCGGTTTTCGGCCGGTTTTCCTTATAAACTGGTCAATTCTTTTCTTCTATATCAATGAAAAGGTAAATCTTTTGCCCAGTTTCAAAAAAAAAGTTTTTATAGTAAAAACCATTTTAATCAATATACCTAAGACGAACTTTATTTTGGTAAGTGTATTTGATTTTGTGTGTTATAATGTGGTTTGGTGGTGGGAATGATACTAATGCTACTGATGATGGATTAATTACAGTGTCAGCGAGTGCTGGGCTGGGTTCGTCCCCCCCCTGGCCCCTTTCTTCCTCCTCTGACTCTCCTCCTTTCCCCACTCGCAGCAGGCGCCACCGCGTCGCCTCGCCGACTCCAACTCCGACGACCGCTCCACAAGCAGCAGCAGCACTCTTGCTTGCCTCACAGGGTACGTACTCCTCCTCCTCCTCTGTAGCTCCTTCCCGTAGGAGCTCTCTGCGTGCTTCTGCTACAGCAGCACTCTTGCTTGCCTCGGCGGCAGCGACCCACCTTCTTCGGCTTTACTTAGATCTGAGAACACCAGGCCCTTGTTCGGATCGCTGGAGCACCTGCCATGCTCGCTGCCTAAGCAGCTCCCCAAATCACCCTGGAAATCGAAATGCCTAGCCTGAGTTAAACTGCTGGTTTGTTTATTTATCTGCTCTGCACACTTGCTTCATCATAGCCTGGATAGCAACCTAGATTTCTTCTACAGCAGCTAGCCTCAATGTGTGTCAGTTACATACTTCATCACACCTACCAGTCACGTATGGATTTTTGAGCTTTTATTACTTATAGTTTAAGTATTACACCCGTCCTCTGCATAATTAGGATGCACACAGCCCAACGAGTTGATAAAATCCAGCCTAACGAAAATAAGAAATGACGCATTACATATCATAATGAGAAAGTGTACTGACACCTAAGACCTATGGTAAGATTATGCTGCCATCCATGCTGGGAAAACAACTCCCTCGCTGCAGCCTCCAGCCGTGTAGCCACCTCCGAAAAAAAGGTCTCGATGCTCCACACGCTGTAGGGCTGATCATGACCGGAGTGTAGGCGTACACTGGTACATAACCTGCAAAATAGAAGCATTTTTATTGTTAAAAACCTTATCATTTCTACATAGACAGAGTGACCAAATAACGGCAATCGCTCCCACCCTAATAAGACACTTAAACCTAGAATCCACACCATTTAGCCAATTGCCGAATATAATCGCAACGCTTCGGGACTGCTTTAAGGTTGAGCCCATCTGGATGGCTGACCATATAGAACTAGCAAATTTATATTGGAAGAATAAATGTTTTATAGTCTCATTATGATGATAAAAGACACATTTTTTGCTAGTTTTGCAAGGTTATCTTTCGTAAGATAAGAATCACCCCTCAGACGGAGATACCTCACAAAAACCTTAGTTTATAAATTATCTTGTTTTCTGCACTTCTAATTAACCTGCCTCGTGACTCAAACTTGTACTCCCTCCATTCATAAAAGGATGTCTTAACTTTGTCTAAATTTACATATCTAGATACATGTAAATTTAGACAAAGTTAACACATCCTTTTATGGACGGAGGGAGTAGTATCTTTTCCAGCAATCCTTATGGAAACTGAATGCCACCCTCAATCCGTACACTCAAGCCTGCATTGCAGATTGAGAGAATACCTGCTGCATCCAACCCATCCGCTTATTTTGTATATGAACTCTGCACACGCAGTTGCTTCAACCTAGCCTAGCTACCTACCTAGTTTCTACAGCAGACTCAATGTGTATCAATCAGTTTACGACAAATAGATGGATGGATGGACGCAGCAAATTTGTGTTGTTTTGTTCGCTCGAATCTAATTTGCCGTGATGACTCAAACTTCCCTCATCATGTTCTAACATTCTGGTTGTGTTTTATCTTCTCTAGTCTAGCACAGGGAGGGAACAAACAAATGCCGGCCAGGACAACCGCAGAAGCTCTCTAGACACTTCATAGCCTCCAAAGTCAAGTTCAAATGGAGGGCTGCGACTGCATCGAGCCCTTCTGGCCCACCGACGAGCTGCTCATCAAGTACCAGTACATCTCCGACTTCTTCATCGCCCTCGCCTACTTCTCCATCCCGCTCGAGCTCATCTACTTTGTCAACAAGTCCTCCTTCTTCCCCTACCGATGGGTGCTCATCCAGTTCGGCGCGTTCATCGTCCTCTGCGGCGCCACCCACCTCATCAACCTCTGGACCTTCACCATGCACACCAGGACCGTCGCCATCGTCATGACCGTCGCTAAGGTCTCCACCGCCGTCGTCTCCTGCGCCACCGCCCTCATGCTCGTCCACATCATACCCGACCTGCTCAGCGTCAAGACCAGGGAGCTATTCCTCAAGAAGAAGGCCGACGAGCTCGACAGGGAGATGGGGCTCATACGCACGCAGGAGGAGACGGGCAGGCATGTCAGGATGCTCACCCATGAGATCAGGAGCACGCTCGATAGGCACACCATCCTCAAGACCACCCTGGTCGAGCTTGGCAGGACGCTGGGTCTCGAAGAATGTGCGTTGTGGATGCCGTCACGCAGCGGTTCCAGCCTTCAGCTTTCACATACCCTGCGCCACCAGATTCCGGTCGGCTCGTCTGTGCAGATCAATCTTCCTGTTGTCAACCAGGTTTTCAGTAGCAACAGGGCCATCATTGTGCCACATACATCTCCATTAGCAAGGATCAGACCTGTGCAAGGGCGATATGTCCCGCCAGAGGTGGCTGCTGTGAGAGTTCCCCTGCTGCATCTTTCAAACTTCCAGATTAATGATTGGCCTGAGCTGTCGGCGAAAAGCTACGCAATTATGGTTCTTATGCTCCCATCTGATAGTGCAAGGAAATGGCATGTTCATGAACTGGAGCTTGTCGAGGTCGTCGCCGATCAGGTTATTACTACACTTTCCTTTGAATTTTTTGTGTTTGTTTATCAGCCTGCCATCTATTTCCTCAAAATAGAATAATAAATAATATGAAGTTTCTTCACGGTTTCTCAACGGTTAATTGATTTGTGAATACTGCAACACCAGGGCAGGGTGTTTCCAGATAATGAACATGGCCATTGCTAGGTGTACACTGCTGTAGTGCATTGAACCATTTACAACTCTAGAACATGTGTCGCATCTTGAATGGATTGGAGGCAGCTACATTGTCTTCTAATGAATTAACTTTTTCATGTAGTTTTAATCTCTACCTAGAAGGTTTGTTCTGCATTCCATGCATGTCGTAGTTAATAGATTTTGCACACAAAATCTAGTTTCTTGTTACATGCATGATGAGCAAGCATTCTGCAGATCTATTATGTGGCTATTCTAGGAGAATCTTATATGGTACTCTCTCCAGGTAGCTGTTGCCCTGTCTCACGCGGCTATTCTCGAAGAATCCATGCGAGCACGTGATCAACTCATGGAGCAAAATGTTGCCCTAGATTCAGCCAGGCGAGAGGCTGAAATGGCTATACGTGCCCGCAACGATTTCCTAGCTGTGATGAATCATGAGATGCGAACCCCGATGAACGCAATAATCACACTTTCCTCCTTACTTCTAGAAACTGAACTCACCCCTGAGCAGCGCCTAATGGTTGAGACTGTGTTGAAAAGCAGCAACCTCTTAGCGACACTCATCAACGATGTTCTGGATCTTTCGAAACTTGAGGATGGGAGCCTTGAGTTGGAGATACGTGCGTTCAATCTCCATGCTGTCTTCAAAGAGGTCCGTGTTACTGCCCACTGCCCAGCGAACCAACCTAATACCACCGATGCGTACTATGTCTAATATCTGAAATTTGTTGTGTGACATTGCAGGTGATGGGTTTCATCAAACCGATTGCAGCCATAAAAAAACTTTCTGTATCGGCTATGCTGTCCCCTGACCTGCCTCTATCTGCCGTTGGTGATGAGAAGCGGCTGATGCAAACCATTCTAAACGTCTGCGGTAATGCCGTCAAGTTCACCAAGGAGGGTCACATCTCACTTGTAGCTTCAGTTGTGAAGTCTGACTCCTTGAGAGAGTTCAGAAGCACCGATTTTCATCCAGTTGCAAGTGATGGTCATTTCTACGTAAAAGTTCAGGTAAGGATTAGTTCGATCCAAGTTCTGACGGATGTAGCAAGTGAGAAGTGTGTATGAGAGGATTACATTGCAACCGTGTGGTAGGTTCCACCTGACCAGCGCATGGCGCACCTAAAAACTGAAGTTTTTCCGCCTTTTGTTCTTAATGTGTATATAAACAACCTTTTGGCCTTAATGTCAGGTGAAAGACACAGGATGTGGCATCAGCCCTCAGGATCTGTCCCACGTTTTCACAAAGTTTGCGCACACGCAAGGCGGTGAGAACCAGGGGTACAACGGCAGTGGTCTCGGGCTCGCCATCTGCAAGAGGTACCATCTATCTGAACGCTCTTTAATAAGACCGTTGGACATAATTAGCGATCTGGAGAAACCCCTGATAATCCGTGTCAACATTTGTCTGTAACAAACAGGTTTGTGAGCCTCATGGGCGGGCACATATGGGTGGAGAGCGACGGGGCAGGGAAAGGCTGCACGACGACGTTCGTGGTGAAGATGGGGGTATGTGACGCATTGTACCAGCAGCCGCTGGCGATGCCATTGGTGTGGCCAAGCCATGCCGGTTCCGACCCGTCGGGTGGCCCGGCGGCGGCACGCAGGGAAGAGAGGGGGATGTCTAACCTGAAACCTACTAGGTACCAGAGGAGTATATGATTGACTGTCTAATTAATTTTGTGGTTAGTGGATTAGCCCTGATGAGGCCTGAGGGTGTAACTGGACTGAAGGGGGATGTTGTGGAAAGCTGTAATTACACATGGATGCATGATGTAAAAAAGACAGACATCGATCTCATGTGATTGGTGTGTACCTGATGTTGCTGTGCGATTAATAGTGCATAGCAACAAGTAGGAGGAGGATATCACTGCTTGCAGGAAATAATCACTCATGGCAACCCCGATTCTATCCTGTGGAAATTCACTAATGATGGGTGCTACACTGTCAAGTCCACATACAAAATGCAATTTAAAGGAATTATTTCTATCACTCTCAGTGCCATGGTTTGGAAACACAGTTTACATAGAGGTCCCAAAGAAATGACAAATTACAATAGACATCCAGACTTTGCATTTTGATTCCGGTGAAATCCATTTTTTTCATCTCCTTAATCAAGGGGTGGCTACGCACTGGTTCTTTGCAATCATTGAAAAAAATGAAAGAAATGGATTTGGGCATGGCTTTTTCGAACTTAGTTGATTTCGTAGGAAGCAACTTCAAAAGCACAAATACTATATCTAAACAAACCTTAGATCCTCGCCTTTTACATATATGCATCCTCTGTTGTATCCACCATTACTTGGTATTCAGTGCTCTGTTCTAGAAGTTTGTAACACCTGACCTCCAACTTCATCGGCTCCTTAACTCGAGCCTGGATAAGAATATAGATTGTACATTGAGGAATTGTCCCCTCATTTTCTTTGCCCTTAATGAAGAAGCCTTGTACTGTATCGGGTACCCCTTTTTCGGTAAACCTACACCCGTTTAAGAAGGAGATGTTGGTCGAAGAACCAGTGGGTAGCCACTACCTTGATTAAGGATTGTCCCCTCATTTTCTTTGTGCTTCATGAAGAAGGCTCGTACCATCTCGGGTACCGCTTTTTCGGGCAGGACCAACCTACCGCTTTTTCGGGCAGGACCAACCTACACTGGTTTAAGAAGGAGTTCTTGGTCGAAACTCCAGTGGGTAGCCACTCCCTTTATATAAAGGGAACCGTACGTGAGACTTCCGCATCATACGGCTCCGTCACGAGCTTCCATCGTCGGACCTTGTCATTAGAAAACCATGCTTGTCTTTTCTGCCTTGACTCTCTTATATTTTGCTTCTCGGCCTCTCGGGCGGTGGCGAACAATGTTGTTCATGTAGAGGGGAGATGCCCCGGCCTGCTTCCTGCCCGAAGGTTAGCCGGACTAGTGGTAGGGGACCCGGCCGTATAAAACCCTATTGTATTCTCGGACCCTCTATCGAGCTCTACCTGTATCCGTATTTATCGTTTTGATTTTCTTTTGCCCTAGGCAATCTCTTTGCTTGATTGGAGTTTAGTGGAGGATTTAACCGAGGAAGTTGAAATTTAGTCCTATTCCCTTGATTGGTGTGCAGATGTGACTTACGGCTGGTAGTTTAGAAGGCACAAACTTCTCTCGTTTGGTTCATGGGTTTGGGCGTGAGATTTTCTGTTGCCTGCTATTGCGGGACGTGCAAAACTATTTTGTATCGTTATCTTTTCATCAATTCCCAATCCCCAGATGAATTACCAGGGGGACCCAGGAAAGTGATATACGAGAGTTTACCCCGTTCACTCCCTTTCCTCTGCCCCTCTAAACTCCCATATCACATATCCCCCAAACATACAAGAGCTTTTAAGTCTTGTATCCTTTCATTTCCCATTCCCTAGTCGAACTTCCCATCAACCAAACATGTTTTATATATCTGTCTGCTCAAAGCACATTCGAAGTATAGTTGACTATTAATTCCTCCTTTACGTATCTCAGCCAAAACCTAGTGACCTACTTTATTCTCTTCATACAATGTAGGATTGGCCGGCATGACAAGGTAGTTGCATGATCCTTGAAGATACCTATAGGCCATAGGCACATAAGTACTTATATAGGAGTATTATACAAGCAGGTCGAAAGCTTTTAATTTTTGAAATGGAGGATAAGCAGGTCGAAAGCTGCAACACGTTGTTGGCTGCTTCCTATGCAAATGCAACCGACGGATCGACAGGAGTAGTGATTATCCTCCTTGTTAATCCACCACGTCTGAGCACGAAACAAGGAGCATGCCTACATACTCTGCACATCATCATCGGATTAGATTTGTCCGAGGAAGAAACAACAAGGTGATCTGCACAAGACTGAATTCTCAAGCATGTGGAGGTCATAATAGAGGAGGATTTGGTCCAATGAGTGTCTCTTCCTCCTACTAGCTAGCCAGCTTTCCTGTTCATCCAATCTGTAATATCCCCGGCCAGCCAACTGCTCTGCTCAGCTAAAAATAAGCCTGTATGATTGCATATACTCCCCACTGGCCAAGAAGCTGCATTACTGACCAACACCAACCAAAGTAATAACGAAAACCACAACGAGGACTAATCGAGTCGCGAATGGATACTACTTCTTACTTTCAAGTCTTGGACCGGTGACTCATCTAACATGGAACGGAGGGAGTAGTACAGCTGCAGTCGTATGTGGCGCCTTTGTTTGATTCTTTTCCCAACTTTATTTGGCATGTTGCAACTATTGTTTTCTTTTCTTCTAGTGTGCAGCGTGTGTACTTGGAACGTGTAAATTTGTTCCTTGTACCACTAATTATATTTTTGATAATTTAATTGAGTCTTATGATCTTTACTCGGTCGGTTGCACTTCAAATACACACCAGTTATTGCACATTAGAAGAAAGAAACAGGAAGGTGAGCTGGAGAAGGTTGACTCCAAAAGTCAAACCCAAAGGCGGCCTTCAATTGGTCTCCTACTCCACGGCCAACTGCTTTCACGCTCTGACTTTCAACTCTCGGATTAGTGGCACCTTGTAAAGCCACGTACGTGTACCCTCACACTTGTCACTTGTGTGGACACCAAATTGATAAAACATAATAATATCTCAACGCGGGCTAGCTAATCGGATCATAGATAAATATTTATATACATGTGATCTCATCATCTGTCTTTATGTATGTATGTATGTATGTATGTATGTATGTATGTATGTATGTAATATTTAACTAGAAAATGTGCGGCGGGATTTGGGAGACATGTTTTGAGCAGCTGCTACTCCCTAGTATACAACCGATGGCACCTCCAACAGCCACCCACAAAACGGACATGGAATTATGACTTGTGTCTGTTTTATTCGGACATGATTGCGGCCTGTGTCCGTTTGACTAGGTCTAGCGAAGCCGAGGCGGCCGTCGGACGAAGTTGGAATAGATATAGAAAATAAACACGAGTAATACAAATATGTGTTCACTTAAACATGAGTTCAAATGACATGATAAAATAAATGAGAACAGAGATAAGTCATCGCGTTGGCGGATCATTTTTGCTTCTTGAGGATCCAAGCCTTATGCTTCTTGAGTCATCGTGTTACGATGGGTCGTTGAAACCAGCCTCATGTTCATTCGGACAAAACGGATTCTGCGGAGGGTCGTTGGAGGTGCTTAAGGTCATACACATGGTGTAGATTTCGACGACAAACCAACCAATGTCATCTTGCACCCCCATCTGCTTATGCTCTGCTGATAAAGCATATAAAACACTACCGCCTTATGTCTTTTGTTTGGCGGGATCAATCGACTATTTTGACCTGGGGTTAAATGATTTTCTGGGGTGACATCGTACTGACTCTTTTTTTTCTTCTCAGTGATTGCACTTTTAATCTAAACCAAATGTATATTTTTAAATGTGCAAGTGTTATGGGCAAACTGTTTTATCTTGTTCTGACACTATTTTCTTCTCCACAATTGCACTTTAATCAAACGCACATTTTAAAATGTGCAAGTGCTACATGTAAACTGAATTTATTTGGTTCTTCTACCTCTACATCCTGGATTTTTTCCAATTTACTTTATCATCTATTGCAACTTGCAAGTTAAATATGCACAAGTTGTGCATTTTAAACATATGTACTTATAACTTATAAGGTCCAAGGCCAAGCTTTTTTTTGAACCACACATTTATGTTTTGATACTTGGTTTTAGTTGAAAATTTTATTTGGCATGTTGCACTTTATAGAAAGCGTGCGACGTGTGTGCTTGTAATGTGTAAGTTGTTGTTTGTGTACTGCTCGAATTTTTGTAGTTTGTTATTGTTTTGAAGCACCAACTTTCTGTTGATTGCTCCACGCTTATTTACAATGAAGAAACTCACGTTCGTTCAAGGAAAGGTTTCTCATAATTTGTTTGGGGATTTTGCCTTTACTTGGATACGAAGACCCTGTGGAACATAGGTAATGGTGGAAAGGATTTACTTTTGCAATTAAAATATATGCTAGTTGCGCATTTGAAATGTAAGAATATTTTTATGCTTTTGTGCGGACAATGTTTTCGTAAGTTTTCTCTTAGCATATTTCACCTTTTTAGTTTTTTCCTGAAATGTGCGCTCATCTCTTTTTCATCTCATTAATTTTTGTGTGTCTCCTCGTCCTATGCAGTAGCTTAGTGATCCTCGTACCATAACCTTTCTTTTTTTGAAGACGTTTTGTTCAGAATGAGTGGATGGGTTTGTTTTTGCGTTGTTTCGATCGGCTGAACCTACTTTTCGAAGAAAAAGAAAAAAGTAACAGCAACCAACAGGAAATGGCATGAAACAGAACGTTGTGCTGATGCATACTACTAGTATGTTCCATTGGATTAGTGTTGACTCTTGACGAAGGAAAGAAAAGGTGAGCTGAAGAACACTGAATCTGGATGTCATAATAAAGTATAGACGATTTGGTCGACTACGGGAAAAGGCCGACCAAGTTGCAATGTCTCCTACCTTGTGTTCAAAAATAAATATCTCCTGGCCAGCCAGCCAGCATGCCAGAACTACAAATTAATAGATAGCACATCTCAACAAGAACTAATGGATTGAATCATGGTACGAAACACTAGACAAGATTGGACACTTGATCTGAATTATTGGTACGAGTAGAAACACTGAATCTGAAAGTCCAAAAGCATTTCTCTGTCCCATGTGTGTGGTTATGCAAGTCCTTGTATGATAATTATTCAGTGTAGATTTGGATTGCAAAAGAAGGTCAACTTGCATGTGTAATCTCCCCAACCGCTTTGCTTTGCTCTGCCTGACTTGGTCTTAATAATGTTTGTCAAACCCTCTGACTTCAGCTTTAAAGGAGCCGGATTGCGATGCTAGACTTTTAACATCGATGGATGGATTAATACATGTCGTCTTCACCGATCGACTTCGTTCTTATGGAGGTACATGTATTCTACTACTATACGTGTATGTACGTACCTGCCAGTGTCTTACTTCAAAAAAAAAATGCCAATTGCAAATGTGTGCATATAAAAATCGGAATTTTGCGCTAATAATATTAATTCTACAATTTATTTTATTTTTTTAGCTTTATTTGACATGTTCCCTTTTGAATATACACTAGCTGCACTTTTAACAATGTGCAACTTGTGTTTCTCTAATGTGCAACGTGTGTACTTCTAACGTAAATTGGTGTATTGTACTACTAATTTACATAAAATTTACTTTCATTTAGAATATATATTTATTAGGTTGTACTTTAAACATAGCACATCCCTGGTTTACCCCGGTGCCATTGTGAGGTTAATAGAGTACTACGTACACTACAGGTAGATAACACGCGTTTATCGTTGTCATGAGAAAAGAAAAAAAGAAAATAAATCCACTAGTAGTTACTCCCTCCATTCCATAATATAAGACCTTTTAGGTATATCTCAGATTCGACTACACACATAGCCAAATGAGTGAAACTACACACCAAATAGTGGCAAAATATGTCTATATATATATATATATATGAATCTAAAAAAGTCTAAAAGGGCTTACATTTTGAAATGGAGGTAGTAGTAAACTTTAAGGATCTGGTTAATTTGAAACAAACAAGGTCAGTTAAGTGAGGGGCGGCCGAAGAAGATGCACCCTGCACTTTGTCTAAAGAGAAAAGTTGATGACTAGGTGAGGAACTTCGTCGGGACAGAAGTTGAGCAGCCCGTACGTATGAAATCCTCCACTCGTACATACAAGACATGTGTATGTATGTATTTTTTCAGATTTTTGTGTTTTTTATTTTTTTTAAGAAAACAAGCTTCAAGGAGCTCAGAAAGTAAAGGCACATTTTGGCTCTTTTATCACTAGTAAGATGAGAACATAAATAGCTACACACGCTCGACAAGAGGCCACCGTAGGACGAGAAGAGGAGAGTGGTTGGGGGCGCATAAACGACTCTCAAAGAGAAGCTAGAGAGAGAAAGTTAGACAGGAAATTAGAGCCCCTTTCTACAACAGTTGTAAAATTATCACAACAGGTCTGAATAATCACAAATTGACTTACTCCGTCTCCATATGACTGTTTGGTAATAACGCAAGCAACATGTGTAATGACGAAATAGAATGTCCCATATGCGCACGAGACATACTACTTTTTCTGTTCCGAATTATAACATTGTTCTAACCGTTTCCTGATCACATGTATATAGACGCATTTCAGTGTGTATATTCACTTATTTCAGATTGTGTATAGTTCACATTAAAATATATGTTTAGAACAACTTATCATTTTGAATGGAGGGAATATGTACCATCGGATTACTTTGAATGTGGAGTCAAACCCGGGACTAAAAATTACAGCCTTTTCACTTCGTCTCATCTATCATGTGTCACCCAATTGCGTCAAAAAAAATCATGTGTCACCCAAGTGGTTGGTCATAATAAAGTAGAGTTGATTTGGTCATAATAAACTAGTGTTCCCTAGCCAGCCAGCTCGCATGTTCATCCTGCAATCGACTCTGTATCTGTATCAGAAATCTCCCCGGCCAGCCAACTGCTTCCATGCTCTGCGAATATCATCCCGGCCAGCCTTGCAGTTGGTGACAAGATCTCAACGAGGGATTATCATGTCACAAAAATATATCAGACGTGATTTCACCATCCATCTTGAGACAGCACTGTTCATGCAGATGCCCATAATGTTAGGAACGCGCTAATGTCAAGTTAATATCATGAGCTAATATCTTGATGCCTTTTCCAAGACGACGCCTCCATGAAATGAGAAATGTCGGAAAGTCGTCATCGTAGGATGCGACCACTAAGGTCAGATCAAATGTTTTAACTACCTGAACAAGTTTGAGAATTCTTACATACCACTAAGCATTCTTCCTCTCCAAGCACCACCCACGATGCAAATGGTTGGCAGGCCACCGCGGGCGATGGAGATGTGACAAAAGGAACGAGCGACGCCGCTACATGCCATGACGGGTCATCTCACGCGCCAACACGTTGAAGACTCCACCGTCGGGGAAGACCACTACCCCACCATTACTTTTTGGAGGGCCGTTCGATAACTGAACATAGGAACAATGGAGTTGATTTAGTTTGATACAAATCCAACACCTACAAGAGTTTTATGATTATGCTATCAACAATATTAGATTTAATTCATTCTTCATTGCACCATTGAGTAGTTGTTTAGTAGCTTTTTGTTGTTGTAATGTATGTGTGTACTGGAATGGTTTTAGAACATGAATAATTAATTATAGTAATATATTTTTAAGTATGGAGGCATGAGGATGGGGATCAATGATCAATCCCTAGAGATCCAAATTCAACTAACTAATGAATCATAGCGCAGCTGAACCAGTATGACCTATAATTTTATTTTATTTATTCATTCCTACGTTTTCTTTCTCTCAGGCCCTGTGTTGATTGAAGGATTTTTATAAAAATATTGTAGGATTTGAATCCAGAGGATTTTTTTCTAAAGAACCCATTTGGATCAAAGCAATGACACCTCTAAAATTTCTATGGATAGCTTTTCTACACCATATCCATTTACCTCTTTTTTACACTTATCGCGTAGGATCGAGATACTTTTCCTGGGTATCATCCAAATAACCATTTCTATAGTTTTTCTCTGTTTTGTAATTCTCTGTTTTACACATGCAATCTTATCAAATTCTTGTACGTTTCTAATTTCTCTGTTTTCTAATCATGTGATCCAAAAAAAAAAAGTCCTCGATTGTCAATTGTCGTAAAGAAAATTGCATTTTCTTGCTGCGATGATAATATATGATGATATTAGTTAGCAGATGAGCTCAACCAAACAACGACTCCCTCGCTGCATTCAATGTACACTCCTCATTTAAATTCTGCGTCGCCGTCCATTTCCACTCCAAGGTCAACTCCTCTCTCCATCGCTATGCCGCTGCTTCTTCCTTCTTCTTCCTCTCCGCGTCGCCGACGTTGCGGTTGACGTTGCCGTTGCCGTTGCCGTTGCCGTTGCCGTGGAGAAGGGGAACTAGCTAGCAAACAAGGCTTCTTTTTTATCCATGGCGGCGCTCCCAACAAATCTCCTCCTCCGTCAACTTCTATGTAGCTTGCTTCTCTTTGGCGGCGGGTGGCAGGCGGCGGCGCGGACGGTGCCGGTGGAGTACCTGTACCCGCCCTACAACCTCACCTACTTCAACTTCATCGACACCAACGGCGTCTTCCTCCGCTCCCCCAACGCCACCTTCGCCGCCGCCGTCTACGGCACCTCCGACGCCTCCGACGACAGACAGACCCGCTTCTTCTTCTCCGTCATCCACGACGACTCCCGCACCCCCGTGTGGACCGCCACCGATGGCGCCACCATCGTCCAGTCGATCATCCTCTCCCTCACCGCCTCCGGCCTCGCGCTCTCCGACCCCGCCGACGGATCCGTGTCCTGGTCCACGCCCGCCGCGCTCGCCGCACCCGTCGCCGCGCTCCGCCTCCTCGACACCGGCCAGCTGGCCCTCATCGACGCCGCAAACGCCACGCTATGGTCCTCCTTCGACGCCCCTACGGATACTCTGCTCCCAGGCCAGACGCTCCCCGTCGGCGTGCCGCTCACCGCCACCGCCTCCGACGGCGACCTCTCCCCCGGCGCATACCGCCTCGTCCTCACCACCACCGACGCCCTCCTCCAGTGGCGCACCTCCTCTGATGGTGGCTTCGTCACCTACTGGGCGCTCTCCTCCGACGCCGCTTCCGTGCAGCAGTCCAACCAGGCCGTCCACTCCATGAAGGTCAACGCCTCCGGCATCTACCTCCTTGCCGACAACGGCATCGACGCAGTCTTCACGGTCCTCTTCGCCGGCCCGTCCACGGCGAAGCTCCTCAAGGTTGACTCGTCCGGCCGCCTGCGCGCGCTCAGCATGGCCTATTCCGCCACGGCGGCGCGCGCCACGCTCCCGGCCGTGTGGTCTGTTCCGGCCAGCGACTGCGACCTCCCGCTGCAGTGCGGCTCCCTCGGCCTCTGCACTCCCGGCACCAACGCCTCCTCCTGCATGTGCCCCGACGCCTTCAGCACCCACACCACCGGCGGCTGCGCGCCGGCCGATGGCTCCGCGCTCCCCGTCCCGGCCGAGGCCTGCCTCGGCAACGCGTCGTCAGAAAAAAAAGATTACGGATACGCGAGCCTCGGCGATGGGGTCGGCTACTTCGGCAGCAAGTTCGCCGTCCCGACCACATCCGGCGACGCGCTCCCGGCGTGCCGCGACCTCTGCTCGGCCAACTGCTCCTGCCTCGGCTTCCTCTACAAGAACTCCTCCAGGTCTTGCTTCCTCCTGCACGACCAGATCGGATCCGTCGTCCGCGCCAGCACCGACGCCGGTACCGGCACCGCCGGATTCATCAAGACGCTCCCGCCGCCGTCACCATCCCGCAGCTCATCGTCGTCGGCGCTTAGCTCCATAACTATCATATTCGGCATCGTGCTGCCTACCATAGCGGCCGTCTTCATCACCTTCCTGCTCTACGTGCTCGCCGTCCAGTGGATCAAGAACCGCCGCAGCCCCGACGGGGGCAAGAAGAAGAATAAGAAGCAGGGCAGCGGGAACGGCCATGGCAGCAGCTGGTTCATGCTGAAGATGATGTTGTCGTCGCGGGCGTCGTCCAACGCCCCGTCGGAGAAGGGCGATGACGAGCAGGAGGACGATGACGAGGTCCTCATCCCCGGCCTGCCAGCCCGTTTCACGTACGCGGACCTGGAGACGGCAACCGGCGGCTTCCGGTCGCAGATCGGGTCCGGCGGGTTCGGGTCCGTGTACCGCGGCGAGCTCCCCGACCGCACCACGGTGGCCGTGAAGAGGATGAACAACCTGGGAACGCAGGGGCGGCGCGAGTTCCTGACGGAGATCGCCGTGATCGGCAACGTCCACCACGTGAACCTGGTGAAGCTCCGCGGCTTCTGCGCCGAGCAGTCCCGGCAGCTGATGCTCGTCTACGAGTTCATGTCGCGCGGCTCCCTCGACCAGTCCCTCTTCCTCTCCCGCCGCTCCGGCACCGGCAAGAAGACGCTGGAGTGGCCGGAGCGGGTGGGGGTTTGTGTGGGCGCGGCGCGCGGGCTGGCGTACCTGCACGCCGGGTGCGACCGCAAGATCCTGCACTGCGACGTGAAGCCGGAGAACATTTTGCTGGACGAGCGCGGCGGCGTGAAGATCGCCGACTTCGGGCTGGCCAAGCTGCTTTCCCCGGAGCAGTCGGGGCTCTTCACGACGATGCGAGGCACGAGGGGATACCTGGCGCCGGAGTGGCTCACCAACGCGCCCGTCTCCGACAAGGCCGACGTGTACAGCTTCGGCATGGTGCTGCTCGAGATCGTGCGCGGCGCCAAGAATTCCAGGCTGCTGCCGCTGCCGCCGCCGCCGCAGGACCAGGAGGAGCAGCAGGACGGCAGCAGCAGCAGCTCCTCGTCGAGCGGTAGCTACTTCCCGGCGGTGGCGCTGGAGGCGCACGAGGAAGGCAAGCGGCGGTACGCGGAGCTTCTGGACCCGAGGCTGGAGGGGAGGGCGGACGCGGCGGAGGTGGCGCGGGTGGTGCGGGTGGCGCTGTGCTGCCTCCACGAGGACGCGTCGCTACGGCCGCCCATGACGGCGGTGGCCGCCATGCTGGACGGCAGCATGGAGGTGTGGGAGCCCAGGACGGAGCAGCTAGCCTACCTCAGGATGTACGGCCGTGGCATCGTCGGCAGCAGCGGCGGCAAGTGGAAGGGGTCATCGGATATCACCACCGCAAGCAGTAGCTGGTCGCCGCCATCATGCGTGTCGGCGCAGCAGCTGTCCGCTCCGAGATAAACCTACCTGGCCATGTTGTGTTGTGCAGTGGGGAATGCAAAATTTTGGAGTAAAATCGATAAGAAAAAACATCTCTTGTTTCTCAAAATTTCTGTACATATAAGTAGTTTATAAAGAATACAAATCTCTGTTCATTTTGGCTCCTGAGGTATAGTGATCCCACTATTTTATGAAATTCAGTGAACTAGCAAGGTGGCCCTCCCAAATGCGAGGGCAATGTCTTTAGCATATTGAATATGTTCATGATTTTTTTTGCGGTTTTATAGATACTGGAAATGTGGAAATTTAAATCCCTATAACTCTTGTAAATATTATGTTAAATCAAACATCACATGCATGGAATCTTTTAATTTTTGGGAGAGTGTCTATTATGAAATTTTTAAAAAAAATGTCATGTCACATATTTAGAGGTTCATTTACTTATAAACATATGTAGCGCTATTTTACTATAGAGTTTACTCTCTACACACCATCACGCATTCACCACTATAGTCTCACTGACACATTTGATTCCACATAGATATATGCAACATACTTAAGTTTAAAAACATGGATGGTACATAGTTTCAACATTCTAATCAATCATCAATCTATTTCAATTCATCTTAGAAATAATATTTTAACAAAGTTCTATCAAACAGGTTATTATCGCCCTTTCGCAACATCCTCATACTTCAGAATACTTTAGGTCGATTATTTGATTTTCAAGATTTAACATTCTTTCTACTAAACCCATCTTCAACCGAACAATAGTTTGCATCATGAAACATGACTACGCTGGCATGTACCACATTGTTTGGAATTTTCATCGGTCATAATTTTGTCTACATGCATGCAAATTCTAGTGTTATCTCCTATTAAATTTTGGTATAAGAAGCCAAATAAAGTTCCTCACAAAAAAACTAACATGAAGTTGTATTTAATCACTTCAGGAAAACTATAGGAGTCCTTAGGCATAATTAATTTCTAAATGTTATAATCAAGGCATTTCTTTTACTTTAGAGTCTATTGTGAAAACCTACTGACTCCTGATTTGTTCAAAGACAACTATGATGATATACAATCCGTTTTTAATCTTAAAGGAAAAAGAGAGACATAGTCATGGCTCGACACGATAGAGTAAGCTAAGCATGAACTCTTCGATTGAGTTCCCTATTCACGTGCCATAAAGTACGGGGGTGCGGAATCCAGTTGGGTAACATTTAAATGGTCATGACTTTTTTGTTTGTTAAATCTCAGCCTAAATATAAAATGTTTTGCTTTTCTGAAATTTTCGGGTATGTTGTACCCGACAGTACCGCGTCCAGGCCCTCGTATCCGATCCGCCGCCGCCATCGCCGGCCTTGGATCCGCGTAGGAGGGAGCGAGGAGACGAGGAGAGGCCCCGCCGCCGCCGGAGGGAGGGAGAGTGGATGGAGGAGGGAGTTTGGCGGCGGCGGCTAGGGTTCCCCCTGTCGCCCGCGAGGGGGCTGAGAGGAGGAGGAGTTTACTCCGTACAAACTATCAAAATAGCAATCTACTATCAAAATAGCAATCTAACCATTATGTGGCGATATAATGGCATGTAGATATACGGTCCATAAAAAAGATACTCACTATGTTCCACAATATAAAATGTTTTAACCTATTTTTCACGTTAAACTTATATCTAGACATATTTTAATGTATACGTATAATTATTTAAATATAAATCTATACAACATGCACCTACAACATCTTACATTATCATTATGAAACGGAGGGAGTAATTGGAGAAGATACAGCGACATGAGCTTTGGCGTTAGATTAGGTAGTGCATGCTATTTTTTCTTGCATTAAGATCCAACGTGTTTTTTTACATGAGATTCAGCGTGTTGGAGTACGTGACCTTTGGATTTTTTTTTATGGACGTGACCTTTGGTGTTTGTACGTGGCCTTTGGAGGACTCCTTTATTTGTTTTTTTTAAGGAGAGTGGAGAGGACTCCTGTGTTGGTACGTGTCAACGTCTTTCTTTGTTGTACAATACATGGTTACGCAATTAAGAATGTTTCATAAAATCTCAACCACATATTTTAGATCTAACTAATTAGATTAATTTAAATGTGGTGGTACATCCTTAATTTTCTTTCAGTATATAACAGATATCTTAAAAGTTTAAAAAAATGAAAAACACACGTTTGTAATTATGTATACTATGAGCTTGCAAATCACCGCAAAAAATTTTTGTATGGGCTAGACAAAACAAAACAAAAAATGAAAAGTTGAAATTGACATTGTTCACTATATTCGGGTATGTACATTTCTCATTCTTGTGTATCTCCAAACTTAAATTATTTTGAATTGAAATGTGCATACATACATGATTATTTAACATTTTTATGAAACTTTTGAAATATAGTTTTATTTTCTTCAAAATAGTTAGATCATTGCATCTCGGGATTATGAAATCTCCACTCTATACCCGGAAACTCGTTTTGGCTCCCGAGTTGTGTATCATGTACATATAAAGAGTTTCTTCCACTCCTGTTTTCCATGAAGTACACAAAAGAAAAGTGTGAAAACCACAATCAATTTCTTTAATTGTCTACTCAGAGCTGTATTTCTTAGAATTTTATGTAGTCCAAAATATAACAGATTTTTGAAATAAAACTATACATGTTCATACAAATTATATTTACGTGTTTATAAAATATTTTTTCTTGGAAAACTTCCGATACCATGACTTTTCATTTAAAATATTAAGAGTCACTCATTCGTCCGCATACATTTATACCTTCTATTCTCTTTGTATAGAGAAACAATGACGACATATAGGCTGTATCCACTTTGTCGTGGTCCTGGAGTCCTGGAAAAGAAACACCACCCGCTGCGGACACCGACGATAAGGGAAGGGGAATGCCGGGCAGCTGGTGGCGCCTAACCAAGTTCTGTGAAGGTCATGAGGACGGGTGCCTAACCAAGTTCTGCGAAGGCGACGCAGCAATCGGCAATGCTGGAGACTGCGAGAGAAGGTGAAGGGCTATGTGGGGCGGTCCTGCTAGCTTGTGTGGCTAAACGCGGTGGTCGTGGAGTGTGCCTTGTACACCCCACGATGGTAGCCGTGGAGTGCACCTTCCTATCCCCCAATGCGCTCGCAGAGGCACTCTCCGTGTACCCCCAACATGTCTCATGGGAGGTGGAGAGAGTATGGTGGATGAGTTGGGGGCCTCTTGCGGCGGGGCAACTGGTGGTGTGGTGTCTCGGAAGCGTCGTGGCGCAGAGGGGATCGGGTTCCAACGTTGGTACGTGCGGAGACATGTTTCATTTGAAGGAAAAAATGAAGCGGTACGCGACTTATGGATGCCATAGTGAGTAATTTATGTCAATGTTGAGGGTAGTTTTAATGTCGAACAAATTTATTGGCAAAAACCTTCCTCCATTTATTATGAGAATATAAATTAAGATCGGTCATTGTTAAAAAAGTTTAAATCATGGATCACATAAAGCCGATACATGGGTCAACCATGGCGACATGTGGTGGCACCGTATCAACATTTTATACTAAGATCAGAACGACAACTGGACTGGATGTATAAATCAGATGCAACAGACTCCAGACGGTTGCAACCAAAAACCAAGACGTCTGGCTTGTCCATTAAGGCATTAACTGTAGGAAGGAACAGGTACAGATCCAATGGTGGCCATCAGAATTGTCTACATAAAAGAAGTTGTCTTGGCTATGTCAAAAATATAAAAATTGGTCGCCACCAACTTTTGACTTTTGGAACTTTTTTTGTTTTTTGGCGTGGAGATGTTAATTGCTTTTGGCACGAGCAGTACGGCACACGCTGCTGCCACCACTTTCCCCTCTCATCTTTTTCTTGTTCGTGGCTGAAACATTTTGCAGGCAATTGCAAGGCAATAATTAAATAGACAACATGTATTACTGAAAAACGTACTATTGATGCATTAAATGGAACTTATAGAGTAGTAGAGATTATTCAGGGAGATTCAGGCAAGACAGTGGACTGAGGCAGGAATCAGCCGGATACAACGATACATACAAACATATATATCTAATCCTAAGCTATGGGCATCGATCACTGCCGGAGAAGAAGACGAGCTTGACCTATCTAGAAGAATTCACCGCCGGGGAATCTGCCGGAGAAGGCCATGGCGAGGAGGAGGACGGCGAGGTAGAGCAGGATGACGGAGAGCTTGGTGCTGAAGACGGCGAAGAGGAGCTTCACCATGAACACCAGCAGCAGCAGGTTGAAGAGCAGCGTCAGCACCACCTCCACCTCGTGAGCCATCGATCATGTATCCAATCCACGGCGCCAAGAGACAAGACAAGGTGTGGGTGTGGCGTCTACACACTACAGAGTGCCTGTCTGCCTGATTCTTCACTCCTTTTTTATTCACTCACAGGACTCCACGCTACGTATTACAACAAGTCAAATCTGGCTTCTACTATATTAGATTAAGAAAACATAAATATATATAGTGGCTGCTCCACGGCCCTCTTTTGGAGGGACAAATGGATAGAGGGCAAATCGATGAGGGACGTAATGTCACACATGTTCGCGCTGATTGGTGGTCGGTGGTACTCAGCTCCGCTCTCGTCTGCTGCGTAAGGGCACCTCGTTATGATTATGCTCACGGCATGGTGGACCTAGAAGCAACGAAACGTGATCATCTTCGACAACGTACGGCCCTCAATGAACGCTATGATGAAACCATCAAGATTGAGTCTCATTCCTGGGTGAGCACGGGACCTCGTGGTCTCGCACATCTTTTTCCCTAATCTAGATTGCAGGGTAGAGTTGTATGGTGTGGAGTGGCCTCTCTATATGCTTGAAATTAACTCTTATATCTATCAATGCATGGAAACGCAAAGTTTTTAAGGTTTCGCAAAAGAAAAAAAGTGGCTAATTAAACCCGGCAGCGAGATTGTCATCAGTGTGTCTCTGTAGCTCTCGCCAGCAATATGTAGAAAGCAAGAAATTCAGCAATTACAGTACCTGAAGTAATCTTCAAAGGACCAAATTAACGTTGCACCAAATTATCTAATGTTCGGCCAACTCTGCTCGGCTGAGCAATGTGAGGTGGTGACTGCAACGTTGCAAGTGGGCATCTTGGCCCTTGAAGACAAATACCTAGGCCTCCCAATCCGTGAGGGCCGCATGAAGATTGGCAAACTTCAGAATACGAAAGAAAAGCTTCTTAAGAAATGCACAGACTGGAATGAAAAGTATATGTCTGTGGCCCAGGCTATTCCCACCTTTGCCATGAGCGTCTTCAAATTCTCAGCTGGTCTTTGCGATGACCTTGAGAAAATTCTTAGAGACTTCTGGTGGGGAGATGAACTTGACAGAAGAAAGGTTCATTGGATGTCTTGGGATAAAATGACTAAACAGAAATCCCATGGGGGTATGGGCTTCAAGGATTTGAGGATTTTCAATCAAGCCCTCTTAGCCAAACAAGTCTGGCGTCTCATTGAGTTTCCCGATAGTCTTTGTGCAAAACTCTTGAAGGCAAAGTACTATCCTAATGGAGACATAATTGACACTGTTCTGTCAAAATCCTTCGCCTTGCTGGCAAGGCATTGCTCACGACCTGGATCTCCTTAAGCACGACATCATATGGAGAGTGATCTTAGGATCCAAGATAAGAATCTGGCGTCACAACTGGATTCCAAGAGGAAACCACAAAGTCATTGGCAAAGCAAACAACCCACGCTTGAGGTCGGTGTCTGACCTCATTGATCCTTCTTCTAAAACTTGGATTGTACCGACAGTGAAGTCTCTCTTCCATCCTCCGGATGTGGATGAAATCCTTAAGATAAAGCTTCCTAACAGGTCTGGTGAGGACTTCATTGCTTGGGAACATGAAAAGAAGGGGCTTTTCTTTGTCAGAAGTGACAGAAGGTGTCCAGCTGAAAGAAAATGGACATCAGACCTCGACGAGCTCCAACCCGGATGGAGACAGAAGCCTCTGGAAAGTGATCTAGAACTCCAAGGTGCCTCCTAAATCAAGGTGTTTGGCTGGAAGCTAGCTACAAACACGCTCGATGTACAGGACACAAGACCTAGGCGCAACATGGATAATATCCCCACTTGCTCTATCTGTGGAAGGGAGCCTGAGACTGTCCACCATGCCATGGTGACCTGCACTAAGGCCATGGCGTTTAGGCATCAGCTTAGAAGTTCTTGGGACCTCCCAGCAGAAAATCTCTTCATTGAAACAGGGCCGGACTGGGCGCTGCTGCTGCTGAATCAAGCCTCCCAAGACATGAGATCAAAACTGTTGTTTATGTGGTGGAGGACCTGGCACATGCGCAATAATTCTATTTTTGGTGATGGAAAATGCTCAGTTAGTGAATCCGCTAACTTCATTGAGTCTTATTGGTCTTCTTTCCTTCAGGTTAACAGCCACTCTCCCGTTTTGGATAGGAAAGGCAATAATCTTGTGATTGGAGGTGGAGCTTTTAAGCAAGCCGCTCTACCTCATGCTCATGTTCCCTGGCAATACCCAGACAAAGGTTGGTACAAGCTAAATGTTGATGCCAGTTTCGTTGTGGAGGACAGTAGAGGTGCTTGGGGGGCCATTCTACGTGATCACCTTGGAAAGATTATTCTCTCAGCGTGGGGGACAATCCCGCATTGCCAAAATGTTGAGACAGCTGAAGCTGTGTGAGAGCCATGCTTCCCTTTGCTGACAAGGAGTTCATCATCGAGAGTAACAACTCTGTTGTGGTTGGTTCACTCCTGCTGATGATAACAAGTCAACTACAATGGTTATCCTAGCCGAGGCTCTGAACCTCTTAAAAAACCTCAAAGGCTAACTCGGCTGCCTATAATATTGCTAAGTTTAGTTTCAGGGCTTGGAGTGAGGGTGTGTTACTGGCTGCTGTTCCTCCCTGCGTGGAGATTGACAGGTCTGCTCCTTGTAGAAACTCTGTAAGCTCGTTTGTGTTGATCATTCAGTAAAGCTCTTTGAAAATCAAAAAAATAATATAATGTTTCCTTTGGGCCTCGTTGCTTCGAACTGAACGTCTTGGTCGTTGTTAGCAGGCCTGGGGCATGGTATACAAATAAGACCCAAGAGGGAGAGCCTCGTTGCTTCTGTATCTCCTACTAGTACAAAACATCACCCTAAATAGCTAAGATGTCAAAAACATAAGCTCACATACCTGCCGAAAATTTAGACCCGTGTTCGATCACACAGTTTGAAAGTAGTTGCATGCTTGCTACTGCAACACCTTCTAACATACGAGCAGTCCTGGCTATTAGTACCAGTAGTAGGGTAGGTAGCCGCCGGTGCAAGATCGATACAGAGATGTGTGAGGAACTAGGCAGAGAATTTTCCATTGTTCCTTGTCTCTGAGCGAGACCAGACGTCGATAGTATCAGTGAACATGCTCCAGTATAACCTTCACAACCTCACCATGGGCCTTTGCAAGCGCCACATGTAATGGCGCACCCCGATGATCAATGGGATCCACAGGAACACTTTTGGACAGCAATAACCTTTACAACGTCGAAGTGCCCTAGAGACACAATAAAGATACTGTAGTACAAATCGTGATACATCAGAAGCAGAGCCTTTACTTTTATTCAAGCAATGACATTCCTTCAATTTCACCAAAGAGTGGGAAAGTGGGAAAGAGTACCTCCTTCTGTGCAGCGGCGTGGAACCCGTCTCGTCGGGCATCCCAGGGTCGCCACCACGGGCGAGAAGGGACCTTATAACCTCGACATTCCTCCCTCTGATGCCGCATAGGACATCGGCGTCTCACCTACATGGGGGGGTAGTGTCTGGATGATAAAAGAAACCGCCTTATTTACTACCACAAACACGTAATTATTTCAACTATGTGCACGCACATGTTTTCGCCTCCGAATTGACATCGAATCTTGGTCTCTCCACCAGGAACTTGCAGCTCTCTAGCCATCCCTTCTTCGCATCGAAATGGAGCGACACCTCCGTCGCCACTTCTGAACTCGTAGTAACCACTGAAGTCAGCCAACATCACATATGAGAATCGCACAGTTTCGTGAGGCGGTCCCCAAATTTAGGGTTCTTCCTTCCAAATGTTATATTTGGGGTGGTCGTCCCAATTTTAAATACATGGAAGCTTGGTCGCTCGTACTACTAACTGCTTCCAAATTAGATGACTTCTATTTGTCTAAAAGTGGATGTATCTATACTCGTAATATGTCTAGATACATCCATTTTTAAACAAATAAAGTCATCTAATTTGGAACGGAGGGAGTAGTACTCAAGAAAATCACGGATTTGCAGCCACCACAAACAATGCATAATATTTTCACCAGGATATAGCACCACCGTACATCCTTATAGATGGATGGATCGAGAGTTGTAGAACATGAGTATCTTGCCCTGATTACCAACAATATCATCAACATAGAGGAGATTGTGAAGCTAGAGGAGCAGGAAGACACAACATTAGGATGATGACGAGGAGGACGGAGAGGAGGATGTCGAGGAGGCGACAAAGGCGAGGGGGTAAGAACGGCGAGGAAGCGAGAAAGGAGGTTGGCAAGGACACGAGGAAGGAGGCCAAAATTAGCACGAGGAACAAACTTATCAGCTTCTTTGTGATGTGCTTGGGCATACTTCCATTGCTAATATTTTGAGTCTTGTACATATAGATGTAACTGCAAATATAGTAGTTATCTTATGATTTTTGTTCATAAAGAATGATCCCACTCGCTTCGTAGGTAGTGTGCAGCAAACTACATGTATGCGTTGTGCGTACTTGTAGTTGTGTAGATGCTAATAATATTATGATTTTCTTCATAGTTCATTTCATGGAGGAGTTGTCAACATATTCTGATAAGCAAGGTTAACCAGGAAGTTGCACTTTCTACCCCTTTCCTTCAAACTAAGCTTGTATATTGTTTAATTTAACATCTGAATGTTTAGTTCAAGACGAGAGCAGCTACTATGATCTTTCAAAACTTCAAGAAGTATCCTTTGTAAGAAGGGGGCAAAGATGCATATCATGTGTTGCTCGTAGCTAGCCTCCTTCGGTCTCCAAAAAAGTGTACGTAGCAAGAGAAGAGTGTCAATGTTGCGAACCATGTAGCATGGGCAAGCGAGTCACACTTCCCGTGACACGAGAAATCAACTGTGGCAACATAAGTGGAAGACATGGACAAACAAACAGAAAAGAAACACATTTACAGCTAGCACGAAGAAAACCCTCTCAAGTCATACACCCAATAATCTTCACAACATTTCTCTCATGGGTACAAACTACAAAGCAAACATAAGGCACAATTGCAGCTTGGCAAATCACTCCACTCGCAACATTGAAAACTCTTAGTGAACCTCTCTCCGTCAATAATGTTGTAGCTATCGGTAGTCATGAACCCGTATCCACATTCCTTTTGTTTCAAGCTCAGCCTAGGGCAAGAGATCGGGCTACCAAGCGTCAGGTTAGAAAGAGTAGAGGAGAATGACACATAATGTTAGGAGAGAAGCATGCACATTATCCTTACGGGAGGAGATGTGTGTTCTACGGAGAGGATGCACTCCCTCCCCCTACACGTTCTAAACTAACTAGCCTCTGATCGATCTGAATTTTCTCCTCCTTTAACATCAATACACCAAAAAAAAGTGAGAAAAACTATGAAAACACTAGGAGACCTTTTTTTAAGCTCTACAGTAGGGAAGGCCCCTACCGTTCCATTTTAAATAAAAGAGCAAAGTAGAAGGAATATTTACAAACAAAGGAAAATCAAAACAGAAACAAAAATTACAAACTATCCCGCCATTGTTGCAGCATTGCATGCCTTCCTTTAAACTAGGTTTGGCTGATCAAAGAGAAGTATTCTTTGAGAATAGAAAGACATTTGTCTTGACTAAGCCCCTCATTTTTCCAAAATAATTTGATACTTCATCCCAAGGAAGAAAGGTGTGACTAGACAAGTGAGAAAGAACCACGTGTGAGGAAACAGGGTGATCGAAAATGAAGGGATGATACTCTACTACTCTTTTTCCAAGAAAACAAAAAAAATCAACAGTAGAATAGTGGTAGAAAACAAGAAGTGGTGTCGCCCCCACTCCGATAGCGAGCGGTTCTTCTGGAGCCTAGCTAGCATCGACATGCTACAGCCAGGCATTCAATCACAAGAGAGAAAGACATCGTCTTTCCATCGTCCATGTGTTAAAAATCGTTTCTTTGGTGCCACCTCCGCCAAGCTCCGGCTCCTCCGTGGCCTCACCGGATTGGAAGCAAGATACCTTGCCCTTCCCCTTCTTCTTCCTCCCTCCCTCCGACGGACTGCACTTCACTTGGGCCGGCGTGAAACTTTCAGTCCAGACACACCGCCGCCTACCAAGGACACAAGGGGGAGGGAGGGTGCAAATCACGGACCCAAGATGCCGCCCCCGCGGCGTACCACCTCCGGCGGCGCCGCCACCTCCGCCGCGCCCCCGCCCCGCAAGGTCCCGCTCCGCTCCCTCCTCCGGGCGGCCTCCGTCGCCTGCGGGGTGCAGTTCGGGTGGGCGCTCCAGCTCTCGCTGCTCACCCCGTACGTGCAAGAGCTCGGCATCCCGCACGCCTTCGCCAGCCTCGTCTGGCTCTGCGGCCCGCTGTCGGGCCTCCTGGTGCAGCCCCTGGTGGGCCACCTCTCCGACCGCATCGCCCCCGCAGACTCCCCGCTCGGCCGCCGCCGGCCCTTCATCGCCGCCGGCGCCGCGTCCATCGCCATCTCCGTGCTCACCGTCGGATTCTCCGCCGATTTGGGGAGGCTCTTCGGGGACAACATCCGCCCAGGCTCCACAAGGTTCGGCGCCATCATCGTCTACCTCATCGGCTTCTGGCTCCTAGACGTCGGCAACAACGCCACACAGGGGCCATGCCGGGCATTCCTAGCAGACCTCACCGGTACGACCAATCTTTCCGTCCCCCGAAATTCAGTTGCTTCCTTGCTCGCTTATTACCACTACTGTATGCTGCTAATGTTCCAGATCGATTGCAAACCGCTCCTGTCTTCCTCCAATCCTTTTACCAAGTACTCGTAATTATTAACTCCAGCAAAGCAACCACGCAAGCAAGCAAAGGGGAAAGTGTAGATTCATGGTTTGGGATTCGTGATTGATTTTGCTAGGTACAGTAGTTTATTTCTCGCCTCACTGTGAATGAATGAATGTGTGGCCACTGCTTCATGCACAACAGAAACAGAGGAAGCAACAATTTGAAGGTGTCGCTTTCCCCTTTGGGCGAGGAAAGATTCTACCTCCGATGTTGACGTTGATATTGGTCGGCTCTCGATTTTGATTTTCTTGCGCCTCTCTGATTATTGCCAGCTGCCCCCATATGTTTCTAGCAATGCCTGGGGACGGGGTTAGTACACTACACTACACTACCTAGCCAAGCCAAGCCAAACCAAACCAAATATAACGACGTGGCACTCCATCACAGCGATGCAATCTTTGAATAATCCCACGGTTGGTACAAATGTCGCCACCAGATCCTGTCCTTTCCCTCAGCTACCACTTCATTTAATTTTATTTATGTGGTATTGATCATGAAACTTGGGGGAAGCTCGATCGCTTTCCAATCGAGCTAGGCCTACGAGATATTTAAGCCGAATACTACTACTGCTCTCCTAGACATTATTGTGAATTTCGAAACGACGACGACGGTGGCATCTTTTTGTTTTGGCAGCAGCCAGGTAGTATTATCTGAGGGCCCTGCTTGCTTGCTTGCTTAATAATTTGCCAATGCTGTGTGGCTGTGGTCTCCCAATCTGCCTTTTACTCTACCATCAGGTGTCAATGTGATGCCAGAAACATTACACCAATGAGATGCGCTTCTTGTGGCAACACAAGTTTCTGTGTAAATATATATATATATATATCTGAAATTGTTGTTACTGCTTCCTTCTCCCCGAATATATAGCAGCTGATGTGTATTGTAGGAAATCGAGTTCAGCTCTCCATTACCCAAATGCATGTTGATGATCGTGATCATCTTCTGAGATAGGGGCATCTTTTGTTTTGGCAGCAGCCAGGTACTGTAGTATTCTTTGAGGGGCCCTGCAGCTTGCTTGATAATTGCCAATGCTGCGTGGCTTTGCTGGTCTTCCGATTTGCCTTTTGCTCTATCACCAGGTGGGAATGTGATGCCAGAAACAGTACACCGTGACAATGGAGATGTGCTTGCTGTGGTCATGGTAGATTTCTGTGTAAATACATAGCTGAAATTATTACTACATCCTTCTCTCAGAAAAAATATGTCTAAATGTATATCTGAACTATCACTTCCTTCTCTTAGAATTTATAGCAGCTGGTGCTTCTATCTTTTGTTAGGCAATTGAACTCAGCTGACACAATCTTCATTACCTGAACGCCTGTACTATTTTTGCTCCTCTGAGCTTCAGTAGCTTTGTCAAAAAGTCTGATTGGGTCTTAGATGCACCCGCTTGAAAAACGTTCACTGTTATCTGCTATTAGGTCCATTTGTGAAAGATAAGCCCAAATGTTAAATATTTGTAACCAGCATACATGTCACATATGTTAGCATACTGAATGCACCTCAAACGTAACTCATTTCCAACTAATCGACCATTTCTGTTGCAGAGAATGACCCGAGAAGGACGCGAATTGCCAACGCCTACTTCTCGCTCTTCATGGCCCTGGGTAACATCCTTGGGTATGCCACCGGGGCCTACAGCGGCTGGTACAAGATATTCCCCTTCACCGTCACCGAGTCCTGCGGCGTCAGCTGCGCCAACCTCAAGTCTGCGTTCCTGCTCGACATCATCATCCTGGCGATCACGACATATATTAGTGTAGCAACGGTGCAAGACAACCCGACATTCGGGACCGACGAAGCAGCGCCTCCAAGCAGCCACGAGGAGGAGGCATTCCTCTTCGAGCTCTTCGGGTCGTTCAAGTACTTCACGCTGCCCGTCTGGATGGTCTTGATCGTCACTTCACTCACTTGGATCGGGTGGTTTCCGTTCATCCTCTTCGATACCGACTGGATGGGCCGGGAGATCTACCGGGGAAGCCCGGAGATCGTCGCCGACACGCAGAAGTACCATGACGGTGTGAGGATGGGTTCCTTTGGTCTGATGCTCAACTCAGTCGTTCTTGGGATCACGTCGATCGTGATGGAGAAGCTGTGCAGGAAGTGGGGAGCTGGGCTCGTATGGGGTGTTTCCAATATTATCATGGCTCTCTGCTTCGTGGCGATGCTTATTATAACTTATGTGGCAAAGAATATGGATTACGGACCTAGCGGAGATCCTCCGACCGGCATCATCGTCGCTTCCATTATAGTTTTCACGATCCTAGGAGCACCCCTGTCGGTCAGTATTAATTCACCACTACGGTTTTGCTTCCAGTTTGCTCAGTTGTTTTACGCCTGTGTGTTGATTCATGTTTTTTTGGCTGTTGCAGGTCACGTACAGTATACCATATGCGATGGCTGCAAGTCGTGTTGAGAATCTTGGGCTCGGCCAAGGTAATTTGCTTTTGACTGAACTGTTTGACTCGTATGTATCATCCTGGATTTGTGTTCTCATATACGTGCTTTTTCCCCCCACAGGTCTAGCAATGGGCATTCTCAATTTATCTATTGTCATACCACAGGTATTTGCTTGTTTTTATTATGTTAACTTTTGAACATGGTTCGTTTTCTATGTATATTTTGTACGGAACACCAAGGTAGCAAACACAATGATATTTGATATATTAAAATCACGAGTAACAACTAACCTTAGGCCATGAGGTAAACTTTCTGGCACCTAATCAACTCAATATTACTCTAGCAGCCCAACGAATTAACCAGTCAAGACCAGCATGACAAGTAGACATTCTTAACCTACATTGTACCATTGCCTTGAATTAATCCAACTCGGGGCCATGACACAGTCACTTGAACAAAATAGTTGGAGGCTTGGAGCTATATTTTTCTTAACTTTCTGCTATAACTAGAAGCGCAATTGAAGCTATGTGCTGGGTACGAGTACTGCTTCCGGGTTTCTCATGTTTGGTACTGAAGCATGCAATCATGTTATAAGAACAGATTGTGTAATCACTATTGGTATATTATTCGTTTAAAGTTGACTCTTTTGAAAAACTCCTGATCCTTGGACTGGTTTCTACTAGGATAAATTAAGGCAGAAACTTGTTAGCTCAGGAAACCAAACCCTTGAACTTTTTTGCACTGAAAATCAACAGAAAACCAAAGAGAATAGAAACCAGCCAAGCCAAAATGGTCAACACATGATCAGCAATGCTGTGAGATCCGACATTTTGTGTCACTGGTTCTGGCAGCCTTGTTCTTGGCCCATTTTTTTTTTGATTATTTGCCTAATTAAATTTGTCCTGAGTATCCATCAGCTGCATCTGAGCCCTGAAACCTGGATTTGTGACCTGCTGCAGATCATTGTGTCGCTGGGCAGCGGGCCGTGGGATGCGCTGTTTGGTGGAGGGAACGCGCCGTCGTTCTTTGTGGCGGCGGCCGCGTCCTTCATCGGCGGCCTGGTGGCCATCCTGGGTCTCCCCCGAGCCCGCATCGCGCCCAAGAAGAGAAGCCAGCGATGATGATTCAGAGTACGTCGTCTGTACATCCTCCTCAAGCTAAGTTGCAGCTTGCAGCCATTCTTTGCACTCGTTGTTCCAAGACACACACCGGGGACGCTACTACAGTACACTACACTAGGCACAGGGGATCAGTCTGTCTGTATATCAATCTGCCATGCTGAAAGAGCTAGCTCTGGAATCAGTCTCGTTTTTTTCGCGTCTCGAACATGGTTGTATCTTGTTGTCGTATGTAAGATGTTGATTGTTGTTTTGTCGGAGATGGTCGGTCAATGAATGAATAAAATTCGCAGGTTTTTCTTACCTGATTTCGTTTTCTGCTCTTGACTGAACAAAAAAATGCAAGTTATTATGAGGCAAAATACTGTACAATGAATATCATCATCATGCTGAAAGAGCTAGCTCTGGAATCGGTATTTTTTTCGCATCTGGAACATGGTTGCTTGATTTTTATCATCCAAGTTTCTACTGATTTTTGAGTTGAGCAGAAGTCTTCCTGGCAAGGTCCACAACACCTTGATATCAAAAAGTTCCACTTGCGGGATGCCAAAATCACTCAACTGATTTTTGAGTTGAGCAGAAGTCTTCCTGGCAAGGTCCACAACACCTTGATATCAAAAAGTTCCACTTGCGGGATGCCAAAATCACTCAAATTGACCATATCGTTGCTTCCGTTATGAAATATCACTAAGCATCTTCGCCCCATAAGGGCCTGAAAGATCTCTCTACCAACGGATCCTATTCCAGCTCTGCAGCTTTCATCCACACCTCTGAAATCATCTTCTTCATCTTGCCTGACGAAGATATCCATTACCAGATGTGCAAGCTTCAGTTCTCGTGGGATTGTCCTCTGACAATCCTGGATTTGTACTTTTCTACTTGGACTACATCCTGGATTTTTTAAATTACATGTGGATTTTTTTTGTACTTATAAATGTGACCAGAGACAAGCTGAGCCATGGCCCTGATCGTCTTTCACGAAGAAGAAGCCACACATGGAGACAGACTTGTCTGTGGTCTCCCTTGATATTTTTTGTCACAGGGCTCCACAAAGCTTTATGCAAAGAGATGGCATGCCGGCCAGATGCTCGGCCAAATTCCAGCCTCATTCTGCACTGCATCTGCAGCCTGAATAGTGAGCAACCAGAATGAATATCAGCCTTTTTCTTCAAGTCACACTTGCGCATGATTTCTCGTTATTAAGGTTAGATGAGATCCACTGGCTAGCATCCTACTAACGTGTAAAATCAATGTCAGAAAAGTAACATGTAAAATCCGAATGCAAAATTCTTTTTTTTTTTGAATTTTCCACATATATTAAACCAACAAATAGTACACGATTAAATCGATTATAAAAACAAAGCTAAAATAGACTAGCAAATCTATGAGATCTTCAAGCCCTTTCTTCATCCATGAAACAATCTTGTACTTTTCTGAATGCAGCCGTAGAACAACGCCAAAACCACCAAACCACACACTTGTAAATACCACCGAAGGTTCTCCCTTTTTAATCCGAATGCAAAATTCTTTATACTACAGTCTACACAAAATAACACAATCTTGTATATTTTAGAGATTTGAAGGCGAGTATTCACATTCACACACGACACATTTTTGTGTAGTCTAGAATATAAATTTTCTAGTTTTTTTATATATCATTGACATCATACAAGATTTTTTTTCAGTTTTTACAACTTAGAAAATGATTTTGAAATTTTTAAATGAAAGGAGCACTTGAGCCTGGGAGCCACAAATCTCCACTCCCAACATGAGATCCCTGCATGGTTCAGTGGACTCCATCCCCAAATACGTGACATAAATTTTTGCCAAGAACATATATGCATTTCATTCTTCAAGGTGAATGGATATTCCTTCATTGAAACCAAGCATAGAATTACTACTACTACTACTACTACTAGATACATTACATCAGGATTCGCCATCAAACAAAAACACCTACAAAGCAGTAAGTTGCCTGCGGCAACAGCAGCTGATCAGTCAATGAGAATGAAATTTACATCAATGGGATAGGTGATTGGTGTTGGTCAGCAACAGACAGACGACGTCAAGATTGGATAAACAGAAACCCCCTTATACTAGGACAGCTCCTCCAGTGCGGCCAGACCCGGCACACTACGCCACCGTCCGCCCGTAGCAGATCCCAGCGAGGTACAGGTTCTTGGCCCACTTTTCCTGCAACATCAGAAAACATCGGAAAAACTATGTAAGAACCTCCAAACTCCCTGATAACAACTAACTCATCAGGCAGGGTTCCTTGATGTTTGCACGATAGCCGAACCTTGACGTGCCCGCTGGGGAACTGTGACGTCCGCAGCGTCTCCTGCGTCTCGTCCCTCGGCCGCCGCCGCGGCATGCTCAGGATCAGGGCCGACTGGTCCATCGTGCCCGCCACCGCCGTGATCCGGTACCCATTGTCCCACCGCTTGTGCACACCCTCGCTCGGGTACAGAAAGTCCAGCTCAACCACCTGCCGCAGGTATGCTACAAGTCAATTGACGCTCTTCCGAGACCGGCACACAGACCACATGTATGCATGCTACAGGGTTTAGCATCTGACCTGGTCGGAAAACCCAGTGTTGCGTGACATGACTATAGCCCACCGGCTGCCCGACGTCGCCATCGATGTCACATAGAACCCTTCCTTCCACTTCTTGTTTATCCATTTGAACGGGAACGAATCACTCACTTTGTAGGACTGCTGCGTGTACGGTGTGCCTGCCAACCATCCACAACATATCATACGAAAAGAGCAGCTAGAGCAATACGTATAAAAGCAACTAGACTTACCAGTTACCACAACAACAAACATGCTTACATGCTACAATCCAACATAAGAGACACTGCTAGTAGCAACAAACGGAATATTACGTAACAAAAAATACACAATGCATACCTTTCGACATCACCACGAGAGAGCTTCCGTTGTTGGAGCCAGCGACGGAGCTGATGTAGAAGTTCTTCTCCCACTGCTCCATGATCCAGTCCTGCTTTTTAGGGTGAAGATGAGGGGCAGGTAAAGAGCATAAACTACTAAATGATGAACAAATGGGATGTTTGTACCTTGTTGAGGAAACGTGGAGACATTTGATGCACTTGATCCGTGAAGCCAGTTCCAGCATCCATTATGACTGCCCAAAGATCAACGCATGACGATATGGAACTTATCTTTAGACCGTCATCATTCCCTTTCTCCACATGCTGTTCCAGCCTTGTGTCAGACACATTATAGTGGTACCTATCCAAGGGAGGGGGGGGGGGGACTTTGTCAGCATGTACACAGATAAACTCCATACGACGGACGATCATGCATCAATGAAGCAGAACACTATAGATTGCCAGCATATTTCTGTACATGATGTGAACATGATAAACTGAAAAGACATGTGAGACGTGGGTTGCTTTACAATTGTAACAAGGGCCCATTGTAATCATAGGGGTAACCCTCGAAGCTGAACTTGAACCAATAGATAGATGTCAAACAAATTATCCTAAGATGATTCTTTGGGTTTCACTAAAACAAAGTAACAAGCATACCCTCCAATCTGTGCATCATGCAGCGAGAAGTATATAATCATGTATAGGAAAATTCGCTTCAGAATCAGCACTGTACCTTTGTTTCATGGGTGACCGAGAATTATATACTGAAATCCATTGTGTCGCCGGAAGACCTAGGCGGATCTTCTTTTTTGCACTGCCATCATCATCATCATTACCTAGCCTAGCACGTTTCTGCCCTACCTGCAGGAGAATTTGCCCATATGAAAGAATATACAAACGCATGCAACTAAACTGTTTTCATGTTCATTTCATAACTCTAAAACCTGTGCAATGCCCAAACGAACCTTTTGCGCTCCATCAGTATTGATTGGTCTGATGGAAGGGTTAGGTCCAATTAAACTATCAAACAAAGAAATCAACTTGGAGTAGTTTGGTTCCTCATCAAACTTCATGTTCACTACGGTCTCAAGAAACTGCTTGAAAGGCTGAGGACAGATACCGCAAAGGAGCTCAGGTGAGATGCTCATCTTTCTCTTGCAGACCAGAAACGATTTATTATCACCCTATAAACACACAGAAAGACACCCCACAAATATAAAACAAGCATGCTACAAAAGTGAAGATGAATGGACAAAAAACAGATTAGGCAACATGATACCTGATATCCCTGCCACGGCAACCTGCCTCGATGCAGAAATACTAGTGTATAAGCCAGTGATTCCAAGTCATCTCTCCTGCTTGCAGTTCTTCCTAAATGCGCATGGGCACTTGCGTATCTGACTGTTCCTCTAGATTATGCATGCTAGATTCAGAATATTTGCAGATATATGACTTACGTTGTACTGAGCTGACAAGTTCAAAAGATAAAACAGACCTGAAGGCATCCGGACGTTGATCATATTCGACATGCAGTCCAGTAGCAGTATCCTTCCACTTTGTTGCTGCCAAATGAAAAATCTTAGAAGAACTAAACAAAAGCAATATGGAGGTCTAAAGCAGTAAAGAAATCATTAAGTTGGAATAATCTAAACTACCGTATTCTAGCAACATTGCCCTACCAGGATAATAGGCACTTCACCTCTGCAGCATAAAGCCATAAACTAACAACAGTCTGGTGAAAGAGGTTTGCTTAATTGCTTACCTAACCCAAGATCTACAAGAAAAAGTTTCTTTTCTTGAGGAGTTCCAGGCTGACCAAGAAGGAAGTTCTCAGGTTTGACATCTCCATGTACATATCTGAGAGAAAAATACAGAAGCATCATGAGAAAGAGAGAAAATGCCTAATGCATTAAACATAGCTAAACTTCAAATGCCTGCTTACCCTTTAGAATGCATGCTTTCCAGGATAGAAATGGACTCTACAGCAATGCAGGCTACCATTTCCGATGACATGCTGAAAGTTTTTGACACAAGTTAGAAAACAAGGAAGTAACAAGTTACAGTGCATATTGCTTGATTATACATCTTGTCGTAAACATAGTTTTGCTCTACCAGAAAAGATAGCAATCTCAAATGTAAGCACAAGTGAAGGATAAAAACATCTATGACTGAGTGTGCAAAGAAATAGCAAGACATGGCCCTTCAAGTAAGACTGTACATGTGCAAACTACAACCAGTTTCTATTCTCACATGCTGCAGCAAAACCAACTGTTATATCTCTGAAAAGATACTGTATATCAAGCGAGTGGATATTCATGTCATCGTGGTTGTATGTTTGAAAAGAGCAGGCACTCTGAAAACAGTTTCCGTGACTACACCCAGACAAAAATAGCCGATCTAAGCTGCCAGGAAGATATAGAGAGACTCACGATTGCCCCGATGAGTTCCATGAATCCCACAAGCTAGGGCCCAACATATCCATAATCTGCAGTTTTCCAAATAAGTATCAAACAATATGTTGTGTTCCCAGTACTAGACCGTACACAAGTCAAAAAAAGTACTAGACCGTCCAGCAAGGTTAACGGAAAGGGCAGGAAAATTATACCATCACATAGTAGTCGCCCTGTCGACCTTTATAATGCACCTTGGGCACTCCATGAGTACCTCCTAGAGCACTGGTACATCAAAACCATAGACGCCGTCACGACAAGATGAAGCGAAGAATGATCTTGTAACAAGGAACGAATATGACACTTACGAATAGACGTTCCACTCGTACGGAGGACCGTAGTTGCACCCCTTGCTCGTATTGTGCTCGAATTTTATCGCTAGCTAAAAAAAGAAGCTGTATATTAGCACCAAGAAACAATGAAAACAGATGCCGAGTTTGTTGTCTCTTGGAGAAGACAAGGGTTTGTTGTTCTGATAAGAAAGCACGAAAAACGGACAAAGATTAGCACCAACCTCTTGAGCACTGGCGCCTGTCGACCGCGCGTTTCCGCCGGTCAAACGCCGGCCTACGAAAACATGGCCAAACCCACCTTTGCCCAGCTTCCTCTCGACCCTGTACTCGGGAGACCCTCCTATCTGGACCTGATAGCGGGAAAGAAAGGCGGTGTTAATTGCGTCTGTCAAACCACAGAATGCTGCTCCACATTTCGTATGGGTTGTAATTAAGGTAAGACTTGTGGATGGGCTGAACTGAGATTGGCATCCGCGCGCATGATGAGGGCTCCACATTTCGTATGCTAGTTTGTGTGTGTCGGCTCGGCTAGTGAGAACGAAAGAGAGAAAGAAGCAAGGAATGAACTAAAGCATGATGATTCTCTTCTCTCTAAACTGTGTCTCAGATCTGCTCGGCATATTGTGGAAAGGAAGGAAGGAGGGTACCTTCTCGGGGAACGGGGCAGTGTCCCCTTCCTCGTCGTCGTTGCCGGCGTTGTTGGCGCTGACCCGGCCGCTGTCGGCCATCTCCTCCTCCTCCTCCTTGCTGCTGGGCGGGGGCACGTCTTCCGGGGGCTCCTCCTCCTGCTGAGCCTGAGCTTGAGCTTGAGCTTGTGCTTGAGCGGCTCGGGCGGCGGCGGCTCGAGTGGTCACGCGAGGGGGGAGGAGGGTGCTGGCGACGCGCTTGCGGCGGCGGACGGCTGGGGTGACGCGGCGGCGTGGACCCATAGTACCATGGCCTGGTTTCTCCGCCGCCGAGCGAGCGAGCTGCCTTCTTTCTTGCCTTGCTAGGGTTTCCTTCTCTTTTCGACTTGATTTCTTTCTTGCTGCTTTCTCTCTCGCGGCCAAGAAAATAGCAAAAACCCTCCGTTCCATGGCTTTAAAAAAAAAATGATGTAAGCATATCTAGGTACATCTACTTTTGTTCAAAAAGAAGTCATCTAATTTGGAACTGAGGGAGTATAAACACTGTGTTTGGATGTAAAAATTGGGGGCTGGAATTAGGGAATCTGGGTCGCGGAATTTGGCTTGAGAATCGCCGAGCAATTCCCAGCGCATCCCCCCCGCAAGTGTCCGCGCGGGCCAAAAGTTTCCGAGGCCAGAGGCTGGGAATCGCGCGGAAACGAGGTCGCGAAACGTTTTCTTCGGGACTGTCTATTTGTAAATCGACTGTTTTGTAATTCGGTGTCAGTCGTTTTTTCTGACCAATGAACAACCGCCACGTTGGCCCACTGCCCAGAAGCACTCGCGAAAACAATCCGAGCTCAGAACATAGGAAAACAACAATAGCCCGCTAACGGGTCCGTTTGGCGGCCCGACCCAACAACACAAACGCTACCCAAAATCAACTCAGTATGGCGCATGTTGAAAAGCAGAAGCCCACAGCGCCACGCGCCAGTCCATTTTCGTGTCAAAACCCAAAACAGGCATCTTCTTGTTCTTCAACAAATCGCAGCGCACGTGTTGGACGCAATGCAGGATCCAGCGCTGGAGGTTTAGATCCTGCAAACACTCCACCCCCAGCAAACTCATCTTTCAGACCCCAAAAATCATCTTCTTCTTCTTGTCCTCAGATACCCTGCAACATTATTTGAAAATATACACAGGAACAACTGCTGTGGATGGATCAAACTGGATTTATGGGGGATTCAAGCAAACAGACGAGCACGTAACAACCCTACACCCTACAGAAAGAATAAAGAAATGGAACAAATATAGCAGTGACTTCCAATGCAAACAAACTTATTTAGTAGATTCTTGCAAAAATGAGATAGAGATTTATGCATACAAACCAAACAGAAAGGAGAGAGAGATTCAAGAGAAATCTAAATGCATAAAGTGATAGAGAGATAGAGAGCTGCAAAACTGAGAGAGAGAGCTGCTACACTGAGATAAACAGAAATAAAGAGAGAATAGAGAGAGAGAACAAAGTAGAAAAGAAGAGAGAGAGATTCAGAGAAAGAGAGAGAGAGATAGAATAAACAGAGAGAGAGATATGGCCACGAGGAGAGAGAGATATATTTAGTGTAAGAAAGAGACAGGGAGATTCATAAAGAGAGAAAGAGATTCAGAGTAAGAAACAGAGAGAGAGAGAAAGAGAGAGATAGAATAAACAGAGAGAGAGAGATATGGCCACGAAGAGAGAGAGAGAGAGAGAGATTCAGAGTAAGAAAGGGACAGGGAGATTCATAAAAGAGAGAAAGAGATTCAGAGTAAGAGAGAGAGAGAGGGAGAGAGGAAGAAGAAGAAGAAAAGGAGAGAGAGATTGAGAGTAAGAAACACAGAGAGAGAGGAAGAAAAGGAGAGAGATAGAGAGAAACAGGGCAGAAGGTAGGCGGGACATTCCAAGTAAATGAGGGGCTATTTAAAGAGTTTCAAGACATTGTTGATAAGTCACTAACAAAGCAAGAATTTGAGACACTATGGCAGCAAATGGTAGCAGACTATAATGTGGGACACATCGAATATTTCCAAACAATGTGAAACAACAGAAAGAGATTGGTGCCAGTTTACTTCAAGAAGGATGTGTCCCCATTTTTGCAAACAACATCAAGGAGTGAAGGAACAAACTCACTATTCAAAAAAGGTGTCTGTGCACAATTCAGCATGACAAGCTTCCTACGTGAATATTAGATAATCATGGACATAATTCATGCTAGAGAGAATGAGAGTGACCACAATGCATTACACAAGAAAGTGCCCCTGTGAAGCTCCTAACTAAGTACGACATAGCGATACAAGCACATGATTTGTATAGCCTATCTATATTCATGAGATTACAGAGAATCCTAACTGATGTCACAAGACTCCGTGTTACGGAAGAGAAGCCAGGGCAGCTGTACCTGGTATTTCAAGCCCCCAATTATCCCATCAAAGAGCACAGGCTGCTACGTGGTCCAGGTTGACTTGGCAAAAGAAGAGTACCACTACAAGAAAGAAGAAGGATGAACCAGGTGAGTGATAAAATATTATGCAAAAATATAAACTACTAATTACGACGAAGAACACATATTTGAAAAAATATAAATTCTGACCCAATTAAAATTGTTGACCAGGTACAAATAACACAATAAATGGCTCGGCAACACCCCCGAACACCAAGACACAAGCAAAAAAGACCACCATCAACAAAGAAGAATAAAAAAAGAAACAAGGCGAATCAACATAACAACAACGAACACCACCGTGCAAGGTCCAGGAGAGCAGCCAAGACTACAAAGATGAAGACCCCAAAAATAGACAAGCAAAGATGAAAGAGAATAAGAGATAGCTACAAAATATAATGCTGGGAAAAAGACAATGTAAAATACATTGGTTGCATGTTATTTAAAGTACTGCTTGTAGTTGTGATCATTCCAAAACAGGTGGGAGGAAGCATTGATTTTAAATTACAAAAACTAAATTTACGAATATAAGATGAATAATTCAAAAAACGACAAAATGCTGCTTTCACAAAACTTGTTTTAACTCTGATCATTTCAAAAAATACGGATAAAAGGCTGAAACTACTTAAAAAAATTATAAAGCTTACTTCAGACAAGAACATAAATAATTCATGCGAAAAAATACATTTTACAAACAGAACAATCTACCCACTTTAATTTCAGAAAAAACGTCAGACACTAGTACCTACCGAAAACAATCAAAAATATAAGAGAAGTTATAGGAAGCAGTATTCATTAAGTGTTCTTAGTTTTGGAACACACATTCGAAACAACAAAATGCATTTCCAACAAAGATTTCTATCGACCCGTTACAAAAGCTACAAACACTCCTAGGCAAACTGAACATTCAGACACCAACTTCCGTTCTTGACTAAAATTGCCAACCAAAGGCAAAAAAAAGAAAAGAAAAGAAGGTCAACGTCCCCCATGGGCATGCAGCGCTCCATACAAAGGCAACTCCTCTCGAGAAATCACAAAACTTTGTTGCACCTTGTCCGCGACAGTATATCAACCCTGCCAAAGAAACATCAGAGACAAAAAGTCAGAGCACACACATAGTCTGCATGAACTTCATCAAGAAGATGGGAAATGGAGCTTGTTTGCATAAGAACATAAACAACTACTGTACATAAAAAGGCCTCCAACAAATAGAACAGATTCTGGTCGTAGATCAACACCTGAACACCAGCTGCTAGATCCAGCTAACAGAACCCCCTAGGCCCTACCGAGCATACATCAACGAACTTGAGCCTAATTCAGACACGAAATAAGGAGATCCCCAAAAACCATAATATGCGGACAGGTCTAATCGACGCGAGGGCGACCTCAGGCAGCTTCGAACATGGGACACACCGGACAAAAACTAATCGACGCCGAGAACTTGCCAGTGGCAAGATGGGTAGGTGGGGTGGTTGTACCCCTAGCCCATCAGAGTTCAAATCCCCGATTTGACGCTGGTGTTTCTCATTTAGACAGAATATTATTCAGTGGGAGGCGACGTTCCCGTCGACAGCGAGGCGCCTGTGGTGACTTCGTCAATCTCAAGACCTGATCCGCCGGCTCAGTCTCTCGGAGGTGCTCGTAGGGGTAGGGTGTGCGTGCGTGCGTTCATAGAGGTGAGTGTGTGCGCGTGTATAGGAGCGCTTACGTTGTACTGTGTTTCTCAAAAAAAAAAAAATCGACGCCGCCGCCACCGACCAACGGGCCCCACACGCCGCACTACCAAAAAAAAAATGGGAACGGGCCTCCAAACCCGCCAACCCATCCCATCCCATCAGCAGCCGACCCAATAATCTCCGCACGCATCCGACGGACAGAAAAACGACTGAGAACTAAAAGAATTTCAGTCGACTGCGAAAACCTTTTCTTTTTTTTTCTCTCTCCCGTCCCCTCCAGGCAAGGCAGGCTGAGCCTGAGGTCGACCCGTCCCCTGATCCCCTCCCAGGCGAAACGGCGGCGCCGACGCAGGTTCCTCCCGCTCCCTCCCTCCCTCCCCTTCGCGCCGCCCCCTGCAAACCTTCCCTCTCCTTGGCGCCGCCCCCTGCCAAGCCCGCACCGTCCGCTCCCTCCTTGAGCCGCGCCGCCCCCTGCAAACCCTAGATGTGGCGGTGGCAGGATGGGGCAGCGGCGGCGGGATGGTCACGGCCGCACCCTCCTCTCTCTCTCTCTCTCTCTCTCTCTGACCCGGCTCTCCCTCTGTACTCTCTCCTTCCGACGGAATGACATTGCTAATTTTATGTTCGTTTCAAAACTGCAGATTGTTGATTCGAATTTCCACTCCTATCAGTTGATTCAAGGTATAATACATCTCTGCCCATGTGGTGTTGCTAGTATAGTGTGCTGTCCCGTAGTGTGCTGTATGAATTTCTTGTGCTATATGAATGTGTTTGTGCGACCCTGAATTTCTGCTCTACATTTATTTAAGCAATGCTCTTTGCATCATGCTCATTGTAGCCTTTTCATCATGTCTCAACAAGAGTTGGTTGCTTATGTTACCCAAGAGAACAAAAGAAGAAAAAGGATAATATTGGCACACAAGTATTTTGAAATATCATGTCTTGCATTAGCTTACCTTAGTACTCAAAGGGCACCTAGAGACCTCGGATGCTTCAGTGATGACGAGGAAACGGTTAGATATCGCAAGTACATCTTGAAAAAAACTTATGATGGGTCCGAAGCAACTTGCTATGATAAGCTACGCTTAACAAAACGAAACTTCCATGATTCGAGCTTTACAGCTCCTCTGAACTATCAGTCTGCAGCATTTTGAAGAGCAGAGCCTTAGAGGAACACTCCATTTTTTAACTCAGCTTCAAGCTGGTTGCAGAATGATTAAGATAAAAGGGTAGCATAGATGTCGGTCTGGAAGGCGCCGTCGCAGAAGCAGCCGGAGGGGTCGGCGCTGGATATGGAGAGAAACGGAGGCAGTCACCATAACTGTTGCCCGTCGCCTCTGCAGCCGGTCGCCTCAGCTGGTCAGCACTCCGAGAGCAGCGCTGCCTACTTCTCTTGGCCTACGTCTACTCTGATGCACGGCTCCGCCGAAGGCCGCGCCAACTACTTTGGGAACCTGCAGAAGGGCGTGCTGCCGGGCCACCTCGGCCGGTTGCCGAACGGGCACCAGGCCACCACCTTGCTTGATCTGATGATCATAAGGGCGTTTCACAGCAAGATCTTGCGCCGCTTTAGTCTTGGTACAGCGATAGGCTTTAGAATCAGGAAGGGGACATTGACCGACACGCCGGCGATCCTCGTGTTTGTCGCGAGGAAGGTGAACAAGAAGTGGCTTAGGCCTACGCAGTGTCTTCCGGCTGCTCTTGAGGTACACAGGATTCTAGTATATATTCTTTAGCAAATTACTTAGGAATTTTATAATCTGTTTCTTACTGTTCTATAAACAGGGGCCTGGAGGTGTTTGGTGTGATGTTGACGTCGTCGAATTCTCTTATTACGGTGCGCCCGCACAGACTCCAAAGGAGCAGTTGTATGATGAGCTTGTTGATGGACTGCGTGGCAGTGATCCATCTATAGGTTCTGGCTCACAGGTCATATGTTTTTCCCACAGTTACTATCGCTTTGTTTCTTTTCGCATTTAAAAAGTATTTGCGCTGCGTTAGGCGAGTCACCTTAGACCTGTGCTGCCAATGTATATGTTTTACTTATTCACACGTTTATCAAATCGTGCATCACAGAGCCCTTGTAATCTGACCTGCTTTGCTGACTAAATAACACAAGCACGGAATACTCTGTTACTTTATCATTCACTTCTTTTTTCTGTGCATGTCGTTATTAGCCGTCAGCTCTCGGTATAAGCATCAGTGTCATGAACTGACATTGTTGTTTTGTTTTTAATCTGCAGGTAGCTAGCCTTGAAACATATGGGACTTTGGGTGCCATTGTAAAGAGCCGAAGTGGCAACAAGCAAGTAGGCTTCCTAACAAACAGACATGTTGCAGTTGACCTGGATTATCCTAACCAAAAAATGTTCCATCCCTTGCCCCCTAATCTTGGACCTGGAGTTTACCTAGGTGCTGTTGAGAGAGCAACATCTTTTATCACGGATGATGTTTGGTATGGTATCTATGCAGGAACAAACCCAGGTAACACGTTGTGTCATTACAATTGCTTGATATATATATCAGTTAAACATTTCCACTATTAACTCTAGTCAAACTAAAGAATAAATTATTGGTGGGTCTTTCATTGTTAAGCATATATTCGTGTCATATTCTAGCAGGCCCATCTTGCAGTCCATTCAGCACTGCTTGTTTCATGCTTTTACTGTCATTTGTTCTTTTATAGTGTTTTTGTTCCCCAAGTATTATTTACCTTTGTGACGCACTTGCAGAAACATTTGTCCGGGCTGATGGTGCATTTATACCATTTGCGGACGACTTTGACATTACTAATGTCAGCACTTCAGTTAAAGGAGTGGGCCTCATTGGTGATATCAAGGCAATCGATCTGCAGTCCCCAATTGGTAGTCTCATCGGGAAGCAGGTTGTCAAAGTCGGAAGAAGCTCAGGTCTGACAACAGGGACCGTCATGGCATATGCTCTTGAGTACAATGATGAGAAGGGCATATGCTTTTTTACTGACTTTCTCGTCGTTGGGGAGAACCAACAAACATTCGATCTTGAAGGGGACAGCGGAAGCCTTATAATCTTAACAGGACAAGACGGTGACAAGCCACGGCCTATAGGGATTATATGGGGTGGCACAGCTAATCGCGGAAGGTTGAAGCTGAAAAGTGGTCAGGGTCCAGAGAACTGGACAAGTGGAGTTGATCTCGGACGCCTTCTTGATCTCCTTGAGCTTGATCTGATCACGACAAATGAAGGGCTACAAGGTTTGTGCTTTATCAACACTGAATAGCTTGACCAATGAGCACTACTACACTTGTTATAGCATCACCTTGATTTCCTCTTTGGTACACAGAGGCCCTAGAAGAACAGAGAATCACCCTAGCAGCAGCTAATTCTATCGCCACGGAATCATCACCCATAGCCCCCGCCCAGGAAACCGAGAAAGTCGACAAAATCTACGAGCCTCTCGGGATCAACATCCAACAGCTTCCCCGAGACGGTTCCGCCAACTCGACGGACCAACCCAACGAGTTCCACGTCGACACGGTGGAAGGGATGAACAACGTCGAGGAGCGCCAGTTCATCCCCAACCTGATCGGCATGTCTCCGATGCGCGATGAGCAAGAAGGCAACGGCGAGCTGAACAACCTGGCGGAGCTGGAGAACTCGCCCGAGGATATCTGTTTCTCTCTGCATTTGGGCGAGCGGGGACCGAAGAGGCTCCGCTCCGATTCAGCGCCGCTGGACATAGATTTGCAGAAGTAAGGGAACCGTGGTACGACACAGCCTGTTATTCATTCCATCATTGAGCTTTTGTAATTTGTATGCATTGTTATTGGAGGCACTTCGGATCTGTGCCGGCAGTGGAAAATAAACCATCTGTGAAAACCTGCTGTATCTAGTTCAAGAAAGTAGTCTCAGTGAACTCCATTTTTGTGTCTGCATTATAGCAGTAAACTGCATGATTTAACTTGCCTCCAAACTCCTAGGCCAACTAATAGCTACTTGGAACAGTATAGTAGCCTTATGAATGAATAAACGAAAATGATGTATGTGTATTTCATATAGAGTATATAAATGGTATATATGATGTGTATTTACCACTTGAAACACCAGTTTTGTCTACCTGTGAGTCCTCAGAGTACAAATATATTTAGCATCTCAAAATGTTCACCAGACCAGTACGTTTACCTGTGAGTTTTGAAAGTTTAAATCTTTATCGATGTCTTTAGAAAGACGCAAAAGTGGAACTACATTTATTCAGTGGAGTTGCCAACTAAAATTCTATTAAATTGCTATACTATGGAGAAATTTTAGGATGCTCAGAATCATACTATGTAATAGCAAATATAGTTCACAGCGTTTTTTTTCTTCAAGATTCCATCTTTACGAAAGTGAGAAGTGAAAGTGAGAAGTGAAACTGATAAATCATAAAATACAAGAACAAATGTAGATCAAGGATTTCACAACATTTCTTGCATATTTTCAAGATGCCATCTTTATGAAAGTGAGAAATCATGCATCCGATCTTTATCAAGTGAGAAATCATAAAACACAAGATCAAGACATTGAGAATAGGCAATAAGATTTTATTGGTTCCAACAAAAGCAGCAGTATTTAACGCTAGCCGGCCGTTACTATATTGAATTCAAACATATAATTAATGCTTATTATACGTCATCCTCAAATGACGAATGTGATGCATTACAGTCTCCAAATAAATACAAGGAAAACGTGCGTAAACAAAAAAAAGGATCGATCATGAAGATGATCCGATGGGCGCGGCCATTAATTTAGGTTTAGGTTGTTATAATGTGGCGATCGATGGATGTAACGGGGGTCTAGAAGCATTTCCGGTGGACGATGGATGGTCCTGATTCGTCGTACTCTGCCTTTGCGATCCACATCTGCTGGAAGGTGCTGAGTGATGCGAGGATGGATCCACCGATCCAGACGCTGTACTTCCTCTCGGGCGGCGCCACCACCTTGATCTTCATGCTGCTTGGTGCCAGCGCGGTGATCTCCTTGCTCATCCTGTCTGCGATGCCGGTGAACATGGTGGTTCCACCGGAGAGGACGATGTTGCCGTAGAGGTCCTTCCTGATGTCGACGTCGCACTTCATGATGGAGTTGTAGGTGGTCTCGTGGATGCCCGCTGCTTCCATGCCGATGAAGGAGGGCTGGAAGAGCACCTCGGGGCAGCGGAAGCGCTCGGCGCCGATGGTGATGACCTGGCCGTCGGGCAGCTCGTAGCTCTTCTCGACGGAGGAGCTGGTCTTGGAGGTCTCCGTCTCCTGGTCGTAGTCGAGGGCGATGTAGGAGAGCTTCTCCTTCATGTCGCGCACGATTTCGCGCTCGGCCGTGGTGGTGAAGGAGTAGCCGCGCTCGGTGAGGATCTTCATGAGGTAGTCGGTGAGGTCGCGGCCGGCGAGGTCGAGGCGGAGGATGGCGTGGGGCAGCGCGTAGCCTTCGTAGATGGGCACCGTGTGGCTCACACCGTCACCGGAGTCGAGCACGATGCCTGAGTGAATAAATAAGCAGCTAGCTAGAGGATCATCATGCATATACATACACATATACATAGGAGAAAGCAGCAGAGAGAAGCTAGTACCGGTGGTTCTTCCCGAGGCGTAGAGCGAGAGCACGGCCTGGATGGCCACGTACATGGCCGGCGTGTTGAAGGTCTCGAACATGATCTGGGTCATCTTCTCCCTGTTGGCCTTAGGGTTGAGCGGCGCCTCCGTGAGCAGGACGGGGTGCTCCTCGGGGGCGACGCGGAGCTCGTTGTAGAAGGTGTGATGCCAGATCTTCTCCATGTCGTCCCAGTTGGAGACGATGCCGTGCTCGATGGGGTACTTGAGCGTGAGGATGCCACGCTTGGACTGCGCCTCGTCGCCCACGTACGCGTCCTTCTGCCCCATCCCCACCATCACCCCCGTATGCCGCGGCCGCCCCACGATGCTGGGGAACACCGCCCGCGGAGCGTCGTCGCCGGCGAACCCGGCCTTCACCATGCCCGTGCCGTTGTCGCACACCAGCGGCTGGATGTCCTCGCCGTCCGCCATCGTCGCGACGATCCTTCCGCTCTTCTTGTTCTACCAAAACGACGATCCTGTCGATGGAGAGCGGCCTGGCTACGATCCGTGGAGAGATGGGTGGAGTGGAGTGCCATTATTTAACGTGGACGTAAGCGGAGGCCCGCAGTCTTCGCCGCATTCCCATGCAGGGAGAGCGAGAGACAGAGAGAGTCCTCAGCCTCACAATATATTAGTAATCACTTTCCCACCAATTAATGAACAAGTCAAGGCTTTATTCTCTGTGTGGTAACAGTTTGCTTGTTTCGACTCTACCATGATGATTTTCAAAAGTCTATGACTAGCAGGTTTTGCTTTTGTATTGCCCTGAAATCTTCCCTAAGAACTCATACTATTTAATCTCTTTTTTCGCAAGAAGAAGGCAAATCGAAAATGGTCTTGACTTGTTACGGACAAATTGAAGAATCGGACAAATTAAAATAACTTAACGACCATTCAAAAACAGAAACTTAATGTTGGATTAGCTAGATAGCTGGTGAAAAGTTGGCTATCTTGCTAAAAAAAACAGGGCAAAGTAGGCGGACATGAACAAAGAGGGCTCATATTTTCATCTTTCCAGCTTCATTTTGTGTAATGTTCAGATAAATCATTATGTTTATTTTCTTCCTGAACAAATGCATAGTTCCTGCCTGAATACAGTAGGATACAGATAGTTTTTTTTACAAACCGTTCGTTTGATGGCCATTTACTACTAGTGGTTCTACCTCAGTTCTCAAACAAAAAGCAGTGCTGGCATTATTTTACTTCAGTGCTCAAGTTGTGATAGATGACAGATCGCAATCTGGGACTATGGATGGTCAGGTAGTAGTATCTATCGATGGATGGCCAAGAGTGCAATCTAAGATGTAAGAAAGAAGTTTTTTTCCAATTAGTGTTTCCAGTAGTGTATTGGATTGATACTATCTACAAATATTTGTGTATCATATATATAGTACCATGTAATGTGAAGAACATCGACCGATGAATATTTTTGTATATCATATTTCTGTATATCTGTCTGATCCAATTTTTCACCCTTACATGTTTCTGGCAGAGGAATTTAATAAAATCAGATACTTTTAATGGAAATTCGGTTTGTTTTCTTCTTTAACGAAACTGCACATTTCCTGCCTGAATATGTTTGCGATAAGATTTCAGCTTTCCACATTACACAATACTCCAGCGTAACTAATTTGGCAGAATTCAACTCCCAAACAAGAGAGACCACAGTTTAATTGCACTACCATCATCATCATCATCATCGTGTTATGTTATTCACAGCAACTTGGCTTGCATAAAACACCAGGCATACGAACTCTTCTTGAGTAGATTACACACGAAAAAGAGGACCAAACCCCTATACATGCAATAATAACAAATAAACAAAACACCACCATATCTCCGGTTGATTTCCGCAACCACGAGACATGGTAGCGCGCAGGAACTCCGCTCCCGGTAGGTATCAAGATGCAATAGCATCTTCTTTTCTCCAGGCAGGAACCAGAAGAGGATCCTTGGATCACAATTAGAAGAGGTCCTTTTGGATGCTTCATGTCAGCTTACAGTCTCCTTTTCCGCGTCACATATTCCGCGCCGAACCGCTCCGAGGCAGAGTCCTGAAACAGACACACACTCTCTTTAAACAACATATAATCTATGTGTCTGTGCGGGTGAGCGTGGGGTAGGGAATGCATGCAAGAAATTTATGTCAACGTACCTTCCAGGTGGCAGCTGTGAATTGTTTGCAGAAACACCTGAACTACCGAACCTTCTTGCCTTCGCATCCTGCTCTTTCTCCAACCGCATAGCCGCCACCTCCTTCTCCATGGCGGCTACCTCCCGCCTCATCTTCTTAGCATCCGATTCCATTGCCTTTGTCAAGGTGTCGACTTTCTTAGCCAGCATCTGCACACATCAAACACACTCATTTAACAGGGCATGTAAGCAAATGGAATGCTATGATCCATCTAAAGTTAGTTACCTCGACCGCATCGTCCTTGTCTTTAAGGCTCTGGTCCTTCTCATGGCACGCCTTCCTCAGAGCAACGACCTCCTTTTGCAGCATATCATACAGCATACCTGACACTGTATCCTCTGCTTCAACTTCATTAGGCTTCTCATCCGAGTTGTTCGACTCTTTATCCTCGCTGGAGTCCGTAGACACGTTCATGCCGATCCCGTTTACATGGTGGCCCTTATAACGGTCGAGCAATCTACATCCTCCGTCAAAAGACTTCGATGCCCCCTTTGCATGGTTCACTAGAGTAGTCGTGGTGGTAGAAGATGCTGGTGATCTCATCTGGAATGATGGCCGCTTTGACAGAAAGCCGTTGGCCTTGCATACACTATCAGCACCGCCGATTGACTGGCGGCGTGCAGCGCTTGCATTGGTTCGAGATGTAGTAGACATTCTCAGTCCTTCCTCGAGTACTTTAAGCCGTAACTGGAACTTGTCCTGCGATATTCGATGCAGATCCCAATTGAGAGAGAACGAAAAGACCTAACTCATAGGAAGGCGGAAGTAAAAGGACTTGACGAGGGATATGAAGACAAATACATACTTTCAGCTGAGCTTCTGATCTTGCAGCCCTTTCCGCTATGGCAAGTTTATCACGCAGTTGCTGCATTTCGCCCTGTAAAAGGATAATCCTCCATAGATTAAAAAAAGCGCCATAATTTAGTCCAGTCAAAAAAGAGAGGTACACAAAATTCTAGAGTTCCATTTAGGGACTTCTGAATATCCATCCAGAACAAGTCAACAGCAGTGTAGTAAAACTAGAATATGTGTGACCTTCATTACTTACTTGCACGATCCTCCGTTCCTCAAGCCATTGTTTAACAGGCATTACTTTATCATTGCCATCTTTCCACTCATTCGCCACCACTACTGCAACCCTGTTTGCCGAAACCTTGGCACGAGATAGCTCACGCTCCAGAGTTTTCATTTCCTCCTGACACCACGCATGTAAAATATACTGAAATGTGATTTCGGATACACCATTATGAAATATACAAGGAAAAAATGTTCAAGATATTGTTTATTACATTCATCTCCAGAACTTTCCGCTGATATTCTCTCACAGCATTTGCAGCCGCACCACCAGCAAGGACAGCTTCTTCCAGCTCTCTGACAGTCTGAGTAAGCTTTTCAACCTCGGCAACTTTTTGGCGATGCATTCTGTCCAAGATTTTGTTCTCTTCCTGCAAGGCCAAAGACAGTGTCTCATACACTGTAGCTAACTGCATAAATGCAAATTGTTGTAAACACGACATGCTTTCCTCGTCGTGTACCTGACATATCTCGATCTGTTTCATCAACTCTTGGTTTTTGTTTTGCAGATCGTCCACCAAGGAAGCTTTTGCTAATGCTATCTGAACCGTTCTTTCCGCTTCCAGCAGAGCTGCTTCCTTGGACTTTGTAAGGCGGTCTAATGCTCTGTTGTCATCTTGCAGGTTTGCGATCTGCACGAGAAAATCAACAGCTTAGTGTTTCAGCAAGAGGACACTGAATCGACAGGGATCAAAACCAGTGGTAAAATCAGCATCTGCAGGTAAAATCTGAATGGACTGCAAATATGTGAAGTAGCAACACATTGACTCGCATCCGGAATTCAGAAGAGTGCAGCGCATTACCAACTACCAAGTAGATAGAAAATAAGTAGGGCTACAGGAGATGCTGTGTAACTGGCTAACGATATCCAGGAAAGATTTGGTTTGTAAAACCAGAATAGGCCATGACTCATGAGAACAAGAACTTGATATGTAATGCACAGAGCTCGACAGGTTATCCGCAGCAACAGGTACACAGGCACGAAGCACGGTGATCATCATGACTAATAAAAAGATAACAGGGCAATACAGAACCACAAGTGTTGTGCATGTTACCTCTTGACGCGCTAGCTTCAGCTCTGCCTCCAGTGGCGCTAGGATGGCCTCGATGGGAGGCATGTCGTCGTCCTTCTGTGCCGCATGAACCCTCCGCAGCGTCGCCTCCGCCGCAAACTGGGCGGCGAGCGCCGCTTTCTTCTCATCGTTGATCTTCTTCGCCTCGAGGTTCTGCAGCGCACCGGCGGCGTATCATCAGTAGTAGCTCAAGTCAAGATAAAGCTTTGAGGTTTAACTAAAAGAGGTCTTACTTTGCTTTCGAGGAGAGACTCGGTGAGCTTGAGCTTCCCGTCCACCTTTGCGAGTTCTTCCGTAAGCTTACATTGACGCGGAGGGCAAAGTCAGGGTTGCCCAAAAAGTTGGAAAGAAATGTCTGGTAATGTGGAAGGAAGCCGCATGAAACTTTGACAGGCATTTGAAGTGCAAAAGAAGAGAGGCGATATGGTAGGCAGGCAGCTACTGTGTTTGTTCCTTGTAAGCAGGAGTAGTAGTATGTATCTATCACAACAGCAGAGCTGATACATACGCATTGAAGTTTCAGATGGAGCTTTCGTGGGAGAAAATAAAGTATGTCGTTTTCCAAGGAAAAAAGACATGGAATTGCTCTGAATTGATCTACTACTACTACTAAGCCATCTTCTACTGTAGGTGTGAGAGAGAGGTGATAGGGGGCAGGTACTGACATCCTCGACGGCCTTCTCGCGCGCTCGCTCGGAGAGGCGGAGCGCCCTGATCTCCGCCTGCGCGTCGCCGAGCTCCTTCTCCTTGTCTGCACCAGCAAGACGAAATCTTGAGATCTGGGTGCGCTTGGTAGATGAGAGCAGAGCAGATCAGATCGGATCGGATCGGCATTGTAGATGGGAGCTGCTTACAGTGGAGGTCGTTCTCGAGGCGGGTGAGCTCGACGCGGACGGGATCGGAGCCGTGGAGGAGGCTGATGAGGTCCTCCATCTCCAGCGCCGGCTTCAGCCTCGCCTGCCGCTGCTGCTTCACCGCCCTGCCGCCGTCGCCGCCGTACGGATCCGCCATGGCAATGCCCGGACCACTAGCAAATCCCAGTCGCGATCGATCTCCACAGCAGCACCCTTCTCCCTCGGCTCCAGCTTGGAGGGGGTTGAGAGAGAAGAGTGTGTGTTAATGGCGGTCAGGCCACATGATGACAGACAGTGACGAGGAGAGGATTGTCATTCTCCACTCGACTTCCACTGGAGTCCATGTTACCCATACCATGTGGCCATTCATTCCTCCTACACTTACCGTCGGCACTATCATCTTTCTCTTTTGTCAAACTATATACAAATCTTTGAGAGGTGGCATTTCTCTTTCCCTTTTGTAGAAATCTAGCAAAGAGAGGTGTCATCTATGTTTGATCCACACAAAAATGTCATCTTTGTTCTGGCTATCTCCAAGCATCATTTCGGTTGTATCGATGTAGAGGCCGAGGGTTATTTTCCTTTCCGGAAGAAAGAGGGCATAAGATTGATCCATTTGAAGTTTATAATGACATATACATTGTGTTCAAAGTAAGTTCAATACCTAAGGAAACTCCAACGATCCGACCCATTTCGTCAATTTCTATCTGTTTGAGTCGGACGGTCAAATCAGGGCCCAACCCGGAGACGCATTTCGCCTTTGGTTCATTTCATGTCTGTGTTGACCGATTCTCGAAGCAAATTTGGACCAGCTTTACGACAGGAGGCCGACTGACGTGGTGTGATTACGTCAAATCCCATGGTAAGGTGCACTGGGTTTAGTCGGGAGGAAGAGGATATGGTCGTTGGTGACTTCGGACGGCTGACAAACCAAGATTTACCCAGGTTTAGGCCCCCGGAGGGTAACACCCTACTTCATGCTTGTCTGATTATTGATCTCGGTGTTACAAGGTGGCTACAATGGCGGCCGGCGACGCGGGTACCCCTTCGTGTGGGTACCTGGTGCACAAGAGTCCAAAACTGACGAAGGTATCTGAAGAATTTGCGCAGAATTTCCCCTAAGCTCCACCTTTGACGACGTCGTCATTCTTTCGATAACGCAATTATGTTTGTTTCCTCAAAATGGCTCTTCTCACCATGGTATAAATGAGCCCATCCGTGTCGAAATGAACAACAAATATGCTGCCTTGAATAAACAAGATTATCTTAGTTGTCATTAGATGATTATGACATATGTTACCTTGAACAGCGTCGGATTCTACATTTTTAATCAAATATGAGAATATTCCGAAGCAAAGTATTTGAAAAAATAGATGTATTTTGGGTGTATCGGACGCCACATGGTCTCTTCTCTTTCGGGCCTCCAAGCTCCGTTCCAGTGCTCCGGGTCATCGCCTTGGTAAAATAATAATCCTCGAAAAATCCTAACTTTGTTTGACTTCGTTTAGATCCTGAAAAATAAAAATACTACCGAAAATGCAGAATTTTTTTGAAATTTTAAACCACCATATATTAGGTCAGCAAGCCGGCTCATTAAAACCTGCCAGTCCCTTTCGGTCGAAAACGAAACGAGAGGAGATCTGAATCCGAAAGGTATTTGTGTGGGGCCGCCCTGTCAGTCGAGTCGAGAGTCGACAACTTCCAATCATCCCCCCTCCGCCTCGCAAACCCTAACCCTACCCCGCTCGCCTCCATGGCCGGAGACCCCTCGCCGTCGCCGCCCGCCGCCAAGCACCGCCGCCGCCGATCCCGCGACGACGACGCCGACCCCGACGCCTCCCCGAAGCGCCGCAGGCACCGCCACCACCGCCGCTCCCACCGCCACCGTCACCCGGACGGCGACGAGCCCCCGCTGCCCGCCGCCGCGGCGGACGAGGACTTCGAGGAGGGAGAGATACTGGACGATGCAGCCGTAGCCGACGCCTCCATGGACGGAGATCCCGCCTCTCCGCAACCCGCCCCGGTCTGTCGCTCCCCTTCGCCCCTCTCTCTATCCCGGCCCGTCTGTCGTTCACCAATCGGAGCTTGTGCTAATTATCCATGTTCAAGGCTATCCATTAGTGCGCTTCAGCTGTTCAGGCGCACCACTTTTTGTTCTTGTTTAGATTTGAAATCCTAGCCAGAGCAGCTGCCCAGCCAAGGGCTGGTGTAAGCTAGACAAATTCTTGAACGAATCAACTGGGCACAAACAACAGCTCGAAACGAAAATAGTATGTAGTTTTTCTTCTTTGATTTCCCCATGCTGTCCGCTACGTTATCTGGGAACTATACTCACCGTTCCATGCATATGTATGTTTATTGCAGGAGGTCATTGGTAATAGTCATGCCGATGCTCTTGGAAGCTCAGCCACCGACGCAGCCGAGCTGTGTGCTCCGGGGCTGCCTAGTCATTCGCCCTCAAGAGACGAGCAGAAGCCAAATCACACTGCTCTAGACTCTGCTAGTGGTGGTATTGTTTCCAGCGACGCAGAGAAAACTGAAGGGGGACGTGAACACGGTCAAAGGGTGTCGAAATCCCCACAGCCGACAAAGGACAAGGGAAGGAAGCACAAAGATGAGCATCTCACTAAAGATTCTCACCTGAGAAATGACACCAAGAGATCTCCGTCCACGAGGCACCACGCTGGAGAGCATGCTAGGGATCACTCGAGGTCCGGAGAGGCTAGTAATGGTTTGCAGGCAAGTCCAAGGGATGAGTCTGATCGTGACAACAACGATAGGAATGGTTTCGACAGGCATGCTACCAGGACACGGCGGGATGAGAGGGAAAGGAGAAGCATCCGTCGTGATGGGCATGCTGACAGGCGTGATAGCCGGGAAAGATACAAGGATGAAAGGAGGCACAGCAGCAGTGCTGTAGATAGAGACAATGTTGACCGTAGGCACAGAGAAAGGAGCAGCAGTCATAGCAGACCTGAACGGAGAGAAAGCGCACACCGCACGCGGGAAGATAGCAGGGAGAGGGAAAGCGCACACCGCACCCGGGAAGAAAGCAGGGAGAGGGAAAGACAGAGTGGTAGTTCGAGGCGTAAAGACCACGCGAGGAAGGACACGAGCAAGGATGGTTATAGAGAATATGACATGGCTGTTACTGGACGCGAAAGGGATAAAGGGAGAGATGATAGGGACAGGGGGCGGCAGCATAGGGATTTTGAAAGTGAAATTTGGAGAACCGGATCTGGCGAACGGAATGACAGAGTTAGCAATAGTGATAGACACAGGGATTCTACACGCTCGAGATATAGCACTTCTGATGTCCATAAGGACAGGTCAAGGTCTGGGGATAAAGGTAGAAATGCAGACAGTATAAGCCAGCGATCTAGAGAAACAAAGGAAATCTCTCTCAAGTAAGGCTTCTCTGTTTCATGATCCGCTATCCTTTTTATTTTAAATCTTTATAGTTATACCTCTGCCCTCATGGTATTAGGGAAGAAGATGAAGAAGAGTACCAAGAGAAAATTGAGCAACAGTTAGCAATGCAGGAAGAAGATGATCCTGAAAAAATTAAGGAGGAAGCGAGGAGGAGGAAAGAAGCTATTATGGCGAAGTACAGGCAGCAACAAATGCAGAAGCAGCAGCTGGAATCTTTACCTAGAAGCAATGATGAAGGTAACTTGATTAGCTAAATTTGTGTTGTCTTATTCATGAGCTATCATACCTGTACTAAATTATGTCTACTTTAACTTGCATTTGACAAATTTACTGTTGATTGCATAGAAGTAAGAGCAATGGATGGAAATAAGACTGTAGACGCGAAGGATGATAATGATAGCGATTCTATGGAAAATGATGAAGCTGAAAACAAGCTGGATTCTTCAGACACATTTGTTGGTGAAGCGGACTTCACTGTCGGCAAGTCTCCTGCACACAGTGCTGTTTCTTCCCATGCAGAATCATTAGTTAATGAAGGGACGACTGGTGTCTCAGGCCTTGGAGAGGGTACCCCAAAGGTATTTTCTTCTTTTTATCCAGCTACATAGTTTCTGTAATATCTCACCAAGCAGAAAATTTATGTTGATCCTTCTATTTTCAGAGCGAGAGGTCAGCAGATATGTTCTGCGATGACATTTTTGGAGAATCACCTGCAGGATTTCGAAAACTGGTAAGTTATCAGATTCCTTTTATAATATGAACACAAAAGTTAAAGAAATATACTTCACTGTTCTGATTAGAAGTCTTGGGAGAAGGTTGATCCACATTCTAGTATTCCTGAATTGTGTTTTTTTGTACGAGTGTTACAGCATGACATATGGTTAAACTTTGAAGATGAAATATACTATCCCAGTGTCAAATTAGCATGGCCTTCCTTATTGAAGATTAAATATTCTATCCCAGTGTCAAATTAACATGGCCTTCTTCTTTGTATTAATTCAGACCATTTTGTTCTGCAGGACAAGGGAGATGGCTTGTGCATTGAAAAAAATGCTCTTCATGACAATTGGGATGATCCTGAGGGTTACTATAGTAAGTTCTGCTAATTATGCTCATATTTCCCTTTTGGTTTCTTTATGTGTTAAATGTGGCCAGACACTGTCTCATTCGGTGCTTTTGAAAACAGAGCCCCCACTTTTGATAATAAGCTTCACATCTATAAACATGAGCTGACCATGGTATCATGTCGTTAAGCATGAACTCACCATGGTTGGTCCCAGGGCTAAACTAAAACCGCCGCATTTGTTTCTGATTGGTTACAAACCATAGTAGATATAGCCTCTTTTATTAGTCTTGGGACTTCTGTATATAGTTTTTATATAATATAAAAGCTGCAGTAGGATCATTTTTACTGTTTCCTGCAAAAAATGCTTTTCGCCTTATATTTGCATATTTTTACAGCTCACCGATTTGGGGAATTGTTGGATGGCCGTTATGAGATCACAGCCGCGCATGGGAAGGGTGTGTTCTCAACAGTTGTCCGTGCAAAAGATCTTAAAGCTGGGAAAGATGACCCTGAAGTAGTTGCTATTAAAATCATTCGCAAGAATGAGACAATGTGAGTTCAACCCATAAAAGTGTTTTATGGTCGACGCTTGTATTTGATTCTTCTGGGAGGATTTAATTCAATATTTGTTTCCACAGGTATAAGGCTGGTAAGCAAGAGGTTTCAATATTAGAAAAACTGGCAAGTGCAGACCGTGAGGACAGACGCCACTGCGTGCGGTTTATTTCTAGTTTCATGTACCGGAACCATCTTTGCTTAGTTTTTGAATCTTTAAATATGAATCTCCGTGAGGTACTAAAGAAGTTTGGTCGTAATATTGGGCTTAAGCTGACTGCTGTGAGGGCATATTCAAAGCAGCTCTTCATCGCCCTGAAGCACCTGAAAAACTGCAAAGTTCTGCACTGTGATATAAAGCCAGACAATATGCTGGTATAATATCTTGCTTTTCATGTTTTTAAACTGTATTGCATTATATTTTGTAGTCTTTTGTCGAGTTTGGTCAAAAGATGTTCTACATTTTTAGCAACTAGTTATGTAAATACTCCTAATATTTGGGTTAGGTGATGGTCTTATCCTTGATTGCGGAGCTTTCATTCATTATTGGTACAATAAGCAAGTTGACATCCTTCTCATTTGTTCTCTTTGATTACATTTTAGGTGAATGATGCTAAGAATGTCCTAAAGCTATGTGATTTTGGCAATGCTATGCTTGCTGGAATGAATGAGGTCACACCTTATCTCGTGAGCCGTTTCTACCGGGCACCTGAGATCAGTGAGTTCTTTCTTCTTGTTCTTTAGTTTGCTATATTTTTCTTAATACCGTCTCCACTCACAGGCCGTCTTGATACATGTATTCCATTAAAAAAAGTTGGCCTAATGAGGTATTTTTTCTTGCAGTTCTTGGGTTGACCTATGATCACCCGTTGGACATCTGGTCAGTTGGCTGTTGTCTGTATGAACTTTCTACTGGAAAGGTCTTATTTCCAGGTGCAACAAATAACGACATGCTTCGGCTTCATATGGAACTGAAAGGCCCCTTCCCTAAGAAGATGCTAAAAAAGGTTCGACAAAAGAACTTTATGAATCTTCTCATGCTTGATTCTTTCTTAGCTCACCGCTGCAAGCCTACCTACTCATGTATATAAATATTTTTTATATAGTAATATTCCCAATTTTACAGGGTGCCTTCACGATGCAACACTTCGACCAAGATCTTAATTTCAACTCTATTGAGGAGGACCCCGTCACAAAAAAGGTACCAATGCAGCTGTGTTCTCTTTGATATTTATTATTTCCAAATTCCTAACTCTCTATTTTGCGATTGCAGCCCATGAGGAAGTTGATTCTCAACATTAAACCAAAGGATTTTGGTTCTTTGGTTTCAAACTTTCCTGGAGAGGACCCAAGAATGCTCTCCAATTTTAAAGATCTTCTTGAAAAAATATTTGTCTTAGATCCAGATAAGAGGATAACAGTATCGCAGGCACTTAGCCATCCATTTATCACTGGCAAGTGAAAATAAGATGTTGATTCCTCTTGACATTGTAAACTACAATATGGGTTCTTCTTGTCTAATGATCGGCATTTCTATCTTGTGTCCTGGCCTCCTGGGAGCTATGAGATCGAGTACTTGGACAAAGCTTGGGATTGCCGAAGAGATGACTGTCTTACAGACCTTGCTGCATGCACTTATCATTTGGATATGTTTTGTTGCTTGTAAGACAACTGGCCGACTGGCATTTCATTCACTGTACACAATTTTTTCGTGGATTTACAAGATATACATGAAATTGTGTTCACTTAACAGTTGTGCTGACTTGTATGTTGGAAAGTCAAGATTCTATGTATTTGTATTATTTTCTATTAGCTATAGTGTGCAAATCTTTGCAAGCGGTTGCCATGTCTATGGGCCAGGCACACTTCTCTTTTGTGCTGCAAAGCACTATTCTGATGTTAAGGTTGCCTGTTGTGTATGCTTGACCAAAGGCATTTCCTTTTCTGGAGGTGCAATGCACCAGTTGTTCAAAACATGCCTGTTTGTTAATAATTTTCTTGTACATTGTATTTGGACTTTAAAATTCTAATTTTTTTTTTCTCTTCAGGGTATCTGCCAGGGCCGCTTCGTGCACATTTTATACCCTAAAGAGCCAACTTAAGAAGGTACCCTGGTTGCTATCTGGGTAACTTGTGTGTTTAAACAACCCGTATAACTTTATATTTTCTTTCAAGAACTGTGTTTCTGCGGTTCATTTGGTTAGGTGGTCATGTGTAGACACATAGAGACATTGAAACTTTGTTAGTGTTGAATCTGGTCTCCTAATATCTAAACTTGCTATCTGTCACCTTTCATCATAGTATGATATGTAGATGGTGGAATAGTTAGTCATTAAAATACACATACAAATGTATCAATCTGTCTTTTATCACAATGTCCCACTTATGAATCATCTGGCAATTTTAAGTAAAACTGTGAATATCCACACTATCTGCTTCTGATATTCATCTTCTATTACTTATGTTAGCTTGATTGAAATAGTTCTAGGAAAGCCTATCTTGTTGATTTGCACCTCTCTTTCTCTTTCCATGTTGAATATCAATCAAAAGTTTCCATTTTACTTTTATGTTATTGAGGCCCTGGGATGGAGATTCCTGGTCGCACTGGTTGAACTAGCAGCTGGTCATGGTAACCTCTTTCAACTTTGAATATGTCATTGTTTCAGTTTGTTGTTAGGAGTCGTCTCTTTGTACAGATTTTTTTACATGTAGGTCTAGGTGTTATTTTGATCAGTAGAAGATTCGGTAAGTATATTAACGAACACTGAATTCATGGTTAGCCCTGTTTGTACGCACATACCCTTGTGATTACCCTCTTTTCTGTACTGGTAACAAATTTACCCACTAATATAAACTATCAGACCCTCACCTCTCACTAAAAAATATGGATTTTTCTCCCCATATCAGATTTTTTACCTTGGATTCGAGTAAATACACAGAAATTGCTGCACTTCCTATGGATTTTGTGCCCGAATCATAATTTTTTGTGTTTATATACTCTGTAGTCCTTCTATTTCTTTGTTCATATTCTAAATATCCATTCGCATTTGGTATATTTGATAATATTGAAACATTATAAATTGTAGTTCAACAATAGCATTTATCTGATGCTAGTATTATGTGCCAGGATCGAGTAAATACAGAGAGATTGCTGCATTTCTTATGGATTTTGTGCCTGACTTACTGAATCATAAATTTTGTGTTTATATACTATCTAATACTTCTATTTCTTTGTTCATGTTTTACATATCCACTCACATTTGAAATATTTGATAGTATTGAAACATTATAAATTTTAGTTAAGCAATATAAACATTTATCTGATTGCTAGTATTTTGGGCTAGGATGATCTTAACTTCTGCCTCGGGATTCTGGGTAAAAGGCTGATAGAAATGATTAGCTTTGACATGCTTTCCTGCATTGAATGGCTCTGCACTTCCACGATGCATCTAGTTGTTTCTCAATGGTAGATTGTACTAAATTTGCAGCACCTTTTAAAAAATTCATTGTCGTAAGTTGAAGGATGCATGATCTATGACAGGCTTGATTTTTGAAATCCCTAGCCTCCGTTTTTGCAGTAACTACACAATTTTTGATATCTTGTTTTTGATATAATTCTGAATACAAATTATTGATAAGCAAGCTAAGCTGTTACTTCATTAAGCTAGTTCTAACGATTTTCCAAATTTAGTGGGTGGCTGACACTGTTATTAGTTGATCAATATTTCGTACGTTTGAGTGTTTGTAATGTTGTACTCCCTCCGTTTCTAAATGTAAGCCTTTCTATCCTTTTTCTGCACGTATGTACCTAGACATGTCATTTAGAAACGGAGGGAGTATCATACTGGATTCCTGCTATTCTTCTTTCCCTTGAAAGACATAGGAGCTGGGAATGTCAATATGTTTACAGATAAACACAATGGTAACAAAATCGGTAACTAGTAGCTGTTTGGTTGGCTAGGGAGTAGGGGTTGATTAGCTCATCGGTCAACCATTAATCGCCTAGTTAACATCTGTTCCAAAATGTAAGACTTTTTAACAAGCTAGCCTAAAAGGCTTACATTGTGGAACGGAGGGAGTATGTACCGAAAAGAGATACTCCCTCCGATCCAAAATTAATGTCGCTGGTATGTACAAACCACGACACATTTTACAGGTTCAGAGGGAGTATATAAGAGAGAAGTAGACACTATTTGCACATTAGCCTACTCAGCCCATACTTCTCTAGGGCTCTAGGCCTAATAGCCCACTAAACCATCGACTGCCATCTCCTGATCTCCATGACTTGGTTTTCCACTTCTCTTCTACGATCTCCCCTGCTGCCTATTATCTCCTCCCAGGCTCCCACCATCCCTCTCGCACTTGCACCACCTCCCCTTGCTATCATCAGATCATCCATCAGTTTTGATGAACTGGAACTGGAAGGTGGGCTCAACCTGCTGGAGATGGTTGGGTGCCAGATCTGCTGGTGGTGGCGGCGAGGAATGGCCCCTGGCAGAGAGGAACTGTCAAATCCCCAAATCCTACTAGGTGTTAGCGCGGAGTGGCTTGCAGAGGGGCCATCTGCTGATTTTTTGGGGCCTCTACTACTCCCTCCGTTTAGGTGTATAAGGCCCCTCCCATTGTGCACCGTGATCAAGGCGTGAAGCTATTGGTTGCCACAATCTGATGATGGAGTAGCCTACGGACGAATCAGCACGAGCAAGGAGTAGTTAGTGGAACCGAACCAACGTGCTGCCGAAATAACCAGCTTGTGCATGCAGAAATGGAATGTGTTCACACCGATGCATGCACTAAGAAGTGAGAAAAGCGGAATGTGTTCACACTGCATGCTACACTTTCCCATCAGATTGGTGCGCGCAGGAGTAAATTTGGTAGGGGAGAGAAAGGGCCGGGAGGAGAGAGTAATTTGGCTAATTAATGCTTTGTGGCCTTATATTGAGTTTGATTCTGAACAAATAGATTTTGGTGAGGGGACTTGTACACCTAAACGGAGGGAGTAGTGTACTGCCCTGGGCCTGCAGTTAATCCGGAATCTCACTGATTAATCGGTTTGTCAAACTGATTACCGGCCATGGCCTAATGCACCGAATAGGCTGAATTCGACTAGCGGACCGATTTATTGAACAGTGGATAAACAACTGAGACAAAAAGTCCGATGCCATTGTAAATATATTTCATTGACTTTTGTAAAACGTTCCTGTTTGCGTAGAATAGGACTGCACTATTGCTGTAGACGTTTTTTTGTTTGATAACATTACTAGAAAATCATGCATAATTCCAGTGTTGAGAATGCAGAAAACCGCATGCATGATGTGGAGCTTTAAATGGAGAATAACGAGTAACTTTTGTGTCCAGTGTCACAGTATGAGACTTGTTTCCGAAGTGACTATTTGTTTTTTGTTGGACGAGTTATTTCCTTGTGTAATGTGTGATTGTTGTAGAATCAAAGGAAATCCATGGAATCTGCAAGTTATTTCGAAGATGGCAGTTACTATCTGAGGCCCCAGTTTGTTTGTATGCCGATCCTCCTGATTAATGTATCTTAGCTGGTAGTAGAAGTAGGTGGCTTGGAATTCACATGACATGTGGCTATTTTGTTAAGCTGCAGCCTCGGATTGTTTAACCTCGGTACGGCCCCAGTAACTGTGTTAATTATTATTATTGAGCTCGCATCTCTTGACGTGAAATATAAATTTAAATGCCTATCCTCTGCCTTTTACTATCTGGTTGTTGTAAGGAAAGCGAAAATTTGAGAACACGCCAAAATAACGGTATCCTACATGAAATTCAACGTATCACAACTTATTTTTTTTCGAGGGGAATCACAGCTTATTGTATACGTGCACTGGCTTCTTCCATGGCGTGGCTTGTCGTCCTCGCTTGCTCATCTCGTAGCGGGCCTCGGGTGAAGGAAGGGTGCAAGAGGGATGGGGATGGGCGTCGGAGTTGCGGGCTGCCGGAGAGGGTCGTCAGCGGGCGGTGTGCTGGACAAGGTGGACTTTGCGTCCTGTGGGGATCTAGTACGTGCGTGCGAAATATAACTTTCTTTAGGTAGCGAGCGAGCGCTCAAGATTATGAAGCGCGTCCAATTTCTTTAGTTCCAGGGCCCCCTTCATCCTTTGTAAGACGTGCTTTGAAGATTCCGAGAGCTATTTGTAGCAATTTACCAAATGTTTTCCTCTTTATATATTCATATATTCGGCGCTCATGCAATACCTTATCTCCCTTCGATTGACAAACTGCTCCAAAGTTAAATAGACGTGCAGGCGTAGACATCCATAACCACCGGCATGTTTCCTCTCCTTTCGAGCATATAGATACTACGTTTTTTTTTTTGAAACGAGGCAAAAGCTTTGCCTTTTATATTGATATAGAAGGAGCAAACAAGAGGACAAGGCCTCAAAAAAGAAAAAGATACAACTCAACCATGCCGGCCTCCGAGGCCGAAGACCGACACCAAAACCCCCAAGCGGAGGAGAGAGTCCGGAGCCGCCGCTCCGACATCCACGCCGACTCCAAAGCCGCGCTCCACGCAGGTCGACGACCAAGACGCCCAAGCGACCAAAGCCAACACCAAACGACCTCGACGCATCATTGCGGAGGTGGCCTCAACACTTCATAGCGGAGGCGATGCTTCCGGAGCCGCCGCTCCGACTTCCACGCCAGCCCCTAGGCTGCGCCCCGCACGAGCCGACGACCAAGACGTCCAAACAACCAAAGTCGACGATCCACCACCTCAACGCAGCTCAGCGGAGGCGAAGCCCGGAGCCGCCGCTCCGGAATCCACGCCGGCCCCAAGGCCGCGCACCCCCAAGCCGAGGGCGAAAATCTCGCCACCGCCACCCACCAGCACACCACAGGTCCCGCTAGCCGATGGAACATCCAAGACGAGGCCTCAAGAGGCAAAACGACGCAATAGCGCCGTCCTCGCCCGATCCGACAAGATCGAGGGTTTCCCCCGGAGAACCCGACAGGGAGAAGGTGACACCACCACCTCGACGACGCCTTCAAGAAGGACGCGGCGTCCGGAGACGTCGCCGTCGTCGGCCCAGTCGACAACTGGGCAGGGCTTTCGCCCGGCGCTGGTTCACAAACTCCACACACCGCCCACGGAGGACCGGCCAGCCCACCAGCACCGCAATCCGCAGCCACCGCGACAACCTCACGCCACGGCAGGCGTCATGCCGACTGCGACCCGGTCGCAGCCACAGCCCCGGGGCCGCCGCCCCGGCCTCCACCTTCCCGGCCACGCCCAGCAGTAGCCAGGGGCGCAGCACCGAAGACGCCCTCCGCAACCGCGCCGCCGCCGAAGCCGCGCGACCCAGATGGGCCCGCATGCGCCCAGCCAGACGAGCGCCGCCGCCGCAGTTCGTCCCCGGCCGCATCCTGCGTCGCACCAACGCCGCCGCAGGAGCACACCGCGGCCGGCTGAGCACCACAGCCCGCGCCGCCGCGACGCCGGCGTTCCCGGCCCGCCGCCCACATGGCCAGGCCCGAGCTCGCCCCCACCAAATCCGGGCATGAAGGCCCCAGATCCGCCGCCCAGCCGTGTCCCCACGGGTCCGGAGCCGCCGCTCCGGCCTGCCTGCGCCGGCGCCGCGCCGTCGTCGCCCAGCCGAGTCCGGCGTCCGCCGCGCGAGGAGAGGAAGAGGACCACCCCCGCCACCAGTTGTGTGGCAGCGTCCCCACATGAGTATAACCAATGTAGTTTTTCTAAAGGAGATTTTTAAGTAAGGGCATAAGTACTTGTAAAAGTTCTATAGTTGAAAATAGATAGAAGATGGTACTTTATATATATATATCAAAACTTTATGTTGGAAAAGATTTATCTTTCTCAAGGACTAGGCCTTTGGGCTTTTGCGAAAAAAACTTTAACAAATTAGAGATTGGCCAAAATAAGGTTGTAGAAAAATAGATGAAGTATTTGTCTTGTCATGACATGATCACAAGGGGTTTTAGTTTATCTTGGTTGAGTTCAAAAGTTGGTACTTGGTGGTTATTAATCTGAGTAACAATCCACACAAGTCAAACATAGCAATGGGAAGGGAAACACAATCATTAGTGAAGCATTTTAAAAAGTTTTTGTTTGTTCTAAATTTTTGGGTCTCTTACAACTAAAGTTTAGCTGGTAGCGGTCCACGTGGCTTGCTGCTCCTTCGGGTGACGTGTGGCTCTTGGATTCTCATTTTTCCTGGTGCCTCATAAGTATGCTTGTGTTTTCTTGGAATACTGTTTGGAGAATTGATGTAAGGAACCATGCTTTATGTGTAAGGAGTTCCTCTTCCTCAAACAGACACAACATCATCGGACCAAGGTAACGATTTCTTTCATTTGGTTACAATTATTGAGGGCCTTGATATGGATTTAATTTGGCTTCACTCTCAGGAACTGCCCACATCTCATGGAGTTTCTGTATCATGAAGAAGTTATGGTCACAATTTTGACCTTCCTAAACTCACTGTCCTGAAGCGTACATTCATTGTATTATAGCTGCTTAGCATAAGCACCAAAGTGCGGTTTGGTGAGTGTTATTTTGGTAATTATACTAAGTCTTATTTTTTTCTTCTGTTATTCATCAAGTATTGCTGGGTATCCTTCTCACGTGGGTTGGGAGGATATGACCATTTGAAACATTTCAGCCAACACAAACAGGTGTGCCCACTACCCATTACCCATTGGGATTATGACTTTGGGTTATTTTGGACTTCGCGTGATGAATGGGGAAGATAAGCCTCTCATGCAGCCACTACTAAGTGGAGTGACGAAAATATCAGGTTAGCTTCCATTGGAGAGGAAAGAAGAAAAACCAAGAGATAGGGCAAGGATAAAAAGTTGAAGGAAGATACTGCGATCAGGCACTCGATGTTTTCCAGAAGGTTGTGAAGTTGAGATCCACTACCTTATCTCCTTTAAGCTGTGGTTTCACCACATTTGTTGAGATTGTTCAAATTTGCAACTCTTGTGCCCCAAATCTTTGTTGTTACATCCAATATCTATGATATCTTGATGTATGAGATCTTTAGTGTTCTCTAGAGAAGAACATTTTCTATTCCACCTTGATAGTAGTGGAAGAAGATTTGGATGGTTTCGGCCCGTGTTTTTCCTCTCAAGTTGAGATATTTTCGTGTAAAAAGGATTGTTGTACCTGTGCATTGATTTGCTACTGCAGTTATCTGTTCAGAAAACGTTCGCACCGGAGCAGACATTGGGCTCCGTGCGCCTCTATCCAAGTGAGATCATATTTCCTCCAATTTATGCTGCTTAATATGTTTCATTCTGACACGAGCAATGATCTGCGAATTAGTACATAAGTGGCGCTGAAGTTTACAATGATTCAGCTGCCTATTTTCATATAACGTTAAATGTGAGCTAAGATCTTTATTAAGTGGTAATCGGTGTGCCTGGTTTTCCTTACATTAACATCACAATTAAGACCCTGTTGGATCACCCGATGGCATAGTTCCAGGTGTGAGTCTGGTAGCTTCTGCCCAACTCTTTCGTGGCAAAACTGTAGCGTAGTTTACGCTAGAGTTAATAACCGCTTCATCATCCTATTTTACAAGTTGAATTTGTTGCAGTCAGTATATGCTTTACACTTACAGAATCCAACTTTCTTCTCCTATACACCATAGTTTTCTCTCCTACACAATAATAAGGTGACTGAGAGAGATATTCTCCTTAGCAGCGCCTTTGGGCTTGGGTGGTTTCTAAGCTAAAGAATCATCACATGATGAGCTGATGATGATGTAGGCTTCTATCAGAGTTGCTGCTGCAGGGAGTTGATGGTCAGGGACTCAGTCATGTTCTGAGCAATAAGCTGAAACGAATACACACGATCAAAGATGGTTTCAGAAATATAATCATCATCAAGGCTGCAATGTTTGTTCATCGTTAAATTCTACTACTCCCTGTCTCCCTCTATCCGAAATAATAGTCGCAAGTATTACTATAGGTTGTTTTCCTGCGACACATAAAAGGGGATCCGAGGGAGTATATCTTTCAGGAAAGAATGGCAAGGAGGAAAGAATATAGATTTTAGTTATGCATGCATAAGCTGGTCGAACCTGCTACTCACTTGGCTAGATGGCGGCTGCTGCTCCTGGTGGTCGTACATGGCGGCCGCAGACTCCCAGTTCTGGAAGCTGGCCTCGTCACCAGGCCTCGGCATGGCGCTGCCGAAGTCCATGGCCGCGTTATCGATATGCAGCTCCATGTCTGGCCGGAATAGCCTGTCGTTGAGCGGGCTGGTGTGGTCGAAGGAGGACAGGTACGGGAACTGCAGTGACTCGCCCTGGCTGAACTCCGGCTGCTCGCCGCCGTTTGTGTCCGTGGACAGCTTGGTCATGCTGAAGTAGCCCGGGTAGCCCCCAATGTCTCTGAGGTGCGTCATGGACGAGTTCTTTAGATAAGAAGCTACTAACTATGAACAATGTTCTACCAACCACACAGAGATCAGTCACCTCTGATGGAGCAAGCTGCTAGGGTCTTCAGGTAGCATCATCGGCTGCTGCTGCCCATCGCCATTGTGGAACCATGATGAAGCAGCGCTCGGGTCGCCGCCCGTCAAGGCCACAGGCAGCTGCATGTCGTTCTGAAACTGAAATCAAATGGACTTTGATCATATACTATATCTGAAACTGAAACCAAGTTTCATGTTGTGAAGGTCAATTTTCTCCTTACCTGCTGAGCTGCAGCACACTGTAGGTCCATCAGATGCTGCTTCGCCAAGTTCTCCTAAGCACATTGCCACATGAGATTGAATTCTTAAAAGAAAATAAAAACAGTCGACTGAATGTAATACTTCGGATATCGTGCAGTTATCCTGAATATTGGCCGGTTGTCTTGCGCATTAAGATCGTTAATAAAAATATGAGGATCTTTATCTACCTTATGAATTCCGATGCGATTAAGAGATTCTTTGAGAGATTGCTCCATTGCTCTTATATGGTCGATATTCTCAACCTTCTCGGGATCGCTCCAATAACTGAAGAAAAAAAAAATGATGCCACACTGTTACACTTCTCCAGTTCTCCCAATTCTTTGTGAAGAGCTACAATTAACTCTATTATAAATGCAAAATATATGTATTATAATGGCCCCTTCTGGTGTTATGAATACAAAGATTTCAACAGATATGCCCCTTTTTTATGTAAAGAACAAATATGCCTCTACTTATTACAATTTATCAGTTAGTTACTACCTGAGACGCTTTTGAACATCTACCATTTGACATTGCAAAACGCCAAGATGACTCGCTAGTTCCTGTTAGGAAACAATTCAGTCTATGAGCATTATTAGATACCGAAAACCAGAAACAAGCAAATTCCATGAGCTATCGTAGCTGCGCATATGTTGAAATGTACCTCGACCGTCTGACCCCTACAATAGATTCAAACGAGTGAGAATGTTTCGTTGGAATTATAGACACATTTCTGCAGCCCTGATCTTGATATCCAATGTAGCAAAATTACCCGGAGCCTAAGAAGTCCTGAATGTTGACATCATGGTCTAGCTTCTTGAATGTCTTCTTTAGTGCCTTTTTGAAAACAAAAATGTCAGCTCATTCTCCAACTTAATAATATGGTAAGGGCATGATAAATAACTCAAATTTTGTTGACATAACGTACGTACTTCTAAACTATCCAGTTTCCTGTCAACACAGAAATAATTTCAGTTACTTTTTCATCGATCTAGCTGAGCAGAACAAATATATATGCAAGTCAAGCCCGCACCTCTTAGCCCTTTCCTGAGGAGTTTGTTGTGCATACTTTCCAATGATTTCTTCCATGGGGCTGCAATTGAACGGTAGTATATCCGGTAAACATGGCTGATATATAGCTAAATATTTTTTTTGTATGATTTCATATGGAAGAAAAGAATATCTGTTGCAAAAACAAACAAAAACTGTAAAATCGAATGGTGCTCAAGTCAGAAACTTAGGGCCGGCGGTACGTGTTAAATTCAGAATAGGTGGTGGAGTGCACTGAAATGTGGATTGCCTTGCTACAATTAATTACAATTTGAGCAATGCAAGCACAAAAGAAGTAGTAATTTGATTGGCGTGAAACCTGCAAAACAATCAATTCATTTACATGAAAGCACTAATTACCTTTTGCCGCTGACGCATATGGTGGGTTTTCCGGCGGGGGAGAACATGAGTAGGATGAGATCGATGTCGCAGAGTATGGACAACTCCTTAGCCTTCTTGAGAATCCCGGAGCGGCGCTTGGAATACGTGACCTGCCGCCCACTGCTGTTGTCCAGTTTCTTAATCTTGAGCTTCACCCTCCCCATGTTTCCAACCAGAAAATGAAGGTTCACCACACTCCGATGGAATCCAAATGTGTGTGTTGTTATCCTCCTGCAGGATGATGTGGACGATTGATCCAATCTGTGGCTGGCGGATATGAAACAAATTGTTCCGTGTGATCGATGCAGTCGGATTGGTGAGAGATGGAACCAGGAACCTGCAGGTAGCGATCGGGAATCTTTATGCTGGAATCAACGGGGAGCGGGAGAGAAGGGGAAGAGGGAGAAAAGAGCGGGAGGTCTGAGCGGAGGAGAAGGATTCCGACAGTTAACTCCTCTTACGCCGTCTGATCCTTGCTTATCGCTCCTCTCCCGTTCGATCCCCTTCTTCCTATCTTCTCCACTGCACCACCACCTCGTCTAACTTGGAGAAGGGCCGGCCATGGCGGCGCGTGTGCTTCCTCTTTCTCTTTCCGGGCGTTCAGCAGCAGGTCCCGGAAGGGGGAGCGGGCCTTGTCACAAGACATGCATCGTTCGTTCGTTCATTCCTAGTTGGTTCTTGACGCATTGAGGGAGCTCGATTTTCACGCATCGTCAAAACTCAAAACTCGCGATTTTGGACGTTTTCATGGACAGTTCACTGTTTTGGGGTCCCAGTAGATTTAACTGGCCCATGATCATAAATCGTCAAAACTCATAATTTCAAATATTTCTAGCCATTTTCATGTGCTATAGCTCACTCTTTTCATGCCCCGTAATTCGGCCAGTACACGACTATAGCGACATCGTCAAAACTCGTGATTCGGCCATTTGTGGTCGTTTTCGTGGGCTATAGTTCACGGTTTTTGGGCCCCGGGAGGAATTCGATGCCCCGTGACCCCCGGTACATGACTATAGCGGCATCGTCGTGATTTCGGCCATTTCTGGCCTTTTTCGTGGGCTATAGTCCACGATTTTTGGGTCCCGAAAGGATTTCGATGCCTAGTGACCCCGGGTACACGACTCTAGCGGCATCGTCAAAACTCGTGATTTCGGCCAATTCTGGCCGTTTTCGTGGGCTATAGTTCACGGTTTTTGGGTCTCGGGAGGATTTCGATGCCCCGTGACCCCCGGTACACGACTATAGCGGCATCGTCAAAACTCGTGATTTCGGGCATTTCTGGCCGTTTTTGTGGGCTATAGTCCACGGCTTTTGGGTCCCAAGAGGATTTCGACGCCCCGTGACCCCCGGTGCACGACTATAGCGGCATCGTCAAAACTCGTGATTTCAGGTATTTCTGGCCGTTTTCGTGGGCTATAGTCCACGGTTTTTGAGTCCCGGGAGGATTTCGATGCCCCGTGACCCCCGGTACACGACTCCAGCGGCATCGTCAAAACTCGTGATTTCGGCCATTTCTGGCCGTTTTCGTGGGGTACAGTCCACGGTTCTTGGGTCCCGGGAGGATTTCGATGCAGCGTGACCCCCGGTACACGACTCTAACGGCATCGTCAAAACTCGTGATTTTGGCCATTTTTGGCCGTTTTCGTGGGCTATAGTCCACGGTTTTGGGTCCCGGGACGATTTCGATGCCCCGTGACCCCGGGTACACGACTATAGCGGGATCGTCAAAACTCGTGATTTCGGGCATTTCTGGCCGTTTTTGTGGGCTATAGTCCACGGTTTTGGGTCCCGGGACGATTTCGATGCTCCGTGACCCCGGGTACACGATTATAGCGGCATCTTCAAAACTCGTGATTTCAGGCATTTGTGGCCGTTTTCGTGGGCTATAGTCCACGGTTTGGATCCCGGGACGATTTCGATGCCCCGTGACCCCGGGTACACGATTATAGCGGCATCTTCAAAACTCGTGATTTCAGGCATTACTGGCCGTTTTCATGGGCTATAGTCCACGGTTTTGGGTCCCGGGACGATTTCGATGCCCCGTGACCCCGGGTACACGACCATAGCGGCATCGTCAAAACTCGTGATTTCAGGCATTTCTGGCCGTTTTCGTGGGCTATAGTCCACGGTTTTGGGTCCCTGGACGATTTCGATGCCCCGTGACCCCGGGTACACGACTATAGCGGCATCTTCAAAACTCGTGATTTTAGGCATTTCTGGCCGTTTTCGTGGGCTATAGTCCACGGTTTTTGGGTCCCGGGACGATTTCGATGCCCTGTGACCCCGGGTACACGGCTATAGCGGTATCTTCAAAACTCGTGATTTCGGGCATTTCTGGCCGTTTTCGTGGGCTATAGTCCAAGGTTTTTGGGTCCCGGGACGATTTCAATGCCTCGTGACCCCGTGCACACGACTCCAGCGGCATCTTCAAAACTCGTGATTTTAGGCATTTGTAGCCGTTTTCGTGGGCTATAGTCCACAGTTTTTGGGTCCGGGGACGATTTCGATGCCTCGTGACCCCCGGTACACGACTCTAGCGGCATCGTCAAAACTCGTGATTTCGGGCATTTCTGGCCGTTTTCGTGGGCTATAGTCCACGGTTTTTGGGTCCTGGGACGATTTCGATGCCCCGTGACCCCGGGTACACGGCTATAGCGGCATCTTCAAAACTCGTGATTTTGGGCATTTTTGGTCGTTTTCGTGGGCAATAGTCCACGGTTTTGGGTCCCGGGACGATTTCGATGCCCCGTGACCCCGGGTACATGATTATAGCGGCATCTTCAAAACTCGTGATTTCAGGCATTTCTGGCCGTTTTGGTGGGCAATAGTCCACGGTTTTGGGACCCGAGACAATTTCGATGCCCTGTGACCCCGGGTACATGACTATAGCGGCATCATCAAAACTCGTGATTTCATGCATTTCTGGCCGTTTTCGTGGGCTATAGTCCACGGTTTTGGGTCCCTGGACGATTTCGATGCCCCGTGACCCCGGGTACACGACTATAGCGACATCTTCAAAACTCGTGATTTTAGGCATTTCTGGCCGTTTTCGTGGGCTATAGTCCACGGTTTTTTGGGTCCCGGGACGATTTCAATGCCCTGTGACCCCGGGTACACGGCTATAGCGGCATCTTCAAAACTCGTGATTTCGGGCATTTCTGGCCGTTTTCGTGGGAGTCCACGGTTTTTGGTTCCCGGGACGATTTTGATGCATCGTGACCCCGCGTACACGGCTCTAGCGGCATCTTCAAAACTCGTGATTTCGGGCATTTCTAGCCGTTTTCGTAGGCTATAGTCCACGGTTTTTGGGTCCGCGGACGATTTCGATGCCTCGTGACCCCTGGTACACGACTCTAGCGGCATCGTCAAAACTCGTGATTTCGGGCATTTCTGGCCGTTTTCGTGGGCTATAGTCCACGGTTTTTGGGTCCTGGGACGATTTCGATGCCCCGTGACCCCGGGTACACGACTCTAGCGGCATCTTCAAAACTCGTGATTTTAGGCATTTCTAGCCGTTTTCGTGGGCTATAGTCCACGGTTTTTGGGTCCGGGGACGATTTCGATGCCTCGTGACCCCCGGTACACGACTCTAGCGGCATCGTCAAAACTCGTGATTTTAGGCATTTCTAGCTGTTTTCATATGCTATAGTCCACGGTTTTTGGGTCCGGGGACGATTTCGACGCCCCGTGACCCCGGGTACACGGCTATAGCGGCATCGTCAAAACTCGTGATTTCGGGCATTTCTGGCCGTTTTCGTGGGCTATAGTCCACGGTTTTTGGGTCCTGGGACGATTTCGATGCCCCGTGACCCCGGGTACACGGCTATAGCGGCATCTTCAAAACTCGTGATTTCAGGCATTTCTGGCCGTTTTGGTGGGCAATAGTCCACGGTTTTGGGACCCGAGACAATTTCGATGCCCTGTGACCCCGGGTACATGATTATAGCGGCATCTTCAAAACTCGTGATTTCAGGCATTTCTGGCCGTTTTGGTGGGCAATAGTCCACGGTTTTGGGACCCGAGACAATTTCGATGCCCCGTGACCCCGGGTACACGACTATAGCGGCATCTTCAAAACTCGTGATTTCAGGCATTACTGGCCGTTTTCATGGGCTATAGTCCACGGTTTTGGGTCCCGGGACGATTTCGATGCCTCGTGACCCCGGGTACACGACCATAGCGGCATCGTCAAAACTCGTGATTTCAGGCATTTCTGGCCGTTTTCGTGGGCTATAGTCCACGGTTTTGGGTCCCTGGACGATTTCGATGCCCCGTGACCCCGGGTACACGACTATAGCGGCATCTTCAAAACTCGTGATTTTAGGCATTTCTGGCCGTTTTCGTGGGCTATAGTCCACGGTTTTTGGGTCCCGGGACGATTTCGATGCCCTGTGACCCCGGGTACACGGCTATAGCGGCATCTTCAAAACTCGTGATTTCGGGCATTTCTGGCCGTTTTCGTGGGCTATAGTCCACGGTTTTGGGTCCCGGGACGATTTCGATGCTCCGTGACCCCGGGTACACGATTATAGCGGCATCTTCAAAACTCGTGATTTCAGGCATTTGTGGCCGTTTTCGTGGGCTATAGTCCACGGTTTGGATCCCGGGACGATTTCGATGCCCCGTGACCCCGGGTACACGATTATAGCGGCATCTTCAAAACTCGTGATTTCAGGCATTACTGGCCGTTTTCATGGGCTATAGTCCACGGTTTTGGGTCCCGGGACGATTTCGATTCCCCGTGACCCCGGGTACACGACCATAGCGACATCGTCAAAACTCGTGATTTCAGGCATTTCTGGCCGTTTTCGTGGGCTATAGTCCACGGTTTTGGGTCCCTGGACGATTTCGATGCCCCGTGACCCCGGGTACACGACTATAGCGGCATCTTCAAAACTCGTGATTTTAGGCATTTCTGGCCGTTTTCGTGGGCTATAGTCCACGGTTTTTGGGTCCCGGGACGATTTCGATGACCTGTGACCCCGGGTACACGGCTATAGCGGCATCTTCAAAACTCGTGATTTCGGGCATTTCTGGCCGTTTTCGTGGGCTATAGTCCAAGGTTTTTGGGTCCCGGGACGATTTCAATGCCTCGTGACCCCGTGCACACGACTCTAGCGGCATCTTCAAAACTCGTGATTTTAGGCATTTCTAGCCGTTTTCGTGGGCTATAGTCCACAGTTTTTGGGTCCGGGGACGATTTCGATGCCTCGTGACCCCCGGTACACGACTCTAGCGGCATCGTCAAAACTCGTGATTTCGGGCATTTCTGGCCGTTTTCGTGGGCTATAGTCCACGGTTTTTGGGTCCTGGGACGATTTCGATGCCCCGTGACCCCGGGTACACGGCTATAGCGGCATCTTCAAAACTCGTGATTTTGGGCATTTTTGGTCGTTTTCGTGGGCAATAGTCCACGGTTTTGGGTCCCGAGACGATTTCGATGCCCCGTGACCCCGGGTACATGATTATAGCGGCATCTTCAAAACTCGTGATTTCAGGCATTTCTGGCCGTTTTGGTGGGCAATAGTCCACGGTTTTGGGACCCGAGACAATTTCGATGCCCTGTGACCCCGGGTACATGACTATAGCGGCATCATCAAAACTCGTGATTTCATGCATTTCTGGCCGTTTTCGTGGGCTATAGTCCACGGTTTTGGGTCCCTGGACGATTTCGATGCCCCGTGACCCCGGGTACACGACTATAGCGGCATCTTCAAAACTCGTGATTTTAGGCATTTCTGGCCGTTTTCGTGGGCTATAGTCCACGGTTTTTTGGGTCCCGGGACGATTTCAATGCCCTGTGACCCCGGGTACACGGCTATAGCGGCATCTTCAAAACTCGTGATTTCGGGCATTTCTGGCCGTTTTCGTGGGAGTCCACGGTTTGGATCCCGGGACGATTTCGATGCCCCGTGACCCCGGGTACACGATTATAGCGGCATCTTCAAAACTCGTGATTTCAGGCATTACTGGCCGTTTTCATGGGCTATAGTCCACGGTTTTGGGTCCCGGGACGATTTCGATGCCTCGTGACCCCTGGTACACGACTCTAGCGGCATCGTCAAAACTCGTGATTTCAGGCATTTCTGGCCGTTTTCGTGGGCTATAGTCCACGGTTTTGGGTCCCTGGACGATTTCGATGCCCCGTGACCCCGGGTACACGACTATAGCGGCATCTTCAAAACTCGTGATTTTAGGCATTTCTGGCCGTTTTCGTGGGCTATAGTCCACGGTTTTTGGGTCCCGGGACGATTTCGATGCCCTGTGACCCCGGGTACACGGCTATAGCGGCATCTTCAAAACTCGTGATTTCGGGCATTTCTGGCCGTTTTCGTGGGCTATAGTCCAAGGTTTTTGGGTCCCGGGACGATTTCAATGCCTCGTGACCCCGTGCACACGACTCTAGCGGCATCTTCAAAACTCGTGATTTTAGGCATTTCTAGCCGTTTTCGTGGGCTATAGTCCACAGTTTTTGGGTCCGGGGACGATTTCGATGCCTCGTGACCCCCGGTACACGACTCTAGCGGCATCGTCAAAACTCGTGATTTCGGGCATTTCTGGCCGTTTTCGTGGGCTATAGTCCACGGTTTTTGGGTCCTGGGACGATTTCGATGCCCCGTGACCCCGAGTACACGGCTATAGCGGCATCTTCAAAACTCGTGATTTCAGGCATTTCTAGCCGTTTTCGTGGGCTATAGTCCACGGTTTTTGGGTCTGGGGACGATTTCGATGCCTCGTGACCCCCGGTACACGACTCTAGCGGCATCGTCAAAACTCGTGATTTCGGGCATTTCTGGCCGTTTTCGTGGGGTATAGTCCACGGTTTTTGGGTCCTGGGACGATTTCGACGCCCCGTGACCCCGGGTACACGGCTATAGCGGCATCGTCAAAACTCGTGATTTCGGGCATTTCTGGCCGTTTTCGTGGGCTATAGTCCACGGTTTTTGGGTCCTGGGACGATTTCGATGCCCCGTGCCCCCGGGTACACGGCTATAGCGGCATCTTCAAAACTCGTGATTTCAGGCATTTCTGGCCGTTTTGGTGGGCAATAGTCCACGGTTTTGGGACCCGAGACAATTTCGATGCCCTGTGACCCCGGGTACATGATTATAGCGGCATCTTCAAAACTCGTGATTTCAGGCATTTCTGGCCGTTTTGGTGGGCAATAGTCCACGGTTTTGGGACCCGAGACAATTTCGATGCCCCGTGACCCCGGGTACACGACTATAGCGGCATCTTCAAAACTCGTGATTTCAGGCATTACTGGCCGTTTTCATGGGCTATAGTCCACGGTTTTGGGTCCCGGGACGATTTCGATGCCCCGTGACCCCGGGTACACGACCATAGCGGCATCGTCAAAACTCGTGATTTCAGGCATTTCTGGCCGTTTTCGTGGGCTATAGTCCACGGTTTTTGGGTCCCGGGACGATTTCGATGCCCTGTGACCCCGGGTACACGGCTATAGCGGCATCTTCAAAACTCGTGATTTCGGGCATTTCTGGCCGTTTTCGTGGGCTATAGTCCAAGGTTTTTGGGTCCCGGGACGATTTCAATGCCTCGTGACCCCGTGCACACGACTCTAGCGGCATCTTCAAAACTCGTGATTTTAGGGATTTCTAGCCGTTTTCGTGGGCTATAGTCCACAGTTTTTGGGTCCGGGGACGATTTCGATGCCTCGTGACCCCCGGTACACGACTCTAGCGGCATCGTCAAAACTCGTGATTTCGGGCATTTCTGGCCGTTTTCGGGGGCTATAGTCCACGGTTTTTGGGTCCTGGGACGATTTCGATGCCCTGTGACCCCGGGTACATGACTATAGCGGCATCATCAAAACTCGTGATTTCATGCATTTCTGGCCGTTTTCGTGGGCTATAGTCCACGGTTTTGGGTCCCTGGACGATTTCGATGCCCCGTGACCCCGGGTACACGACTATAGCGGCATCTTCAAAACTCGTGATTTCAGGCATTTCTGGCCGTTTTGGTGGGCTATAGTCCACGGTTTTTTTGGGTCCCGGGACGATTTCAATGCCCTGTGACCCCGGATACACGGCTATAGCGGCATCTTCAAAACTCGTGATTTCGGGCATTTCTGGCCGTTTTCGTGGGCTATAGTCCACGGTTTTGGGTCCCGGGAAGATTTCGATGCCCCGTGACCCCGGGTACACGACTATAGCGACATCATCAAAACTCGTGATTTCGGGCATTTCTGGTCGTTTTCGTGGGGTATAGTCCACGGTTTTTGGGTCCCGGCACGATTTCGATGCCCCGTGACCCCCGGTACACGATTATAGCGGCATCTTCAAAACTCGTGATTTTGGGCATTTTTGGCCGTTTTCGTGGGCTATAGTCCACGGTTTTGGGTCCCGGGACGATTTCGATGCCCCGTGACCGCGGGTACAAGACTATAGCGGCATCGTCAAAATTCGTAATTTCGGGCATTTCTGGCCGTTTTCGTGGGCTATAGTCCACGGTTTTTGGTCCCGGGACGATTTCGATGCCCTGTGACCCCGGGTACACGGCTATAGCGGCATCTTCAAAACTCGTGATTTCGGGCATTTCTGGCCGTTTTCGTGGGAGTCCACGGTTTTTGGTTCCCGGGACGATTTTGATGCCTCGTGACCCCGCGTACACGGCTCTAGCGGCATCTTCAAAACTCGTGATTTCGGGCATTTCTAGCCGTTTTCGAAGGCTATAGTCCACGGTTTTTGGGTCCGCGGACGATTTCGATGCCTCGTGACCCCTGGTACACGACTCTAACGGCATCGTCAAAACTCGTGATTTCGGGCATTTCTTGCCGTTTTCGTGGGCTATAGTCCACGGTTTTTGGGTCCTGGGACGATTTTGATGCCCCGTGACCCCGGGTACACGACTCTAGCGGCATCTTCAAAACTCGTGATTTTAGGCATTTCTAGCTGTTTTCATTTGCTATAGTCCACGGTTTTTGGGTCCGGGGACGATTTCGATGCCTCGTGACCCCCGGTACACGACTCTAGCGGCATCGTCAAAACTCGTGATTTTAGGCATTTCTAGCTGTTTTCATTTGCTATAGTCCACGGTTTTTGGGTCCGGGGACGATTTCGATGCCTCGTGACCCCCGGTACACGACTCTAGCGGCATCGTCAAAACTCGTGATTTCGGGCATTTCTGGCCGTTTTTGTGGGCTATAGTCCACGGTTTTGGGTCCCGGGACGATTTCGATGCTCCGTGACCCCGGGTACACGATTATAGCGGCATCTTCAAAACTCGTGATTTCAGGCATTTGTGGCCGTTTTCGTGGGCTATAGTCCACGGTTTGGATCCCGGGACGATTTCGATGCCCCGTGACCCCGGGTACACGATTATGGCGGCATCTTCAAAACTCGTGATTTCAGGCATTACTGGCCGTTTTCATGGGCTATAGTCCACGGTTTTGGGTCCCGGGACGATTTCGATGCCCCGTGACCCCGGGTACACGACCATAGCGGCATCGTCAAAACTCGTGATTTCAGGCATTTCTGGCCGTTTTCGTGGGCTATAGTCCACGGTTTTGGGTCCCTGGACGATTTCGATGCCCCGTGACCCCGGGTACACGACTATAGCGGCATCTTCAAAACTCGTGATTTTAGGCATTTCTGGCCGTTTTCGTGGGCTATAGTCCACGGTTTTTTGGGTCCCGGGACGATTTCAATGCCCTGTGACCCCGGGTACACGGCTATAGCGGCATCTTCAAAACTCGTGATTTCGGGCATTTCTGGCCGTTTTCGTGGGCTATAGTCCACGGTTTTTGGTCCCGGGACGATTTCGATGCCCTGTGACCCCGGGTACACGGCTATAGCGGCATCTTCAAAACTCGTGATTTCGGGCATTTCTGGCCGTTTTCGTGGGAGTCCACGGTTTTTGGTTCCCGGGACGATTTTGATGCCTCGTGACCCCGCGTACACGGCTCTAGCGGCATCTTCAAAACTCGTGATTTCGGGCATTTCTAGCCGTTTTCGAAGGCTATAGTCCACGGTTTTTGGGTCCGCGGACGATTTCGATGCCTCGTGACCCCTGGTACACGACTCTAACGGCATCGTCAAAACTCGTGATTTCGGGCATTTCTTGCCGTTTTCGTGGGCTATAGTCCACGGTTTTTGGGTCCTGGGACGATTTTGATGCCCCGTGACCCCGGGTACACGACTCTAGCGGCATCTTCAAAACTCGTGATTTTAGGCATTTCTAGCTGTTTTCATTTGCTATAGTCCACGGTTTTTGGGTCCGGGGACGATTTCGATGCCTCGTGACCCCCGGTACACGACTCTAGCGGCATCGTCAAAACTCGTGATTTTAGGCATTTCTAGCTGTTTTCATTTGCTATAGTCCACGGTTTTTGGGTCCGGGGACGATTTCGATGCCTCGTGACCCCCGGTACACGACTCTAGCGGCATCGTCAAAACTCGTGATTTCGGGCATTTCTGGCCGTTTTTGTGGGCTATAGTCCACGGTTTTGGGTCCCGGGACGATTTCGATGCTCCGTGACCCCGGGTACACGATTATAGCGGCATCTTCAAAACTCGTGATTTCAGGCATTTGTGGCCGTTTTCGTGGGCTATAGTCCACGGTTTGGATCCCGGGACGATTTCGATGCCCCGTGACCCCGGGTACACGATTATGGCGGCATCTTCAAAACTCGTGATTTCAGGCATTACTGGCCGTTTTCATGGGCTATAGTCCACGGTTTTGGGTCCCGGGACGATTTCGATGCCCCGTGACCCCGGGTACACGACCATAGCGGCATCGTCAAAACTCGTGATTTCAGGCATTTCTGGCCGTTTTCGTGGGCTATAGTCCACGGTTTTGGGTCCCTGGACGATTTCGATGCCCCGTGACCCCGGGTACACGACTATAGCGGCATCTTCAAAACTCGTGATTTTAGGCATTTCTGGCCGTTTTCGTGGGCTATAGTCCACGGTTTTTTGGGTCCCGGGACGATTTCAATGCCCTGTGACCCCGGGTACACGGCTATAGCGGCATCTTCAAAACTCGTGATTTCGGGCATTTCTGGCCGTTTTCGTGGGAGTCGACGGTTTTTGGTTCCCGGGACGATTTTGATGCCTCGTGACCCCGCGTACACGGCTCTAGCGGCATCTTCAAAACTCGTGATTTCGGGCATTTCTAGCCGTTTTCGTAGGCTATAGTCCACGGTTTTTGGGTCCGGGGACGATTTCGATGCCTCGTGACCCCTGGTACACGACTCTAACGGCATCGTCAAAACTCGTGATTTCGGGCATTTCTTGCCGTTTTCGTGGGCTATAGTCCACGGTTTTTGGGTCCTGGGACGATTTTGATGCCCCGTGACCCCGGGTACACGACTCTAGCGGCATCTTCAAAACTCGTGATTTTAGGCATTTCTAGCTGTTTTCATTTGCTATAGTCCACGGTTTTTGGGTCCGGGGACGATTTCGATGCCTCGTGACCCCCGGTACACGACTCTAGCGGCATCGTCAAAACTCGTGATTTCGGGCATTTCTGGCCGTTTTCGTGGGCTATAGTCCACGGTTTTTGGGTCCTGGGACGATTTCGATGCCCCGTGACCCTGGGTACACGGCTATAGCGGCATCTTCAAAACTCGTGATTTTTGGCATTTTTGGCCGTTTTCGTGGGCTATAGTCCACGGTTTTGGGTCCCGGGACGATTTCGATGCCCCGTGACCGCGGGTACAAGACTATAGCGGCATCGTCAAAACTCGTAATTTCGGGCATTTCTGGCCGTTTTCGTGGGCTATAGTCCACGGTTTTGGGTCCCGGGACGATTTCGATGCCCCGTGACCCCGAGTACATGATTATAGCGGCATCTTCAAAACTCGTGATTTCAGGCATTTCTGGCCGTTTTGGTGGGCAATAGTCCACGGTTTTGGGACCCGAGACAATTTCGATGCCCTGTGACCCCGGGTACATGACTATAGCGGCATCATCAAAACTCGTGATTTCATGCATTTCTGGCCGTTTTCGTGGGCTATAGTCCACGGTTTTGGGTCCCTGGACGATTTCGATGCCCCGTGACCCCGGGTACACGACTATAGCGGCATCTTCAAAACTCGTGATTTTAGGCATTTCTGGCCGTTTTCGTGGGCTATAGTCCACGGTTTTTGGGTCCCGGGACGATTTCAATGCCCTGTGACCCCGGGTACACGGCTATAGTGGCATCTTCAAAACTCGTGATTTCGGGCATTTCTGGCCGTTTTCGTGGGAGTCCACGGTTTTTGGTTCCCGGGACGATTTTGATGCCTCGTGACCCCGCGTACACGGCTCTAGCGGCATCTTCAAAACTCGTGATTTTGGGCATTTCTAGCCGTTTTCGTAGGCTATAGTCCACGGTTTTTGGGTCCGCGGACGATTTCGATGCCTCGTGACCCCTGGTACACGACTCTAACGGCATCGTCAAAACTCGTGATTTCGGGCATTTCTTGCCGTTTTCGTGGGCTATAGTCCACGGTTTTTGGGTCCTGGGACGATTTTGATGCCCCGTAACCCCGGGTACACGACTCTAGCGGCATCTTCAAAACTCGTGATTTTAGGCATTTCTAGCTGTTTTCATTTGCTATAGTCCACGGTTTTTGGGTCCGGGGACGATTTCGATGCCTCGTGACCCCCGGTACACGACCCTAGCGGCATCGTCAAAACTCGTGATTTTAGGCATTTCTAGCTGTTTTCATTTGCTATAGTCCACGGTTTTTGGGTCCGGGGACGATTTCGATGCCTCGTGACCCCCGGTACACGACTCTAGCGGCATCGTCAAAACTCGTGATTTCGGGCATTTCTGGCCGTTTTTGTGGGCTATAGTCCACGGTTTTGGGTCCCGGGACGATTTCGATGCTCCGTGACCCCGGGTACACGATTATAGCGGCATCTTCAAAACTCGTGATTTCAGGCATTTGTGGCCGTTTTCGTGGGCTATAGTCCACGGTTTGGATCCCGGGACGATTTCGATGCCCCGTGACCCCGGGTACACGATTATGGCGGCATCTTCAAAACTCGTGATTTCAGGCATTACTGGCCGTTTTCATGGGCTATAGTCCACGGTTTTGGGTCCCGGGACGATTTCGATGCCCCGTGACCCCGGGTACACGACCATAGCGGCATCGTCAAAACTCGTGATTTCAGGCATTTCTGGCCGTTTTCGTGGGCTATAGTCCACGGTTTTGGGTCCCTGGACGATTTCGATGCCCCGTGACCCCGGGTACACGACTATAGCGGCATCTTCAAAACTCGTGATTTTAGGCATTTCTGGCCGTTTTCGTGGGCTATAGTCCACGGTTTTTTTGGGTCCCGGGACGATTTCAATGCCCTGTGACCCCGGGTACACGGCTATAGCGGCATCTTCAAAACTCGTGATTTCGGGCATTTCTGGCCGTTTTCGTGGGAGTCCACGGTTTTTGGTTCCCGGGACGATTTTGATGCCTCGTGACCCCGCGTACACGGCTCTAGCGGCATCTTCAAAACTCGAGATTTCGGGCATGTCTAGCCGTTTTCGTAGGCTATAGTCCACGGTTTTTGGGTCCGGGGACGATTTCGATGCCTCGTGACCCCTAGTACACGACTCTAACGGCATCGTCAAAACTCGTGATTTCGGGCATTTCTTGCCGTTTTCGTGGGCTATAGTCCACGGTTTTTGGGTCCTGGGACGATTTTGATGCCCCGTGACCCCGGGTACACGACTCTAGCGGCATCTTCAAAACTCGTGATTTTAGGCATTTCTAGCTGTTTTCATTTGCTATAGTCCACGGTTTTTGGGTCCGGGGACGATTTCGATGCCTCGTGACCCCCGGTACACGACTCTAGCGGCATCGTCAAAACTCGTGATTTCGGGCATTTCTGGCCGTTTTCGTGGGCTATAGTCCACGGTTTTTGGGTCCTGGGACGATTTCGATGCCCCGTGACCCTGGGTACACGGCTATAGCGGCATCTTCAAAACTCGTGATTTTGGGCATTTTTGGCCGTTTTCGTGGGCTATAGTCCACGGTTTTGGGTCCCGGGACGATTTCGATGCCCCGTGACCGCGGGTACAAGACTATAGCGGCATCGTCAAAACTCGTAATTTCGGGCATTTCTGGCCGTTTTCGTGGGCTATAGTCCACGGTTTTGGGTCCCGGGACGATTTCGATGCCCCGTGACCCCGAGTACATGATTATAGCGGCATCTTCAAAACTCGTGATTTCAGGCATTTCTGGCCGTTTTGGTGGGCAATAGTCCACGGTTTTGGGACCCGAGACAATTTCGATGCCCTGTGACCCCGGGTACATGACTATAGCGGCATCATCAAAACTCGTGATTTCATGCATTTCTGGCCGTTTTCGTGGGCTATAGTCCACGGTTTTGGGTCCCTGGACGATTTCGATGCCCCGTGACCCCGGGTACACGACTATAGCGGCATCTTCAAAACTCGTGATTTTAGGCATTTCTGGCCGTTTTCGTGGGCTATAGTCCACGGTTTTTGGGTCCCGGGACGATTTCAATGCCCTGTGACCCCGGGTACACGGCTATAGCGGCATCTTCAAATCTCGTGATTTCGGGCATTTCTGGCCGTTTTCGTGGGAGTCCACGGTTTTTGGTTCCCGGGACGATTTTGATGCCTCGTGACCCCGCGTACACGGCTCTAGCGGCATCTTCAAAACTCGTGATTTCGGGCATTTCTAGCCGTTTTCGTAGGCTATAGTCCACGGTTTTTGGGTCCGCGGACGATTTCGATGCCTCGTGACCCCTGGTACACGACTCTAACGGCATCGTCAAAACTCGTGATTTCGGGCATTTCTTGCCGTTTTCGTGGGCTATAGTCCACGGTTTTTGGGTCCTGGGACGATTTTGATGCCCCGTGACCCCGGGTACACGACTCTAGCGGCATCTTCAAAACTCGTGATTTTTAGGCATTTCTAGCTGTTTTCATTTGCTATAGTCCACGGTTTTTGGGTCCGGGGACGATTTCGATGCCTCGTGACCCCCGGTACACGACTCTAGCGGCATCGTCAAAACTCGTGATTTCGGGCATTTCTGGCCGTTTTCGTGGGCTATAGTCCACGGTTTTTGGGTCCTGGGGACGATTTCGATGCCCCGTGACCCTGGGTACACGGCTATAGCGGCATCTTCAAAACTCGTGATTTTGGGCATTTTTGGCCGTTTTCGTGGGCTATAGTCCACGGTTTTGGGTCCCGGGACGATTTCGATGCCCCGTGACCGCGGGTACAAGACTATAGCGGCATCGTCAAAACTCGTAATTTCGGGCATTTCTGGCCGTTTTCGTGGGCTATAGTCCACGGTTTTGGGTCCCGGGACGATTTCGATGCCCCGTGACCCCGAGTACATGATTATAGCGGCATCTTCAAAACTCGTGATTTCAGGCATTTCTAGCCGTTTTCGTGGGCTATAGTCCACGGTTTTTGGGTCCGGGGACGATTTCGATGCCTCGTGACCCCCGGTACACGACTCTAGCGGCATCGTCAAAACTCGTGATTTCGGGCATTTCTGGCCGTTTTCGTGGGGTATAGTCCACGGTTTTTGGGTCCTGGGACGATTTCGACGCCCCGTGACCCCGGGTACACGGCTATAGCGGCATCTTCAAAACTCGTGATTTCGGGCATTTTTGGCCGTTTTCGTGGGCTATAGTCCACGGTTTTGGGCCCCGGGACGATTTCGATGCCCCGTGACCCCGGTACACGACTATAGCGGGATCGTCAAAACTCGTGATTTCGGGCATTTCTGGCCGTTTTTGTGGGCTATAGTCCACGGTTTTGGGTCCCGGGACGATTTCGATGCTCCGTGACCCCGGGTACACGATTATAGCGGCATCTTCAAAACTCGTGATTTCAGGCATTTGTGGCCGTTTTCGTGGGCTATAGTCCATGGTTTGGATCCCGGGACGATTTCGATGCCCCGTGACCCCGGGTACACGATTATAGCGGCATCTTCAAAACTCGTGATTTCAGGCATTACTGGCCGTTTTCATGGGCTATAGTCCACGGTTTTGGGTCCCGGGACGATTTCGATGCCCCGTGACCCCGGGTACATGACCATAGCGGCATCGTCAAAACTCGTGATTTCAGGCATTTCTGGCCGTTTTCGTGGGCTATAGTCCACGGTTTTGGGTCCCTGGACGATTTCGATGCCCCGTGACCCCGGGTACACGACTATAGCGGCATCTTCAAAACTTGTGATTTTAGGCATTTCTGGCCGTTTTCGTGGGCTATAGTCCACGGTTTTTGGGTCCCGGGACGATTTCGATGCCCTGTGACCCCGGGTACACGGCTATAGCGGCATCTTCAAAACTCGTGATTTCGGGCATTTCTGGCCCTTTTCGTGGGCTATAGTCCAAGGTTTTTGGGTCCCGGGACGATTTCAATGCCTCGTGACCCCGTGCACACGACTCTAGCGGCATCTTCAAAACTCGTGATTTTAGGCATTTCTAGCCGTTTTCGTGGGCTATAGTCCACAGTTTTTGGGTCCGGGGACGATTTCGATGCCTCGTGACCCCCGGTACACGACTCTAGCGGCATCGTCAAAACTCGTGATTTCGGGCATTTCTGGCCGTTTTCGTGGGCTATAGTCCACGGTTTTTGGGTCCTGGGACGATTTCGATGCCCCGTGACCCCGGGTACACGGCTATAGCGGCATCTTCAAAACTCGTGATTTTGGGCATTTTTGGTCGTTTTCGTGGGCAATAGTCCACGGTTTTGGGTCCCGGGACGATTTCGATGCCCCGTGACCCCGGGTACATGATTATAGCGGCATCTTCAAAACTCGTGATTTCAGGCATTTCTGGCCGTTTTGGTGGGCAATAGTCCACGGTTTTGGGACCCGAGACAATTTCGATGCCCTGTGACCCCGGGTACATGACTATAGCGGCATCATCAAAACTCGTGATTTCATGCATTTCTGGCGTTTTCGTGGGCTATAGTCCACGGTTTTGGGTCCCTGGACGATTTCGATGCCCCGTGACCCCGGGTACACGACTATAGCGGCATCTTCAAAACTCGTGATTTTAGGCATTTCTGGCCGTTTTCGTGGGCTATAGTCCACGGTTTTTGGGTCCCGGGACGATTTCAATGCCCTGTGACCCCGGGTACACGGCTATAGCGGCATCTTCAAAACTCGTGATTTCGGGCATTTCTGGCCGTTTTCGTGGGAGTCCACGGTTTTTGGTTCCCGGGACGATTTTGATGCCTCGTGACCCCGCGTACACGGCTCTAGCGGCATCTTCAAAACTCGTGATTTCGGGCATTTCTAGCCGTTTTCGTAGGCTATAGTCCACGGTTTTTGGGTCCGGGGACGATTTCGATGCCTCGTGACCCCTGGTACACGACTCTAACGGCATCGTCAAAACTCGTGATTTCGGGCATTTCTTGCCGTTTTCGTGGGCTATAGTCCACGGTTTTTGGGTCCTGGGACGATTTTGATGCCCCGTGACCCCGGGTACACGACTCTAGCTGCATCTTCAAAACTCGTGATTTTAGGCATTTCTAGCTGTTTTCATTTGCTATAGTCCACGGTTTTTGGGTCCGGGGACGATTTCGATGCCTCGTGACCCCCGGTACACGACTCTAGCGGCATCGTCAAAACTCGTGATTTCGGGCATTTCTGGCCGTTTTCGTGGGCTATAGTCCACGGTTTTTGGGTCCTGGGACGATTTCGATGCCCCGTGACCCTTGGTACACGGCTATAGCGGCATCTTCAAAACTCGTGATTTTGGGCATTTTTGGCCGTTTTCGTGGGCTATAGTCCACGGTTTTGGGTCCCGGGACGATTTCGATGCCCCGTGACCGCGGGTACAAGACTATAGCGGCATCGTCAAAACTTGTAATTTCGGGCATTTCTGGCCGTTTTCGTGGGCTATAGTCCACGGTTTTGGGTCCCGGGACGATTTCGATGCCCCGTGACCCCGAGTACATGATTATAGCGGCATCTTCAAAACTCGTGATTTCAGGCGTTTCTAGCTGTTTTCGTGGGCTATAGTCCACGGTTTTTGGGTCCGGGGACGATTTCGATGCCTCGTGACCCCCGGTACACGACTCTAGCGGCATCGTCAAAACTCGTGATTTCGGGCATTTCTGGCCGTTTTCGTGGGGTATAGTCCACGGTTTTTGGGTCCTGGGACGATTTCGACGCCCCGTGACCCCGGGTACACGGCTATAGCGGCATCTTCAAAACTCGTGATTTCGGGCATTTTTGGCCGTTTTCGTGGGCTATAGTCCACGGTTTTGGGTCCCGGGACGATTTCGATGCCCCGTGACCCCGGGTACACGACTATAGCGGGATCGTCAAAACTCGTGATTTCGGGCATTTCTGGCCGTTTTTGTGGGCTATAGTCCACGGTTTTGGGTCCCGGGACGATTTCGATGCTCCGTGACCCCGGGTACACGATTATAGCGGCATCTTCAAAACTCGTGATTTCAGGCATTTGTGGCCGTTTTCGTGGGCTATAGTCCACGGTTTGGATCCCGGGACGATTTCGATGCCCCGTGACCCCGGGTACACGATTATAGCGGCATCTTCAAAACTCGTGATTTCAGGCATTACTGGCCGTTTTCATGGGCTATAGTCCCACGGTTTTGGGTCCCGGGACGATTTCGATGCCCCGTGACCCCGGGTACACGACCATAGCGGCATCGTCAAAACTCGTGATTTCAGGCATTTCTGGCCGTTTTCGTGGGCTATAGTGCACGGTTTTGGGTCCCTGGACGATTTCGATGCCCCGTGACCCCGGGTACACGACTATAGCGGCATCTTCAAAACTTGTGATTTTAGGCATTTCTGGCCGTTTTCGTGGGCTATAGTCCACGGTTTTTGGGTCCCGGGACGATTTCGATGCCTGTGACCCCGGGTACACGGCTATAGCGGCATCTTCAAAACTCGTGATTTCGGGCATTTCTGGCCGTTTTCGTGGGCTATAGTCCAAGGTTTTTGGGTCCCGGGACGATTTCAATGCCTCGTGACCCCGTGCACACGACTCTAGCGGCATCTTCAAAACTCGTGATTTTAGGCATTTCTAGCCGTTTTCGTGGGCTATAGTCCACAGTTTTTGGGTCCGGGGACGATTTCGATACCTCGTGACCCCCGGTACACGACTCTAGCGGCATCGTCAAAACTCGTGATTTCGGGCATTTCTGGCCGTTTTCGTGGGCTATAGTCCACGGTTTTTGGGTCCTGGGACGATTTCGATGCCCCGTGACCCCGGGTACACGGCTATAGCGGCATCTTCAAAACTCGTGATTTTGGGCATTTTTGGTCGTTTTCGTGGGCAATAGTCCACGGTTTTGGGTCCCGGGACGATTTCGATGCCCCGTGACCCCGGGTACATGATTATAGCGGCATCTTCAAAACTCGTGATTTCAGGCATTTCTGGCCGTTTTGGTGGGCAATAGTCCACGGTTTTGGACCCGAGACAATTTCGATGCCCTGTGACCCGGGTACATGACTATAGCGGCATCATCAAAACTCGTGATTTCATGCATTTCTGGCCGTTTTCGTGGGCTATAGTCCACGGTTTTGGGTCCCCTGGACGATTTCGATGCCCCGTGACCCCGGGTACACGACTATAGCGGCATCTTCAAAACTCGTGATTTTAGGCATTTCTGGCCGTTTTCGTGGGCTATAGTCCCACGGTTTTTTGGGTCCCGGGACGATTTCAATGCCCTGTGACCCCGGGTACACGGCTATAGCGGCATCTTCAAAACTCGTGATTTCGGGCATTTCTGGCCGTTTTCGTGGGAGTCCACGGTTTTTTGGGTCCCGGGACGATTTCGATGCCCCGTGACCCCGGGTACACGACCATAGCGGCATCGTCAAAACTCGTGATTTCAGGCATTTCTGGCCGTTTTCGTGGGCTATAGTGCACGGTTTTGGGTCCCTGGACGATTTCGATGCCCCGTGACCCCGGGTACACGACTATAGCGGCATCTTCAAAACTTGTGATTTTAGGCATTTCTGGCCGTTTTCGTGGGCTATAGTCCACGGTTTTTGGGTCCCGGGACGATTTCGATGCCCTGTGACCCCGGGTACACGGCTATAGCGGCATCTTCAAAACTCGTGATTTCGGGCATTTCTGGCCGTTTTCGTGGGCTATAGTCCAAGGTTTTTGGGTCCCGGGACGATTTCAATGCCTCGTGACCCCGTGCACACGACTCTAGCGGCATCTTCAAAACTCGTGATTTTAGGCATTTCTAGCCGTTTTTCGTGGGCTATAGTCCACAGTTTTTGGGTCCGGGGACGATTTCGATACCTCGTGACCCCCGGTACACGACTCTAGCGGCATCGTCAAAACTCGTGATTTCGGGCATTTCTGGCCGTTTTCGTGGGCTATAGTCCACGGTTTTTGGGTCCTGGGACGATTTCGATGCCCCGTGACCCCGGGTACACGGCTATAGCGGCATCTTCAAAACTCGTGATTTGGGCATTTTTGGTCGTTTTCGTGGGCAATAGTCCACGGTTTTGGGTCCCGGGACGATTTCGATGCCCCGTGACCCCGGGTACATGATTATAGCGGCATCTTCAAAACTCGTGATTTCAGGCATTTCTGGCCGTTTTGGTGGGCAATAGTCCACGGTTTTGGGACCCGAGACAATTTCGATGCCCTGTGACCCCGGGTACATGACTATAGCGGCATCATCAAAACTCGTGATTTCATGCATTTCTGGCCGTTTTCGTGGGCTATAGGCCACGGTTTTGGGTCCCTGGACGATTTCGATGCCCCGTGACCCCGGGTACACGACTATAGCGGCATCTTCAAAACTCGTGATTTTAGGCATTTCTGGCCGTTTTCGTGGGCTATAGTCCACGGTTTTTGGGTCCCGGGACGATTTCAATGCCCTGTGACCCCGGGTACACGGCTATAGCGGCATCTTCAAAACTCGTGATTTCGGGCATTTCTGGCCGTTTTCGTGGGAGTCCACGGTTTTTGGTTCCCGGGACGATTTTGATGCCTCGTGACCCCGCGTACACGGCTCTAGCGGCATCTTCAAAACTCGTGATTTCGGGCATTTCTAGCCGTTTTCGTAGGCTATAGTCCACGGTTTTTGGGTCCGGGGACGATTTCGATGCCTCGTGACCCCTGGTACACGACTCTAACGGCATCGTCAAAACTCGTGATTTCGGGCATTTCTTGCCGTTTTCGTGGGCTATAGTCCACGGTTTTTGGGTCCTGGACGATTTTGATGCCCCGTGACCCCGGATACACGACTCTAGCTGCATCTTCAAACCTCGTGATTTTAGGCATTTCTAGCTGTTTTCATTTGCTATAGTCCACGGTTTTTGGGTCCGGGGACGATTTCGATGCCTCGTGACCCCCGGTACACGACTCTAGCGGCATCGTCAAAACTCGTGATTTCGGGCATTTCTGGCCGTTTTCGTGGGCTATAGTCCACGGTTTTTGGGT